>CM077644.1:249160909-249760909 GCA_039707465.1 Rhabdophis nuchalis
TCTGCTGGGCGAGGCAGGAGATGGGCGAGGGAAGTGAACCGGGGCCCAGGAAAGCCAAGAGAGAGAGAGGACCAGTTGTGCCCAACGTCAATCCTCAATGTGTTCCATCAGCTTCAAGGTCAAGGTTCCCATCGTACATCTGTGCTAATTGTTCCTGACTCTAGGGGGCAGAGCTCATCCCCTTCAAAGCCGAAGAGCCAGCGCTGTCCGAAGACGTCTCCGGGGTCATGTGGCCGGCATGACCCAACGCTGAAGGCGCACGGAGCGCTGTTCCCTTCCCACCAAAGGTGGCTCCTGTTTTTCCACTTGCATTTTTTACCTGCTTTTGATCTGCTAGGTGGGCAGAAGCTGGGAGGGGTCACGGGAGCTCCCTCTGGCACGAGGGATTCGAACCGCTGAACTGCCGACCTTTCTGATCGATAAGCTCAGCGTTTTAGCCCCTGAGCCACCACATCCCTCAACATCTCCATCTCCGAATCCAGCCTCCTGGCCCCCAGAGACCCCTCCCATCCCCCCCCCGTCTCCCCCCCCCCGGCCTCGACCCCCGCACCCACCTCTTTAAGACTGATCATGGCCGTGTAGATGATGTTTGTGCCGTCGCGCCGGAAGTGGCCGTGCGGCTTGTCCTTCAGCACGAAGACGATGTCGGCCGGGATGTTCTCGGGGGTGGCGTCTCCCTCCTTGGGGAAGGTGATCTTGGTGCCCTCCTTCCAGCCCCGCTTGATGATGATGTTCAGGATCTTGTCCTCAGTCCGCACCGTTCGCCCGTCCGGGTTCAGCCGCCGGCGGGTGATCTTCATGCGCTTGGTGGCCCCGTGGTAGATCTCCTCCAGGGACACCTTCAGCTCGTGCACCACGGGAGGGTCCTGCACCTTCCGGCGCATGTGGAGGGGCTCCGGGTGCCGCCGGTGGAGCCCGTTCAGGCCGTTGAAGCCGAAGCGGCTGAAGGCGCTGAAGGGGTCGTCGCTGTCCTCGTCCGCCTCCATGTCCTCGTGGTCGAAGCCGTTGAAGACCCTGGAGCGGCTGCTGCTGAAGAAGAGGTCGAAGGGGTTGGAGCCCCCAAAGAAGGAGGCGAAGGTGGCGTGGGGGTCTCCGTGGAAGGTGTAGTGGAAGCTGTTGCCGGAGGGGCCGGCGGGACCCCCGCCCGTTTTGAGTCCTGAAAGAGAACCAGAGGGAGGGACCCTCAGAGAGGCCAGAAGAGCCACGGTGGCCAAACTCCACTCTGCCCTCAAAGCCCCCCCGGCCCTCCTCCAGCCCATCTTGGTTGCACACCCAACAAAAAAGGTTGGGAGGTCTTCCAGCCCAGCCCCCCCTCCCCCCGCCCCCCAAGCAGGAGACCCTGAACCATTTCAGGCCAATCAGGAAGGGCCAGGGGGGAAGTGATAGGCATGTTCCAATATTGGAGGGGCTGCCACAGAGCAGAGGAAGGTCAACCTATATTCTCCAAAGGCCCTGAAGGCAGGCAAGACAAGACAACAGTGGATGGGAACTAATCAAGGAAAGGAGCAACCTGGAATTAAGGAGGAATTTCCTGACACTTAGAACAATTAAGCAGAGGAACGACTTGCCACAGGATGTTGTGGGTGCTCCAACACTGGAGGACTTCAAGAAGAGACTAGACGGCCACTTGTCTCAGATAGAAGAGGGGGCCCTGCTTGAGGAGGGGGTTGGACTAGAAGACCTCCAAGGTCCCTTCCAGCTCTGCTCTGGCTGTTTGTTCGCACATCCTGGGACTCTCCCGTTCGTTTTGTGACCCAGGGGTCACGACTGAAGGCGACGGAGCCCTCCGCCCCACGGCCATTGTGGACAGGGGAGGCTGACCACGAGGGCCGAGGCTCTAAGGAAACTTCCTGCAGGGACCCAGCCCAGGTTCCCTGAAGAGGAAGCTCCACCCACAGGAGACCCTGAAGGTCCTGCACGACGATCTCTGCTCAGTCCCCAGAGAACGAGGGAGAAGCAGAGTCAAGAGATCGAATCCTTCTGAGCTGGCCTGGATGCACGCAGGGAATTCGCTCCAGCTGGGACCGTCTGGATTTCCCGGGAGACGTCGTCCTTCGGGCAGGCATCCAGAGGACCACCCTGGAGCCCCCAGGCCTCCCTGCATCGAGGGGGCTCTGAGCCAAAGGAGGCCCTAGGGTGCTTCAGAAGGACGGCCCTTTGGGCCAAGACAGATCCCAGCTGTAGGACGCCCAAGGCTTTGGCAGCTCCCATCCTGGACTCTCCCGTCGATACCATGGAACCAGGGGTCTCACCCTTCCTCGTGGCAATCGACGGGAGAGCCCAGGCTGCTGGGCCAGTTGCCGGGAGGAGGAGAAGTTTGGACTGGACAAGTGCCACATTCCCCTCACTTCGCCTTCCCTGATTGGCTGAGGACCGTTGCCAGGGGGGCCTGCCTTCAACAAGCCGGCAGGAGACCTTGGGCCACTTCAGACAGGGAGCTCCCCCGTCCCTTCTTAGAAACCTCCAGCCATGGAGCAAACCCTCCCAGTGATTAATTAACAGAAGTTGGAAGAGACCTTGGAGGTCTTCTAGTCCAGCCCCCGGGTCGAGCAGGAGATTCCCATTCCCATTCTGGACAAATGGCTGTCCAATCTCTTGTTGGAAACCTGCAGTGATGGGGCACCCACGACTTCTGGTGGCAACTTCTGTTCCACTGGTTGATTGTCCTCACTCTTAGGAAGTGTCTCCTCAATTCCCGCTGGCTTCTCTCCTGGATTAGTTCCCACCTGTTGTTTCTTGAAGGGCCCCCTCCGCGCTGCCTCCCAGCCCAGCCCAGCTGCCCATTGAAAGGGGGGGGGGGGCTTCCCTAGCAGAGCCCAGAAGTTCTCAGGGCAAGCAGGGGGCAGAAGGCCAGGAGGGAGAATGGGGGGGGGGGGGGGGCGCTGGGGCAGCCATTCCTGGAGGCTGTTTGAACAGCTGCCCCACAGCTGCCAGCTTCCAATAACAGTGCAGCAGCCACAGCAGCCCCCCCCCTTGAGGAGAGAGAGCACTCAGCTGGAAAAGGGGGAGGGGCAAAGGGAGGGGAGGGGCGAAGGGGGGGGAGGGGAGGGGCTGCCACTAATGATATAAGGCTCCCACTTTGTAGCCAAAATGTTTCCTCTCCCCCCCCCCTTCCCACGGGCATTCTCTGATTAACAGGCTAAATTGGGACGGGGGGGGGGGGGGGCGCACATTCCCCATTTAACTCTCACTTCTTGCTGACTTAATTCTTCCGAGGGAGGAACATGTGAATGGACTTCTCTGCCCCCCCCAGGACTCCCAGTGACAGGGGCAACCAGCCCTTGTCAGTCACTGCTCCGACATAATTAGAAGTCCCACTCAGAGATGAGAGCAGAGGGGTTTTATTTTTAGACCCTGATGGAAGCTGGAGCCCCCCCCCCCCCACAATTTTCCCAAGGAAGAGGCCAACTCTGCTCCCCCCCCCAGGCGCCCTCCAGCCCTGAGAGCTGCCTGCTCCCCAAAAGGCCAGGAGCAGGAAAGGGGGGGAAGGGCCCCACAGCGGCCTGGGTGCCCCCTCTTGCTCCCCCAGAGACGGTGGCTGCCCCCCCCCTCCCCTGCTCTTCAAAAGCTGCAAAAGGCGGAGAGATGGGAGGTTTCCTCTTGGGCTCTTTGCAAGGGAGGAGGTTTCCAGGGCAGCCCCTGCGCCCCAAACTCTTTCCCCTCCAGCACACAAAGAAGCCCGGGACCCTCCCGGCCACACCGAGGGCCCCGTTTCTTTCCTTCCTTGGTGGCTTTTTGCTGGGCTCTTAAGTTATTCCCGGCTCCGGGCAACGACAACAACACAGCCTGCCAAAACTTGCCACACTGCCAAACGGCCCCGGAGAGCTTAGGAAAGGATGACTAAAATTGGGAAAGGCTCTTCAGGTCCAAACACACACACACACACACACACACACAGAGAGAGAGAGAGAGAGAGAGCAGCGGCAGCATGGACTGGAAAGGAAGCAGAAGCCCCCCTCCTCCCTGAAGCCCCCCCTGCAAAGACCCCGGGCAGAAGGGGCCAGGCTCCCCGTGCCAATCCCCTCCAGGGACCCCGGGCAGAAGGGGGCCTGCATCTGCCCTCCCCCTCCCCTGGCAGTGAATGGGGAGGCGGCCAGGGGGAAGCTTACCCTCCTCTCCGTACTGGTCGTAAACGGTCCGCTTCTTGGGGTCGCTCAGCACGTCGTAGGCCTCGGCGATCTCCTTGAACTTGTCCTCCGCCTGGGGGTCCTTGTTCTTGTCCGGGTGGTACTTGAGGGCCATTTTGCGGTAGGCCTTCTTGATCTCATCCTCGTTGGCGCCTGACTGGATGCCCAGGGCCTTGTAGTAGTCCTTCCCCATGGCCGAGACGGGGCCAGCCGTGGACTCCTTGTTCCTGCACCAGGGAGGGAGGGAGAGACCCAGGTCAGCGGGGAAGAGCCGGGAAGGGGCGGCACCGGCGGAGCTGGCATCTGGAGGGCACCACGTGAGCCCTGCCCGGACAGCCCCCTCCTGCCCACAAAGAGGCGGGTGGGGGAAGCAGACGGGACCCCGTAGCCTCTGCCGGCCATCGCCACTTCCACCGGTGGCGGCGGCAGCGGCAGCCTGCCAGCCGAAGAGGCTCTTCTCCCCAGACGAGACGCCAGCAGGTTGCCTGACGAGAACCCTTCCTCGAGCGAGCGCTCAGCCTGGGGGTTCACGCAGGGACACGTTCCCAGCATGTACCGGCAGAGACGGCAGAGGATGGAGCTGTGAGACGGAGACATCTTGCGATGGGGGCAGCCTATTTTTAAAGAACTCCCCAATGGGAGCCCGCCACCGCAGGGAAGGGCTGCCCGAGGGCACGGAGGCCGGGACTTGCAGGGGCTTTGGGCTGGAGGCTCCCTTGGAGGCGCTGCAGAGACCCCCAAGCCCACCTCTGGAGACAGCCAGGCCAAGCAGAGCTGCACCCCCTCCCCCTGCCCTGCTCCAGGGTGCCCCTGACCCTCCCCTCCTCTCTCCCAAAAGGCTCCCGGGGGTTGAATTGATATTTGGGAGGGGATAGGAAAACACCCCCACACACACACAGAGAGACAAACAGACACACACACACACACACACACACACACACCTGTCTGCCAGCCCACAGCACATCTTCCAATCCTGCATTGTCCCCTTTGGAGCCATTCATCCCCCCCAGCCCTCCATGCGACCCTCCAGCTTAGGCTGGGGATGATGGGTGCCCAGGGAGGGCCCGGGGGCGCAGAAGGAGGGATGAGCCCACTCCCACCCAGCACCCACCGCGGCCCCCACGCCCGGCCCAGAGCCTCCCGGAGTGGGAGGGGGGCGGCTGGCAGGCTGCTCGCGGGAGGCGCCCAGTGACGCCAGCAGCGCTGCTGACACAGAAAGCAAGAATTCCCCGAGTCCACGGATGAGATCAGGAGCCCCAAATAGCCTCCCTGGCAGGTGGGCAGGCCCCCCCCCGAAGCCCCCCCCCCACGCGCACACGCGCTCCACGCAAGCACACGCAAGCACACAGCCGGGGCAGGGAGGGGGGGCTTCGGTTCAGAGGAGGGGCACCTACAAGGGCGGGGGGTGGGTGGGCGGGGGGGCCACCTGGCGAGCGTCCCCCCCTACGGGCGGAGGCAGCCCCAGCCCCGCGGCGCCTCTCTCCCCCCCCCCTCCGGGTTGCCTGACCCCCGCCCAGGACGGGCATCAGCCCCCACACGCCGCCCGGACCACCCTCCGCCCGCCCGCCGGCAGGAGCCCCCGGGAGAGCCGGAAAGCGGGGGGGGGGGGCGGCTGGGGCGACCCCCGGGCTCCCCGCTCGCCCTCCGCCCGGAGCCCCCCGCCTGCCGCATGGCTGCCCGGGGAAGCCCCGGGGAAGCCCCGGCGCAGCCCCCCGCCCCCTCCCGCAGCCCCCGGGGAGGAAGGACAGCCCTCCTGCTACCCCCGCGGGGCCCCCGGAGGTCATCGGGGCGGGCCGGCGGGGCGGGCCGGGCGGGGGGCGGGCAGGGGCTGCGGGGCAGCGGCGGGGGAGGCCGGCGCCCTACCTCTCCAGGCGGCTCCAGAAGAGCAGGACGGCGGGCATGGCGGAGTGGCGGCGAGCGCGGCAGGCGAGGGAATGCCGAGAGAAGCGCCGGAGCCGCCAGCGCCCCTCCCTCCCTCCCCCCCCCCGGCACCTGCGGAGGCGGCGCCGGAAGAGCCCAGCCCGACACCCTCCCTCCCTCCCTCCCTCCGCCGCTACTCACCGCCCGCGCTTGGCCGTCCTCCGCCGCCGCCGCCACCCGCTCGGCCGAGCCGGGGCAACTAGCGGACCGGGAGCCCGCCCTCGCCTAGCAACGGCGCGCCCCGCACCGCCCCCAGCGCCCTATTGGCTTTGGGCGCCGCCCGTCTCGATCCGGGGCCCATTCCCTTTAGAGAAGAGGGGAAGGCCGAGTGGGCCACGCCCCCCCGCCCGCCTCCTGAGAAGGGCCGCGCTCCTCGGCGCCCATTGGCCTCGCCGCCGCCGCTCCCGCCCATTCTCCGCTGGCATTGGTCTCTAGGAGACCGGGGGGGGGGGGAGGGGGCGGGCCACGCGGCCCTTCCCTCCTCGCGCGCGCCGCTCCCATTGGCTGCCCGCGCTCCGCTTTGACTTCCGAAGGAAAGGCCGCGGGAGGCTTCTGGAAGCCCCGTGACGTCACAAAGGCGGCCGATGGGGTGCCGCCTCCTCCTGGGTGGGCGGGGCTTCGGGCCACGTGGAAGAGACAGGCTCCGCCCCTCTTGGGCTCTGGAAGTGCCGATCGTGGCTTCCTCCGCTGCCGCAAGCCGAGATGGGCCGAGTCCTCCGGGCAGCCCCCCCCCCCCAAGGGATCTTTATCGGCGGATTCCTTCCTTTGGGGGGGGTTCTAAGGGAACCCCTGCGGTCCCTCCAAGCTCCCGGCTCCCCTGGCTCCGCCCAAGCCCTTCAGAGACCCCCGGGGTTTTCGCTCCTCCTTCCCCCCCCCCCCGGAGGAGCCTCGGGGTCCCTGGGTTGCCACTTTAGGGGTCTCTTTATGGGCACCCAAAGGAAACTCCCGCCACCTTCCTGGAGGGAGGAGAGCCTCGCGGGCCCTTCAAGACCACCCCCCCCTCCAAGTATATGGGGGGGTTCATAGGGGGCTCTGAAGGGGGGGCTGCCCCGGTGGGGGCTCCTGCTGGGGGGGCCGGATCTAGGGAATGGATGGGGCGCTGATGTGGGCTTTTGACCAGGCTCTTATCCCATCCCTGGGGTGCTCAGGGTCCTTTGAGGGCAGCTCGTCCACCTTTAGTGCCCACCTGTCGCTCAGCTCTCCCCTGTGGCTGCTAGTGGCCAGAGCATGAGGCAACAGTGGAGAGTTACCGGCTGGGCCATGTAGGGACTTCTCTGTCCGGAGCGTGTGAAGAGAGATTCTGGGGGGCTGAGTGGATGGAACCTCCTAGAATAGGACAAGGGCCACGAAGGGGGGGGTCTCTGCAAGCGATGGGTGCGCTAAGAGCAAAGGCACGAGAGGCGCCCAGCCCTCCCCTCTTGCCCTGCTATGGGCGCCAGATGGAACCTGGGCAGAGAGAGGGAGGCCGACTCTGCGCATCTCCCCCCACCCCTTTAATCCAATTCACACGCACGTCCTGAGGTCCCCTCCGTTAGACGTCCTCTTCGAATATGATGGATGGGCATCGTTCCTGCATAGCGGCTGCCTTGTCTTCAACTGGGGGGGGGGGCACCCGGAGCCCCTTATGGGAGACGGGTGCCTGGGGAAGTCACATGCAGACTCCCCCACGCAAGGAACATTTACACAAGAGGTGGGGGAAGCACCTGGGGCTGGTCCTCGACCACAGTTGAGCCCCAAATGTTCACTGCTGAGCAAGGGAGCTTTCCTCCACCTTACGGCTTTTCTTGCCTCCGTTGTTAAGTTGTTCAGTGAACCTGTTGGCTTCCCCCGCTGACTTTGCTTGGTGGAAGCCAGCTGGGAAGGTCACAAATGGGGATCATGTGACACACACCCCCGGGCAGTGCAACCGTCGTAAGTACGTGCCAGTTGCCAAGCCTCTTGAGTTTTGATCACATGGCCGCAGGGATGCTCCAACGGTTGTGTGAAGAACAGTCATAAGTCCCTTTTTTTAGTGTGGTTGTAATGTCAAATGGTCACTAGACAAGTTGGTTGTAAGTAGAGGACTACCTCTTTCATTAATATGCTGCCCAGTGATGCCATTTTTCTTGGTTGCAGTAAGGTGGCAATTATTCTACATGGATAAAATGGAAGGTAGTCCTTCACTTACGACTGTTAAGTTAGTTTTGTAATTCAGTCTGTTGTGTGAACACAGCCAAAGCAGGGTTTACACTGATTTCTACTTTCAGTGCATTTGGGATGAGGTGGTTGTGCATCAGCAGAAGAAAATGTCCTGTTTTCACAGCTACCACCTTCCCCACCCAAAGGGAGATGACACCGATCTCTCTGCCATTGCAAGGTGTCTCCTCCCTTCATCACTGGGCCAGCCGTGAGCCACCTCTCCCCCTGCTGCCTGCAGGAACCCCGGGGTGAAGTCATACCCCCCCTCCCTCTGCAGGTAGGTTCCTGGCAGGATTTCGCAGAGGATGGAAAGGGAGGGGGCCTCTTGGCTCTCCGTCCTGGCCTTCTGCTGGATGGCTGCCCTGCTGGCTCGGCCCAAACTCCTTATCTGTGTCAAGTCCTCCCAAATCAACAGGAAGTCGGGAAGAGATAATTGCAGCTCCCGTCAGCTCCAGCTGAGTACGTGATTCAGAGGACCGGCTGCAGCTGACGGCTCTCGCCACCCATTCCCGTCTCACGAGGTGCCAATTTGGTGCCCGAAGCCATGGCTTCACAGAGGAACTATTTCTGGAGGAAACGGATGCCTCCCCAACCCCGAGATCTTAAACCCCACGTGATGTAGAGCTTTTTTTTGGGGGGGGGGGGGAGGTTTCCAATTTTGGCAACGTTAACCTTGTGGAGTTCAACTCCCAGAATTCTCAAGAGTTGAAGTCCAGACAAATGGACTTTGGTTGAGAAACGCCACTCTGGGTGCTGAAAAGGCCAGGTTAGAAATCCTCCTGTTTTGCTTCTCATCCAAGAAGCCACTTCGCTTCTAACTGGCTGGTGGGAAATGGAAGGATTTGAAAACCTTTCCCTTCCCGCCACTCGGTCAGAACCGAAGACGCTTCTGCTTCCAAAGGAAAAAGCCAAGAAAGTCCGGTGGCCTTTTTGGAAAAAGCATCTTGGGGAAATCCAAGGCTTGGACAATGGACGGTCTCTACAAGACGACAAAGAATCTACCCCAGTCACACATTGCTGATCCGCGACTTACGACCATAATTGAGTTCAAAATATCTCTTGTTCGCTGATGGGACATTTGCTAAGTGAGTTTTGCCCCATTTTAGGACCTTTCCTTGTTAAGTGAATCACCGCAGTTAATATGTTGGTAACCCAGTTAAGTGAATCTGGCTTCCCCACACTGCCTGCTTGCCAGAAAGATTCCAAAAGAGAAATTTGTTATGTATATGTTACAAAACAGGGGTCCCCAAAAACATGGCAACTTTAAGACTGGTGGACTTCAACTCCCAGAATTCTCCAGCCAGCAGAGCTCCAGCTTCTGGGAGTTGAAGCCCACCAGTCTTAAAGTTGCCAAGATTTTGGGGACCCCTGTTATAAAGTAGATTAACAACCCTCATGCAATGCAGAAGAGCAGAAACCAGTACTATAAGCAAGAATGGGGGTTAGAGGGGAGGGTGAAAAGGATGGTGATAATTTCTGAGAAAATGCTGGAAAAAAAGGCAAGGCTGCAGGTGTTGATGCTGCAATGCCAAAATGTTAACATATGGATGTCGTTTGCCCCAAAAGCAGTTGTGCAACTTGTTTAACATGGGCGAAGCCACATCTGGGCACAACACCTGGAAAACCGCCAGAATCGCTCCCCTCATCGGAGGGAAAGGCGACAGCCGCCAAGGATGAGTTTGCTGAAACAGGCGGATGGGCTGCTTGTCAGGCTCCTGAGGAGGGCCCAGAATTGGCCCATCTGTACAACGCCCAGCAGGGCAGGAGAGTCTCGGCAGGCTGGGGAATGGAGCCGAGAGGAGAAAAGGATGTTTCCTAAGAAAAAAAGTGGCATGTGGGGAAGAAAAGGAAAACTCGTGTAGAAGATGGGATGGATCTGAAAATTCAAGTATGAAAAATCTTAAGAATAATATTTATTAAACAGGTTTGTGCGCTGCCCAGTTTTCCATCTCCAAGAGAAACAGAATGGAATGGGATCTATTTGTAGGAAATAGATAATTTGCCTACTCTGGTGTTAGAAACAAAGAAATAGAAGTTTAATATGCCAATAGAAGTGAATATTTGGGGAGAGGGAGCGGTATACAAATAAACATTTGATTGGTTGATTGAAATAAGCGGCCCTTGGTCCTCTCTGAGCTCGGTTGTTTTCTTGTAGACGTTCCATGACCCAACTAGGTAACATAATCAGTGCTGGAAGGGAGTGGGGTTCGCTCTGTGTTTGTATGGAAGTACTGGTGGGAACAATTAAGAGCCTAATCAAGGAGCTATCAAGAAGGAAGCCACACCACCATCACCCGTGGCAGGGCAGGATGGTCTACAATAAAGAAGGCGCAACCCGCCCACACCCTTCCCTTCCAGCACTGATGATGTTACCTATTTCGGTCATGAAACATCTCCCAAAAAAACAACCAAGTTCAGGAAGCATCAAGGACTTCACAATTTCAAAATGGGTAAATTCTAGTCGAAAGATAACGGGCTCCATGGCAAGGAATGAGGGTGGAAGGAGGCATTTCTAAGAGTGTGTGTGTGTGTGTGTGGAGTGAGGAAACAAGAAGAGTCTAGAATTAGTGAGGGACGCATGAATGTACGTGGATCGAGCAGAGCACCAAAATGAAGCCCCCCCCCTTGTGGGTACTTTGGCCCCATCAACATTCTGGGGGCCCATTTCATGTGATGGTGTTTCCGTTGTTCTCCTGTGAAAAAGGAAGGTGTGTTGGGGGGGGGGGAGAATGGGGGCTCAGAGGAAGCATTGAGGGGGAGGCCATGCAGTCCCAGGAGGGAGGGGAGGGGGAGGGCCGAGGGGAAGGGAGGCCCCAACCTCTCTGGGGACCTGGAGGGAAGCAGCAGGTTTTGCAAAGGCCCAGAGAAGGATTTCCAAATCCTAAACTGGTGTAAATTAGCTTCAGTTATGTTCCTCCTGATTGTATCTTAATTAAAATGTAATTAAGGTAATGGATATAATTAATATAACTGATGGGGCTATTCTGCCTTTTCAAAAGAATTCCCTTCTGACAAACATTTGCCATTTGATGGCAGGTTTGGGGAGCTGCCTGGGCTTCCGCCTGCAACCGAAGCGTGGGGCAGGAGAAGCCCGTCTCCCCCTCCCCCCCCCCCCGGGGCAAAGCAGGGCCCTGGCAGAAAGCCTTCTCAGGGTGCCAAGAGCCGCCTGGCGGAGCAGGAGAAGCCCCAGCAGCAAGGTTCCCACCAGGCATTTCCCATGTCTGAGCAGAGGTGGGTCTCGATGACCTCTGGGGAGCCCCTCCCTTTCGCACACAACAGCCTCCTCCCCCTCCAACGAGCAACCGTTCACCTGAAGCGAAAGGAGGCGGAGCAAAAGGCCGTATGGAGAAGGATGCTCAAAACCCCCGTGTGATAGCAGGTGAGGCAGCGTTTCTCTCGGTCTGGAGAGGGTTTCTTGGCAACTTTAAAACACGTGGAGCTCCTTCCTCAGAACTCCCAAGCCAGCATGGTCTATTACGGGTAGTCCCCAACTTATGACCACGATGGGGACCAGGGTTTCTGTCACTAAACAATGCGGTTGTTATTAAGTGAGCTGCCTGTTTTTGCCATGGTTATGCAAATCCAGCTTCCCCCAGAGCTTGTCTGGGAAGGTCACAGATGACAACCAGATGACTGTGGAAGGCTGCAGCCATCATTAATGCATGCCGGTTGCAGAGAGGGGGGGGGGGAGTGAGAGGGAGGGAAGAAGGAAGAGAGGAAGAGAATGAGAGAGACAGAGGAAGAGAAGGGGAGAGAAAGAGAGGGGAGGAGAGAGGGAGAGGGAGGGAAGAAGGAAGAGGAGAAAGAGAGGGAGAGAAAGGGGAGGAGAGAGGGAGAGGGAAGGAAGAAGGAAGAAAATGAGAAGAGGAAGAGAAGGGGAGAGGGAGGGAAGAGAGGAAGAGAAGGAGAGAAAGGGGGGAGAGGAGAGAGGGAGGGAGGGAAGAAGGAAGAGAGGAAGAGGAAGAGAAGGGGAGAGAAAGAGGGGGGGAGAGAGAGGGAGAGGAGAGGGGGAAGAGTGAGGGAGGGAAGAAGGAAGAGAAAAAGAGAAGAGAGGGGAAAGAGGGGGAGGGAAGAAGGAGGGGAGGAAGAGAATGAGAGACAGGAAGAGAAGGGGAGAGAGAGGGAGAGGAGAAAGTGAGAGGGAGGGAAGAAGGAAGAGAAAGGAAGAGAAGGGGAGAGAGGGGGGGGGAGGGAGGGAGACTATCTGACCCCATCATCTCTTACAGGGAGCCTGTCTTGAATGGAAAGGAAAGCAAGTGAAGAAGCTGCCTGACTCCCCCCCTGCCCCCCCCAATCCCAGGAGCCGCCCTGCATGCCCTCCTGACTCCTCTGCCTGGCAGTGCAAGGCCGCCATCCCTGTTCTTTGCTGCCTCTGTTCCCTTCAGCAGCACAAAAGCCCCACCGTTCCCCCTCCCTGAAAGACCCCCCCACGGAGCGTCCTTGGAGCAGAAGGAGTCGCATTGCAAGGCAGAGGCCCAGGATGAGCACCAGGGACCAAAGGAGACCATTTTGTGGGGGGGAACAAGGATGCCAATTCTAACCCCCAGGGTAAGTGGAAGATAGAAAGACCAGGGGAGACAGGAGAGCAGCCTTCCAGTATCTCAGGGGCTGCCCCAAAGAAGAGGGAGTCAAGCTCTTCTCCAAAGCAGCAGGAGGCAGGACAAGAAGCAACGGGTGGAAACGGATCAACCTGGAACTAAGGAGAAAATGTCCTGGCAGTGAGAACAATCAGCCAGTGGAACAGAAGTTGTGGGGCTCCATCACTGGAGGGAGGGGGGTTGAGGAGAGATTGGACAACCATTTGGCTAGCGTGGTATAGGCTTTTCTGCTCCAGCAAGGGGCTGGACTAGAAGACCTCTGCGGTCCCTTCCCACTCTGTTATTCTGTTAGTCCGAAATAGGAGGGAGCGTCCCATGGGCCCAAATCCGCAGGGGAAGAGGGGCGCAGGGGGGCTGGGGACAGGAAAACAAGAACGTATTGGAAATGCCATGAGGAGCCACACGGGGGAGGGGCACTCAGGCAGCCCCTGCAGGACTTGGGCTGGTCCAAAGGAAGCAGCAGAGGTTAGACGGAGAAACCCGCCCG
The DNA here is from genome assembly GCA_039707465.1 of Rhabdophis nuchalis. Taxonomy (NCBI): domain Eukaryota; kingdom Metazoa; phylum Chordata; class Lepidosauria; order Squamata; family Natricidae; genus Rhabdophis; species Rhabdophis nuchalis. The sequence continues at coordinate 249,174,220 of CM077644.1, forward strand.
GAGACCCACCAGGCGGGGAGCCGATGGCTGCGCAAGGGACGTTAGGCTGGAGCCTGCAAGAGAAACCAGGACCAGCCAAGGGGCCTTTGGGGCTGGAGGAGGGAGGGGTGGGGACCAGGGCAAGAGGGCAGAGGGCACGAGGGATGCCTGCCAAGAGGAACCTGCTCAAACAGCTGCAAGCAGAGCCACCAAGAGAAGAGAAGGTGGGCAGTGGGCACAGGTGTGCGCCTTGGGAAGCCCCTCCGCCCCGTTTCCTCTGGTGAGGGATTCAGGAGGACGGGCAGGGTGTCAGAGGAGTGGAGCAGGGCCACCCAAGGGGGAGGAGAGGGCCAGGGTAACCGCAGGACGACCAGCTTGACATCAACGCTGGTCAAGACTCTGCAGGAGACCAATCAAGAGTTGCCTTGTGTGCATTTTGAAAAGAAAAGAGTGCCTGGCAGAAATTCCTAGGAAAGCATCAACCAGGCCGGCCCGCTCTTCCTTTCCTGACAGAGTGACCGCTTTAATTGATCGGGAGAGCCAGAGCGAACAAAGGCAGCCTCGTCTTCAGCGAAGCACCTGACCAGCATCTCTGAGAAGACTCCCGCAGAGAAGGTGGCAGAAGCCAGGCCGGTCTGCCCTGCCAGCAGGTGGAGATGGAGCTGGGGAACAATCCCCCCCCCCGCCCATCCATGGCTCCGCACACAGATGGAAGGAAGGCTGGCAGGGCTGTGCCCGAGGCCTTGTGCCACGCAGCCTCTGTGTGTGTAAATGGGGCTCCAAGAGAAAGGGCTGCCATCCGATTTCCAGCTGAGGGATCTGCAGATCTCCCAGAGGGAGGCAGGGGCTCAGCAGACTCTCAAAGGCAGGGGTCCCCAACCTTTGCAACTTTAAGTCTGAAGGACTTCAGCTCCCAGACTTCTCCAGCCAGCTTTGCTATGTGGGTATATACATAATAAGCTTTGCTGGCTGGAGAATTCTGGGAGCTGAAGTCCTTCAGACTTAAAGTTGCAAAGGTTGGGGACCCCTGCTCAAAGGGGAATATCAACATCCAAGAGGAATGAATGAATTTTTTGAATGAATTTAATACTTATAAACCGCTCCCTCTCCCCACGGGGACTCGGGGCGGTGCACAGGTAGAATAAAAACAATAAAAAATATACAAACAGTTCTAAAACCAAATTAAACTTAACCTGTGCTAAAATTCCCATAAAACTAACTATGCTAAAAGCTACCCAATAAAAACCCCAAGACAGGGAGACTATCCCAGGCCGGCCAGACAGAAAAAGTGAGTTTTTAATTTAAGACGGAAGGAGCGGAGGTCCGTGGTCATCCTAATATCGGGGGGAAGGTCGTTCCAGAGAGCCGGGCCCGCCACAGAGAGAGCCCTTCCCCTGGGTGTCGCCCGCTGACAAAGTCTAGTGGACGGCACCTGGAGAAGTCCCTCTCTGTGGGAGCGAATCGGCCGTGAGGATGTGTGAGGCAGGATCCGATTCCGCAGATAGCTAGGTCCCGAGCCATGGAGCGCTTTAAAGATGATAATTAACACCTTGAAGCGCACCCGGAAGACGACAGGCAGCCAGTGCAGCTCGCGCAAGAGCGGTGTTACATGGGTAGACCTTGCGGTCCCCATAATTGCTCACGCGGCTGCATTCTGGACTAGCTGAAGTCTCCGGGTGCACCTCAAGGGAAGCCCCATGTAGAGAGAGTTACAATAGTCCAGTCGGGATGTCACGAGCGCATGAGTGACTGTGCGAAGGGCGTCCCGATCCAATAGGGGGCGCAACTGGCGAACCAGGCGAACCTGGTAAAACGCCCTCCTGGACACAGCTGTCACTTGATCTTCCATGGACAGCCGGGCATCCAGGAGGACACCCAAATTGCGCGCCCCATCCACAGGGGCAAGATGTTCGCCCCCTATGGCCAGCGATGGAGTAAGCTGGTTGAATCGGGCAGCCGGAAACCACAGCCACTCGGTCTTGGTCGGGTTGAGCCTGAGTCCGTTACTTCCCATCCAGATCCGTACGGCTTCCAGGCACTGGCACATCACCGCTACGGCATCGTTGGGGTGGTTTGGGGTAGATATATACAACTATATATATAGTATAGATGGTACTCTACCCCAAAACCACGGATAATCTCACCCAGCGGCTTCATGTATGTGTTAAACAGGAGGGGCAAGAGGACCGACCCCTGAGGCACCCCACATGTGAGGGGTCTCGAGGTCGACCTCTGCTCTCCTGTCAACACAAATTGCGATCGGCCAGAGAGGTAGGAGGAGAACCACCGTAAAACGGTGCCTCCCACCCCCAACCCCCCCCCAGCCGATGCAATAGGATACCATGCCAGACGAATCTAATTGAATTCTTTGACAAAGTGACAAAATCAGTGGACCAGAGGAATGCTGTTGATATAATTTACCTGGACTTCAGTAAGGCATTTGATAAAGTAGACCATAACCTACTATTAGATAAAGTAGAAAATTGTGGGTTAGACAGCAGCACCACCAAATGGATTTGCAACTGGCTGACCAACCGCACTCAACGTGTAGTCCTCAATGGAACTGCATCTACATGGAAGGAAGTATGCAGTGGAGTCCCCCAAGGCTCTGTTTTAGGCCCAGTACTCTTTAACATCTTCATCAACGATTTGGATGAGGGGATAAATGGGGAACTCATCAAATTCGCAGACGACACCAAGCTGGCAGGAATAGCCAACACTCCAGAAGATAGGCTTAAGATACAGAAGGATCTAGACAAACTTGAACATTGGGCACTATCTAATAAAATGAAATTCAATTGTGAAAAAAGTAAGGTCCTACATATAGGCAAGAAAAACCAAATGCACATGTACAGTATAGGTGGTACCTTGCTCAATAGTAGCAACTGTGAGAGGGATCTTGGAATCCTAGTGGACAACCATTTAAATATGAGCCAGCAGTGTGCAGCAGCTGCCAAAAAAGCCAACACAGTTCTAGGCTGCATCAACAGAGAGATAGAATCTAGATCACGTGAAGTGTTAATGCCACTGTATGGTGCCTTGGTAAGGCCACACTTGGAATACTGCATACAGTTTTGGTCGCCACGATGTAGAAAAGACGTGGAAACTCTGGAAAGAGTGCAAAGAAGAGCAACCAAGATGATTAGAGGACTGGAGACTAAGACATATGAAGAACGGCTGCAGGAGCTGGGTATGTCTAGTTTGATGAAGAGAAGGACCAGGGGAGACATGATAGCAGTGTTCCGATATCTCAGAGGGTGCCACAAAGAAGAGGGAGTCAAACTTTTCTCCAAGGCACCTGGGGGCAGGACAAGAAGCAATGGGTGGAAACTAACCAAGAAGAGAAGCAACTTAGAATTAAGGAGAAATTTCCTGACAGTAAGAACAATTAACCTCTGGAACAGCTTGCCTCCAGCAGTTGTGAATGCCCCAACCCTGGAAGTCTTTAAAAAGATGTTAGACAGCCATTTGTCTGAAATGGTATAAGGTTCCTGCCCATGCAGGGGGTTGGACTAGAAGACCTACAAGGTCCCTTCCAACTCTGCTATTGTATTATTGTATTATGGTCGATGGTATCGAAAGCCGCCGAGAGGTCTAATAGGACCAGGATGGAGGAACAACCCCCATCTCTGGCCCTCCAGAGATCATCAACCAACGCGACCAATGCCGTCTCGGTGCTATGCCCGGGCCGAAAGCCGGACTGGCGCGGATCTAGATAATCAACTTCCTCCAGGTGACGGGGAAACTGTTGTGCCACCACACTCTCAACAACCTTCGCCAAAAAGGGAAGGTTGGAGACTGGACGGTAGTTGTTCAAAAGAGCTGGATCCAAAGAGGGCTTCTTAAGGAGGGGCCTCACCATGGCTTCTTTTAGGGAAGCAGGCAAGGCACCCTCACTCAAGGATGCGTTGACAACCTCTTGGAGCCAGCCTCGTGTCACCTCCCAGGATGCCAGTACAAGCCAGGAGGGACACGGGTCCAATAAACATGTGGTGGCTCGCAGTCGCCCACGTAACCTGTCCATATCCTCGGAAGTAACGGAGTCAAACTCCTCCCAGACAAGATCTGTCTCGTGGCATCCCACTGGGCCATCAATGGGGGTTAGCTCGTTTTGTATCTGAGCGGTTTTCTCCTGCAGAAAAATCACAAATTCCTCTGCTCTACCCTGTAACGGGGCTTCCCGCACCCTCTGTTGAAGGAGGGAGTGAGTCACCCTAAACAGGGCGGCAGGGCGGTTGTCTGCGGATGCTATGAGAGTAGCACAATGATGACGTTTGGCTACTCTCAGCGCCACAATGTAAGTCCGTAAATGGGCTCTTACCTGTGTCCGGTCAGATTCAGAACGGGTAGACCTCCATCTTCCCTCTAGGCATCTCTTGCGGCGTTTCATCACCCGTAGCTCCTCGGTAAACCAAGGAGCCAGGGTGTTTCGGCGCCGCAAGAGAGGCCGCAAGGGCACGACCCGATCCAAGGCTCCCGTGGTCGCAATATTCCATCGGGGCGCGGGTCAGGGGTACAGGAACTGGCCCAAGCGCCGTTTGGAACCCATCAGGGTCCATCAGGCGCCTGGGGCGGAACCAGATTGGTGACTCAGGTTCCGCCTCCCCGCGGAGGGGAACAGCGGTCGGAAAGTCGAGCCGGAGAAGTGAGTGGTCTGACCATGACAAGGGTGTGATGACTATGTCCCCTATACCCAGATCACTCTTCCATTGGCCTGAGACAAAGATGAGATCCGGTGTATGTCCACCCTCGTGAGTGGGGCCTTGAATTAGTTGGGTCAGGTCCATGGCCGTCATGGAAGCCATGAACTCCCGATCTACCTCGGATGATTCGCCCACCGATGGCAGATTAAAGTCCCCCATGACTAAAAGTCTGGGGGTCTCAACTGCCACCATAGCGATCACCTCCAGGAGCTCGGGCAGGGCTGCTGCTACATAGCGGGGAGCCAGGTATACAACCAGCAAGCCCAACTGCCTCCCTAGGCCCCACTTCACACAGAGGGACTCACAACCGGTGGTCTGTGGCACAATGGTCTCTCTCGGCTCAAGACCTTCCTTTACAATGACCGCTACCCCACCACCCCTACCTAGGGCCCGGGGCTGATGAAAAGCGCGGTAACCTGGTGGGCACATTTCAACGAGGGGAAGTCCACCCTCGTGGCCCAACCAGGTCTCCGCAATTCCCACCAGGTCCGGCTCCCCCTCTGACACAAGGTCTTTGTTGACAACGGACCTGGCATTGCAGAACATCAGCCGCAGGCCCTGGCTCTGTACTCCCTGGCCACCTAGCCTGCGGGGGTTGAGGCACTTGACCGTTTGCAGCCAACGGCTTCGCGCCCCCAACCGGGAGGATAACACTTGTCTCCCCTCGGACCTGCCTCTCCCCACGACCTTCTGGATGGAAGCTGGCAGGCAGGAGATCCCTGGGCAGAAACAGGCGGGAGGGTCGGAAGGGAAGGGAGGGGGCAGAGGGGCTGCCTGGGGAATTCTGGGGGTTCGAGGCCCTCAGTCTTGGGCCAGTGCGGAGGGGGCGGCAGAGGCTGGTCCCCTGCTGGGCCTGAAGAGGCCGAGGGCTCCAGGCCAAGTCCGGCTCCTGGGCCAGGGGCCCAAACGGCTGGGGGGGGGGCTGGCGAGGGAAGGCCGCTCCGGGGCTTCTCCAGAGAAAGGGCAGGGTCCCTCCGGGGGGAGAAGCCAGAGGGGGGGGGCTGCGCCTGGGAGCCCCGGGGCGAAGGGGGGGGGGCGAGGAGGAGCCCGGGAGACGCCAGCCGAGCAGCGCATCCCCCGCACCGAGCCAGGCTGGGGGGGCGGGGGGGCTGTGGCTGTCGGAAGCCGCTGCTGGGGCGTCGTGACGCGGGGGGGGGGGCGCCGCCCGGCGTTGTGTAACTCCCAGCGCCCCCGGAGCGGCTGCCGCTGAGCGGGGCGAGGGGGAGGGGGCAGCGCTCCCTGGGGAAGGGGGGGGGGGACGGCGGCTCCCGGTTGCCAAGCGCCGGTGGTTACTAAGGTTACGGTATCTAGGGCGGCCGATCGCCCCCTCCCCCTCGGGCGAACGTGCCGGCTTCCCATTCGGCGGGCGGAGCAGGGGGGCTTCATCCTCCCCCGGGCCCCGAGGTCCCGCAGGCCTTTCCCCCGACGCCGTCTTGGCGCTGGTGGGGAGGGTCCTTACCCCACACACACACACACATTGGAGGGGGGGCGGGATGCTCCCCAGGGGGAGGGCCAAGGCCGGCTTCCCCAGGAGGGGGAGAGGGTCGGGCCCCTCCAGCTCTCCGGCCTGGCAAGGAGGCTGCTTCTGCCGCTCCCATCCTCCCCCCACCCAGGAAACCCACGGATGAGGCAGCAGGTGTTGAAAGGGGGAGGGAAGGAGGAGCACCTGGGCAGATGGTGCCCCCCCCTTTCAGGCTTCAGGCAACGGGCTCTTTACAGCCCCCCCCTCCCCCTGTCTCTCCTACCTGAGCAGCAGCTGCCAGCTGAGTGGGAGGTGCTGTGATGCCACTCAGCATCTGCCCCACGCTGCAGCCACGTCTCACTTCACACCTTGGTCCCACGCTTGCTTGGTACCGATTACGGGCCCACCTCACAACAGAGATCCCCATCCAGCTGGTCTGGACCTGCAGGTACGGGCAGCGATTTTGCCCCCCATCCAAGTCCTTTGAGGTTGCCCATCCGAAAAGAAGCCCTGGAGATGCCTCCTTCTGGGATGCCCCAGGCTCCTTTGGGGGGGGGGGGGCAGCTCTTTTCTGCAGTCTCACCCAAAACATCTCCTGCCCCTCCCTGGACAGGCCAGTCCTGAGAGACCCAGTTATGGCCCCACTGGACATCAAGCAGAGCCTGCTTGGTCTGGTTGTGAAGGCACCAGGCTAGAAAACAGGAGACCCAGAGTTCCAGTCCCACCTCAGGCATAAAAGCCCAACCCATCCCACAGGACAGTTGTTGGGGGAGGGAATAGGGGGAGGGAGGCGTGTTGGATAGGTCCTGGGTGTCCCAAAGGGTTTTATTCAGGAGACAAAGTGGACTTTCTGTTTTTTTCTATGAAGGCGTTTCACTTCTCATCCAAGAAGCTTCTTCAGTTCTGAAGTCCAGTTGGATATGTTCGTTGCCTTCAGTTATTTGTAAAAATAATAAAAGGTGGTACACAGATAATTAAATTGGGGAGGGAAACCGAGGGAGGACCATAAGCAGGCTTAAAGTGTATACCTTAGAGAGCACCACTGTCAGAAGGAGAGGGAGGCTCTGAGCTGCCAGCGGGAGAACCTGCCTGGGCTTCATTCAGAGGCCTCCTGCATGGAGGCCCTTGCTGCTAGAAAGGATTGATGTTCCTGACAGCAAATACATGACAGGCGGAGGGGCCAGAGAAGTCCCACCTCAGGGGATGTAATATGACCGATGGTGCCCTGAAACCTCACACTGGGACGGTGGGCATTTTGAAGGCCAAAAGACCTCCATAGCTGCTCTCCGCCCTATGGCAAGAAGGGGAGATGGCTGCTGGAGAAAACTTCACCGGTAAGAAAGAGGGTGGTGGCTTGGATCGGGTGATTTCAGCAGCCACCAGATTTGATGTGGGGATCACCAAATTTCAAATCACCAAATTGGATTTTCTAACCAAGCGACTTAAGCTAAAAACCGAATACTAAACAATAAAAAAGCAGCAACTCCCATCCCATGGCTGCCCATATAAATATGTTACACAATAAATAGCAGTCAATACAACAAGCCAGAGTTTACAAGGCAACAAAGTGATGGTTGAAAGCATAGTTTGGATTCTCACAACATACGAAGGTCACCAGCTGAGCCACAAACCCCTCCAAGGCATCTGAGCCCAGCCCCACGTGGGATGCCCACCCTGGAATCTCTTGATAAGCTTCTGGCTTCCTTCGTGTTTGGGGGACTTTCAGCTCATACCACCCACCTGTGTGGCCTGTGTGAACTGCACCCACCCACCACTCTGCTTGGCTTTCGATTGTCCTGCCAAGCTCCCAGGTTGGGCCACTTTCCCCCCTTCCCCCCATACAAAGGGTGCCCAAGTGGGGCTTGGGGTGAAGAGGAGGGGGAGGGGCAGAAATAGAGGAATCTGGAGTGCCAAACAGGGTGGGGGGGGGGGGGGTTGTCTCTCACTTCTGATCAACTTTGGCATCAGAGAAAAGGGAAATGTGCGGAGACCTTTCAGGTGGGGGGGGGGTGTCCAAAGGAGGGAGGGTCTGCGTTGCCACTCGATGCTTCAGCAACCAGGCGGTGGGGGGGGGTGAGATGGGGGGCAGCCAGCTCAGCTCCCCTCCTGCCCTGCCCCAGACCAGACCCCTCCCCGGAGGGAAGGAAGCGGCTTCCCTCCATAGGCAGAGCCACCAGCCTGCGCCCCCCCCCCCTTGCTTCCCAGCCACGCACGGCTTTCGTCAGGCGTGGGCAGAGCCGCGCGGGGGAAGCGCCTCGGCGAGGTGCCTGCGTGCCCGCGGCGTCGAGAAGAGGCGTCTGCCGGGCTCTCTTTCCTTGCAAGGCTGCCGGGCTCGGCGGCGGGCGGGTGGGCGGCGGAAGCCGAGGGGGAGCCAAGGCTGCGCTGCTGCGTGGGACGCGGCTCCTCCTGGAAGGCAGCTCCCCGCCTGTCTGGGTGCCAGGTGGCCCAGCAGCTGCCCGCGAGTCGGCGTGACGTCCCGGAAGGCTTTCATCACTCCGTGGGGCCACTAGGAAGGCCCCGCCCTTGCCCCCCCCAAAGGAGAAGGCGCTAGAGTCTGACAACGGCACTCTGCCCATGCTCAGAGGTCCTCTTGCCTGGAGGGATCCCAGGGAGAGGGGCAAGGTGGCCTTGTCCCCTGCCCACAAAACGGCACTCAATTTGGGGAGGGGGAAGGAAGCGTCTTTCCTGCACTAGGAGGGGCAGGGAAACAAGGGGGGGGCACAGGAGAGACTCCCAGATGGGGCCCTGGGGGGTCTCTGCAGGGAGAGGCAAAGTGGGGCCCGCTGTGACTCAGGCACTCCTGGGTTGGCCTGGCTTGAGGCCGTGGGAGGGGCAGAGGAGGTGGCAAGGGAAGGCGTGGCATCTCCAGGGCAGGCCCTGGGGGGGGGGAGGGAGGGGGGTGCCAATGCAGCTGCTAGTGGTGCTGGAAGGGCAGGAGGGGGGCTCAGAAAGGGCTCCGAGTATTGGGGGAGCAATAGAAGCCCAGTGACCCAGACGGGACATGGGGGGGGGGCTGGACGGGAGGAGTCTGTGCCAATCCAAAATGAGGGCACCAATCCCCTTCTTGCAGATTCCAGGAAAGGGGATTCTCCTGGGCGAGGGGCTCCCTTGGCCTAACCAAACCTCCCCCCCTCCCAGAAGAGTGTCAGCAGGGGACGCTGGTATTGCTGGTCCCAAGCTCCCTTACAAGCAGCCTTCCCCTGGGAAGGGCCTGACAAGCCTGGGGGATTCTGGGGGAGGTCAGGCCTGAACCGCTTTCTGCACTGCGAGGGTTCTGCGCTTGACCCCCTCTTAGCCCCTCCCTCCTGGAAGGAGATCCCATCACAAGAAGGGAGGGAGGAGAGATGGAAAGGGGGATACAGAGGAAGGGAAGGAAGGAAGAGAAAGAGAGGAAATACCGATAAACAGAGTTGGAAGGGACTTTGAAGGTCATCTAGTCCAACCCCCCATCCATGCAGGAGACCCTCCGCCACTTCTCCCCCATCCCGGCCGTTGCGCCCGGCTCAGGCGCTTCCCTCAGCTGCAAGGGAGCCGCTGGGGCAACCGAGCGGGGGGGGGGAGCCTGCCTGCCCCTTCCCTTCCCTTGTTGGGGGTCCGCGGGGTCCGCCCCCAGCCAGGGCCGCTCGGGCTCCCCCGGGAGCGAAGCGCTCGGCCTTTAAGCCGCCCGAGCAGCCGACTCCCACCTCCGGGCGTGGCAGCCGGGGCGCCTTAAGGCCGGCCGGGCCGTCCCCGTTGCGGCTGCTGCGGCGCGATGGAGCGGCTGCGGGGCCTGGCGGGCCAGGTGTGGGCGGTGCGGCGGTCGGTGCGGCTGCTGCTGGGGCTGCTGGTGCCCTGCCTCCTCCTGCTGCTCCTGCTCAGCGCGCTCCTCCTCCTGCGCTGGCGCCTCTGCCGGAGGGTGGGGGCCTCCCGGGGACCCTCCGCCGCCCCCCGCCCCCTCCTCCCGGGGAGCCCCCAGGCGGCCGCGCTCAGGCACGGGCCGGGCGGCGGGAGGGCCCGGCGGCCCCTCGGCCAGGCCGGGGCTACGGGCCCGCGGGCGCCCTGTTGCGGGAGGAGGGCGGCGGCGTCCTACCTGCCCGCCTCCAGCCCTCGGTTGCTCCGGCCGGAGAGAGGGGCGCCGCCCGCAGCCGCTTCCTCCTGCACCGTCTTGGTGCCCCCCAACTCCCTCGCCACCTCCTCCGGCACTGGGGTGAGTAGGGGGCGCAGCCTCTGGGGAGCCTTTCGGGCTTCATGGGCAGCAACTGCCCCGCCAGGCTTCCATGGGAGGGGGGAGGGGGGTTGAAGCTCCCACTGAAATGAGGGCTTTGCTTCCCCTCCACCTTCAGGGGCCGAAGTCACTGGGGGGGGTTCCTCGGGGGGGGGGGGGGCAATAAGATAATCCAGCTGGAAGCCTTGAGCCCCCCCCCCCCCCCCAATGCTGCTCCACTTCGCCCTCCTTTAAAGAGGCCCAGCCCAGAGGGAGGAAAAGGCCCTGGGCTGGGCTGGGTGGGATTGGGGACCTTTTCCAAAGGGGGCCAACAAAGGGGTCTTGGTGAGAGGGGGAACTCGGGCAACTCCCTCCCCTCCCTGCAGGGTGTCCTGGAGAGGGTCTTCTCCAGCTGCCACACCAGCACCCAGAGGAAGCCCCGGACCTGCAGCCGGCTGGCACCGGGCACCCAGTCCAGCACGGGGCCTTTTGAGTTTGGCAGCAGCATCCGGCCAGGGGACAGGAGGGCCCCCCTCGACTCTGCCAACTTCACGGCCTCGCAAGGGCCCGGCCACGACTCAGACTTTGGCGCCAGTGCTGGTGAGTGGGGGGCAGGAGGGGCCCAAACGATGAGCGGCTCCTGATGGGTTGGAGCCCCTGGCATCCCCAGGGCCTCAGAGGCAGCAGAGGAGCTGGAAAGGAATGGGGGGGTCATGGCCAGAGGAGGGCCCTCCTGGAGGGGAGATGGCTGTGTTGAGCCAGGGGTGACCGAGTGTCCCCTTTTCCAGGAGGGAAGGGTCCCTGGAGGGACAGGCAGTGGGAAACGAGCAACCCAGCCATGGAGCAGGCGGTTCCAAGGGCTCTGCAGAAGCCACACACCCCCAGCCTTGGTCTTCTGGGCCCAGGAATACCACCCATGCATGTGCCCCCCCCCCATAATTTAATTCCCCTGTGCCGTGTCCCCTGAACATGCACACAACTCCCCCCTCGCCTGCCCCACCTATGCGCACATGGCTCTTTGGGAGTCTGGGGATGGCGAAAATTGCCTCTCCCTCCCCCCCCCCCCGCCACCAGGCCAGAAACTGCCCGTTTCCCTGTTTCCGGTGGCCGGGTGGTTTCTGTGTTTTGCCCTCCAGAGGCTTTCTAGGAGTCTGGGGAAGGCGAAACACAGCCCAATGTGCAAACCAGAAGCCCATTCCCGAACTTTTTGTGAAAAACGGCCAAAAATCAAGGCTGAAAATCTGATGGCCTGCATGCTGGAGCTGACAGGGCAATGCCTCGCATGCCCTCAGAAATGGCTCCATGTGCCACCTATGTCACGTATGCCATATGTTCGCCATCACGGGCCTAAGATGTCATGTGACCCCCCCCCCCCAACTAAATTGCCACCTTATTTGAAGGGAGAACTCTTAGGTCAGATTCTCCAGGGGTCCAAAAGAGAGAGGGACCCTCTTCTCACCAAGCCCTTCTCCCAACTTCTCCTCTGGGGAAGACCCACAGGGCCCCCCGACCTCGTTGGCCTCTGCCCGGCCAGGGAGGCCGCAAGAGGCAGGACAGAGGTGGTTGATCATGCCTGAGCTGCCAGGGTTGGCCGCGGGTGCTCTCTTGGGTTGCTGCAAAGGCAAAATAGGCCCCACGGTATTCTACACCCACAACCCTCTTTGAGCTAAGGTGGGCACATTGTGAAGACCAAGTCGATGTCTCAATCTCGTCAACTTTAAGATGTGTGGACAACAACTCCCAGGATTGTGGCCTACACACCTTAAAGTTGATGAGGTGGAGAAATCCTGGCTTAGACGGTTGATGGTCTTGATGGAGCTACTGGCCCAACCCAACTGCCGTGGTTGGAGGGGTCTCCTAGACTTTCTTCCCTGAGATTGTTTCCCCCAAGGCTCTTTGAGCTGCCATGACCACAGCCTGGTCTTCCGAAGCTACTAATTCTTCTGACATTTTGAAGGCGGCCGCCTTCCTCGGCTTCAGCTGAAGGACGTGATGGCTTCTGACACCAAACCTCCCAAAGCTCCTGACAGATCTACCAACACTCCACCGGATCCTCTTCCGCTAGAGGGCGGGAGGGGTGATTAATGAAGAAGGATGAGACATAAGGAGGGTGGGATGTTGTTGTTTTTAACATCTCTGTAGTACTCAACTCTGCCAACAGATACGTAATCTGGATGCGAGTACGGGGAGGCTCCTTGGGCACCCTTGGATTCTTCCAGACCGCCAGCTGAGCGGGAAAGTGAGAGCTAAAACAAGGCAGACTCGGAGGGGCCACCAACCACGTTTGGCCCCCTTCTTTCCTCCTCGCACGCAATGCCCGGCTCTCGCTGGAGTCTCTCTTCTGCTTTGCTTTCCCTCCTCGTGGTAGTTGTGCAGGCCTCCCCCGCGCATCGCTAGCACGTTTTGCCCACATAAAGGCTTCCTATTTAGGGGAGAACATCGTGGAATCACGTCGGTTGGTGTATAACGTGACTCCTGGCAGGATCTCTGGATGACGTGGCAGCTTCTCCCCCTTCCCTGCAGGCGTTTCTGTCCGGATCTTGTCCACCGACAGCGAGGGCAGCCCCAACACGCCCCTGGTGCAAGCCGAGCACTTTGAGTGGGACTACTACGACCCCAGCTACAAGAGGAAAGCTCGGCTCCATCGCTCCCTGCCTCCCATCTGCAGCAAGCAGTACTGGCTGTGACCCAGGAGAGTCCACAAGTCCTCTGTGCAGAAGAGAGACGGCTTCTTGGGATTCGTTGTAAGGAATGATTTTGGTCGCGGTCTCTCTCTCTCTCTCTCTGGCTTGCCCTCGGCTTATTGGGAGAGAATTCCTGTTTCGGCTGAACGTCTCTCCCGCTGGAACATTTTCACACCACAAAAAGCTTCACTTAACACTGATCTGCACCTTGTACCCCAGGGGTGCCCAACTGCGGTGACTTCATGACTCGTAGACTTCAACCCCCAGAATCCCCCAGCCCTGGGAGTCCACAAGTCTCGAAGTCGCCACGGTTGGACACCCTCCTGCTTTATAGAGTAGGAACCTTTTCGGCAACCTCCACTGTGTGGCTGCCCACGTCATTCACCACAGGACGTTTTCGCAGAGCTTTCAAGCACCAGACCCCCACTGGCACTACGCTCTAGGTGGCACTGAGCAAAAAACGCCACCCGCCTAATCTCCATAACCCCAAAGGGTTTTAACACCTGACCAGGGAGGGGCGCGTGTGGAGAGAGAGACGGGTCAACCTCACAGGTGCTCATTCTGCACATCAGCACGAACCTCCTAACCACGGGATGCAAGGAGAGAGACCGGCTGGGAGAGAGACCCTGGGGGCACCCCGTGATGCCCGGTTTTATGTAGTATTTATTAAAGATACTGAACTTTTTCTCTCCCGTTCCTTTTTGTGTGTGCATGAAAGCAGAGGCTGACCTGATGCAACCTCTGTGCCTGGTTTTCCTGGGTGGGTGTAGGACACCTGCCCCCAAAATAGCCGTGTTAAAACAAAGGTGGATGCAAGGATGGAAGTTGCCATAGAAGACAGGAGAGAGAGAGTGACTGGAGCCTCCAAATTTCTTGAACGATCTTGTCATATTAAACGTACATGTTTTAGTCTGGGCTTCTCCCAATAGGTTGGCTAAATCAATACCACCGTTCTCAATCTAGAGTAGCTTTTCTCCTCCTAGCAAACATTGTGTAAAAGGAGAGAACATGGTAGGGCTGTGACTTTTAGGTTCAAAGGGAAGCATCGTGACCTTTAAATGCAGGCCATCAAATAACGTTAAAAGAAGTGCTGAAGGCATCCATTGCAGGCGGTTCAAATACGCTCTGAAAGCTGAACTGCAACTGAACGTCTGCAGAGAAATACTTGGATGTCCCTCTGCGCTATAAGTATTTGCCAAGTGAGCCGAATTAAAAACCCAGGAAAGACTGACAGCATTTCGGCAGAATCTTTGCACTTCATTTGAATTTTGGCAAGCTTCGTTATCTCAAAAAAAGGGGCTCCTATTCCTGGAAGCACACAGACAGATCCTGCGAGCAGAAACACCGCACGACAAGCAAACATACACAGCTTTGGCACTAAACGGAGCTGCTATCCAAAATGCTCACATCAGCGTCTAAATTGCACAAACCGTGGCATTCAATGACCTTGCACTCTGAAGAATCCCAGCCCCTCATCCCACCCCTGTTTCTGAGAGTTTTCCAGAGGGAAGATCTAGCTTTTTCCACTCACCAAGTCAAGCTATTGTTTATCCATGGCCCGTACAGCAAAAATACAAGTTACAGAGGGGCGAGCCCAGAATAAGCCATGGGATATCCTAGCATGTGTGAACAGAGCTGTAACCTATCTGCCAGAACCTCACGTGTCCATAAGGCACCCGTCCCTGGAGAGCTTGTGGCAAGGAACGGTCTGAGTTCCTTCGCCCTCCCTGGACCTTTCAGGCGGGGGATGCTCCCCCTTTATTGCCATTATTTCAGCAATCTGGCTCTCCCATTGCTACGTTCGGTTTGGAAAGACATACGAATCCAGGCAGCTTAAATCCCGGACGTCTCAGTGTGTGTGGAATAGACAATGGAGCCCCACTGGGCCATGCCTGGAACTCCCTTGGCCCCCAAATACATTTCCTACCCGCTGCCCCACAGGGGTTTCCACCACGTACATCAGAAGTTAAAACAGCAACTGGCTCACAGAGATGACCGGAGCCTTTCTGTCAAGAAGTCTGCAAAAGATCCTCTTCCCCAGAGACACAGGCAGCCAATCAGCACTGGAAGGAAAGGGGGGGCTGGATGGGAACAGGGGTCCCTATCCCTGAACTTCAATCCCAGCCGAGACATCATGGGGATGGCAGCGAACATTACATCGGATCAGTGTCTTGACTTGGAATGACTGAAGATGCTGAGCCAACCAATAGTCAGAGAGGCTGTGGATGCAAAACCTCCAGGGCTCTGCTGAAGAGGCCATGGCCAAATAGCTTAAGCCACCATGTGGACGCCCACCCAAGATAAAACTGACAGGAGCCCTGCTTTTGGGGGGGGGGGGGGCAGAAAGGTTGGCTGTAAATGGAAGGCATAAAACAATGAAGCCAAATCCCACCGAAGGGCTTGCAAACCAGCGTTTACGGCTTCTCCTCCCCGATGGATTCAGGGTTCCAGCCATGGTTCAGCCAGGGAGAAGGCAGTATGGGAGCCGTCTTGGTGAGGGGCTTAGAAGGCAACCCTCGCAGGGGGCTAGAGCTGCCCTTCCGTTTTCATGCTTGGCCTCGGTTTGTTGGGAAAGGGGGCAAAGCCAGGCCTTCTTCAGGGTTGGGGAGCTGGAGCTCAAACCTTCTGCCCTGCAGCCTTCTTCCTTCCTGCCTAGAGTTAGCCCGAGGCTCCGAAGCCGAAGGAAAAGGGATAAGAGCTCACGTCCACTTTGGGTTTCTTCAGAAAAAGAAGTTATAAATACAAATAAAAACACGGAGGGCCATTAAGAGAGTCGCTGGAATTGGGATAATTGGCCTGTGGGTGGAATGTATCCACGACCGACAAAGGGTGAACACAAAAAGAAGAATGCAAATCAGGAGATAATGAGCGGGGCAGCCCCTCCGCCACAGGATTAATGGCACGGGCCTCCTGCGCCAGAGCGGCGTTCTGTGAAGCTCCAGCCTCTTCCAAGGCCTCCAGCGTGAAAGAGGGTTTTGTGTGAAGACTATTAAGCTCACTTAGTCACAGCCTCCACGGAATGTTCCCTGATTCTGGGCTGTGGAGGGAACGCCACCCCTGGGAGCCTCCTCTATTCAAGCTCTCCCAGAACAAGCCATTCCGTTTCTCCACAAGCGGCCGCCTTCTTAATCATGCCTCAAGGCAGGAACAAGCCAGCATTGGGATGAAGGGGAACGGAAGTCAGTTGATGGTTCGGTGGCCTCTGGAGGAAGGAGCCAGAGCTCTCTGGTCAAGGCTCCCTGGCCAGAGCTTCGTCCAAAGGGAAAGGAGGAGGCCGGCTGAGGCCCGGGGGCTTCACATAAACACTCAGCAGCAGGGAGACCCCAGGGCGCTTTCCCCAAGAGGCAGCTGGGCTTTGAAGACGTTTTCCTCCTCGTCCAAGAGGTTTCTCCAGTTCTTAACTGGGCAGTGAAATGTCCTCAAGGGGAAAAACACCCCAAGGAAGCCCAGCTGCCTTTTGGGAAGGGCCTCTGGGGCAACCCAGACTGGGGAGGGGGGCGCTGGGACTCCATGCAGGTGGGAGGAGGGCAGCCAGGAGGGCTTCTCCTCCAGGAGGGGCTGCACAGCCACGTCCCGTCCCCTCTGCTGAAGGCTCCGCGGGAGGAAGACCACCGGAGCCCATCTTCACCCCCCCCCCCCCCAAGGGAGAGGAGAAACGCCCAAGGACTCCCAGGGGGAACAAAGGCACAGGAAGGCCAGCTTGAAGTTATGGGAGTTTTTTTTTATTTTTGTGGGTTTTTATTAATTTTTTTACAGGCTATTGTTGTACCCGTTGCTAAAGCTGCTGATTCTGCCATAAAACTAGAACAGAAAATTTCCCAGAAGTCAATTCCCCTCCTCCTCTTCCTCCTCCTCCTCCTCCTCCACTGCCTACCTCCCTCCCTTCCAACCAAACCAGGCAACCAACCGCCTTGCATGGACAGAGGCTCAGCGGAGAGAGCCTGAGACGCAGCTACATGAGTCTGACCGAGGAATGAAGAAGCCAGGAGTCCTCTGGCCCTTAGCACTGCCCTGTACAACGTGGCCTGTTCTGGAGTTTGGTCCACTCTGGCCGCAGCTTAACCATAGAGATCATCATCGTTGTCCTCAGTGTAAACGTTGCCTCCGCCGCTGCCTCCGGTGCCCTGGCTTGGCCCAGCGCCCCCTTGGTTACCTGATGGGAATCTGTCAGAGAAGCACAGCGGGGGGGGGGGGGGGAATGCAGGTGAGGAGCCAGAAGAACAACTGGATGGCGGGAGAGAGCGGGGCAGCCACAACTCCTGAGCTGGCACTTGGCGTTAACGGAAGCTGGATGTCAACATCTGGAAAGCCAAGAGGGAACACCCCCCCCACACACACACACACTACAGGGCCTTTCCGATTTGTTTATGAAGCGCCTTCCTTCCAGCTTAGCTGCTCCTGCTTGTTTTCATGCAAGCCCCTCATTGTGCGCAGACAAGCAGGAGCCAGAGGCCTCTCCAGATGCCATTAGAGAGAAGCTGGGAGCCCTGAACTGGGAGAGGCTGAGAGGCCGAGAGAACCAGTTGGGTTGATGACTAGGCAGTCAGACTGGGACTGGGACGAGCCAGGCTCAGGTTATGGGGGTCCCCAGGAGGGTTTGGGCCAGGAAATCAGCTTATTCCACTCAAGCTGGGAGAGGGAGCGGCAGGCCCTCTACCCGGAGACTACGCAAGGGAGAAGCATGGAGAAGCAGATGAGCAGGTCTCCTCTTGGCTCTGCAGGCCAAGAAGTCATGGACGCCCAGAGAAGGAAGCCCACCCGCCATCCGAGGGTGTGGAGAGGAAGGGGCCGGAGGGGGGAAGGGCGCAGGAGCCGCTGGCCGTACCTGAAGCTGCCAAAGCCACGGCTCTGCTGCAGAGTCTGTGCAAACATCTCGTATTTGCGGATGTCGTTGTCACTGACGGACCGGCGGGCAAAACGCATGGCTTCCTCGAAGTGATCCCGACGGATCTCGGGGACAGGGTCGTCCTCCTCGACCTCCTAAAGCAGAGCCAGGGTGCGGCCGTCAGCGTCGGGGACCGGTGGAGGTCAACCCTTGGAGGCCAGAGCGAGCCTCCCCCCCCTCCCCCAAGTGCCAGCCGCTCACCATGGCCGAGGGGTTGGTCTGCCTCTCCCGTTCCCGCCTGATCTCGCTCTCGATCGACTCGCGGATGGCCAGCTTGCAAGCCCGCTGGCAAATCTCCGTGAGGTCAGCTCCCGAGAAACCGTTGGTCATTTTTGCCAGGAACTCCAGATCCACGTCCTGAGAAGGAAGGAAAATTCCACGTATCGGCCATGCCCATCAAGTGCCCCCCGCTGGCAGCTGCCTTTCATTCCCCCGCCTCACAAACAAGGAAGAGAATTCCGGGGGGAAATAGGGAAATGAAAGCAATAGAAGCTGCAACAGTAGGAGACCCGGAACACATTTCAACCTTCTCTTTTCTAAAGCGGGGAGCAACGGGGAGCCAGAACTCTCGCAGCAGGGCTGGGCCTGGCTCGACTCTCCGATTCGACCGAAAAGAGGAAAAGAGAGGAGGGAGCTTCCAGGGCCTCCTTCCCCTGAACTCCCTCTGGCCAGCGGGCTGCAGCTCCGGAGTCTCTCCAAAGATTTTGCCTTTCAAAGGGCTCCAGGATTCCTATTTGCTGACCGCTCCTAAGATCCAGCTGCAACCGAGGCCCACGTTGAGCTTAAGGCTCAGGGAAGGAAAAAACCAGGAAGGCCTGCCAGCTCAATCCCCAAAGGACCCTCCTATTCCCCTGGGCAGGTATTACATCCACCCAGGGCCCAAAATTAAGCAACACAGACAGGAATGGCAGTCTTCTCTCTCTCTCTCTCTCACACACACACTCCTATATGCAAACGTGCCTTGGCCACGGGCGATTTCCGCAGGTTGGCCTTGAGGATGGCCACGCGAGACTTCTCATCAGGCAGAGGAATGTAGATGAGCTGGTCCAGGCGTCCAGGGCGCAGGATAGCCGGGTCAATGATGTCTGGCCGGTTGGTGGCGCCAATGATGAAGACATTCTTCTTGGTCGACATGCCGTCCATCTCTGTCAGGATCTGGTTGATCACTCGGTCGGCGGCTCCACCACCGTCGCCAATGTTCCCCCCACGGGCCTTCGCAATGGAATCCAGCTCATCGAAGAACAGCACGCAGGGAGCTGCTTGGCGGGCCTGCCGAGGGAAGGACAACACCTCAGTCGCCAAGGCACCGGTGGCCATGCCTTTTGCCCCGGGCACCCAAGGGCTCCCGGCAACTGTTATCACGGACTGTTCAGGGGCCACACCCTCAAGGTCCCCAAAAGCCCTGCTGCTGCTGTGCTAGTTCCCCCTCTCTCATCCCTGAAGCCTGCAGGGCTTGGGAACCGCTGGCCGATTCCATCCTGCCAATGTCTGATACGTCCTTCCATTCATCAGAGAGGCCCTGGGCAGGCAGCCCTGCAGGCCCAAAGAGGGCATGTTGGACTTCTCCGTTTCCCAAAACAAAGCTAGAACTCTTTACAATGATTTAAATGTTGTCCAGAACTCCCAAGGATTTGGAGGGGGGGAGGGGGGGATTAATTACTTAATTTTAAAAAATCCACATCCTCTCATTTTTGCCTCAGGTGGGGGTTCCCCCCCTCCCCACAGCACACAACAACTGGAAGCAGCTGTGGAAGATGGGAAGAGGCGGAGAGGCCCAGAGGATCACTAAGAGCCCAACCAGACTGAACAAAGGCTGTCATCCTCATCGCCCCACCCACCCAAAAGCCCCCAGTGTGGCCCCTGGAGGATGGAACGTGGCTCTCCTTTGGCTGAAGGCAAACACTGCAGGACTGAACGTTCCCCAGGATGTGGAAGGAGACGAACCACCGAAAGCTCCGAGTCTGAGCAATGGGGCAATGAATGCTGGTTCAGGAGGGGGAAGTGGGCCAGTCCCCCAGTGGCTGACCTGAGGGAAGGAGAGCTGCCTGCATCCTCCGGTGTCAGGGAGGATGGGCTGCAGGCAGGCAGTGGGGCAGATCGGATCCCCTCTGATGAAGAACAGCTGCCTGCCCCAGTGGATCCCAGGGCATGGAGGAGAATGGAGTCCAGGCAAGCTCAAAGGAGGGCTGCCAGGCTACTCGGGAGGAGGTAGGGCGCCCCCACCCCTCCTCACAAGGAACACCTGGCGTGGGCTGACTGAAGGAGAAGTGGGGGGGGGGGAGAGTCTGTCTTTGTCAGGAACAACCCCTCCCCCCGGGCTTACGGAAGACTCGGCCTTAGACTCTTTGTCTCTGCCTTGCCCAGTGGGGTCGCCTGACCCTGCGGACCCTGGGCCTTCCTCCCTGCCTTTGCCACTTGGCTTCTGCTTGCTTCCTGGCTTATGTTTGTGGGACTGAGCGGGGCTGCCTTCAGGGAAGTGTGGGGCGGAGCCTTGCCTGGCGTTGTAGGGCCGTCTGTTGGGGGAGCTAACAGGGCAATGAAGGACTCTGTCGAAGCCCACCTCTGCCTGGCCAACTTGGGACACAACACCAAGCCCCCCACTGAGGCCTCCAGGTGAGCCGGGGGTGGGTGAGGGCTGGAGAGGAGAAAGCGGAGACTCACCTTGTCGAAGATCTCGCGCACGTTGGCCTCCGACTCTCCAAACCACATGGTGAGCAGCTCTGGGCCCTTGATGGAGATGAAATTGGCCTGGCATTCATTGGCAATGGCTTTGGCTAGCAGGGTCTTTCCACAGCCAGGGGGGCCATAAAAGAGGACCCCTTTAGATGGGGTCATGCCAAACTTCAGGAATTTGTCAGGATGCTCCACCGGGTACTGGAGGAGGAAGGGACCCAACGTCAGCTCCGAGAGGGAGGAGGCAGTGGAGGAAAACACAAAGCCTGCCCCCTGTGTGTCCCACCACTCCAGAGGGGATAAACCAGGTTAAATTAAGGGCAGCAGGAGGGCCAGAACTACCTCCAAACTATTGTTTGTTTCAGCATCAAATGTCCCTGCCTCCTCCCTCCCTCCCTCCCTCCCTGGTGCAGGATGAAGGTAACCAGCATCAAAGCAATTCTGCAGCTGAGCCCATTCCTTTACTCCCTGGGGATTCTGGAATACTACAGCCCCCAATCTGACTTTGACAAAAGCCCTTGAAACAGCTGGATGGCTACTTTGGGGGCAAAGTGGGAGTAAGCCCACCTAGACGCTCTCCTGGCAGGGCCTGGCTGTGTCCCAAAGGGCCTTGGGTCAGAGTGAGTGTATGTGCGTGTGAGTCCCTTGTCTTTTATTTTTTGCTTTTCTTCAAGATATTTGGGTTCTTAACTGCTTCTTTATGTATATCCCCAAGTCTTCTTAGAGAGTTTAGGGGCCTTGGTCAGCATAAAGCACCAAACAGGGGAGTCTTAAACTCATAGAAAGATTTCTCAGGTGGAGGAAACAGAAGAGACTAAAAGTCAAGAACAGATGCTGCTTTTAACAGCCAAGAGAGGAGACATCAGGGCATGCCCCCCCCTTCCCCGTGGTATCGGCTGCCACCTGCAGCTGGCAAGCCCCCTAGGGGAAAGGCCCCCGCAGCCTCACCTGAACCAGCTCCTGGAGCTCCCGCTTGACGTCTTCCAAGCCCCCGATGTCTTGCCAGGTCACCTGTGGGACTTCCACGACGGTCTCACGCAGGGCTGAGGGGTTGCTCTGGCTTAGAGCCCACTGGGGATTGGAGAAGGGAGAGGAGGCGTTGCGACCTTTGATGGAGGCCATGGCTCCAGACGGAGGGAGGGGAGGGGCCCCCGCGGCTGCCTTACCCGGAAGTCATCCATGGTCACCGCCAGGGAGTTCATCACTTCCGCATCGATGGTCTCATCTTCAAGGTCAATCAGGTCCATCTTCTTCCGGATGGCCTGCAGGGCCGCCTCTGAACACAGCGCAGCCAGGTCAGCCCCCACATGGCCGTGGGTCTCATTGGCCACCTGAAGCAGAGGAGGGACACCAGTGAAGACCTGCTCCTGCTTGGGCAAAGGGGAACCTGGCCTTTGCCACCAGGAGGAGGAGACCCACAGCCATGCCCAGTCCATCCCCCGGCCCTCACGGACACCGAGGTAACCAGGCAGGAGGCTTGAATCGGCCTCTGGTTTTGGACAATCCAATCCGCCTAGATTTAGCCTCGTTCGACAAAGTGTTGGTGAGAACACCGAGCAGAGAAATCCGCCGTGTAAAATGTCAGGCTTGACCCAGTTTGAGGATGCTCCGATTTTACTGGCCTTGTGCTCCCTCTTCTGGCTGTTCCCTTCCAATCCTCCAAGTCGGTGCCTGCTGAACTGCCTGGTGCCTGCCCCATCCTTAGCCCTCCTTTCCCATCTAGGGACCCAGGTGAGAGGCTGGCCTGTGGGTCTTGGGGCAGCAGAGAGGAAGGGAGCCGAAGGCAACTTAGAAAAACAGGGGCTCGTGAGGCTGGGAAACTGGAACGCTCTCTGGCGCCTCTAAGAGCCACAACACCCAGCCCAAGACTGTTCCCAGGCTAAAATGTAACTCTTCCCAACCCATTTCATTGTATTTATTTTGTATATTGACAATAAAGGCTATGCTAAATAACAGGCTCTCTTCGCCCTTAGAACCCTGAGGAAGTTCACAATTAACACACAGCAATGGTTCCAGCACAGGGCCAGTGCTTAAGCTCCCTGGGGGTGGAGGGATTGGGGAAGCAATGATGGCTTTTGGCGGAATTAGCAAATGACGGGCAGGTGGCAGTGTCCTCCTTTCACCTCGTCCTCAGAGAAGCTGAGCCCGAGCAGCTGTAGATGGTTGGGTGACTTGGCCAGGAGCTCTCATCAGCACAACCCACCTCACAGGGCTGTTGTTGTGGGGAAAAGAGGAGGAGGAGGAGGAGGAGGGAGTATTAGGTAAGTGGCAGGCGTGATTGCTACCTTGAGGGAGGGAGGGAGGGAGGGAGGGAGGGAGGGAGAGAAAGAGAAAAAGGAGGGAAAGAGGAAGGGAAATAATGATGACTTTAAATTCACCCACCTGACATTTTGGAATGATTCTTCCATCACTATCATCGTGACCTGCTACTAAGTTTATGTTACCTTTAATTCCAATTTAAAAACCCACCTGCTCCAGATCAACATCATCGGCCAACTTCATGTTCTTGGTGTGGATCTGCAAGATCTCCAGGCGGCCAGTAGCGTCAGGGATGCCGATGTCCACCTCCCGGTCAAAGCGGCCTGCAGTGGACCAAGAGCAACCGTCACCTCTCCGTCTCCCCAGAGGGAGCCTAAATCCTCGGCAGCGTCCGAGGGCCCCACCGGCCAGCAGGGCTCAGGCCAGGCTCAGCTGAGGCTCCACACTGCCCCCTTGGCAAGCGGGGGGGGGGGGGGGGGGGCAACCCCCCCCCCCCCACTCAGGAGCGCCCCTTGCAGTTAGGAAAAAAAATCTCGGCTCAGCTGGACACTGACAGGCTATAATCCTCGTTTTGTGCCCACTGTGGCAAACAGCCTCCAAGCAGCTCTCTCTGCCCACTTGCTGCCACGGGCAATCTAGGTTTGCGGCTGGTGTGACCACTGACTACCAGCTGATGCTCCTGGGCTCCTTCTCAAGGCTGGGGGTCTTATGCCACTTGCGGCCTCCATGCCCTGCAGGACAGTCACTCTGCAGCTGGTGAGTTTGTGGCCCTGGCACAATGGGAAAGGGGGGGGGGCGGTTGATCTGGTGTTTGCTTGAGTGGAGACGAGGCGGGATCTGGACATTCACCCCTGCCCTTTGGCTTCCTTGTCAAAATGCAGCTCGTGACGGGCGTGGGCCACTGCAATCTATGGGCGACATTTCTGGGTGGCATCCCTGCCATTCTTCCCTTCTTTTGAATCCAATCTGCTCTGGCCCTCCACCTGCCCAGGCTCTGCGAGGAACGAGGGGAGCTATAAATGCCAGGAGACGAAGAAGCCTCGTGTGGGCAGGCCCTGCGTGGCTGCACGGACCAGAGAAGAAGAAGAAGAAGAGGAGCTTCGGGTGAGACCCCCTGGCAAAGCAAACCTCCACCTCCTGGCTTGGCTGCCCAGGGGTCCCCCTTCCCCTCACCCCTCCCTTTCGCCTTGCGTGACAAGCAGGCCACGCAGTTCCCAGCCTCTGGTTCAAATGGGACTCTGGACCATCAGTAGTCCTGGACTTACAGGAGCTCATTTAGTGGCCGCTCAAAGTTTCAATGGCACTGAAAAAAGCGGCTTATGGCTGCTTCCCACCATTGTGGTCACGTGACCATCCTTCTGGAGCCATCCCAGCTGGCTTCTGGCAAGGGAAGTCAATAGGGAGACCCAGGTGTGCTTAACGACTGCATGATTCACTTAATGACCACAGTGTTTTGTTTAACAACTGTGGCAAGAAAGTGGAAATTTTGGGCTTAATTGTGATCATAAATATTTTTTTGGGGGGGAGGGGGAATTTGTATTTTAATATTTTGAATAAAATGAACTGAAATTGAAAGTAAACAGCTGGTAAATTAGTGTTTGCCAACAGATCAATGGCACACACACACACACACATTTTGGTATAGACCCCTGAAGTGCATGAAACCTGAACCTCAGTCGGAGAGCCTCTTTAGATGCAACCTCCCCAACAGGGGCTAGAAACTTGAAGAGGAACAACAACAAAGGCTGCCTATGGAGACCGGATCATGGCTACTCTCTCTCCCTCCAACGGACACCCATTCAAGGAGGTAATAAAAATTACTGTATTTTTCAGAATATAAGGTGCACCAAGATTTTGAAGAGGCAAATTAAAAAAAAATATTTTTGCACCCTGCAGATCTCCAAAAAAAGCCCATTTCCTGCAAAAACGGGCCTGTTTGGCAAAAAAAAAGGGAGGGCATGAATAGCCTTTGGGAGGCTTCCAGAGTGCTTCTGGGGGTTGGGGGGGGGGAAATACCCTGTTTTCCCCCCTTTCCTGCCCTCCCCAGCCCCCAGGAGCACTCTGGAAGCCTCCCAAAGGCTATGCACGCCCATTTTTGCAAAGGGGGCAGGGTTTCGGGAGGCCAAAAACACTGTATTCAGTGTGTAACACCCAGATTTTCACCCTCTTTTGTGAGGGAAAAGTGCATCTTATACTCTGAAAAATACGGTGGTTTAGCTAAACTAAATTAGAATTATTTATGTGCGGCTGTTGCTTTATCTGTTTTTCCCCCTTTATATCCTCCTTTTGGAATAAATTCCTTTTTATACCTAGCTATCTGGCTCCCCTGGTTCTATCGGGGGATTTCTCCTTCCAATCTTAAGCAAGGCGGGTCACATCTTGCATTCCTGGGCCTCTGGCAGGCCAGCCCCAAGCCGCTCCCTGCTTTTCCCCCTCCAGGGCTGGGCTGAAGAGTAAAACAAAAGAAACCCCCAACTGACCCAAGGCAGCCATCATCTCCCAGAGAACCCACGGAAAGGGGCCCATTGGGGGGGGGGGGTTGTTCCAATTCCTCTCCTTCCAGCTCCAAAGAGCCACATAGTATTAACAATGGTTCCCTCTGAAGTGCAAGGCTGGGTGTGAGTGAGCCCAGCTGTTTTCTCTGGCAAGCATTAAGCCTTCTGGAGTGGGGAGGCCTGTGTGCAGTTGAAACCAAGAATTTCAAGGACACACAAAGTAAGTGTTCAAAACCACCATTTTCCTTCTGTATAATATGAGGATCGTGATTCAACTGTGCTTATTCAAGCAAGCAGATTTTACTCCTCAGCCGCTCTTCTCTGCCACCGAGAACCACCTAGGAGGATCAGATGGGACCCAGGCCTGGGAATAGTCACATTTACTGGAAGAAATACCCACTTACTTGGATAATTAAACAAACCGCATGAACCAAAGTAGCATTCTCTTTCTCCGGAATGCGACTCCTCCCTGCACATTATCAATTACAGCTTGAAGTCTGTAATCCAGGTTGAAGTTTGCTACTTATTCCTTCTGCGTGTGTGAACTGGGCTTCAGGTACAAATTAAGGCCCGGCTGTCTGTGGTGCTCACTGCCAGCAAGAAATAGCTCTTCATCTCTACCAAACCCCAAATTTTCACCCTCCCACATGAAAAAGCATACGAGACAAGCAGAACCGCAATTCGTATTATTTCATTCTAAGGGAACAGTCAACCCCAGAATTCCCAAGTTTGTAAGCAGCCAAAGTTTGAAAATTCCACAGAGTTTTGACTGCTGGCCCAGCTGTGCTCTGCAGCCCGACTGCTGCAAAAGGAGAATCCGCTGACTATCAGCCACACGCGTGTCACTAACCCCCCCCCCCTCCTGAATGGGGCAAGCTTAGTTACCGAACCGCCGGAGGGCCGGATCGATGCTGTTGGGTCTGTTGGTGGCAGCCATGACAATGACGTGGGCTCGCTGCTTGAGGCCATCCATGAGGGTCAGCAACTGGGACACGATGCGCCGTTCGACTTCCCCGTGGGTCTAGGGAGAAACCCATCGAGAGGGTCAGGATGGGAAGGAAAAAGCTTGGCCCCAAGGAAGGGACCCCAAAGAGAAGACCCGAAGGAGGGAAGGAAAGCTTAAAAGCAGATTAAATACTTTGAAATATAGTATGATTTGATTTGCTCCCTGGAGATATGGGGGTGCACTGGGGTCAATCAAGCCAAAAATGTGGCTCATTGGCAAATACAGGTAGAGTAAATTCCTCCCTCCAGACAGTAATTGAGCCTGGAACATCAGTTGCTAAGAGATCAAGTTGTAAAGCACAATGGCAGGTGACTGTATCATTTAGCAACGGCATCCCCATTGCTGTCATTAAAGGAGGATCATGGGTTATTAAAGGAATCCCAGGCAGGTGTCAAGCACGGAAGAGGAGGGACACAAGCAGGGGAGGGGGAGGGACACTTGCAACCTTCTTGGCCAGCCTCTCCAAGGCCTTTGCTTGCAAGAGCCAGCAGACCAAGTTACCGGCCCCTGCTCAGCCGTTGGGCCACCGGGCTTAGAATGCAGCCTTGCAGTTTAACTCTGCCCACTGCCAGGAGATTGATGCTGATGGGGCTGGAGGCCGACTCAGCCTTCTGTCCTTCTGAGGTTGCTAAGACGAGCACCCAGATTGTTGGGGGTCAACAGGCCGCCCCTGTAAAGTGCTCAGGGAGGGCCCGTAAGTGCTGTGAAGCAGGATAGACGTCTAAGGGCTACTACTGCTATTACGAGGGTCGATCGTGTGACGGCTGGAACTGTTGTGTGGGCTGGTGGTCAAGGGCCAATCCCGTGACCCTTGGGGGCAGCTGGAAGTCTGAGGGAGGGAGGGAGGAGGAGATGAACTGCTTCGGGGTTTCTGAGAGGTTTTCCAGACTGACCTCAAGCCAATTCGGGAAAGAGAAGCCCTCTTGGATTTCAGGCGTGGTTGGCCACTGAGTTAACCGGGAGGGCCTGGGAAGCCCACCAAAGCAATCCTACAGCTGGGCTTATGTTTAAGGCCGAGTCTCTTCCTTGCCTTCCCCTGGGGGGCTCAGGGCTATCCCCCCCCCCCCAAAACGGAACTGTCCCCTCCCCCTCTGCCCGGAAGGCTGCAAGGCCCCCACCTTCTCCCTCTTTGGTGCAATGGCATCCAGTTCGTCAATGAAGATGATGGCAGGCGCGTTCTTCTCGGCTTCCTCGAAGGCCTTGCGCAGGTTGCTCTCCGACTCCCCTGCTAGCTTGCTCATGATCTCGGGACCTGTGGAGAAGCAGGGAGAGGGCATTCGCCTCTTTAGGGGGTGGCGGCCCAAAGGAACACGCGGGGGGCCCTCCCCTCTACCTCAGAGGGGCACAGCCGGAGGTCCCAGGGCACACGTGGCCCCAGAGGCCTCCAAGACCTGCGGCCGGAGTTGGAAACTGGGGGGCGGAAGGCTGGACGGCCATCTCGTCCCCCGTGTATGTCATGCGGATTCAATAGACATGGACACCAAATGAAATCCAGTTTTGTTTTGGTTCAAGTCCTCAACACCACTACAGAAAGTCCTCCACCTATGACTACAACAGAGCCTAAATCGCCTGTTACTAGGCCGGGCAGTTTTAAGCGAGTTTTCCCCATTTTACACCAGTTCTCATTACAGTTTAGCGAATCACCGCACTTGTTAGGTTAGTAACATGGCTCTTGCGATGGCTCCCCCCACCGACTGTCAGTCAGAAGGTCGCAAAAGGCGATCACGTGACCCTGAGATACTGTGACTGTCGTAAGTATGAAGCCAGTTGCCAACTGCTTGAATTTTGATCACGTGACCAGGGGAATGCTGCAACGTTTCTAAGTCACTTTTTTCAGTAGTGTTCTAAAACTCTGAATGGTCACTAAATGAACTACTATAAGCCAAACAGGCAGGGCTTCCAGACACGAAGCCTTCCCAGCTGTTCAGCTCTGCTCCGGTTAAGTTTGGATAGAGATGTAGCTTCAGAACCCCCCCCCCCCCCGCCCAAAAAAGAGGCAGTGCCTTCTTCTTTCTGGCTGCGGCTGTGAAGTCCAGGCGCTTCCTTCCATTTCCTTAAGGCACCTGCGCCAGAGAGCATCTTTCAAACTCTGGCATGAGATGCCCAGGAGGACAAAGAGGTTCTCAGGACAATTTCGGTCTCGTCCCTAAAAAGACAATTGTGCCTTACAGGGCGACTGTGCTGGGTTCCCTGTTGTGCTGCTAACCTATGGCTTTTGACCGAGCCCTGTCGTGCTTCTCTCTATGGCGTTCTCAGCTTCAAGTCTGCTTTGGGGTATTAACGAACGAGAGAATCTTTGTAATGGCAATCAGGAGGTTGAAGGAACCGCGTACCTGCCTGCCAGGGGTGGCCATGCAGCCTTTGGGTTCAGCCACCCGAGGCCTGCCGTTGAGAGGCCCAAGGCAAAGCTACTCACCATTGATTAGGAAGAAAAACGCTCCGGTCTCATTAGCCACGGCTCTGGCAATCAAGGTCTTCCCGGTACCAGGCGGACCGTACAGGAGGATTCCGCGGGGAGGCTGCAGAGACAGAGGCCAAAGGCTTCAGGCTTCAAGCCTCCCACAGTCCTGGGAGTTGGAGTCCCCAGGGCTTTAAAGTGGCCGAGGTTTAAGCACTACCCCATACATCCCTTTGGCCGATTCGCTCTCACAGAGAGGGACTTCTCCGGGTGCCGTCCACTAGGCAATGCCAGCGGGCGACGCCCAGGGGAAGGGCCTTCTCTGTGGCGGGCCCGACCCTCTGGAATGACCTTCCCCCTGACATTAGAACGACCACGGACCTCCGCTCCTTCCGTCAGAAACTCAAAACCCACCTGTTTCATCTAGCCGGCCTGGCCTAATTCCATCCTTCCCGCCTCAGTTTGTAGTTTTAAATTATGTGATTGGTTTTAAGGTTAAGTTTTTAAGTTTTATAAATTTGTACAGGGGATTATTTAATTCGATTTTAGTTTATATGTATTGTTGATTGTCATAGTTTTAATTTTTACCTGTACACCGCCCCGAGTCCCTTCGGGGAGAGGGGGCGGTCTAGAAATCCAATAAATACTAATAATAATAATATTGCACCCCCACTGGGTGAGGGGCTCCTCACGCACTTCCCCCTCCACCCCACCCCGTGGATCGTAAGGAGGGGAGAGGGTCTTCCCCTCGTCAGCGCAGCTCAGGCTTCAGGGCCAGAGCAGAGTCTCACCTTCACCCCAATGGCCTTGAAGAGAGCTGGGTGTCGGAGAGGGAGCTCCACCATTTCCTTGATCTGAGCCAGCTGCTTCCGGCAGCCTCCGATGTCGTCATAGCCCACTTCGTTCAGGGATTCCTCTTCATCCTGGAGGCAATAAAGAGAGGCGAAGAAACGTCAGGAAGAACAAGGTGAACTTCACGCTGCGTCTCATCGGCTGGGAAGAATTGAGTCACTCCTCCTCTGCGTACAGAGAGTCCTCCTCAAACAGGGGTGGGCAACGGTGGCCCCTTTGCGACCTCTGGACCTCAGTTCCCAGAATCCCCGAGCCAGGGGCCATGCCGAAGCCCACAGGTCATCAAGGGGCCATTGATGCCCCCCCTCGCCCTGGGAGAGCCTAGCAATGGGTGGGAGGGGTGAGCTTGGCATCCCTCTAGAACACCACAATGTCCAGGCAGCCCCTGGTCAGCCTCTCAGGCCATCTACATCCCTGAAGGTTAAGACTGTCTTGTACTTTTCATTGATTTCAATGAATCCCAGATTGGAAACTGGAGAGTCTGGAGCATTTCTTGAGTTTCTTTCATAAGGCATCCACTGATCCCTGTACAATTAGTCCTCAACTTATGACCATCTCTTTAATAGATCAAAGTTAAGACAGCCTTGGAAAAAGTGACTTATGGCCTGTACTTACACTTATGACTGCTGCACAAGCCCTGCGGCCATGTGAACTGCAACCGTTTCTGCCCTTTTATGGCAAAAATTGCCCGTTGGGAAAGCCGGATTTGCTTAATAAGTTGTGTGATTCACTTAATGACTGTCATAAAAATGCCTAAAATCAGCTTACAAGCACGATTACAAGTGACTTACGACAGAAATTCCGCTACAAATTGTTGTTGTGAGTCAAAGACAACCTGCAGTTGTTTACACCAATCAAAAGTCCTTTGTTGTGCTATTGC
This sequence comes from Rhabdophis nuchalis, assembly GCA_039707465.1. Lineage (NCBI taxonomy): Eukaryota > Metazoa > Chordata > Lepidosauria > Squamata > Natricidae > Rhabdophis > Rhabdophis nuchalis. Next base: position 249,204,679 of record CM077644.1, read on the forward strand.
CAATTGTTTGGTTCCTAATTGAAGGGCGCATTTTTCTACAAGAGCTTTGGCAAAGTTCCCATCAAGCATTGTGGGGAGATCTGAACCGCCTTGGGATTAGGCACGGCTGGGTTTCATGGCCCGTCTGCTTAAAAGCACAGAAGGTTCCCCAGAAAAGGCCATTTGCTAACCTATTCAGGGTGTCACAACTGAACAGGACGGTGAAGGGAATCGAAAGGACCTCTTTAAATTGCGTCAATAGTCCAATGGAAAATGCAGCACGATTCCAGGCACTGCGATGTATTGAACACGTCACGTAGTGTGTGACGGAGCCTTCACCCAGGAATAGAAAACAGGCTGTGGGGCTGGGCATTCAGCTGAACGGTTTTAAAAAAGGTTGGTTGCATTCATGGAGGACCCATCTACCAATGGCTATGAGCCTCGGAAGCTCCCTGTCACTTCCAGCTTCTGGGCAGCCAGATAGCAAATCTTGGTTCCAAGGGAACAGTGGAGGGAGAGAGGGAGAGACAGACAGAGAGACAGACATTGCTAGGCAGTGCCCAGCGTTAACTCTTCTGCGTTTTGCTGGATGCTGCTACCATTTGCTGCTTGCCAGATCATTGCTTCTCTCTCTCTCTCTCTCTCTCTCTCAATCATCATCAGCCAAATCTAAATCATCTTTATTATGCTTAATACCAAAGTTCATGCAGGCTTATTTGCAACTATACTTCTGATGCCGCAGCTGTTTGGACAGCACCCATCAAAGTACCCTTCTCAGTATGCATTCATATTAACAGAACACCAGAGATGGAAGGGACCTTGGAGGTCTTCTAGTCCAACCCCCTGCTCAAGCAGGAAACCCTCTGCCATGTCAGACAAGTGGCTGTCCAGTCTCTTTTCTAAGTGATGGAGCGCCCGCAACCTCTGGTGGCCAGTCATTCCACTGATTAATTGTTCTCATTCTCAGGAAACTTCTCAGTTCAAGGTTGGTTACTTCACTCTTCATAGGAGCGATTGACCAAAGGCCCTTCCAGAAAGGCTGAGAGAGAGGGGGGGGGGGGGGTTATCCAGAAAGATCCCTCCTCTCTCTCGATATCAGGCGGTGCTTTTGGTCCCCCCCCCCCCCCGGGCAGTCCTGCAAGGCCCCCCTGCTGGACTCACCTCTCGCTTGATAGGCTCTCCCTCACAGTGAATCACCGTATCCGGAGCGACTATGCAGTAGGGGCTGGGGTCTGTCTCCACCACCTTGAATTCCACCGCACGCATTCCTCCACGCACCAGGAAAATGTCCCCTGAAAGCATGAGCACATTCATGAGAGGCCTCCCACTACAGCCGCCTCTGAAGCAACTCAACCTGTCACCCACCCATTAATCAGTATTGACATGTTTAGACTTTTGCAAGATCTGGCAATATAATTCACCTGAAACATAGAATAATATCATCTATTACGCTCTTTGTTTAGTCTGGTTACCATAGCAGCCTCTCGAAGTGTGATGGCTCAGAATGCACTGGGAAAGGTTTTTGTAGAGGCACAACAAACCAGCATGAATAACAAGAGTCAGGTTCCATAAAAGCAAGGTAAGAATGACGAGCACCATATATCACAAAAGACTTAGGCAACGCCAAGGATCTCTCTTTTGCAGGTCTACCGAACTGTCCAATGGAAGTTGAGAAAAAGCTTCTCTCTGGTGCCACTCTTTTAGGGGGCATCAGTACTAGGGGGACTCGGGTTCTTGAAGGAAGTTAACATACTATGAAATTAGTTCCTCAAGGCTGGAGCCTGTTTAAGGAGCTTTAGAGATACCAGGCCTAGATTGCTGCAGAAACAATGGGTTCCTTGGGGGAGCCTTTAAGGGTTGGCTGAGTCAGCCGGAAAGATCCAGTTCATCTCTGTGAAAGAGCCTGTCAGATAACATCAGATCTAGATTAAATTTGGTGCTTACAATTTGAGATGTCGTAATTTGCATAAAGGTATATTTTATAAAGGTATTTTAATATAAAGGTGGCTCAGTGGCTAAGATGCTCGGCTTGTCGATCAGAAAGGTCGGCAGCTCGAATCCCTAGCGCCACATAACAGAGTGAGCTCCCGTTAATTGTCCCAATTGTTCTGCCAGCCTAGCAGTTCGAAAGCGCATAAAAATGCAAGTAGAACAATAGGAGCCACCTTTGGTGGGAAGGTCACCACGTTCTGTGCACCTTTGTTGGCCACATGACCACAGAGACGTCTTCGGACAGCGCTGGCTCTTTGGCTTTGAAACAGAGATGAGCACCGCCCCCTAGAATATCAGAATGGTCCCCCGGAGGAGGAAGCCAGCCGCGGGACGTTCACGGGCACTTACAGAGAGCCTTGTAAGTAATCAAAGCCTTTCGAATACAATCAATAAAACCCCCGGATGAGACCAGAGCCCTTAGCCAAGACTGCGAATGGGAAGGCAGCCTGCGCTTCCTTCAGGGATAAAAGCCAACAGAACTCCATGTGCCCATAAGCACAATCCCTTCAGCGCTTTTCTTTCACAGTGGATTTTCCCACATTGGGGATAATGTGCCTAAAGTCCCCTCATGTTGCAATCCCTCAAATGGTTGGGCTTTTGAAAAGATTATGGAGAGAAGGTCCCTCTGGGCCACCGTGACCGGCTCCCAGCAGCTCTCAAGCGAGGCAAACAGACGTGCGTGGCTTGCCAGCCCAGGAGCAGGCTCTGCTAGGCAGCGGCTCCTCCGTCACTTAAACCTGCGAGACTGAGGAGGCAGCTCGCCTCCCCAGGCCCTGCTGCCCGGAGGCCCTGCCCGGAGCTCCCCACGGAGAACTGCATGCTTGTTACGGGGTCAGAGGCATAAGGGAAAGGTTTCCACTCTCCAGCGGTGGTCCATTCTAGGAGATGGGACTCATCTCTGTTTTCTAGCCCAGGGAGCCAGGATTGTGGTCAGGTGGCCAGCATGGCTCTATGCCAAGGCACACAGAACGCTGCTCCCTTCCCACCCGAGTGGCCCCTATTTATTATCCACTTGCATTTCCCTGCCTTTGAACGGCTAGGTGGGCAGGATACTGAATAAAGGGGCCTCCTCCTTCTGTACCTGAGACGCTGTCATTTGGAGCCCTTAACAGAAAACATGCCTGCATCTTTTAGCTGCCCTTGACGGTTGGAAAGAGAGCAGGGGCTGCTAGGAGGAGGAGGAAGAATCACAGAGCTACTCAGGCACTGCCACTTTACAAAAACTCACCAGCAACCCGGGGGGGGGGGGGGGGGGGGAGGAGAGAGAACCCCACTGACACTCCCAAAACCCAATGGGGAGAGCCAGATCCAGATCGAGCCAGAGGGACTCCTGTCCTCTTGAACCCTTGCCAATAAAGCCCTTTCATGACCTTCTGTCTAGATTGGAACAGCAGAGACTCTTTGGACTACAAATCCCGTAATCCCTGGTTTTAAGGTGGCTCATGGGATGCGTGGCTAAAAGGGAGAGGGAAGCCCCTGAGGAAAGGGCTCCTTTCCAGCCCCTCCCTCCAGCCGGCCCAGGCGCTTACCTTTTCGGATGGGCCTGTAGGCCTCCAGGAAGTATGGCTTGAGGTAGACCTCGAAGAGGTTCCCGGTGATCCCTTCCACGGTGTCATCGATGGGCAGCACATGGATGCGCTTGCCGTACTTCACATCCGGACAAGGCTGGATGCTGCAAAGGGACACGCTTATGCTCAGGGGGGGAACTCTCCCACGGGTGGTGGGCCCCCCTCTGCCGCTGCTGAGGAGCCCCGGGGGGAGGGGGGGCATTTCGCTCCTCCTTCCCCCCTTCGGTGGCCTCCTTCTCACCCACCTCCTTGAAGGGGACTGGTGGCAGCACACAACCAGCACTCCACACAATGTCACAGGCGTTTAAAAAAACCCTTTACGAATGCAGGCAGCCCTCAACCTACGGCAGTTTGTTTAGTGACCGTTCAAAGTCACAAAATGCACTGGAAAGTCACTTGTGACCGTTTTTCACCCTTACGACCGCTGCAGCATTCCCCACTGGCCACGGGATCAAAATTCAAGGCTTGGCAACTGACTCACATTTATGACGGTTGCAGTGCCCCCGGTCAGGGGGTCCCCTTTTGTGACCTCCTGACAAGCAAAGTCAATGGGGAAGCCAGATTCACTTAACAACCGTGTTACTAGCTTAACACTCGTGGCATGAAAAGTCGTAAAACGGGGCATAATTAACCCTTTCACTTAGCAGCAAAAATTCTGGGTTCAATTGTGATGGTAAGTCGAGGCTGGCTGGAAAAGCCAGGCCGTGGGAGGAGAAGCTCCATGTAAGCACAAAGCCTCCCCTGTGCAGGCTCCCCAGGGCAGCTGGAATCAGGGCCTCCCCCCAAGGCTCAGAGGGACGGGGCTGGCTTCACCCTGGGGAGGGGGGAGGGACGTTCCAGGGAGCGGGGGCCACCGCCTGGGCCCCTCCAAACAGAGCATTTCTCTGTCGCTCAGCCGGAAGGAATGGGTGGCTGTGACTGGGAGGAGGGGCTCCTTCATAGGAAGGTGAAACCCAGCATCTTTGAGTTGCACCCTGGAAGGCACCGGCAGCCAAGGCAGCCCTTGGAACGGAGGAGAACGTGTCATCCTAGGGGTGCAACCTCACTCTCTGCCCAGCGTTTCTTGGCCACTTTAGGCGATGTGGGCTTCAACTCCCAGAATTCCCCAGCCAGCTGTGCTGTGGGAGTTGACGTCCACACCGTTTAATGTGGCCATGGTTGAGAAGCATTGCACCAAGTTTTTCCACTGCAGATTTTGAGGCTATGCGTGAGATACCAGGGGTGGAGGGGAAATTCTGCCATTGGAAAGAAGGTCTTTGTCTGTGAGCAGAATCTTAGCCTTCAGCTACTCATCAGTTCAATAAATTTGCAGGGTAAAAAAATCTATCAATTCCTGGCACCTTCATGGTGCATCTGGATGTACTTTTCCTGAAAACAGCCTGGAAATGGAGTCGCCACCGCCAGAGGGAGGGGTGGGAGCTCTTGCAACGTCCCATTAAAGCAGAGCCATTAAGTACAGTTTGATTTACAAGCAGGAGGCGCATTTTGCAAAGTCCGGCTACATCAGTAGTTTCCACAAAAATTAAAGCTCCACCTTTGTGCCCACCAGCTTCATAAACCCTTGAAACCAGGGGTGTTAAACTCAGTTTCATTGAGGGCTGCATCAGGGTTGTGTTTGAGCTCAGGGGGGGGGGGGGGGTCCGTGGCTGGGGTAGGCATGGCCAGTTCTCACGGGCAACGTAGGATTTCCCTCAGACCCTCCCTGTCTCCCTCTCATTATAATCTTCCTCCCTTCCTTCTTCTATCTTCCTTCCCCTCTTTCCTTGTTTTTCCTCCCTTGCTCTCTTCCCATCTTTCCTTCTTTTTCTTTTTCCTTCCTCTTTCCCTTTCTCCTTTCCTGTCCCTTCTTGCATGCTCAAATGCAAAAGGGGAAACATTTCTCCTTTGCTTTGGTTTTTGTTTTGCTAGCCCTCTGCCAGCAAAAACGAAGCCCAGGGGAGCTGCATGCAACACCCCCCCCCCCCCAGGCACCATTTTTGGCTGCAACGGCCTCCTGGACACCACCCCCCCCCGGGCTCTGTCTTCTGTTGCAGAGGGCAGCAGGGGGCCTTCATGGCCGAAAATGGGCTCAGTTTAAAGTGGCAAATACGGGCCACTCCTTGGCTGTTTCCAGGACAGCCCCGTGGGTGAGATCTAAGCAGCCCGTGGGCCAGATTCAACCCGCAGGCCTTGAGTTCGACACCCCTGCTTTAAATGCTCCCAATATCCGAGTCCGCCTTGCGGCCTCACCTGATGACGTCTCCAAGTCGCACCCGCAGGTTGTTGCGCACCACCCGGTTCATGCGGATTTTCTCATCCGAGCAGGAGTCGTCGGAGAGCACGATGCAGACGGCCTCCCGCCTCTTCTTGCCTTTGAGCAGCACCGTGTCTCCCCGGAAGAGCTGCAGTTCATCCATCTTGGCCTGCCGGAGAAAGACCAACAGTCGGGACCCTCGGGGAATCCGGGAATGGGCCTCCCTGGCTTGGAACTGGCTCCTCCTCCAACTACAATGAGGGGAAACCCCACAGGCAGGAGGAGCGGGCGTTACGCTTCCCTCCTCCTCCTCCTCCTTTGGGTGTTCTGATCAGGGAATCTGCTCCCAAGAAATCCTGAAGAGATTCACTTCATGCAACTATTCAACTGCACAGGTAGTCCTCCAGTTACAACCACAATGGAGCCCAAGACTTACGTGGCTAAGCAACACATTTCTTGCCACACTTGTGAAATCAATCACTGCAGTTAAGTTAGTAACCTGGTTGCTAAGTGAATCTGGCTCCCCCACTGACTTTTCTGCTTGTCCGAAGGTCGCAAGAGGGGATTACATGACCCGGGACGCTACAACCGTCACACGTATGAACCAGTTGCTCATCAGTGTGAAGAATGGTTATAAGTAACTTTGCTCAGTGCCGTTGTAACTTTGGTCACTAAACAAACAGTTGTAAGTCGAGGCTGAATAGCTGCATTAACTCGATAGAAGCCCCCAAAGAAAGAGGAGCCCCTTTATAGGAGGGGGATTCCTTTGGCTCATGCCAGACTTTCCCAATAGGCATCCATGTTGCATCCTGGGTAAAACTGGATTTTGACCATGAAAAGCCACAGAGGCCAACCCCCCCCCCCCCCCCTCCTTCAAGGGGCTTCTGGAACTCTCTTCCGTTTTCCGTGCTGGGGAGAGAGAAAACTAGCCGTTGTTCAAGGATCATTCCATATTCTCAGTCTTTGTCTCCATCCCTGAGAGACACATGGGGCCCTCCTCTGCAACAGGGAAGGACTATAAAATAGGGATGGGGGGAAAATACTATTGTGGGGAGCCAAATTGTTGGTTGAGAAAGAAAAGGAACAGACAACAGTGGAGCAGCTTGCAAATAAACTCCGCCCCCCTGAGTAGCCTGGAGAAGTCGCCTTGCTTCCTTCTGGGAAAAGTTCCATTCAGCTGCTAAATCGCTCCCTACCATTTACGTAGCACACACACACACACACACCTGCGACAGGGACACCACACTGTTGTCCTCATTGATTGCTTCATCCACAATTAACCGATTGGGCCGGTTCTTCTGCTTCAGAATTGCAGTTGATAAGTCATCAGCTTTGGAACTGTAATCAGAGACAGGAGTTGCTGGTAGCTTTGGAAACAGAACCACGCCCCTTTCTGAGCCCCCCCCCCCTTTTCTTTTCACCCACCGGCCGTTGCTTTCCCTCTTACACAACCCTCTCTGAAAACCCAGCATCCCACGTGCCCCATAATACAATACAACACAAAGGCTAAAAGTATTTTAAGAGGTTCCTCAGTTGGGTTTCTGCTCAGCAGTTATTGATCAGAGTAATCACTTACTCCAGATCCACTCAAGAGATCTGAGATACGCACTGCAAAAAGGACTAGCAATTTTGCTCCATGAAAATAAAATGTTTGTAGCAGCCTTTTGCAATGAACTTTTATTTGATTCTCAACATGGGGATTATTGGCCAATTTCAAACAAGGACAGAACTTTTTCTTTACGCCTCTCGGAAGTCTGAAGAAAGAAGTGATCTCATTAGAAGAAGCCGTTCCTAGAATTCCCCCAGGGCCCTTCAGGTTCGCTCAGGGATCAGCAGGCCAAGGAAGGAGACTTTCATTGATCCACGTGGGCACTCTTCAAACTTCTTAACGGATGTGGCCGATAAAGAGCCTAACCTTTGCTCTGGAAGTGAAAGTGCAACTAACTTCTCTGGTGTGCAAGGTTCCCTAGCAAGTCACCTCCTGAGCGGGAGTCTGCCTATAGCTACCACCTTCGCACTCACCAAAGGAGGCTACCCAGAGACGTCTTCCAACGGCAGACAAACGCTCCCAGACACCATTTAAGGCTGACAACTGGAGGAGGACGGGCCTTCCTCTTGTACCTGGCCCATCAAGCATTCCTCATCTGCATTCCCCACAGGTGCTTTTTCCAAAAGGGAAGGAGACTTTCTCGGGGTTTTCCCCCCTTTGAAAATGTTTCACTTCTTATCCTAGAAGCTTCTTGGATGAAAAGCGAAACGTCTTCAAAAGAAAAAACCAGAAGCCCTTTTGGAGCCGACGTGGCCTGGAGGGCAGAGAATCTCCCCAGGCATTGACTCCACCGGCAGGCTCTGGGATGCTGAATTCCAAGCAGCTTCTGTGAAGTCCCCTTTGACCCTCCCAGTGAGATTGAAGACTACAGAGCCAGGCAAGCTGGAGCTCAGCAGGAAGGCCCCTTCAAGAGAAGGAAGCGCAGCCCCTCAGCCACTAGCGGCTCCAGTGAGATTGGGTGGGGGAGTGGGGGTGTTTCCTACAGGGCTCTCTTTCATTGCCACAAACAGAGTATTATGAAAACCCACTAAATTCTTTACACAAACTAGTTACTTTACCTTTAAGCAGAAGCTGAAACATGACTGAAGTGAAGAAATCAGATCTGAACTGATTTCTAATAGCACCGGGGATACGGAAAATAAACAGTAATTAAAACTATTCTAGTCCACGAAGAAGACGACAGGCCAAAAGATCCTGAACTGAGCCTATTCAAACTGACCAGGTATCGTGGTTTGCAACTCCTGTGCTATCTGGCTCCAGGGCGGTGGGTAAGAAGGCAAAAGTGGTGAGGACAGCTGAGCCAAAGGAGGCTGCTTAGAGTCTCATGGATGAGATGTTGACTGCATCAAAACATCAGCCAAATTGAGGTAATAAAGCAGAAATAAAGCAGATGCAGGAAGGACACCCTGGGAATCGATACAGACCGACCCATCTCCCAACCATCCTTCCAGGGCTTCTGGCAAGCAAGAGGCGCTGCTCCCTGATTCCAGCCCTGATGACACAGCATTGAAGGGCCAGGTCAGAAAGCTCTCCCTGGAGCCCCCAGGGCAGCCCCTACCTAGCAAACGGAAGGGAAGGGAAGGCAGAAGCCCAGGGGGCAGAAAGCACCTGATTCAAGGGGGCGCCTGCCCTTCTTTCTCGGCTAGCGTGGCAAGGAAGCTGCCTCCTGGAGCTGGGCTTTTCTCTAAGGCAGGTGAAGCTGACACAGGCGAAGTCTTTGGGTTGCCTGCTCACCACTAAATCCTAGGCAGAAACCACTTTGGTGCATTTATGCTGAGGCTCTGAGAACATAAACCTCAGGTTATGAGTGAAGGATGAGCCACCCATCCACCCTCCCTAATAATGTTAAATACCTGCTGATAGCTACCTTCCTCCCCTGGGATCCTTGGTGCTCTTTCAGAGGGACCTTGAGCTACTTTCTTCCATCCTTACCTGCCCTCCCTAATTTCAAGTTATTCCATTTTGAAAGAGTAATGGAACTTGTTGAGCAGGCTCTGACTTTTTAGGTGATGCCAATCTGCCAGATTACAGCTTCTCTGTCAAATGACCATCTGGAGCGCCTGGCAGTACGGATTAGCCAAGCAGTTTCAGGGGCACAGGCCCATTTGGGCCAGCAAGCCGGCCTCTAAACAGACCTGGCTTTAGGCAGCCATAGAGAAAGAAAGAGGCAAGATTTCTACAGAAATCAGAAATGAAAGACAGAAGCAGATTTTCAACCCCAGAGGTGATACAGCATAAAGTTGGCCTTGTGAAAGGCTCACTTCCCCCCTCCTATCTCCACCCACAGCTGGGAAAGCTTAAGGCTGACTCTCCGCTGGTAGTCAGGGCAGACAGATAGTTCAATTGCCAGACTAAGAGGAGAACACCTGCCTGGGCTCTCCCCCACTGCAGCACCTGCTCCAACTGCAATTTCAAAGCGAGAGTCTTCTGACTACACAAGCAGCCAAGGACAACCCTGGATAGAATTAAGTGGCCTGGCCCTTCCCACCAACCCAGGGAGCTCTGGGAGATGAAGCAGCCGAGATGCCTAGAGAGATGATGACACCAGGAGCCGTGGGGCTTAAAGTGCAGTATTGCAGGCAAATTCTGCCCGCAACCTAGAGTTTGATCCTGACAGGCTCAAGGTTGACTATGAGCATTGTTGGAGGCCACACGTTGACTCTGCAAACTGCTTAGAGGGGGTTGTAAAGGACTCTGGAGCAGCATACACATCTATGTGCTATTGCTATAAAATAACAATCTTCAACCTTGGCAGCTTTCAGACTTGTGGACTTCAACTCCCAGCCAGCCGATTGAATTCTGGGAGTTGAAGTCCACCAATCTTAAAGTTTCAGGGTTAGAGACCCCTGGCCTAAAACAAAGAATGAATGCAAACAAACAGGTAAGATCTCAAAACTGAATTTGCATCATGGCAGTAAGAACGATGAAGCAAGTCCATTCTCTGGTGGCTACCTGGCTGCTTTGAAGACCAAAATCGAGCAGCTCTGGAGCATCTGGGGGATCAAATCCCTTGCCTCTGCTCACAGCTGGGCAGCCCCTGCTGAGAGGATGAGGCATCCATCTTGCCTAGTTATCTGATATCCTGAGGAACTGGACAGGGTAGTCCAAACCATTAGTGCAGCCACCTAGGAACCTGATACCTGGGCAGTGAAAGCTGCAGGGGAGGGACAAGAAGCTGATCTGCATAGTTCCTGGGAGGGCACTCCCTCCTCCAGAAGTCATCACCCAGCCTACTTCTTTTAGGCAATTATTGCTGGCACCCAGTCTTCCCTTTTCAGCTAAGCTGGTTTGCAAGGTGCTTGTCCAACAGCTAGAGAATCCTGAAAGATCTGATCTAACCTAGTTGGGATTCAGACATGGGCTTAGGACAGATTACCTGTGGTGGGATGAGAATAGATAGGGACAGTCTTGGTCTTCCAATGCATCTTGGTAGCCTGTCCCAAAGGTGCTTTCCCAAAAGGCAAATGACCTTTGGTTTTCTTCCCCTTGAAAATGTTTGGTTTCTCCTCTCAGAAGTTTCTTCGGTTTCTGAAGTTGAAACATTTTCAAGGAAAAAACACCAATAAAGCCCAGTTGCCTTTCGGAAAAGCACCTCTGGGACAACCAGAATCTCTCTAGACATCTTGGGGGCTTTCGATTCCACTAACCAACCCATCCTTCTGGGCTGGCTCTGTTGGCTGGGATTGGAGAGGCATCATTTTAAAAGGGTTCTCCTTTTGGGTGGGTTTCAAGACGTGAGGGGAAAGGGGGAAGTCTATGGGAACTTCAATATGGACTCGCACAATCCCCACCCATTAATATCTTCATGAAGCTACGGAGATATTAGTGGGGAATCCAACAAGGTATCACTAATGTACAGATGACACCTCTTCTACACTCTGCCTGAACCGAAGACGCAGGAGTCCCGATTCGGTATCTGGATGGGGAAAATGGCCATAGCCTGAATCACAGTAAGCTGCAGAGTCAAAATCCTACAGTAAGTCCGGATGTAACTGATGAGGTCACACAGCACCCCATGGAGTTTGCTGGCGGTTTAGGAGAGCTGCGCCTGGCCTAGTGCAATTGGAGGTCATGGCCAGGATGGTCTTTGCACAAGTGCATCTTGTGTGCCAACTGTGGCTCAGAAAACTTTGCAGACAGTCATTCACCCACTCATTATTTAATGGCTGACTCCTGCAATTCACTTTACATGGGGCTGCTCTTGAAGGGCCCAAGAGTGACTTTTAAAGCAAGTGATGTTTTGAGAAATAGGTCTGTCTCCATGTTTAGACTGATGCGTGAAGGAGGCCTCGGCCTTCACTTGCCCCGACTCCAAAGAGCTCTGAAAGTCACCCTCAGTATTCTGCACTCTATTCCATAACGGAATGCTCTCTAGACACATTTTTTCCACCTGGCCGGCCTGATTTAGACTTCAGACTTTGATTTTACTAACTATTTTTTAGAGGGTTCTAGTGTTTTAAACTTTTTAGCACAGTTATTAATTTAATTTGGGTTTTAGTGGTTGAATGTATTTATTGAGATGTATGTACTATTTGTATGTTACCTGCTGTGCACTGCCCCGAGTCCTGCCCGGAGATGGGGCGATATAAAAGTCTAAATAAATTAAATTAAATCTAGGCCCAGCTTCTGTTATCAAATTTCCTATTCCATATTAGTTTTTGAATAATCCTCAACAGCAGCTCAGAATTCACTGCCATCACGGAGACAGGAAGTACCATTTAGCCCACTTCTCAAGATGGAGCTGGCCTCCCAAAGACGGCCAAAAGCATTTGGTGTCAGAGTCCAGCTCTATGAAGAGTCCCCTAAATGACAAGCCTGGCCTTTCAAAGGGAAAGCCACTCACTCCAGAGCAGTCAGGCCTCAACTTCTGACTCATCAGCTCTACTGATCAAGCCGTGTCAGGATGCCACTTCAATTACTAAGTAGCTGGTGCCATCTCAGTGCTCTCTCTGTGTTTTCCAACTCTGACAACTTTAACAGTCCCCCAGCATGCTTGCTTCCAAATTCTGGGAATTTTAAAACTGCGGGGCTTGAGAAACCCTGCTCCGGCCCATGGCTCCCAACCGTACCAGCTTCCATGGGATGCAACTGAGGAGAACTGTAGAAATGGGTGGCAGCTGCTGACTGATGAAGCTCCACAGATATTGAATCACCAGCAGTTTCAAAAGAAAAAAACTGAAGAGCCTGTGTCTGTCACAGAACAGAATTCTGGAGCTTTTTGCAAGCTCCTGGCCACAGACTAGGTAACCCTCCCTTAGTCCTATCTACTGAGATTTGTTTTCAGGAAGGTCCGGAACCACCTAACCTTTCCAAAGAATGATGACCAATTGGTATCCAAGTCTTCTGAGCCATCCAACAGAACCACCACAAATACAATCACTTTCCACGCATAGACCCCTTGCTAAGTTGGGAAAAAATGGTCTTAAACTCATGCTCCAGTCAAGATGACTGGAGCTACTTTAAAAAAGTAGTTTTTACAATAATATTGTGTGTGAGAGAGGGGGGGGGGGGAGAGGGAGAGAGAGTCATTCTGCCAAGAGATCAAAAATCAATAATGGTAAAAGATACCTCCCTCCTATTTTTTTTTAACTGCAGTGATTTACCTGAAGAACTAGGAATATTTGTGTTTAAAACCTGAAATAAAACTAAAAGGAATCCCATCTTTACTCAGGTGAGAAGCAAGGACCACTTCTCTAACAAATGCCTTACGCCACTTACCTTAAATAGAAGAGAACCCGTCCAAATGAGGCATTTACAATTTCCATTGCATGCTTGGCTAGTCCTTTTCTAGCAACTTCCACAAGCCAAGATGGACAAGAATCCAAGCAGCCTGCCACTGACCCCCTTCCCCTAATCACCCACATTTTCAACCCCCCCCTGCCAGTTCAAGTGAAGAAAACCCACTTCGATGAGAGAGAGGGGGGGGGGAGGGGGGGAGGACCGAGGGTTCCCCGCCCAAGGCCCCCGAGGTCAGCGCTCCTTCTCTTCCCAATGGCCCAAAGCAAAGCAACGGGGCAGGGAAGGCGAAGCCAGCAGGCTCTCTCTCTCCTCTCTTCCCCGGCTGCCCTGAGCCCATCCTGCCCCCAACCTCCGCCCCCGGTGCCGTGATTGAGCAGCCCGAGGGATTCTGGGAGTTGAAGTCCCTTCTGCGGGTGGGAGGAAGGGGCCTTTCCCAAAAGGCAGCTCGCCTTCCCTGGAAACCTTTCGCTTTCCCCCCGTTCTGGAAGCTCCTTCGCGGAGGAGCGAAACGTCTCCAAGGGAAAAGAAGGGCAGGAGTCCGCGGCCTCCTCCGCCCGAGAGAAGCAGCCCCGAAGGACCCGCGGAACAACGAGGGAGCTCCGTCCAATTCCACCCAACGGCCTCCCACCTTCACACGGCCCCACAATAGAGCCGCTTTCGGGCTTCGGAGGCCGGCGGAACATGGCCACGCCGGGGCCCTGCCAGACGGGCGAGGCCTCCGCAGGGACGCCGGCCGGCCAGACCGAGAGGGAGGGAGGAGGCCCCGCCCGAGCCCCCCAGGGCCCTTCGCGGGAGGGGGCCCACCCAGAGGCCCCCCGGCTCCCCCAGCGAGGCGGGTCTCCCGGCCACCAGGCCGCCGCCTGCCAGGCCCTGCCGAGCCTCTCCGGGCGGCAGACAAAGGCGGCGTGGCGCCTCGCCCAGACGGGCCCCGCCGTCCCTCTCGTTCCCTCGGCCGGCCGGGGAGATCCGCGCGGCCCCCGGGGGGAGGGGGGGGGAAGGAGGGCCGCGGGGCCAACGTCGCCGCCCGGCCGGACGCGGCTCCCCGGGAGGGAGGGAGGGGGGCCGTGGGGGCGCGACGGGGGTCGGGGCGAGGCACTCACTCGGGTCCCGAGGCCATGGCGGCGATGTGGGCTGGCGCGGTGGCGGCGAGGATCGCTTCGGCTCTGCCTGCTCCGCGCTGGGTTTTTCCCCTCAGCAATCAGCGCCGACTCATCGGGGGTGACGCTCCGCCCGGCGCGCTAGGCCGCACTCTGCCTAGCAACAGGTGGCGCGGCGACCAATCCGAAAAATAGAGGCGGCCGCGCGCGGCCAATCGCAGCCCCGAGCCGGAACGGCTTCCCGCCCTCCCTTAATGAGGAAGCGAGCTCCTCCGGGAAGGCAGAACCACCCGGCGCCCGAGCGGGCCAATCGGAAAAATCGGCTGACGTCGGAGGCGGGCCCTGGAAGATTTCAGTCGAAAGGCCAATTCGAGGGCTCTTTCCGGCTAGCGATGCATCGGTGATTGGGGTTACGTCACAAAAACTCGCGGCGAATCGAAAAGCGGAGGCGTTGATTGGCACGACAGCAGTCCTATGGAAATAAGCCTCGGCGGCCGAGCCGGGCCGTAGACGACCCCGGAAGTAGTCCGCCGGCGTGGCCGCCCTGGGCCGCATGACGTTGGGGATTTAGGAACCTGTTTCTGAGCATGTGGCGCCGGGAGGATGGGCCTTGTAGTCGCCGGCCTCTGGGGGCGGCGGGAAGGCTGAGCTGCGCGGCGAGCGGGCCTCCGTGGGGATCGCCGTCGCAGGTGGGCCGAGAAGGGGAGGCGGGCAGGGTGGCGGCCTTCGCCCACCTGGAGCCAGGCGGCCTCTTTGGGCGACTTCCACCCAGCTTGTGGCTTCCTGGCCTGAATGAAAGTTCCTCGTGAGGACAACGACCCGCCAACGGAGCCCCAGTGCCCCCTAAGTCAGGGGTCTGGGCTTCGCTGGCTGGGGAATCCTGGGAATTGAAGTCCACCAGTCTTAAAAGGGCCAACTTTGCAGACCCCTGCCCTAAGTCAATATTTCTCAGCCTGGGCCATTGGAAGATGGGTGGACTTCAACCCCCAGAATCCCCCAGCCAGCCTTAGGGTTAGGGGGAATTTTGGGAGTTGAAGTCCACCCATTTTCCAAAGGCCCAGGCTGAGAAACCCTGCATTCTGGCCTCCCTATGACCTTGAACAGCTAAGATTAAATGTATAGGCTCTCCTGCTTGAGCAGGGGGCTGGACTAGAAGACCACCAAAGTCCCTTCCAGCTTATTCTATTCTAAAAAAAGCCAAAACTTTTAATCATCACCTCATTTTGTTGAGAATTTGTTGTCTCTTTTTTAAGGAAAGAGTTTTGAAGCATAAGGGATGTAGGCCTGTTTTTAGACACAAAGTTATTTATTTTATTAATCGTATTTGTATACCGCCCTATCTCCTCAGTGGGACTCAGGGCGGAGTTACGCTAACTGGAAATGGATAAAGGGACTGTTGTCCACCAGGAAGAGACCTGTGTTCTTATATCATTGCAGGAACTCAGCAGGGAGATGGTGAGCTGTATATAAGGGAGTCCTTGACATACAACGGTCACAACCTGAATTTTAAGTTGCGAGGGATGAGGGTTGTAAATTGAAGCACTCACATGGCCAGATCTGACTTTATTACTAGTTTTATATAACCTGAAACCATTCTCAGTCACAAATCAAGGTCAGGTGACCACAGGGCACGGCAACCTGTTGTAAATGGGAGCTGATTACCAGGCAGCCAAAATGCAGTCATGTGACCAGAGGCAGGTGGACAGCATTTTACAACAGCTGGAAATGCCGGACAGACCATCAAGCACCCTTGAAGCTGAATGTTCTACCTGCAAACGATTCAGTTGAAGGAACACATTGTACCTCTTCAAATAGTAAAGAACATTGCTTTTATTATTGTTACTATTTATTAGGGTTGGTCACCCAGTCAGCTAATCTTTTTTTACTCATGTATGGTATACTTCCAAAGGACTTGGATTAGGCAAATAAAACTAAATTTATTGGCCACTCAACCCCAGTGGATTTGGATTGTAGATAATAATGCAGTACTAATTTATTAAATTTATATCCCTCCCCCCCAACTCTCAATGTCTCTGGGCAATTTAAAATGCCTATGAACAGTAAAAAAATGCAAAAAATAAAGCAGAAGACACAGGGACAATGAGGCAGAAGGGAACAGAAAATGGGCATCAAACTGATCTTTAAGGCCCTTTGAAATTGGAATAGGATGCCTGTAAAGGTATATGTTTTCAGAAAACAAGGATTTCTGGTATTTATCAGAAAAGGGTTTAAGGTACAGAAGAGGGGGGAAATCCCTGCCGTAAGTCATCCATTAACTTTTTCAAAAGGACAAGTGAAACTAAAGCTTCCCTCCGCCTACCAACATTTCTGTGTGTCGTTTGTGAAACCACTGCAATTCCTCCAGGGTTTCTGCCTGGAAAAAAATTATAATTGCTCCCATAGGTAGAGGTGAGATCACCAGACAAGTGACTAGAATTTGGCTGTGTTCACACCACATACTTAGCCTGATTAATAATGAAGGTATTTTCTGATTTTGCTCAGTATAAAAGCGGATATGTGGCTTTTGAAAGCTCCTATTGTGTCTATCCCAAGGGAAATATTTTAGATTTTACTTAGTACTTGCTTGCATACAAGATTCCTCTAATTCAGCATCTCTATCTGGCCACTAGAGTAATAACAGTGATGAGTAAGAGAAATGCAGAAAGTGAGGCAATTTGATGAAGTCCATTCTTCCTAGGAAAGAGGCTGAACTGAGCTGTAGTTTTGCTCCCAAATTTGCTTCTTGTATTAAAATAATTCAGTGAACTTACTTTGCCTGTTTGCATTCTCCTGAAAGAACAACATTCAGCCTGCCTTTGTGGTTGTATCGCTCTTTTGAGTCCCTATGCAACATTTAGCTGGGAGACACTAGATGACCTGAGACCATCCCAAATTCTTCTTTTATTTTCCTTTAATAAATGTAGGCCTGAAGTATCTTTTGTGTGCCTTGTTCAATGGTTCTTGCTGGTTAAGGACACCCAGAAGGAAGTTGTTCTACAAGAGTATTTTTGTGCAAAGAGAAGACAGCCTAACAACACAACATCTAACCAAGTTGGATTTGGGTCAGTTCTCTTTCCTTGGTGCCTAGAATGATTCCCCCCTCCCCTTTTCAAGGTATTCAAATTACAATCACAATGGAGTCCAAAATTTGTGTTGTTAAGCAAGACGGTTGTTAACTGAGTTTTGCCCCATTTTACAACCTTTCTTACCACAGTTAAGTGAATTGCTGCAATGGTTAAGTTAGTTCCCCATTGACGTTGCTTGTCAGGAGGTCACAAATGGGGACCCCATGGCCCCCAACATAAATGCACAGCAGCTGCCAGGAGTCTGGATTTTGATCACAATGCTTCAATGGCCATGAGTCACTTTTTTCAATGCCGATGCAACTTCAAGTGGTCCCTAAACAAAGTTGAGGACTACCTGAGTTAATGCTAAAGTCTCCCCCCAACGGCTACACGCAATCCCATAATAGCGCTGCTGCCCTTCATCCAAGATATCCTTTTCCTCCTTCCCTTGGCCGAAGCGCCTGGCCTACTGCAGCCTTTCTCAGTACCAAGTAATTTAAAGAGGTGTGGATGTCAATTTCCCAACCAGCACCTTGACTGGGCCCGCTGCCCACTTGGTTTTGCTCTTCCCAGGGCGGTTGCCAAGCAAAGGGCCCTGAGTCACCTTTGTATCCGGCTCCACATTTCCACTCTGATTATTTGGCAGTTGAGAAAGGCTGCTCTCCACTCCATGAATAGGAAGGACTCCAAAACACGT
Source organism: Rhabdophis nuchalis (assembly GCA_039707465.1). Lineage (NCBI taxonomy): Eukaryota > Metazoa > Chordata > Lepidosauria > Squamata > Natricidae > Rhabdophis > Rhabdophis nuchalis. The sequence goes on from CM077644.1 coordinate 249,222,598, forward strand.
CCTTCAGGTTTCCCCTTCTGCATCTCCTGGGCTCCGGCTTTTTAATAACCACTGGACTGCTTGGCTTTTGCTGTTTCAGTGAGCACCGGGGGGAGCTACAGGGGTCTTTTTCACCAGGGTTGTCTAATCGTGGCAGCTTTTAAGACCCACGGACTTCCATTCCCAGAATTCCCCAGCCAGCACAGGTGTTGAAGAGTCCAGAACTTTGGACTTCCCCTCCTAACCTCTCTCTGTTGCCTCTAATGTAAATGCCAAGTCCCAGGGATGAAAGAGACAAGAGAAGGGAGGGGAGGCCTTCTGCTTCTCCTCTCCTGCTGTGCCACTGCCTGGAATTCCCCTGCGAGTCATTTCTCCAGCCAGGATGACAGCCGAGCCCTTTCCCTTTCGAGCCTCTCCCTTCTGTGGGGCTTTTGCTCAAGCAAAACTCAAGAGGGCCCCAAATGGAAGTGAAGAGGTGGCTTTGGCCCACCCCGTCTCCCTCTCTGGGCCCTCACCAGCCTGTCAGCCATTGGTGAGAGAGAGAGAGGAAGGGAAGGCTCTGCCCCACGCCTGCCCCTCGCCTGGCCTGCTGGGGGCTGCATGGCTCCTGGGGCCTCTCTTCTCCCCACTCCCTAAGAGCAGCAGAGGGGGGCGTGGGGCGTGAGCAGCCCCCATCTTTTCTCCTGCAAATACATCGAGAACCGGCTGTGGCCTCCAAGAGCGGGGGATGGGTGGCACAGGAAGAATGCCAATCGTGGCTTAATAAGGGAACACAGGTAGTCCTCAACAAATCACAATTGAGCCCAATATTTCTGGTGTTATGTGAGGCATCAGTTAAGTGAATTTTGCCCCATTTTATGACTTTCCTTGCCAGTTAAGTGAATCACTGAAGCTGTTAAGTTAGTGAGGCAGTCGCCAAGTGAATCCAGCTTCCCCCGGGATTTTGCTCGTCAGAAGGTCACGAAAAGTTATCGCATGACCCAGGACACTGCAACCGTCATAAATACGAGTCAGTGGCCAGCCCTCTGAGTTTTGATCACGGGACTGTCGTGTGAAAACTGGAAGTCCCTTTTGTCAGTGTTCTTGTAACTTCAAATGATCCCTAAACAAGCTCTTGTTGCACCTGTTGTGTATCTATGTGTCTCTATCTACGTGGAGGCTCTCCGCCCTCCGGGTCCTGGTTGCCCCAAAGGTGCTTTTTCCAAGAGGCGACCGGACTTTCTGGGTTTTGTTCTGAAGATGTTTCGCTTCTCCTCCAAGGATCTTCTAGATCTATAATTGTTAGCAACTCTGGGTTCAGAACCAGTGTTACATCGCTGGTCCCTTAACCCAGGGGTCCCCAACCCCCGGTACGTGGACCGGTGCCGGTCCGCGGCTTCATGGGAACCGGGCCGCAGGGCCGGCGAGGAGGAGGGAGCAGCCCCCTGGGCAAAGGATGGCCGAGCGTGCCTCCACCAGCTCCTTCCGACGGCCACCGAGGCGCACTGCACTTTCCGGGGCTTCCTGGAGGGGCCGGCATGTCGGCTGGGGAGGTTATCCCGCAGCGGGCGGCCGAAGGACCCAAGCTGCGTGCCGCCAAAGCCATCCGGGCGCCGAACGCCCACTTCCCTTCCCAGCCCCGTGCGGGGCCCGGACGGCTTCGGCGGCGCACACGGGGCTGGAAGGGAGGTGGGCGTGCAGCGCCTGAATGGCTTTGGCGGCACTAGCCGCAGCTCGGGTCCTCCGCTCGCTCGCTGCGGGATAACCTCCGCAACCGACATGCCGACCCCTCTGCTGCTTCCCCGGGGGGAGGGAGGGAGAGAATGGCAGACACACAGAGAGGCAGACTTAGAGACAGAAAGAGAGAGAGGGGGAAACAGACACACACACACACACACACACACAGAGTGACAGAGATGGGTGGAGGGAGGAGAGACAGATACAGAGAGACAAAAAAACAAAGAGAAAGAAAGAAAATAGAAAAAGAAAGATGGAGGGTGGGAGGGAGGGAGTGAAGGAAAGAAGGGGGAGGGAGGAGGAAGGGGGGAGTGAAAGAAGGAAGGAAAGAAAGAAAAAGAGATGGAGGGTGGGAGGGAGGGAAGGACAGAAGTTAGGAAGGGGAGGGAGGCAATGGAAGGAAGGGAAGGAAAGGAAAGGAAGAAATCTATTTTCCTATTTCCTTCCACCTCAAGCTACCTGTTTGGTTAACCAGGTTAAAGATCTATTTTTCTCCCGGTGGTCATTTCAAAGAAATCACATCCTCTGAGTCATTTCCTGGATTCAAACCAGCATCCCAAAGAGTCATGGGCTGCCTTTATATATACCGTGCCCATTAATCCATTTTTACCATCTTCAGAAGACCAAAGACCAGCCAGAAATGGAAGAAAGAAGAAAGAAGAAAGAAAGAAAGAAAGAAAGAAAGAAAGAAAGAAAGAAAGAAAGAAAGAACTTATGACCACAATTGAGCCCAAAATTTTGGTTGCTAAGCAAGACTGTTAAGTGAGTTTCACCACATTTTCCAGGTTGGCCACGCCCACCGGGTCACATGACAACTGAGCCACTCCCACAAAACAGGCCACACCTTTTGGCTCTCAAAAGAAATTTCAGTAGTGGTACTGTTGATATTTGGCTCTATTGACTAATAGGTTTGCTCACCGCTGCCCTAGAGGGCCAAGTGAGCCGACTCCCCCCCCTCCCGTGTGCGCATGCGCCACCTGTTCCCCCTCCCTCCCTCCTCCTCTAGGCCAGCCGGTCTGCAGAATTTTCTTTAAAATGAAACCGGTCCCTGGTGCAAAAAAGGTTGGGGACCCCTGCCTTAACCAGTGTTAGGAAAATAAATGCGGAATAGTGTAATTCACTGGACAGTAAAGAGATACGTTGCTGTAATCACAAACAAACTCTAAAACAGTGATAGTAAGAAAATAGTCTTTACTTTGTAGCAACTAAAATGCTTCTTCCAACTAACTTCTCAAACAATAATAACAGTCCTTCACCCAACAGAGTTATCTTACAGTGATGCAAAACAAATCCTCCTCCTCCTTCAATATTCAGCTTCAGCTTCTCTGACGGCAAACAGTAAGAATAGGAATGGAATCGAAAAGGGAACGGACTGTGTTCCTGAGCTTCCTTTATGGTAGAGCTGAGAAGCACAGCCAATCAGAATTCAAACACAGTTCTTAAAGCTACATAACTCCTTAAGAACAGAGGCTCATCTATATTGTCAACCCAATATAAGGCTGAATATCCTAACAATAATGGCCGTCTTTCTTTTTCAACAGGACAAGGAAAAGGTCATTAAGCAGGGATGTCAAACTCGATTTCATTAAGGGCCACATCAGGATTGTCTTTGACCTTGGCAGGGGGAAAGGTGTGGCCAGCGCCACGTCACTCACGCCAGGGGGCCCCTGTGGTGGCCCAGGCTCTCTGCCAGCAAAAATGGGCTCCCGAGCTCGGTTTTCAGCTGCGATGGCTTCCTGCAACCCTCTGCCAGAGAAAACAGGCGCTCGGGAGAGACGTACGTGGTCCTCCAGAGCCCCATTTTTTCTGGCAGAGGCCCCGTGGGCCGGTCCTTTATTGTCTCCAGGGCCGCCCCCTGGGCCTTGACTTTGAGTCCTTCCAGAGGAAGTTCAGCATGGACTCTGCAGAAGAAAATCCTGCCTCATCAACCTTTGGGAACTGGCCCTTTGACGACTCCATTCTCCTCATCAGAAGCTCCCCAGAAAAGTTAAAAGTCTTGGAATAAACTTTACGGAGGCTTATGGCCTGGGGCCTGTAGAATAAAGAAGACCAAACTAAGGGCCACAGCAGAACAAAGAGCCTTAGAATTAACCGTGGAGAGACTGGCGTGTGGCTTCTGATTTTCAGGATTGGCTCTCCGCAAACAGCCAAGGAACCAGCAGTCAAGGAATACGCTGCCCATCAGCTCCCGAGAGAACAGCCCTGAAGGGAACTTTTTTGCCACCGGTCCTGTGGGTTGGGGCTTGGTGGGGGAATGGGTCATGTGGCTGGATGGGCGTGGCCAACATTTTTTCACTTTTTAAAGCATTTTTTTCCTGCTGGTTTGGCCAAATAGGCAGAAAACAAAATGCTTTAAAAGGGGGGCGGAAGCTTCCGACAATCACTCAGTCCACAGCTGATCCGTGTGATTGTCTGAAGCTTCCCCTCCTTGGAAGCTTTTTTTTTACTACCGGTTCACAGAACCAGGGACAATCCTACCCACCGGTTCGACCAAACCAAGCCGAAGATGCCACCCCTGCCTGAAAGCCCTCCGATCTGTGCTGTGTCTCCACCTACAAAAGGCCAGAATTGCACCAAGCCTGGCTAATGCCCTGTGACCTTCTGTGGAAGCAGGAACTGGATTTTGAAGAAGATGGAAGCGCCGATGGTTCTGGGTGCTGATGATGCCAGAGAGGATTCATGGGACGTCAAAGAATGGATCTTGAAACAAATCAAGCCCAATTTCACATTCAAAGTGCAAATGTTTTGCAAAGCTCCACCTTCCCTGAAGGCCCCAAATGCTTGGGGAGTTGGAAGGAGAAAAAGCAGAGGACTACCCATGGCTATGGCGACACGACGGCAAGGCAGCCTTTGGGATGGAGTCAAAACAGTCTGGAGGTTTACTAATGTCATAAATAAATAAAATGGTTATTGAAAGTGCATGGTGACTTGAAACACATAGTCAGTCAGCCAGATTTACTGAGGGCTAAGAGCCTAGAACCATGATGGTGAACCTATGGCACGGGTGCCATAGGTGGCATGCGAAGCCATTTCTGAGGGCACGTGAGGCGTTGCCCTGTCAGCTCCAGCGCACATGAGCGTGCTGGCCAGTTGATTTTCGGCCTTGATTTTCAGCCATTTTTTGCCCTCCTGAAGCCTCCAGAGGGAGAAAAATGGCCCAAAGGGCATCCTGGAAGTCCATTCCTGAACTTCCGGTTTGTGTGTTGGGCTTTTTTTTCGCCCTCCCCAGAGTCCTCGAAAGCTTCCGGAGCCTTGGGAGGGCGAAAAATGGACCTACCAGGCCCACCGGAAGTCAGAAAACGGGCTGTTTCCGGCCTCTGGGGGAGGCCATTTCTGCCCTCTCCAGGCTCCAGAAAAGCCATGTGTACATGCGCTAGAGAGCAGGGGGTGCCACACAGGCATTCTCGGGGGGCATGGGGGGCATTAGATTATGGGGTGGGCACACAAGCGTGCACAATAGCACGAGCCTGTGTGCTTTTGGCACCTGAGGCAAAAGAGGTTCGCCATCACTGGCCTAGAAGGTTCTGAGGGTGTTGCAGAAATTGACAAAACACAAATACGGGGAGTCCTTGATTTACGGACGACCAGGACCTGCACCTTTTCCGTCAGGCCTTGAAGACCTTTTTATTTCGTGTGGCGTAGTTTTAATTGTTTTTAGTAGGGGTTTTAGTAGGGTTTTAGGACAGGCTAATCATTTAATATATTTTTAACGTATTTATGTTTTATATTACTGCTTCTTATCATTGCCTGTACACTGCCCTGAGTCCCGTAAGGGAGAAGGGCGGTATAAAAATCTAATAAATAATTAAATAATTAAATAATAATAATAATAATAATAATAATAACAATAATAATAATAATAATAATAGAAAAAGTGACATGCTCAGTCCTCACACTTATGACCATTGCAACATCCCTACATTCACGATCGCAATTTGGGCACTTGGCAACCAGTGCATATTTGCAACCGTTGCTGTCTCCCAGGATTACACAAAATCATCATTCGCAACCTTCCCAACTGGCTTCCATCAAGCAGTCAATAGAGTAAGCCGGATTCACTTAACGACACTGCAGTGATTTGTTTAACAACCTTTTATGACAAAAAGTATCATCAGCTGGATGAGGCTCACTTAACAACCGTCTTGCTTAGCAAAGGAAATTCTGCTCCAAATTCCGGTTGTATGCCGAGGACTTCCTCCCCGGGAAGCAAACGCTGCCATTTCTTCCTTGCCACCCTGTTTCTCCCTCCGCTTCCCAGTTTGCCTCGTAGCCCTGGCACTCTGGCAATTCTCCATCCAAGTATTTGCCCAAGCCCAATCCTCAGCTGTCCCCACATGAGCCGCTTGCTGCCACCTGCTGTTTGCCAGTCGCCGCTTGGGGAGAGAAAATGAGGAGGCTGACCCAATGGTGAAAACAGGAATCCGTGTATTGCCTACAGGAAGTGGACAGGGAGAAGGAACAAGGTAGGATCCGTTCAATGGAGCCCTTCTTTACACGCCATTCCCGTATGAGGTGGTGGCCACAGACTTGGATGACTTTAATTGTGGCGTCCGTTGATCAGGGAGGCTCCTCAAGGCCAGCCAATCAGAAACGTCCGTGTTATCTGTTTCCTCGGGGAGGGGGAGGCACCGGGAGCAGAAGGCTCAATGCAAAGAGATGCTACAATATGTACCCTGCATTCACTGCTGAGAGGGGAGAAATCTGCTGGGACTTTACTCTTCATGTTCCAGCAGGTATTGGGGTAACTGAAGCCCCCCATCACCACCAGAACCTGCCATCTTAGAAAAGAATCACTTGCAACCTCTGCCTGAGTGAAGAGGGGTCCCATTAACCCCTTTTAAGCTTAACCAAATGGTCTCCATAGGGCCTCCATATTCAGGAACAGTCTTCCTTTGTGGTACACCCCAAAGTCCTGCTTTGTCTACTACTTTAGAACGGGGTTCTCCAAACATGGCAACTGGATGGAGAATTCTGGGAGTCCACAAGTCTTAAGGGTGCCAAGCTTTGGAGAGCCCTGCTTTCGAATAAGCCACTTCACTGGGCCTCTTGGCAGCACCTCTGGCTCTTCTTCCAGACTCTGGCAAGGGACGCAGAGGCCCTGGAAGCCAAGGCTGAGGATCACATTGCAAAGGGGAGCCCCGTTCCCTGCGCCTGGGTCTCTTCCCCCCTTCCCGTTGAGCACGAAGCCCTCCCGAGTCATACAAGGCAGCTCCAGGAGCCAGAGCGTTCCGGCAGATATTCATGTGGGAGCAAGAACACCCTTTCCTGCCATTAAGAAAGGTCACCCTTCCCACTCTGCTGCCCCCCCCCCACCGCCCGGGAACTCAGAAAGCATCACCTTCTTCCCAGGGGCGACAGTGACCCTCTGGAGAAGCCCTTTCGGGAGGGAGAGAAGCCGCTGTGGGTAAAGCTGGCAAGAGGAGAGGAGCTGCCGTAGCATCAGAGCACCTGGCCCTTCTCCCCGAGGTAGCTTTTTATCTCCTGGGCAAAGGATCCCCTGCGAGGAAACTCCATCTGCTTCACACATGACCGCAGGTAGAGTGGGGGGGACCTGCAACACAGAAGGAGGGGGCGGGAGGAGCATCAAAGTAAGCAGGAGGCTGCCAAGGCCACGGATGGAGGCTCAGCCTGACACCCCCCCCCACACACACACACACCCTTCTGCTGCACAAAGCACTAGGCCAAAGCCAGAGAGGAGGGAAGGAAGGCCCCCTCCTGTTCACCTGGGAAGGGGGGTGGGGGCTCTTCCTTTCAGGTGCCCAGAATGATGCAAGTGGCAGTCGGAACCCTTGACAAAAACGCCTTCCTCCCACAACACCCAGGCAGGTCCACACAGACTTTCAACGGGGAAACTCCCCCGATCTCAGATCAAGCCAAACTCCACAAGGAGCTTGCTTGAAGCTTGGCCTCCCCACCCATCGCCCACCGGCAGGAGACCCAGGGCCAAGTCTTGCTTAGGTGCCATTTAAAGCCTAGGAAGGAAAGCAAGAGCCCAGCAGGCAGGCTCTCCAACCAGCCCTCGCTCAGACTCACAGGCAATGAACCCTAACCGAGGAACCAACCACTCCCAAACCTGGCAGGGCAAAGAGCCAGCACATCCTCCTCCCCCTTGGACTGATGATGGTACTAAGCCTGCTCGTGGAATGTCTGCTGCAAAACAACCAAGCTCAAAGAATGTCAAGACCCCAACACTTCGCCCGTCTTCTACTTTCTATTAGCTTGGGGGGAGGCACCACCAGGGTGAGGGGTTTGGTGTAGTAGAAAGAGTGCTGGCTTAGAAACCAGGAGACAGTGAGTCCTAGTCGTTTTAGGCCTGAACGTTGACTGGGCGACTTTGGGCCAGTAACTCTCTCTAGGTCCAACCTGCCTCACTGGGTTGTTGCTGTGGGGGAAATACGAGGATGTGTGTTTGCTGCCTTGAGATGCTTATATCTACCCAGGCAAGGTAAAAAAAACACCTCTAATAATAAGTAAATAACATCCCCCCCCCCCCCCCCCAATTGTAACCTTGTCTGGGTCACCAGACGGAGCAGCAGAAAACCCCAGCAGAAATGAAGGGTTTGTTTTGCGTGTTGGTGGCCAGGAAGCAGAACTAGACCCAAAGTAGGTGCCCTTTAGGTGACTGGACGGAACCTGCACAGGTTGAGTTTCCCCAGAGGGGCTTCGGGGACAACGCCTCGCCCAAAGGACACCCACCTGCCTGTGTTTTCCTCCATCAAGCCAGGCTCTGATGGGAGCTTCAGCCAGTGTGCAACCACCTCCTGCTTCCGGTCAAGTTTCCAGAGGGTGTGCAGCAAGTACAAGGTAGACGTGTCGCTGTCTGTGAGACAGAAAAGAAGAGCCTGTAAGAGAAGGGATGGCAGAACCTGGAGGTGGAGAGAGAAGAGGCACCAGCCTAGAATCCCCACACAGCCATAAGGAGACCATCCTTGACCTCCGCTGATTCCTGTACACAGGCACCATTGGCCTTAAACCAATTCCACTGGACCTTCAGGTGTGGTCCTGGTCTTCTCCTTCCTGACAGAGAGGTGATCACACCCGGCCTCTCAGGTGACAGCCTCATCTCATCCTCATGCCCCCCTTGTCCATGGCTTCTGCCCCTTTCCCTGTGAGCAAGGGGTTCATCTCATCTTGCTTAGACTAAGCCAGATATGCATGCACACACACACAGATGCTTTCCCGTGTGTTACATCCTCCTTGCCAACCCAGCCCAAAAGAATCTTGCCAACTTTCATGCTGAGGGTACCTGGAGAGATCTGCAGGCTGTACTGAAAATCCATCAAGGCTTCTTTGAACCTCCCCAGTTCCAGAAACTGGATTCCTCTTCCTGCCAAGGCCAGGAGTCTGATTTGGGGGAGCAGCTCTGCTTCAGGTACGGCCTTCTGCTCTCCTGCTGGTCCAGTTCTGCAGCTGCCTGGAAGAACACAGCGATCCTTGACAACCGTGAAGTCCCCAAACGGGGCCCCTTCTTCCATTTTGCAAGGACAGCCAGCTCTCAAATGAAGCCATGCCAGGGCAGAGCGAGCAAAAAGGGAACCCCCTGCCCAAGTGAAAAGCAGAGACCCCTCAACTGTCTGGTAGAGCCCTTTTGTTCCTTTGAAGGAGGGAAGTGCACTTCCCTAAATTGCATCCTACACCTTGTGCGAAGGGAACAGCTGATAGCCGGACTCCAATCCTCAAGAACTGATGCCCCTCATTGAAATAAAGAGAAGGGTCAGGGAACGAGACTGCACGTCACCCAGGGTCAGAGTGGGTGATTTATAAAAGGGGAGATGTAAATGCAAGGCCTACAGATGGGTCAGTCTGGTGTGATCCTGGGGAGATCCCAAAGGGAACCATCATGAAAGCAAAGTGATAATTTTCAGAAGTCAGCATGGATCTGCTAGGAATAGAGTTTGCTACAGATTAACCTCATCTCAGTTTTGGTTGTGCACTTCTCAGGTAGACTGTGCAGGCGTAACGGAGCTTGACTTTTTTGTTTAGGAAAGTCTGTCCATCAACAGCTTATCAAATTGGAGAGGGGCAGCTCATCAAGTGAGGGGCCACAAGGACTCCTCCTGGCACTTCTAGGCTTCAATACTTTAATAACAGATGAGAAGTAGAGATTTGTCAAATTTGCAGTTAACAAAAAATTAGGTAGGACAGCAAATGTCTATTCAGTGACAGAAATAAAATTAAAAACCATCTTGCCAGATTAGAGCAAGATTCTCCAAACTTTATAAATTAGGGATTGTTTTTACCAGTAACTTATTTGCGGCCTTTCTCTGCTACTTTACATATGTACAAAGAATAATAATAATAATAATAAATTTTAATTTGTAGACCGCTCCCTCTCCCCGAGGGGACTCGGAGCGGTGCACAGGGAAGATAAAAAACAATAAATATACACACATAATTAAAAGCAAATTAAACATTATCCCTGTGCTAAAATTCCCAGTTAAAATTCACTAAATCCCCAGCTAAGTTTACTAAAAACCCCATAGATAGAGAGACTACCCTAGGCCAGCCAAGCAGAAAAGATATGTTTTTAGTTTTAGACGGAAGGAGCGGAGGTCCGTGGTTGTTCTAATGTCGGGGGGAAGGTCGTTCCAGAGGGCTGGGCCCGCCACAGAGAGAGCCCTTCCCCTGGGCGTCGCCCGCTGACAAAGTCTAGTGGACGGCACCCGGAGAAGTCCCTCTCTGTGGGAGCGAATCGGCCGTGTGGATGTATGAGGCAGGATCCGATCCCGCAAATAGCTAGGTCCCGAGCCATGGAGCGCTTTAAAGATGATAACTAGAACCTTGAAGCGCACCCGGAAGACGACAGGCAGCCAGTGCAGCTCGCGCAAGAGCGGTGTTACGTGGGTAAACCTTGAGGTTCCCATAATTGCTCGCGCGGCTGCATTCTGGACTAGCTGAAGTCTCCGGGTGCACCTCAAAGGGAGCCCCATGTAGAGAGAGTTACAATAGTCCAGTCGGGATGTCACGAGAGCATGAGTGACTGTGCGAAGGGCGTCCCGATCCGATAGGGGGCGCAATTGGCGAACCAGGCGAACCTGGTAAAACACCCTCCTGGCCACGGCTGTCACCTGATCTTCCATGGACAGCCGGGCATCCAGGAGGACACCCAAATTGCGCGCCCCATCCACAGGGGCAAGATGTTCGCCCCCAATGGCCAGCGATGGGGTCAGCTGGTTGAATCGGGCAGCCGGAAACCACAGCCACTCGGTCTTGGTCGGGTTGAGCCTGAGTCCGTTTCTTCCCATCCAGATCCGTACGGCTTCCAGGCACTGGCACATCACCGCTACGGCATCGTTGGGGTGGTTTGGGATAGATATATACAGCTGAGTATCATCAGCGTAGAGGTGATACTCTACCCCAAAACCACGGATGATCTCACCCAGCGGCTTCATATATGTGTTAAACAGGAGAGGCGAGAGGACCGACCCCTGAGGCACCCCACATGTGAGTGGTCTCGAGGTCGACCTCTACTCTCCTGTCAACACAAATTGCGATCGGCCAGAGAGGTAGGAGGAGAACCACCATAAAACGGTGCCTCCCACCCCCAACCCCCCCAGCCGATGCAATAGGATACCATGGTCGATGGTATCAAAAGCCGCCGAGAGGTCTAATAGGACCAGGATGGAGGAACAACCCCCATCTCTGGCCCTCCAGAGATCATCGACCAACGCGACCAATGCCGTCTCGGTGCAAATGGATTAAAAAAACATTTTAGGGATATGGACAACTCATTTGGTTGGAGGCTCCAGAGAAGCCACTTTCTTCTCCCTCCTTGTCGAGAAAGTTAGTGAAATTGTGGCCGTGGGGGGAGGGTTCTGTTTGCTTATTTTATTTATACAATTATTTATAGACCACCCAGTTCCCAAAGGACTCAAAGAAGCATCATAGCTTAGAAATACAGCAATTAAAAACCACAGACAATCTAAGTGGTTAATACATCAGGACACCATCAGTGGCCAAACCCACTTCAGAATGAAAGAAGGGCTTTAAGGTCTTGCTGAAAGGCCTTTGAGGGCGCCACAAAGGGACCCCAAAGGTGAAGCCAGCCACTCAGAAGGGGAAAGGGAGGGAACTGGTTTCTGCTTTGGTCCCACCCCTTCTTGGGCACCCCACCCACATTATGTTTCAGAAGGTTCCAGAGAAAGTGGAAAGAGGCTCAGAGAAAGGCAGTCAAATTCACAAGAGCGGAAATAAACCCATGAAGAGAGACTGGAGGAACTGGGGCCCCTTAGCTTTGAGAAGACAAGATAGAGAAGGGACATGCCAACCCACTTCAAAGACAAACAACTCATTTAACAACTACCCATTCAGTGACTATTCAAACTCATAATGAGTGGTAATTATGACCAGTCCTCAGAGTTCCGGCTATGGTGATGATTTGACACCCCGTTTGTGAATACAACTTTGCAGTGAAGCATGGCCACACAGGATTGTGGTTTCCGACATTCCTTGCCGGCTTCCCACAAAAACGTCATTGGGGAAGCCGGCAGGATGTCAGAAGTCAATCATGTGAAATCCTCACTCAATGATGGCAACTGGAAATGTTATTCCTAAGCAGTGTGATCACCTAACATCGCACTGGCAATTCCAGTCTCAATTGCCATCATACACTAAGAATTACTTATAGGTGAACAAGTATCAGAAAGGACGGCCGAGGTGTTTCCTTGGTCTTCCCAGAGTGCCCAACCCAGAGGATGGACTTATGTGGCAAGAAGGCAGACTCCAAATCAGTGGTGGGGAAACCCCCTCTAACAGCAGTCCAATAACAGAACCAGAAGTGGAAGGTCATCGATTATGGGTGGACTCTTGCAGTGAGTGGCGTGTTTATGGTTAGGGGTGTGCACGGTCGCACCTTCACTCATGATCTGGATCACCTAAATTGATCCATCCAGTTCTGTGATTCAGGTGAAGAGAAGCCATTTCCTCTGGAAAGAGCCCAGGAACCAAGTGAAGAGGGAGACAGAAGCAAGCAATGAAGACCTCTGTCCATACCTGTGCTGACCAAATGGACTCTCAGGAGATCATTAAGACACCTGTTGGAGAAGGGTTGAAGTGTCATCATTTCTGTGCTGCTAGAAGGAACCATCCAGCCCCAAAGAAGGACAGGAACCCTATTCTGCTATCTTGGAAGAGGGCTGGGAGCCTCATATTTTGCTACGGAGAGAAAACAGGGGGGTTTCTGACCTCTCACTTCTGAAAACAGAAGTTTCCACTTTTCAGAGGTTCCAAAGGAGGCTAAAGGCTGGGAGGAAACCGTCACTATTTCTCTGGCTCTCGGCCACAATCAATGCATGCAGGGCAAGTAGAATCAAAGGGAGGGAATCATATTCAAAACAGAGGGAATAGGCGACGTATTCTACACAGCTCTATTCCATCAAAGTTATGAGCCAGGACTCCACAAAATGAGGTTGCTGTGCCCCATCAGCCTCTCCCAGCTGTCACGGTGCAAAAGGGAGAGGCAAACCAGTCCACGATCGGGATAACACCGGATGCTAGTTACCTGCTAAAGCTGTTTATGGCTTCCTTGGTTTCTCCCAGCCGGGCTCTTGCCCAGCCCTGGATCAAGTGGGCGGCCGCTTGCCAGAGGACGCAGCGCAGGCTCTCCCTCTGCTCTTCCAGGACAGCAGCAGCAGATTTTGCCGAGGAGGACCTCTGCACCCCTCCTGCAGCCTCCTCGTCAGAACTCCGGTCCAGCACGATGCACAGTTTGGCCGGGACTAGCCTGCTTGTGTGGGAGACCACCTCTTCGCACACCACGATGGCTTCCTGGTGCCTGGCTGCCTCCTCCAGAGCACAGGCCGCTTCCAGGAAGACCTCTGAAATTCTGGGCACGGCCGGCTCGCTGCACTGAGACACCTGGAAGGAGGAAAAAGTCCCCCCCCCCACACACACACAATGAATCCCACTGCAGAAAGCAGCCTTCACAGGTGGGAGTGAAGACAGTCGCCTCCTCCAGAACTCAGGGAGCCCAGCCCCAGGGCCTTGACCGGAAGAGCTTTGGGGGGACGGACGAAATAAAGTGAAGATCCAGTAGCCGTTTCAACCCAAAGCTCAGCATCAGGATTCGTTTCCACACCCACATTCCTCTGCCCACAATCTTAGGTGGCTTTTCTTTGCCTCTTTTGAACACACAACTTACACCACAACTTCAGGTCTTGACAGGCCAGGCAGGGGTTCTGTTGAAGGGCAGCAGAATCCCTGGGAAAGGGGGCAGGCCTTCCTAGCCACCCCCACCCCTTAAATGGGCAACTTATAGTCCTGGGGAGCAACCTGGGCTCATAGAACTGTTTGCACTTTTGTTTTTGGAGAGTTCAGAGGTCACAGAGACCATAATTAAAGAATCTCTCTACATGTGGGGGGAAATTCATAGCCCTTTCCCGACTACAGTAGTCCTTGACTTACAACTGGCCATTCAGTGAGTAGGGAGGTACCTCTGATCCAGAGCCAAAGTAATCCCCAACCCACGTTAAGACTGCCCCTCAGGTGCTGGGCAGCCCAGGCCCATTTATGACCTTTCCAGCATCACATGGTCGCATTAATTGCATTTTGCGATGGGTTTGCTGAAAACAGGCCTGGGCATTTACTCCTGGTTGTCAGCAGACTCTTAACTCCCGTGGCATTCACTTAATGACCACTTTAATAAAACCACTTTACAACCATCGTGAGTTGCAAGCCATCATGGGCGCACTCCATTACAGTCATAACCTGAGGATTATCTGTAGCGTGCTTAAAAGGAATCCACTGCAGCTCCTGAGGACCTATGAAACAAGTTAATCATAAGAGGCTCCACCACGGCTCCCCTCCTGCAGACCCCTCCATCACGGAAGAGGCACTGAGGATCTGGGGGGGAGGGGGGGAGAGCAGAAGAGTTGTGTTAACCCACTCAAACTCTATCAAGGGGGAGGCATTCAAGGAAATAAGCCAGGTGAGTCAGAGCCTGTAGAGGAAACAGCTGCCACTCCCTCCTCACCTGGGCAAGAGGTCCTTCCTGAAAGAGAGCCAGAAGGTCCAGGTAATGTTCTGCAGCCTCTGTTGCCCTGCAGGAGAGACACATCCACGCCCATCAGCAGACATCACTTCTGTGGCCTGCAGTCCCATCAGCCCTTCTCAAGCACGGAGTGTGGCCCAGGGTCACTTTCTCTCCAGCAGGCTCTTGTTGGGCTGTGGTTTTTCAAGGCATGCGAGACTTGGCAAGAAAAGGCTTCTCTTGAGAGGAATTTTCAGCCCAGCCCTGGGGCCTGGGGGGGGGGGGGGGGGGAGGCCCTCACCTCTGCGCCTGCAAACACCGCTTGGCCAGCATGTATTTCACCCCTGATGGGCAGCTTGGGGCAAGGAAAGCAGCCGGACGGCATCCGCTGATGAGCAGCTCTGTTCGGATGAGGAAATGGGGGTCGTGGGACTGCAGGGCTACCTGTGGGGGGCTCTCCAGAGCCTGGGAAGGGAAGAAAGAGGGTGAAGGAAAAAGCCATGAACTTGGGCCTTGCTCAGCTACAGCAGGACTATGCTATTTGAGCCTCAGCATGTTCCTAATACCGTTCTCATTTTATCAGATTTATTAGAACAGTTATTTCCCAACCTTGACCCCTTGGAGATCTGTGGACTTCAACTCCCAGAAAGGCTGGCTGGGGAATTCTGGGAGTTGGAGCATCTTCGAGGAACCAAAGTTGGGAAACACCGTATTACAAGAAAGCAATGTACATCGTGGATTCTGGCAGATGCCAAGCAACTCACAGCCTTAGAATAATAAAACGCCCAACTAACACTTGCTCTAGCCTTCCCCGCCCTCTTCCCAGCTGGACAGAAAAGAGAGCGGTGTAGGCAGCTCCCTCCCTGCCTCCCGGGGCAGGGAAGGCGGAGAGGCCTCCGCTGGATCGTCCTCTTGAGACCCACCTGACAAAGCAGCAGCAGAACCTCCAGTTCGGCCTCGGTGAGCCCCAGTTGGTGGTACAAGAGAGCTGCTTGGTACAAGGCCGGCAGGAAGGAGGAGTCCATCTCCAGGGCCTGCTTCAGATGCTGCAGCGCTGTGTGTGGCTTGCCCTGGAGACCCAGAAGAGGCACCTGAGTCTCTTCTCAGAGAGGATCCCCGGAGCATCTACACCGGTTGTGTAAACACAACACATTAAACTGGGATAAAACAAGGCTCGGCTGCTGGGTCTCAAGAGCTTTCAGAGTGCTGTTTGGGGGCTGAAAAGATTTCTGGGGAGCTGCCGAGAAGCTGTTCTGAGCTCAGTCAGGCCCTCCTTGCTTGGCTGGTCCACAGGTGTTAACTTCCCCGTTTCTTTCCAGGGCACTTCCGTAAGGGCAACAGGGACCCTCCAATCGTAAGTGGGCTATTCAGCAGATGCCCATCCCCCTCCTTCCCCTTCACTTGCAATCCAAAGGCTGGCCGGGAAAGACCAACAATACACAGAGAGGTAGGTCAGGTTACATAACCAAGGATTCCCAGGTCTCTGGAGAAACACTCCAAGAACAAGGAGGAAGAACTGGAAGCTATAATGGGGGGGCAGGACAATACAGGTAGTCCTCGAATTGCAACCGTTTGTTTAGTCACCATTTGAAGTTACAATGGTGGCACTAAAGAAAGTGACTTTAAAAAGTGAAGTCTGGTCATGTGAACAAAATCCCAACACTTGGCAACTGACTCATATTTATGACAGTGATGGGGCCACGTGATCCCCTTTTGCGGCCTTCGGACAAGAAAAGTCAATGGGGGAAGCCAGATTCACTTAAGAACCGGGTTACTAACTTAACAAGTGCAGTGATTCACTTAACAACTGTGGCAGGAATTGTCCTAAAATGAAGCCAAACTCAACAACTGTCTTAAATAGGCACATAAATTTTGGGCTCAATTATGGTCGTAAGTCGAGAAACTGCCTGGAGAATTTCTTATTGCGGGGCCATGCTTGCAACTGGGACACATGGGTGGAAGAGCCCCCTTTATTCAGAAAAGAGGCCAGAGGAAGGCACTGGAAGTCAGAAAAGGCCATGCACTGTGTTGGGATGAAGGAATTGGAGCAGAGACCCTGTGGACAACCTCTGGATAAGGATAAAAGGGAGGACGACAATAATGTTGTGGATGCATTGCAAACCCACAGGCCAAGGCGGAGGGGAGGGCCAGGAAAACGACCTCCTGAATTAGATCACCCAGAACTGAGACACAGCAATAAAGGAACAGCTGGACACCCAGACTTTGCACAGCCCCAATAATTCCTCTGTGGTCTTGATAGCTGTTTGCATTTGCGGAAAGATGTTGAAAAGACCTGGGGATCAGTATTCCTGGATCTCTCCTTGATTGACAGGATCTGGTAGATAATTCAGAGCAATGGGAACCCTCCATCTATTATGACTTAGAATTCCACAGAAAGAAACACACACAGCTACGACATACAGTAGATCAGGGCTCCCCAACTCCCGGTTCATGGGCTGGCCCAAGGGCGTGGCATGCCAGCAACTGGACCGCACAAACAAGCAAAGCCTCATCTGCAGGACGCAGGCAGAACCATGCCCCTTCCAGCCCGTGGAAAAAACTTTCCCCAGGGAACTGGTCCCTGGTGCCCAAAAGGTTGGGGGCCACCGCACTAGATCACAAGAGAGCCATGAAATGCCGGTGCCCTGTGAATTTCTCAAATATAGGAGCCTGGAAGTACAAGGACATACCGCTCTGATTAGCATCAAAAGGGACTGCTCAGGGAACTGCTAGATAGGCACAGCAAGCCTCCAAAAGAGCCAAGATGTGACATGTAGGAAGATGTAGTCACCAAGCAGCTGTGTTGGCAAGAAGCTGCCAGTGGCAGAAAGAAAGCCTGCAAGGCTAAAGCATGAAGGGAACTGAAGGTTGTGAGAGAAGCTAAAAGCCACTGAAAAGACTTACAGGTATGACAATGCAAAGAACAAAAAAAAAAAAAACCCAAGAGAAGAGTAGTGGAAGGTTAGTGGTGATAGGGAGAGGACAGAGTTCTTCCATCTTCCTTGCTTGGATCGGCTCCCAAAGGGGAGCTTTTATTCAAAGGAACTTAATCACGGCCACAATGAGGGGCTGGCAACCCAAGGACAGAAAGAGGCGGTTATAGTAGCAGCCAACATGAACTGGACTAATTATATTCAAGAGGCCTGAAGAAGCCTGCAACTGAGGGGATGTGAGAATGGCCTTGGGAGACAGGAGGAAGAATTGATAAAAGGCAGCTGAATCCGTGAGTGTCGCTGGATACCAAAAAGAGGAAATAAATGGTTTCATGTTCTGCGAGATTCGGTTGAATGTAGCCCTACAGAAAAGGCCGTCCTGGTTGTGTTTCCTCTCTGGATTACTTCCAAGGCCTAACACGGTGGATAATAAACCTGCAGCCCCAGTTGTGGCCTAGAGCACAGGTCAGGGAAAATGCTGCCCTTATGGTCAAAAAGGAAGACGAGACCTGGTACGACCCTTGCGGCATCCCCATGGTCACATGATCAAAATTCAGATGCTTGGCAACTGACTCATATTTATGACCGTTGCAGTGTCCCAGGGTCATGTGAGCCCCTTTTGTGACCATCCAACAAGCAAATGGGGAAGCCAGATTCACTTAACAACCGTGTGACTAACTTAACAGCAACAATTCACTTAACTGTGGCAAGAAAGGTGATAAAGTGGGACAAAATTCACTTCTTTTGCTTAGTGATGGAAATTTTGGGCTCAATTGTGGTCATACGGTGAAGGACTAGCTGTACCTTTCCGGATATTTATGCATTAGTTGGGGAAAAGGGGAGATCTGAAGTTGGTAATGGTAGAAGCTGACAATATGAATTTCAAGGTAGACAAAGTTCTAAACCTCGATAGGATAAACGAAGGTCGTGATGCAGGCGGATTACGTGCCACCAAGTCCCTGAGAGTTCTTAATAATCAGTTTTCCTTTGTGACAATCAGCCTCCAACTTGGTCTTTCAACAGTTCACCCATCACTGCAGTAACTGAGTGCATCCCCCGAGGGCTGCTTCTCTTTCCTTCCACTTTCCCCAGCAACAGGGCAGGGGCCTTACCTCAAGAGGAAGGTGCTTTGACTGGCCGCCAGGGAGAATATCCAAACTCCAACAGCCATTCAGCAGTGTCACAAATTGCTTTCCTTTTATTGGAAGCATCTTGGATGGACCTCAGTGAAGGGCACAACAAATTTTTGCACTGGTTGGTTTCCAAAGTCCCTTCCCATCCTTATATATTTGATGATTCTCTGGTCTGGATAGTTTTTTCATTTTACCCACATTCCTTAGAACACATAAAATACCCGTACTATTTTCCGGTAGCAGCTTCCCATCAAGGTGAAGATCTGGGCGAGGACCCGCTTAGAACATAGCCCGGACAGAGCCGCTTGGAGGAAGGGAAGGGCACCGTGGGGGTTGTCAGCGTCCAGCTCCTGAACACCTGGAATAGGCAAACAGGCATCAGAAAGCCTAACTGGATTCCATTTAAGGTGTGGCTGCAGACTGAGATCTCAGAGCCACTTATCTAAAGAGGACTACAGGTTGTTCCTTGGCTTACAACCATTATTTAGTCACCTCTTGAAATTACAACAGCACTGAAAAAAGTGATTTATGACCATTTTTGACACACGACCATTGCAACATCTGCATGGTCAAAATTCAGGCACTTAGCAACTGACTCATATTTATGACTGCTGTAGTATCCTGGGGTCACATGGTCCCTTTTTGCGACCTTCTGACAGGCAAAGTCAATGGGGAAGCCTGATCCACTTAACCATGTTACATCCAAGTTACTAACTGCAGTGACTCCCTTGACAATTGTGACAAGCAAAGTTGCTGTTGTGTAACACCAGGTCTGTGGTCAATAAAGCTCCCCTCATTCACGATCTAGTTTTGGAGGGGGGTGCGGACCTGGCAGGTATCACGGAGACCTGGTTGGGCCAAGAGGGGGGGTGCCCCTCATTGAAATGTGCCCACCGGGTTACCGTGCATTCCACCAGCCAAGAGCCCAAGGTCGGGGTGGGGGGGGGGGTGGCGGTTGTTATAAAGGAGAGTCTGGATCTGAGGGAGACCACTGTGCCTCAGATAGCCGGATGCGAGTCCCTCTGTGTAAAGTGGGGTCATGGGAGGGCTGGGCTTGCTGATTGTGTACCTGGCTCCCCGCTACATATCAGCAGCTTTACCCGAGCTTCTCAATATGATAGTCGAGGTGGCAGTTGGTACCCCCAGGCTGTTAGTCATGGGGGATTTCAACCTGCCATTGGTAGGTGAGACATCTGAGATGGCACGGGAGTTCATGGCCTCCATGACGGCCATGGACCTGACTCAGTTAATTCATTACCCCACTCACACTGGAGGACACACACTGGACCTTGCTTTTGTCTCTGGCCAGTGGTTGAGTGATCTTGGCTTAGGGGGAATAGTCATTGAACCCCTGTCATCAATCAATCAATCAATAATTTAATTTATAGACCGCTCCTCTCCCCGTAGGGACTCGGAGCGGTGCACAGGGAAAACTAAAACCACAATACAATAAATATACAAATATAATTAAGAACAAATTAAATCTGGGCCTGTGCTAAAATCCCCTTAACATGCTAAAATACCCAATTAAAACAGCTAGACCCTATAGAGAGAGGCTACCCAAGGCCGGCCAAATGGAAAAGATGAGTTTTTAATTTCAGACGGAAGGAGCGGAAGTCCGTGGTTGTTCTGATGTTGGGGGGAAGGTCGTTCCAGAGGGCTGGGCCCGCCACAGAGAGAGCCCTTCCCCTGGGCGTCGCCCGCTGACAGAGTCTAGTGGACGGCACCCGGAGAAGTCCCTCTCTGTGGGAGCGAATCGGCCGTGAGGATGTATGAGGCAGGATCCGATCCCGCAGATAGCTAGGTCCCGAGCCATGGAGCGCTTTAAAAATGATGACTAATACCTTGAAGCGCACCCGGAAGACGACAGGCAGCCAGTGCAGCTCGCGCAGAAGTGGAGTTATGTGGGCAAATCTGGAGGTACCCAAGATTGCCCGCGCGGCTGCATTCTGAACCATCTGAAGTCTCCGGGTGCACCTCAAGGGAAGCCCCATGTAGAGAGAGTTTATTTATTTATTTATTTATTTTTCATATTTATAACCCGCTCCCATCTCACCACAAAGGGAGTTACAATAGTCCAGTCGCGATGTCACGAGAGCATGAGTGACTGTGCGAAGGGCGTCCCGATCCAATAGGGGGCGCAACTGGCGAACCAGGCGAACCTGGTAAAACGCCCTCCTGGCCACGGCTGTCACTTGCTCTTCCATAGACAGCCGGGTATCCAGGAGGACACCCAAGTTGCGCGCCCCATCCACAGGGGCAAGATGTTCGCCCCCTATGGCCAGCGATGGAGTCAGCTGGTTGAATCGGGCAGCCGGAAACCACAGCCACTCGGTCTTGGTCGGGTTGAGCCTGAGTCCGTTACTTCCCATCCAGATCCGCACGGCTTCCAGGCACTGGCACATCACCGCTACGGCATCGTTGGGGTGGTTTGGGGTAGAAATGTACAGCTGTGTATCATCAGCGTACAGGTGGTACTCTACCCCAAAACCACGGATGATCTCACCCAGCGGCTTCATATATGTGTTGAACAGGAGAGGCGAGAGGACCGACCCCTGAGGCACCCCACATGTGAGGGGTCTCGAGGTCGACCTCTGCTCTCCTGTCAACACAAATTGCGATCGGCCAGAGAGGTAGGAGGAGAACCAGCATAAAACGGTGCCTCCCACCCCCAACCCCCCCAGCCGATGCAATAGGATACCATGGTCGATGGTATCAAAAGCCGCCGAGAGGTCTAATAGGACCAGGATGGAGGAACAACCCCCATCTCTGGCCCTCCAGAGATCATCAACCAACGTGACCAATGCCGTCTCAGTGCTATGCCCGGGCCGGAAGCCGGACTGGCGCGGGTCTAGATAATCAACTTCCTCCAGGTGACGGGGAAACTGTTGTGCCACCACACTCTCAACAACCTTCGCCAAGAAGGGAAGGTTGGAGACTGGACGATAGTTGGTTAATAAAGCTGGATCCAAAGAGGGCTTCTTAAGAAGGGGCCTCACCATCGCTTCTTTTAGGGAAGCAGGCAAGGAACCCTCACTCAAGGATGCGTTGACAACCTCTTGGAGCCAGCCTCGTGTCACCTCCCAGGATGCCAGTACAAGCCAGGAGGGACACGGGTCCAATAAACATGTGGTGGCTCGCAGTCGCCCACGTAGCCTGTCCATATCCTCGGAAGTAACGGAGTCAAACTCCTCCCAAACAAGATCTGTCTCGTGGCATCCCACTGGGCCATCAATGGGGGCTAGCTCGTTCTGTATCTGAGCGATTTTCTCCTGCAGAAAAGTCACAAATTCCTCTGCTCTGCCCTGTAGCGGGGCTTCCCGCATCCTCTGTTGAAGGAGGGAGCGGGTCACCCTAAACAGGGCAGCAGGGCGGTTTTCTGCGGATGCTATGAGAGTGGCACAATGATGACGTTTGGCCACTCTCAGCGCCACAATGTAAGTCCGTAAATGGGCTCTTACTTGTGTCCGGTCAGATTCAGAACGGGTAGACCTCCATCTTCTCTCTAGGCATCTCTTGTGGCGTTTCATCCCCCGCAGCTCCTCGGTAAACCAAGGAGCCGGGGCGACTCGCCGCCGCAAGAGAGGCCGCAAGGGCGCGACCCGATCCAAGGCCCCCGTGGTCGCAGTGTTCCATGCGGCCACGAGGTCCTCCATCGGGGCGCGGGTCAGGGGTACAGGAAGTGGCCCAAGCGCCGTCTGGAACCCATCCGGGTCCATAAGGCGCCTGGGGCGAAACCAGATCGATGGCTCTGGTTCCGCCTCCCCGCGGAGGGGAGTAGCGGTCGGAAAGTCGAGCCGGAGAAGTGAGTGGTCTGACCATGACAAGGGCGTGATGACTATATCCCCTATACCCAGATCACTCTTCCATTGGCCAGAGACAAAGATGAGATCCGGTGTATGTCCACCCTCGTGGGTGGGGCCTTGAATTAATTGGGTCAGGTCCATGGCCGTCATGGAAGCCATGAACTCCCGAGCTGCCACGGATGATTCGCCCACCGATGGCAGGTTAAAGTCCCCCATGACTAAAAGTCTGGGGGTCTCAACTGCCACCGTAGCAATCACCTCCAGGAGCTCGGGCAGGGCTGCTGCTACATAGCGGGGAGCCAGGTATACAACCAGCAAGCCCAACTGCCTCCCTAGGCTCCACTTCACGCAGAGGGACTCACAACCGGTAGTCTGTGGCACAATGGTCTCTCTCGGCTCAAGATCTTCCTTTATTATGACCGCCACCCCACCACCCCTACCTAGGGCCCGGGGCTGATGAAAAGCGCGGTAGCCTGGTGGGCACATTTCAACGAGGGGGAGTCCACCCTCGTGGCCCAACCAGGTCTCCGCTATTCCAGCCAGGTCCGGCTCCCCCTCTGACACAACGTCATGGATGAGGGGGGCTTTGTTGACAATGGACCTGGCGTTACAAAACATCAGCCTCAGGCCCTGGCTCTGTATTCCCTGACCACCTAGCCTGCGGGGGTTGTGACACCTAACCGTTTGCAACCAACGGCTACGTGTCCCCAACCGGGAGGATGGAACTTGCCTCCCCTCGGACCTGCCTCTCCCAGACCATGGTTCGACTTTCCTTCGGCTCGACTTTCCAACCGCTGCACCCCACCGCGGAAGTGTTACTGGCAAAAGGAACAGAGGGGCAAAGGTGAGAGTTCAAAGGGTCATAAAGCCTGCAGAGACTCTCACATTCACCTTGCAGGAAGGCAGCTGAGGTCCACAGAATCTCTTTCAAGTCTCTGATGGTTTGTACCACCAGAGGATCAGACTCTCCCATTTCATGGGGGTGCCACATCTGCAGCAGGGAAAGGAGCTCACTGTCACAACCAGCACAAGGAGAGACCACCATCTGGAAAGAAAAGAACAAAGAATTCTCAGTGCCAGAATACAGGAAGACTAACCGACCACTCCACTCCAAACTGTGAAGACGGTCAGAGAGAGAGCAACGCATATCACAAATTATGATCCAGTCACTGAACATAAAGAGGGGAACGAGGGAAGCATGGACCGGGGCTGATGTCCTCCTTGCCACCCCCTTCGGCCTGCCATTGGGTCTCCTCCTACCTAAGGCTGCTAGGGAAAAGACAGCCTGCTTCCACCATAGGTCTGAGCCGACTGTCTGTCAAGGGATTTAATATCAGGCCAAGACCTTTAAAGGCCGCAGGGCAATAACAACATTTAATTAAAGGTATCCGTGCCATCCCCAGCACGGAGGAGGCTATTTGGACTCCAAGGCTGGCAAGGCGTTTCCCCCAGGAATCGATTCGGCAGGTCCCCTGAGTAGCTGCTGCTCCAGTGTGGAGCTCCCCCCTAGCCAGGAATCCCTCAGGCGGGAAGAGGCCGCCCAGCCCAGGGGTCGCAGCCCCATCGCCGCCTCCTCCGCCTCCTCCTCACCTGGGCACCGCTGAGGAGCCGCAGCAGCTCCCGGACTCTCTCCAGCTGCTGATCGGCCAGCCAGGAGGCCGCCTGCAGGGCAGCCAGGTGGTGCAAGGGGCCCCGGAGCTCCTCGGGCGGGGCCTCCCGGAGGACCCTCCGCCAGAGATCCTCGGAGTCGGGACCCTCCTCGGTGGCCGCACGAGCCTCCAGCACTGGCGGGGAGAGCGAGGGTCAGGGACGGCCCGCTCCCCCTCCAGGGCCAGGGCGCCCCCTCCCCAGGCCCTCTCCCGCTCCTTACCCCGCCGGAGCCCCCGCTCGATCCAGGCCGAGGCGCGCTGGGGGCAGCCGCCGGGCGGGCACATCTGGGCGGGCAGGGCGTTGCAGAGGACGGCCAGCTCCACGGGAAGGCTGGGCAGGGCGGCCGGGAGCCCTGCGGGGAAGCCACGGAGTGGGGGGGGGGCTGCCATGAGGGGGAGGGGGAAAGACCCCCCCTCTTTCTCCCCCCCCAGGAGGGCCTCCCCTCAGCCCCTCCCCCTCCCGTTCCCCTCCCCCCCGGGGGTACCTTGAATTCCCCTCAGAAGCTCCGCGAAGGGAGCCGGGCCGGGAAGGCGCGTCGCCTGCAAGGGAAGCAACGAAGCGGGCCTTAGTCCCCCCCGGGCCCCGCGCACGTCCCTCCACTCCCCCCCGTCCTCCCCCCTCCCTGCCTCGGCCGCGCACCCTCCGCCAGCGCCGGGCCAGCCGCTCGTTCTCCGCCCGCCACAAGGCCAAGCAGCCGTCGCCGTCGCCCGCCATTTACACGCCCACACACACACGAGCTAAGGCGCACGCTCCGGCCCCGTCGCCCGATTGGCCGGGACGCTTCCGTTGCCGAGGCAACGTTGACAGGCGGCAAAATCGAGTCCCGCGGGGGCAGCCAATGGACGGGCCGCGTCCGAGGCCTCAGCCAATGAGGAGCGCGCGACGTCCACGTGGCGGAAGAGGCAAAAAAGGGTGAAGTGGGATCTGGTTCGGCTGGTGACAGCATCGAGGCTGCCGGGCGGGTCCTAAAGCCGACCCACCCTGGTTTTTAATCTCCTAAATCGGAGACGGTCACACTGGGCAGCTTTATTTATATTTATTTATTTATTTAATTTGTAGACCGCCCCGTCTACCCGAAGGGACTCGTGGACTTCAAATCCCAGAATCCCTCAGCTCGCCAGCCAGCATTCTATTGGACAGAAAACAAGTCTTCAAGTTCCCAAGTGTGGAGACTCTTGTAGTAAGTTTATCTTTCAAGAGGTTACAGGAGGCCTCCTTTAAATTATTTTGCACTCCTCAAGCAGCTTTAATTCATCCGGATGTTGAAGCAAGCAGCAAAACACTGGTCGGTTGCAAAAAATGCATTTGAGGGCTGCAAATGCCCTTTTGCCTCTTGCTGACCCTTCCTGTAAGCGAAGAAGAGGGAAACCATTTCAAGGGCACCGTGTGTCCTGCAGAGGCAGCTCCATTGACTTCCTTGTGCTCATCAGTTCAGTATATTTCAATACAAAAAAATTCAATTTAGAATTTCATCTAAATCCGCTCTTGCGACTTCCAGCCTCCTTTTTACGGCAGCCGCCCCCAAAAAGATTGTGGGCAAAGCCTCCAGTGAGCTGCCCTGGCCTGGCAGAAGGAAGCAAGACACTGCAGCATCCTCCCCAAAGGGATTGCAGACAGAGCTCCCTTCCCGTGAAGAATCACATTAAACTCATAATGTAATGAAATAGTATTAGTTAATATCCTGCACCTTCCAAAGAGCCACCTGTCTTTTCCATTTTGATTGCCACTCCTATGAGGAGAAATGAATCCGAATGGCTCTCTTGGCCACTAGAGAAACTCTCAAGGGGGGGGAGGAGAGGGAGGGGCAAGAGGTGAGAAAGGGGCAGGTCCTCAGGGCGGTGGGTCACGCCAGGTGGAAGAGATTCTGAGCCTCTGGGGGCGCTGCAGACCGAGACCACCCACAGCCAAAAGCTTTTCCCCCTCTGTGCTGGTTCAAAGGGGGTTCAGGGCTCTTCCACCTGCCAGAGCCAGCTCAGTGGATCTAGGCAAGGAGAGGCTCAAGCCCAATGGGGATTCTTGGCTGCGTGGAGCGCTGTGTGTGGGAGGCCAAGGGAGAAGCCAGAGCAGACCTCCTGCACAGAAACCCAGCAGCTCCCCCAACATGAAGGGCAGGGCAGCAAAGAGGGACGCTTGTGGGGCACTGACTTTGCAGAGGGCAAGCCCTGATGCTTCTTCACTGAACCCCAAATCAGGCAAGGAGGCCTCCAGCTGAGGCACAGGCGGGCGGCTCCTCCTTAGCTCTCCAAACCCCATGCAAGCAGGCACCCAAGCTACTACTCCAGTCTGAAAATCCGTATGTTTATTTCGAAAAGAACCTGGAACCCAGAACCTAGCACCCCGACGGGATAGCAGCCATGACCTTCAGGTATCTGGCCTTCTGCCTCGGAGCCCCTGAGCCAGGCACCCTGCCCGCCGCTTCCCTCCCCGGGACACAGTCCCATGCCATCTGGCCCAGGGAGGAATCGCCCAGGGCTGCCCAGCCGCTCCGCTGCAGAGCCTCCTCCAGAATCCCAGGGAGAGAAAGAAGAGGCGCCCGGTCACTTCCCACGAGATCTCCGTGCACCCCAGGCTCCCATCAAAGGAGCTCTTGAAGGTCTCTTGGGTTTCATGTGGACCTTCTTCCGGCTCCTTGGCAAGGCTGGGCCCTTCCGTTGCAGCTCCCCCTGCCCTTCCTGTGCCCCAACCGAGGCTGCCCCCTCTCTGCCCTTGGCAGGTGGAGGAAGCAGAGGGCATCTCTGGAGGGCAGACCGGAGACCCCTCCTCATCTTGAGGAGGAACCTGGACGGGCTCCTTTGCGCTGCTGCGCTATCTGGGCTGCGCAAGGATGACCTGCTTGAACCACTTGCTGACGGCACAATCCACCCGCATCACCAGGCCCAGGCCCAGCAGGAGGGAGACGCAGCTCACCACAAAGCCCACCGCTTCGAAGAGGAACCTGCCGGGGCAAAGAGAAGCAGCACAGGGTGAGCAGAGGCCAGCAGGCGACTAATGCTCTGTGGGCCCGAACAGCTCCCCCCATCAGCCGAGACGCTCGGGGGAAGCTCTTTCCCTGGGAAGCTCAGCTGCCTGTCCCCAAGGGGAACCTGTGGAAGGGCCTCTGTGGTTGAGCGGGGGGGGGGGGGGGGGTTGTGCCTCATCCACAATGGACGAAACACACCTGGGCGTGTCCCCTGAAGGTTGCACAGCCCGTGTCAGGCGCATGGAAAGAAGAGCCAAGGGTGCCCAAACGTGCAGGAATTTAATCCATGCTGCCTCTGCACAAGAATCTGAGCCCAGCATGGAGGCTCTTTCTCTGAGCTTGTGGGCTGCTTTCCCAACATTTCCTTACCGGGCTGGGTAACTTCTTGGGCGGGTGACACCTCCAGGGGAGTTTAGGGGATGCCGGTGTCGCTGTTCTTCTGCTCGCAAGGGCTTCGTGGGGTCAGGAAGCAGCCCACAAACTCCGCTGAAGTTGTTACCCAGCCTTGTAACGTAACCAGCCCAC
Organism: Rhabdophis nuchalis; assembly: GCA_039707465.1. Lineage (NCBI taxonomy): Eukaryota > Metazoa > Chordata > Lepidosauria > Squamata > Natricidae > Rhabdophis > Rhabdophis nuchalis. Next base: position 249,250,266 of record CM077644.1, read on the forward strand.
AAGGCTCAGAGGACGAACCTCCACCCCCATCCTCCAACCGAGCTACAGATATTCGCCACCATTGTGAAGAATCTGGACTACTGACGGTCAAGACAAACGGGCGGCAGATAAGAGTCAAAGGAGCAATTAATTTAGAAGATGGGGTTAATGGGATATTCTTATTTTAAGAGAGATTTATATTATGATTGTTTGGAGGTGAGGGGACACAATACTGGAATGACAAATTAATTTTAAGACAGGGGGAGGGGAGGGGGTATAGTATTGGTATGTGATTTATATTATATGTCGGGGGGTAAAAAGTGGGAAAATTGGTTTGAATAAAACTTTTTCAATAAAAAAAATAATAAAAAAAAAAGAGTCAAAGGAGCTGAAGGAGAGCTGGACTTAGGTCTCTTGTGAGCGCAAAGGGATGCCAAACTGATGATGTGCTTGATCCCTCCCTCCCTCGGGCTCAGCCTGGTCCTTTCCTACATCCTGAGCAATATCTGCCAGGGTCCCAGGAGACCAGGCAGCCTCAGTGGTGCATCCCAGGGGGGTGATGGATGAACCTCCATGTCCTTCATCAGCCCCGTTTCTTCTGCTTTTGCCTGTCTAAAGCTAACAAAGATGAGCGTGCACTAAGAGGAGGAAGCTGGCAAATCAGAATCCTGATCGCTGCTCAGCCCCTCTGAAAGTCGCCCGCCCGCCTGCAGTCCAGGCTCAGGGGTCCTGCCCCGACTCTTCCCGCGTGGGTTTTGGGACTTGGGTGTGTGTGTGTGTGTGTGTGTGTGTTAGAGAAAGAGCTTCTTGCCAGGTGGCAAAGACTTACTTTGGGGCAAAGACCTTCCACACCATCAGGTGCCTCCTGAGGATCATGGCTGCCAGAACAGAAGCCAGAAGCTGTCGGGAGAGGAGAGGAGAGGGACGGGGCTCAGTCCAGGCAGGAGAGGAGAGAGGCAGCAACCTCACAAACAAAATCTATGAGGAGCCCACGCCTCCTCTCACACACACACACACCGTCTCCCCCCCCCTCCCCAGCAGCTCTTATCAGCAGGGCCAGCCGCCCTGGCCTCAAGCAACGGACAGCTGGAGCCTATTCAGGAGATAACCCCCCCTCCCCCCCAGGAGGCAGAGAGGGGAGATTGCAAGGGCGGTCAAGGAAGGGGCCCTTCAGATGACCTCAGGCTCTCCGGCTGGGTGTGGCTTCTCGGGGACCCTGGGATGCCTCTCCTCCATTACAGCCCCCCACGTGACCCCCTTTGGTGACCTTCTGACAAGCAAAGTCAATGAGGAACAACCATGTTCCTAAACTGAACGCCTGCAGTGATTCACTTAACAACTGCGGTAAGAAAAGTCATAAAATGGGGCAAGATTCACTTAACAACCGCCTCGCTTAGCAACAGAAAGTTGGGGCTCCATTGTGGTCCTAAGTTGAGGATTCCCTCCCTATGGTGGATTTTTAAAATCTTATCAGCTGCCCAGAGGCCCCTGGGGGTGAGCTGTTATCCATTGCTTAATCCATCGCTAACAAAGGCTCCCGCTCTCCACCCGGGGACAGAACGGAGCACCTGGGGAGCCACCGGTTGCAGAGGGAGCAGGTGAGAGTCCCCAGAATCCCCACAAAGGGCTGCCTCTCCCGCCCACGTACCTGAAGCCCCAAAATGAGCAGGTACCGGAGGCCCAGCTGCAGCAGAGCCGCTGAGAACCGCTCCGGCGCCTCCCGCAGCCTCATCTCCATCATCTGCTCCTCCGGCCTCTCCTGGAGCCGCGTCTTGGGCCTCCTGGCCCCGGAAGTGCTGGCCTCACAGACAAAGGGCCACAGCAGAAGCAACGGGCAGCCAGCTACCTCGGGAAAAGGGGAAAGGGGGTCACAAGAGACAGAGACCCCACGGCAGATCACACGAGGTGGGGCGTAGAAGAGGGACGTGTGGGGAGGCCGGCACATGTAGGAAGGGCAGGCAGCACTCCCCCCACTACTCAGTTGTGGGTCCAAAGGGCTCGGAGAGACAGAGTGCAGAGAGCCCCCTCACGCTCTCCCCTGAAAGGGCCACTCTGGTGTGCCAGAGGGCTCTGCTTCGGCTCCCACCCTCGGCTCACCCTCTGTTGCAGCTGCCATTCACTCAGGACCAGCCCCCTCCCACCTGCGGGCACACAACTAACCTGCCAGGAGGATCTGGGAGGCGAAGGTGTTGGCACCAACTAGGAGTGCGGGCAGCAGGTTGGTGGTGTGCCCCTGCGGAAAGCCCACGAAGGCCGCGTTCCAGTGGATGGCTGGGAAGACGGGCTGGTGGCCGGTGGCGTAGAAAAACTGGGTGGCGGCAAGAGCCCAAGCGACCAGGGCTTCCCACGGCACCTCGAAAGGGTCTGAGGAGGGACGGCAGAGCCTCGAGTCAGAGCCCAAGAACCTCCTTGCCAAGTCGCCCGGCCCAAAGGCCCCACCCAGGGGGGTCCCAGCAGGGGAATCAGGGGATTGACACTCCCGGAGGCCCATCGGCCTCTCCAACTGCCACTCGCAGCACAGAAGCTGCGGCTAAACCTTTGGGCACTGCAGATCGGGCTCCCCCCCCCCCCGGGCCACGAAGCCCTGCGGAGACCCTGCTGGGTGGGCTGGATTTCTGGCGCCCTTCAAAAGAGGCCCCTCGGCTTGCTAGGAGCTTGCGGTGGTGGTACTTGGCTCCCAAGCCCAGAGCCTCTGCTGACCAGGGGCAATGCCCACCCTCCCCTGGCCGATTGCCAGTTGTCCCTCAGGCACAATTCCAGAGGTGGGTTTAGCCTTTGGAATCCAGTTTACGACCCAGCCGTTTCCCTCTGGATGGAGCTGCCCAGAGGACAACGCTGGACTCCCTTCCCCAGCTCTGCCTGCCTGTCGGGCAAGTAGCTGCCTTTGGATCCGAGATGCCAAGCCTGTTTTGCCTGTTTCCCTCCCTTCCCAGCTGAGGCTCCTGCCCTCCAGCTGCCCTGCCTGGGTTTAGCCAGCTGCGTTCTCAGGGTGTCCTTTGTGCTGATTCCCTCCAGAGCCCCCAGCCGTCCTGGGATTCCCAGACTCACCCGGCTGTGCGGAGGAGGAGGAGGAGAGGGCCCTGGCGCAGGCGTGCATCCACAGCAGGGCGAAGGCCTCCACGAAGAGCAGCAGGAAGGCCAGGCTGAGCCGCTCCGTGTGCAGCGTCATCAGCAGGAAGGCCAGCAGGACCAGGGAAATCAGCAAGGCGGCCGAGTACACGCTGCCCAGCCCATAGGCCGCCACCGTGGCCCTGCAGCCGCCCGGGCTTTCCTCCAGCCGGCTCTTCAGGGACTCCTGGATCCGGCGGTACAGCTGGGGGATCAGGGCCTCGGAGCTGGAGGAGACGAGGGGGGCCTCTGGGCTGCCCTCCAGGAAGACGGTCACGGGGTTCCACAAGACCAGGAGGAGGCCGGCCGTCCCCAAGAGGTAGATCCCGCGGGGGAAGGCCTCCAGAGCCAGCCGGGCCCAGGCGTGGAGCTTGATCAGCGTCTCCTCGGCGCCAGAGGTGATGGCCCAGTGACCGGCCAGGGCCAGGGCCAGCAGCGGGAACCCCCACCGCACAAAAAGCACCAGGGCGCAGGGGCTGTTCAGGTTGCCGTAATGGCGCAGCCAGCAGCGGGTGCCCCACACCAGGCTGACCAGCACCCCCAGGCACAGGCCGTAGTAGAGGTTCTTGGTCCTGGGGTCCTGCACGCTGGAAAGGGCGCCCAGGATGGAGGCGGTCTGGCAAGCAGGGGTCTCCTCGCGGCACTTCCGGAAAAGCCCCGACAGCCGTGCGCACACCACCACCACGCCCAGGGTGGCCAGCAGCTGCCAGCAGAGCAGGGAGCCGTCCAGCCTGCCCTTCCACTGCAGCTTCAGCACCTCCAGCAGCACCAGGGAGGTGAGCAGGAAGGGCACCACCTGGCCCTCTGCCACCACGAAGCTGTCTGAAAGCATGGCGGCACAGCGCAGGAAGAGGATGCCCAGGGACAGCCCCGGCCCCACCCACAGCCTGGGCTTCAGCCCGAATCCCTCCAATGGGGGGCAAAGGCCGGCCGCCTGCAGGGCTGGAGGGCGCCTGGCCCAACAGTGCCAGAAGAAGCCCAGCTGGGAAGCCGCTGCCCCCCCGGCGAACAGCAGGAGGAGGTCGGCTCTGGCCCCCCTGAGGAGGTGAGCCAGCCCCAGCAGGGCCGCCCCGGCCACCCCCCAGAGCAAGGGGTAGAGGAAGAAGTGGCGGTAGGAGAAGTCCAGGCGAGGGGCCAGCCGGGAGGCCACGTAGCACAGCAGGCAGGAGGAGGTCAAGAGGGCGCAGCCGGCCAACATGCAACCGGGATGGAAGCGGGCCCAGGACTCGGCACACACGGCCCGGGCCTCTCGCAGGTACTGCTGGAAGCGCGTCCGGAGCCCCTCCATCTGCGGCAGCAGCGCCAGAGCGGCCTCCTGGGCCGAGAGGCGCTCGTACTCCTCCACGGCGGAGTGGAAGAGCCGGTGAAGGTGCTGCAGCTTCTCCGCCGGAAGGTCCTGAGCGGCCTCTGCGTAGGAGTGCAGGAAGCGGTCCACCTGCCCAGGAGAAAGAGAGCAGCTGCTCAGAGCCCTGGAGGGGCTGTTTCAGCCGGGGGGGACGAGACGAGGGGGCGCACACGCTTCACTTAAGAGCCTCACCCAGAGCTTTTCAGCCTTCTGGCTGCCAGGCCGGCTGCACCTGCGGCGCACAGGGGTTCAGCCGCAGCTCCTGTGCTGTGAGGGGCAGCTGGAGAGGCCGCTGTGCCTCTGGGGGGCAGGACGAGGGGAGCGTGAATCCCCTGGTTCCCCTGCTGAACTCTCTCCCGAGTGAGGGGGCCCTTTGGGCTGCCTTCAGAGCAGTAGCAGCCCTTAAGACTTCCATGGTGCCCCACATCCCTCTCTGGTGGGGATCGAATTCCCGGCAGTGGGCAGTCTTAGCCTGCCATCCTCCCTCCCACACCTGACCTCTGAAGGCCCCCAGGGGAGGGGAGCCACTCTTACCTGCCTGGCATTGATGTCGTAGGCCGCCAGCTGAGCACGGAGCGAGGAGGCCGCGTCTCCCTCGGTTGCAAAGAGGTCAGCCATCACTTCCCCAATGTTGCTATAGGGCACCGGCACCCCCAACAGGAGCGCCAGGGTGGGCACCAGGTTCACCTGCGGGACCGTCTGGGGCTCCTGAGGAGGAATGGGGAACAAATCGGGGGGGCGAAGACGAGACCCCCTGGAAGGCCCCCACCTCTTCATCCGGCCTCTCCTCAGGGACCGCTGCCGGCCTGCTGACCTCCATCATTCCATCAGGACCACCAACGCAAGGAATTGCGGGAGCCCCTGGAAGGCTGCCGGTGGCCTTGCGCAAGGACACGCCCAATGGCAGCTCAGGGCTCCTCCAGCCCCCCAAGGGCGTCACCCACCAGGGAGGGCCAGCCCTCTTTTGGCAAGGCCTCCGGCTCACCTCAGGGGGAGGGTCCTGGAAGAGGGGAACCTTGCTGTACACAAAGAGAGCTGCATCGAGCTCCTCGTCGCTGTCTCCCCCGTGGTCGCCGGTCGCGGTCATGCCGTGGTCCCCTGCCACCAGGAGCAGCGTGTCATTTCCCAGGTGGTCAACCAGCGAACTGTCCGTCAACAACACAGAACCTGAGCTGCAGACTCTGGGCTTCTCCCAGCACAACGCAGGCTGGTGGGAAGAGACACGGGGCCCACCGCAACCCTCCTGGGCTTCAGCCGGGCCTGGACAGGTGTGCCCTGGAGCAGGTGAGGGCAGCCGGTGGAAAAGCTGCCAGGGGAGGCTGGCTGGGGGAAGGAGGGGCAGCCACACTGGGGGAGGGAGGGCTTCCACTCCCAACTCACCTGAGCATCTCATCCATCTGGGAGAGCTTCTTGGCCATTTCGGGGTGATCTGGTCCGTGTTTATGACCACAGTGATCCACACCCAAGAAATGGGCAATCAATAGATCCCATTCGCCACTGTCCACTGCGCCACAGGAAAGAGGGGAGGAGGAGGTCAGGGGCGAGAAGGGGTGCGGCCTTGGAGGGAGGGCTTGAGCCTTCTCTCCACCGCAGGGCAAAAGCCGCGCATGGATTCAGCCAGGCCAGGTGCCAGGAAGAGGGCAGGGGAAAGAGCTACGTCAGGGGCCCCCCACTCACGGGCCCTGGGCCCATCAGAACCAGGCTGCGGAAGGAAGCGGGAGGCGAGCATTGCGCTCCGCTCGTGCCTGCAGTGGGCAACCAGCACGGCTCCATTTATACGAGCGACAGGCGCACGCGTACCGGCTGCTTGTGCAAATGGAGCTGCGCATTGTGTGGCCCTGGAACCGTCTCCTCTCCCCGCCCCCACTCCCGTCCACCTGGGCCCCCCACAGCTGGAAAGGTTGGAGACGGCTGAGCTCCCTGGACAGGCAGTCACGACAGGCAGCTGAGGCTGGGACTCTCTCTCTTCACGGACAAACCGCCGGGCGAGGGAGACGGGCAAGTGGGGGAGGGGGGGAGCAAGAGCAGCCGGGGAAGAAGGGCCGGTTCTTATTGGTGAAACTGACCGAAAGGCCTTTTTGTGGGCTTTGAGGTTTTTTCTTAAAACACGTTTCTCCTTCTCACACACACACACACACACACACACACTCCGGGGTCTCTTGACTATGTTTCGAAAGCCATGAAAAGGCTTTTCCTTAGCCAAATCCGGGCCCCTTCGTAGTTGCAGAGCTCCTGGTCTCATATCCCGCAACCCGCTCACCTGTCTGGTACAAATGCTGCAGGATCCCATCGTCCACCGTGTGCAGGTCCTTCACGTTGAAGGAAGGGAAGAAGTGGGCCCGGTGGAAGGCCTGGGGGAAGAGGCCCTCCCAGGTGTCGTCCCCCATGAAGACCACCTTTTTCCCTGAAAGAGGAGGGGGGATGTTGACGGAGGCACGGAGGGAGGAGGGGTCCCAGCAGGTGGCCACGCAGACCAAGCCCTGGGCACAAGACCTGCTCCACCAGCGCTGCCTCCCCCCATTCTCATTCCGCCTCTAGAACACAGCAACAGAGCTGGGAGGGGCCTCGGAGGTCAGGCAGGGAAGCCGACACCATTCCAAACACTTGTCCCACTTCTCCTTAAAGGCCTCCAGGGTTTTCAGAAGAGCTTCGAGAGGGCCGTTTGCCTGAAATGGCACAGGGTCTCTTCCCACCTTGAGTCCACCGTCTGGGGGCAGGTGGGGTGAGGGATCCGCAGCTAGATTTCCCAGCCAAGATGAACACCGTTTGTGTCCAGCAGGGTTTGGGGATTGAGTCCACCATGAGCCACGGCCCACTTGCAAGGTTTCCCCTCATTTAAGCAGAAGAGGAAACCAAGACAGACGCTCCGTTCTCCTGGAGGCCGTGGGACAGCCACCCCGTTCCTGACTTTGCACCCAACACCCACCCACTCAAAGGCCCCGGGTGAGCGGCTTTCCCCCTCTGGTACGTGGACCCCTGGGGGGGAGGGGGGGTTGACATCATCACATTTGAAGAACTGTTATGGTTTGAACCCCAAGTCAAGGGGTTCAAACCATAACAGTTCTTCAAATGTGATGATGTGGCTCCGGGGCCACAAAAGGCATTTAAAGGGGCTCCGTGGGGAAGGGAAGCTGGAGAACCAGGGACCTAGAGCGATCTTCTTGGGGGGGGAAATCAACCTGACTGCTTCCATGGGCCCCCGGAGGATGCTCTTTTACCTTCCACACAGGGGGGGGGGGGCTGAGGAGTGGGGGGGAGGTCGCTGGAGGCAGCCCATACGGGAGGCTTTTTCTCTGCTGGGAGGGAGCAGGCGCCTCCCAGAAAGGGAAGGACATACACCAGAGCCGGAGAAACAAAGGCCTGCTTGTCTCTGGAGGTCATTCTCCGTCATTCAGGTCCTGGTTGTCCCGGAGGGGCTTTTCCCAAGAGGCCCCTGGGCTTTCTTGGAAGACCTTTCCCTTCTCCTCCAGGGAGCTTCTTCGAGAAGCGAGGCGTCTTCAAAGGAAGCCCAGGGCCTCTTCGGGGAACCCTCGGCTGCTACTGGACGGGCGAGGGGGGGGGGAGCCTTCAGGGAGGGGGGATCGGGGTGTGGGGGGAGGCTTCCATGCTATCCAGCAGCAGCCGAGAAAAAGAGCCTCTCCCGCCCTCAAGGACGGTCTGCAGACCCCCTCCCCCCCCCAAGGAAGCCGGGGAGGCCGTGCAGCCTCCTTCAAGAGGACTAGCGCCCCGGGCCTCCCTCTCCCTCCGGCCCACCGTTGCTGGCCAGCTGCCAGAGCAGGTTGTCCTCGCGGATGGCGTAGGAGGCGAAGTTGCTGCCGGCGTCGACGAAGGTGGGCAGGGAGCCCGTGGTGAGCGCCTTCAGCCGCTGCATGGTGGTGCTGGGGGGGTCGGCGCGGAAGCGGTAGAGGCGGCCGTGGCGGGGCTGCTGCCGGGCCAGGCGCCGCGGGGCCAGGAGCCGCCCCTCGAAGGCCCGGGGGGAGCCGCGCGAGGCCGGGCCCGGGGCGACGAAGTCGAAGCGCAGCGCGTCGATCAGCACCAGCGCCGCCCGAGGGAAGCGCCCGGGCAGCCAGCAGGGCGGGCGGGGGGCCGAGGCGCCCGGGGGAGGGAGCCGGCCCGGCGGGAGGCTGCAGGCGCTGCGCTCGCCCAGCTCCAGCCGCATCAGCAGGAAGCCGCCCGCGAACAGCGCCAGCGCCGCGCACGGCAGCAGCGCCGCCCAGGCAGCCGCCGCCAACCCCGCCGCCCGCCGCCCCATCGCGCCCTTGGAGCCGCCGGAAGGAAGGCGGGCAGGCGGAGGGCGGAAGGGGGCCGGCAGGGCCAGCGAGAGGGCGGGGCAGAACGGTCGCAGGTGCGACCCCTACCGGCAGGAGGATCCAGAGAGCGGAGCGGCTCCCGGCTGCTTCCCTGGGAAGAGACCCTCTGCCCCCCCCCCCCCAATCCACCCCCTCCTCTCACACAGACACACAGCGGTGGAGACGCTTCAACCGGCCCTCCCTGCCCCACCTTCCCCCCCCCCATCCGCTCCACGGGGCTTCCGACACAGCTGCTCCTCTGCCTTCTCCTTTTATTACAACATGATTCAATCCAATGCAAAACCAGAGGAGGAGGAGGAGGAGTCCGGGGCTCCTTGGGGAGCAGTCCTGGGGGGGGGGGGGCTTCTCGGCTAGCTGGTGCTCGACTCCTCCAGGTCCATGTAGCTGGGGCTGCTGGGGGGCTGCTGCGCCGACTGGGCAGAGGCAGGGGGCTCCTCCAGGCTCTCGGGGGGCGCCTGAGTCTTGTTCAGGGAGGAATAGATGGACATGGCCTGTGGAGGAAGAAAGCAAGGGGGACGTCACCAAGGAGGAGGGGGAATCTGCCCCCCCCCCACATCTGCCCAGACCCCCAGGAGATGGGTCCTTGGGGGGGGGGGGAGTTGCTGCTCATCCCCCACCTCAAAAGAAAACCAGCCTGTCAACCCTTCAAACAGCTGCGAAGCATCCAAGGCCACCTCCAAAGGAGCCCCTCTGCCTAGGTCCTCCCTACACCTGGGGCCTCCCTCCCCCCACAGGGCCTTTTCCCCATCTCAGTCAAGGTAGGGGGACCCCCATGGCCATGTCTGGCGGGCACCCGACCTCTGCAGCCCCCCCCCCCCCCATCTCTCTTCTGCTCTGCCGTCTCCAAGGCCCCTGAGGCTGCCAGCGCCTGTTCCTGCTGGGCTCCAGACTGACCTGGGTGACCATGCTGGTGACGTCTCCAGTGCTGGTGGGCAGGAGGATGGTGTTGGACTCCTTGGCCAGCTGAGAGAAGGCCTGCACGTATTGCTCAGCCACCGAGAGGGAAGCCGCCATGTTGCCATTCTGGGGAAACAGGAAGTGTTAGCCAAAGGCAGCTGGGGAGGGGGGCGGGGGGGCTTCTCCCACCCAGAGGGAAAGGACGCCCTGAAGCCCCCCTTGGCTCTTCACAGGAAGCCTCCCCTCCCGAGTCCTGCCCAGAGGAGAACCAAGGCTGCACCAGGAAGGGGGTCTGTGCTCCTCTGGGTCTGTGCTCCTCTAGGTCGTTCCAAAGGGCAGGGCCCGCCACAGAGAAGGCTCTTCCCCTGGGTGTCGCCAGTCGGCTGGACAATGCCGACTGGCGACACCCAGGGGAAGAGCCTTCTCTGTGGCGGGCCCTGCCCTTTGGAACGACCTACCCCCTGAGCTCCGCACCATCTCTGACCTCCGCCTCTTCCGCAAGTGTCTGAAGACACACCTATTCCATCTAGCCGGCCTAGCATAACCCCCGTTACTGACTCTTAGATAGTTTTAAATTTGGGTTTTTTAAATTCGGTTTTTAGCGCAGGGTCTATTAGAATAAGTTTTTTAAAATTTTATATGTTTTATATGTGTTTTAACATCCCTGTGTGCCGCCCTGGGTCCGTTTGGAGAAGGGCGGGGTATAAATTTAATAAAATAAAATAAATAAAATAAATCTGGCGAATGGAAATGAGCAGCCCCCCCCCCTTTCCCCACCTCCAAGAGGGGTGCTCCCTGATCCTGGACCCCAGGCCGGCCCCCATCCCACCGAGTCCTCCCCCAGCGCTCCTCTTGAGAGGAAACCTTTGTTTTTGGGGGGGGGGGGGCAGTAGCAGCAGCTCCATCCGTTCTTCCCCTGCCTTTACTGCCTTTATTCTTTCTACAAACAACTCAAGGCTCCCAACACACCTTCCTCCCCCTATTTCCCCCACACAACAACCCTGTGAGGCGAGCTGGTCTGAGAGAGTGGTGGGATTTGAACTCATGGTCTCTGGTTTTCTAGTCTGGTACTTACCCACTAGACCAAACTGTCTCTTTAGGACCCAACATAGACAGTCCCCACACCTCCCTTCTCCCCTCATGGACCTGGACTTGCCCCCAGCAAGCGGCCCCTTCCAGGTACCAAGAGGGGCAGGCCCCCCCCCCTTCTGCCTCCCTCTTCCCCACGGTCACCTGCTGGGTCAGAGCCACGCTCAGGAGTCCGATGGCCTCGGACTTGGCTTGGGCCTTCACCAGGATGGCGCTGGCATCCCCTGAGAGAGAGAGAAGCCCAAGGGAGTCTCAGCTGGCCCCACCCAGGCCAGCTCTCCTCCCAGGTGCCTTGCCCAGCCCCTGGGGGGGGAAGGGGGGGCTTGAGGGCTGAGGCCTTCCTGCAGGGGGAGGGGGGGGGAAATAAATCCCAGCTCCTTTCATCCCTCCCCCCCAGAGAAGGGGAAGGCGGAGGCCTGGGCCTTCCATCAACCAAGCACGGCCCAGAAGGAGCCCTTAGCCCGAGTGCCAGGCCTCCCACGAAGAAGGCCGGGACCTCCAGGGTCTGGGTTTGCCCCAAAGACCTCCTGGGCACCCATCCGTGCTCCCCCCCACCCCCGTGCCAGGTAAGGGCACCACAGAGGGCAGAGGAAAACAGCTGCACTTTGGGCCAAGCCCCTGCAAGCAGCCATTTCTGCGCTCTCCATACCGGTGGCCTGGTTGATGCGCTCCATTTTCTCGGCCTCTGAAGCCAGGATCTGGGCCTGCTTCTTCCCCTCCGCCACGTTGATGGCCGACTCTCGAATCCCTTCAGACTCCAAGACGGTGGCCCTCTTGCGCCTCTCGGCCTCCACCTGAAAGCAACGGGGCCTTTCAGTGGGGATCAGGACTGCGGGAGTCCCACTGTTGCTCCTGCCACAAGCCCTGAGCCCCAAATCCTGTGCAAAGACGGTGCCAGGGAGTCTCTCCGTTTGGCACAGATGACCCACTTCGCCCTCATCCCAGCCACATCCAGGCAGCCGGTGAAAGGAGGAGGCGCATCAGAAGAGAGAGAGCCAAGCACCAGGAGCCACACACACACACACACACACACACACGGAAGGCTTCCTCTGCCCAGGAATGCCAGCCTGACCTGCATCTGCATGGACTCCTTCACTCGGGGGGGCACGTGGATGTCCTTGATCTCGTAGCGCAGGCACCGGATGCCCCAGTAGTCCGAGGCCTGGTTGATGGCATACACAATGCTGGCATTGAGGGACTCACGCTCCTGGTGGGCACAAGGGTGGAGTCAGAGAGCCCAGCGAGGGCAGAGCACAAAGACAGCCCTGGAGCCCATCCCCCCCACCACCACCACCACTCCCCATTAGCGCCTTCCTTGGCCCAGCCCTGCTCAGGCCCTTTGCTGTAACCGCTCGACTTTAGTAAAAGTAAACCTTCCACTTCACAAATGGGAGTCCAGGCTCTTCCTTTCCCAAATGTCCAAGTTGTGACCAGCCTGACACCCTGCTCTTCTCTTGCCCGGTGCAGAGTGACCTCCAGGGTCTGGCCTTCCTTCTGTTGCTTACCCGGAAGACTTTGTCCAGGGAGAGCTTGCCCAGCTCGGATCGCATGGTGGTCTGGGCAAGCTGCGTGACGGCATACTCGGGATCCTCCACCCCGTAACTAGCCTAGCGGCACCAGAAGAAAGGAAGCGGGAAATAAGTGGACTTCTCCCAGGCGGGAGGGCCAGAGAGCCCCATGGAGTCCTGGCCCTGGGAAAAGTCAACTCAAAAGAGATCCTCCTGCAGTCATCTGCCAGACCTCCAAAATTGAAGCCACGGAGGAGAAGCAGCTCCAAGAGGCCCAGACTTGAAGAGTCCCAAAGATTCGGAGCTTCCGCCTGTTACCTTGTAGGGGTCCATGACGCGCAAGTAGAGAACCCCATCGATCTGGAGGGTCACGTTATCTGCAAGGACACGGGAGTTCTTTCAGCCGAAGCCAAGGGACCCTCGACCACCCATAGAGCCAAGCTTTAGGAAATCAATCCAGCCCTTGGGCCGCTAATACGAAGCTCTTGCCTACCAAAACAAAGAGCAACCCACCCACCCACCCCCCCGGCACCAAAGCCCCAAGGAATTGGGCTAAAGACCCAGGCTGAGTGGAGCCAAAGCGGAGGGGCCTGACTGCTTTCTGCTCTTAGGTTCAGTCTGAATGCACCTCTGGACACCATCAATGACCCTCCGGCTACCCCCAGCTTTCTGCTTTGAAACCGCTTGTCCAAAGGTGCTTTTCTTTCAGGAGGCCGCTGGACTTTCTGGTTTTTCTTTGAAGACATTTTGCTTCCCATCCAAGAAGCTTCTTCAGCTCTAACTGGATGGTGGGGAAGGGGAGGATTGATGCTCCTTGCAGACAGCTGGTCCTTTGCCTCCTTTTAGCCAGCCGCTGAGGCCACCTGGGAGCTGCTTGTCATTCCCAGTGGGAGTTTTAAAGTCAGGGCAGGCTGCCTGGAATCCCTCCAATGAGGCAGCCCAGCGTTATCCTCCTGCCCCCCCTGTTGGGTCAGAGTCTGGGCGGCTCATCCTTAACGCTTCAGGGATGAGGCTCCAGCAGGGACCACGAAGACAGACTGCTGTCACCCGACTGGCAACTACAGGCAGTCCTTGACTTACGACTACAATTGAGCCTCACATTTCTGTTGGTAAGCAGAAGTTGAGTTGAGGTTTGCCTCATTTTACACCTTTTTTGCCACGGCTGTGTAGTAAATCACTGCGTCTGTCAAGCGAATCCTGTGGTTGTTAAGCAAATCTTGCCCCCCCCCCCAATTGACTTTGGCTCCTAAAGGCCAGCTGGGGCGGTCACAAAAGGGGATCCCATGACCAGGATGACGCCATCATAAAGACACGCCAGCCGCCAAGCACCCAAATTCTGACCCCATGAGGCCCAGAGGATGCTGCAACAGCCGTATGAAAAACGGTCCAAAGTCACATTTTTCAGTGCGGTTGTTAACTCTGAACAGTCACTAAATGAACTGTTGTAAGTCGAGGACTCCCTGTAGTGAGTAGGGTCCCTTCCGTGGTGCAGCCCTTCTCTGCAGGAATGAAGGGAGGCAGCAGTCCAATCCGATCACGGCTGCCTCAACTCAGTTGGGCTCATGGCCTGAATAGTCAATGCCCCCGCCCCCCCATAACCCCCCCCCCATGGCTCCTGCCCCCCCCCCCCCCAGCCACGCCACCTCACCGTGAGTGATAGCCGACTGCTCTGGCACGTTGATGACAATTTCCTTGAGGCTCTGGACGTAGCGGATGCGGTCTAGGAGTGGGATGAGGAAATTCAGTCCCTGGCAAGGATCAGCAAAGGACAAGAATCATCCTCCTCTCTCCGCGGAATCACCGCGTCAGAAGAAAGGCTTGGAGGGGCCAGGACAAATGGCCGCCCAAGCTCTGCTGGAAAACCTCATGGGGAAAGAGCCACACACACACACCGAGGCCATCTGCTCCAACCCCCTGGAACACACCGCAAAACCCAACTGCCCCGCCTCTCCTTAAAACCCTCCAGCACTTGGGGGGGAAAGCAGCTGCAGCAGGCCAGAGATGCCTCCCTCCCCCCTCTTCCCCAAGGCTGCCCCCCCCCCCCTTGAAGCAAGCAGTCTGAGAAAGATGAGACAGACCCCTTCATCCCCCACACAACTCACACTCACAGGCAGTTGGCACCCGGCTCTCTGGCTCATTGGACCACGCCCATCGCCCACCTCCCTTAACTGACAATTGTAAATACCATTCTCAATGCCATTTGCAGGGAATCACAAGCAGGTGACGACCTCCCTTAACTGACAATTGTAAATACCATTCTCAATGCCATTTGCAGGGAATCACAAGCAGGTGACGACATCTGCTTGGGAAGACCCTGAAGCAAATGGGTAGCCACTGTGGGAGACAGAAGGCTGGACTGGATGGGCTGTGGCCTCTTCCAGCAAGGCTATTCTTATGTTCTTATGTTAAGAAGGAAGGAAGGAAGGAAGGAAGGAAGGAAGGAAGGAAGGAAGGAAGGAAGGAAGGAGGATGAGAGGAGTTCATGGAGAACAAGGGTATCCATGGCTATCATGATGGATGCCTAAGGACACCCTCCGGGATGGAGAGATAGGCAGGAGATCTCTCAATGCCATTTGCAGGGAATCACAAGCAGGTGACGACATCTGCTTGGGAAGACCCTGAAGCAAATGGGTAGCCACTGTGGGAGACAGAAGGCTGGACTGGATGGGCTGTGGCCTCTTCCAGCAAGGCTATTCTTATGTTCTTATGTTAAGAAGGAAGGAAGGAAGGAAGGAAGGAAGGAAGGAAGGAAGGAAGGAAGGAAGGAAGGAAGGAAGGAAGGAGGATGAGAGGAGTTCATGGAGAACAAGGGTATCCATGGCTATCATGATGGATGCCTAAGGACACCCTCCGGGATGGAGAGATAGGCAGGAGATCTCTCAATGCCATTTGCAGGGAATCACAAGCAGGTGAAGACATCTGCTTGGGAAGACCCTGAAGCAAATGGGGAGCCACTGTGGGAGACAGAAGGCTGGACTGGATGGGCTGCGGCCTCTTCCGGCAAGGCTCTTCTTATGTTCTTATGTTCTTAAAGCCAGCTGCGAATTTTTCTGGGAACATGGCAGGAAAGGTGATACAGGTAGTCCTCGACTTACAACAGTTCGTTTAGTGACCGTTCAAAGTTACAACGGCACTGAAACAAATCAACTTATGACCATTTTTCACACTTAGGACTGTTGAAGCATCCCGAGGGTCACGTGGCATACATTGGTACGCTGGGCAACTGACTCATCTTTATGACAGTTGCAGTGTCCCGGGGTCACGTGATCCCCTTTTGCGACCTTCTGGCAAGCAAAGTCAATGGGGAAGCCAGATTCACTTAACAACCGTGTGACCAACTTGACAGCTGCAGTGATTCACTTAAGAACTGTGGCAAGAAAGGTCACAAAACAGGGCAAAAGCCACTTAAATTTCTCACTTGACAACAAAAAAAGTTCGGACTCCGTTGTGGTCATAAATTGAGGACTACCTGTAAAAAGGCTGCAGGCAGATGAGGAAGTGGCATGCGGGCAACCTCTGAGCATGGAAGAGGAAAGCAGGAGGGCTGCCGGGAGCCCAAGTTCTGCCAAGCAGCCCCGTGGGGTGAGACTCCTGCCTGGAGGGCTCAGCCGGGGTGCTTCCCCCGTCCCAGTTCCGGTTGCTGATGGGTTAGATCAGGGGGCCACAAACTATGTTGGCTGGAGAATTCTGGCCGCTGAAGGCCACAAGTCTTAAAGTGGCCAACTCTGAAGACTTCTGGGATAGGGTCTCCTGCTTGAGCAGGGGGTTGGACTAGAAGACCTCCAAGGTCCCTTCCAGCTCTATTACTCTAACAGCATAACAACGTTGTCTTTCTCAGCCTCAGCGGTGTTAAGGGCAGACTTCAACTCTCTCAATTCCCCAGCCACAATGCTGGGAGTTGTAGTCCACACCTAAATTGGGGAATTCTGGGAGTTGAAGTCCACAAGTCTTAAAGTGGCCAGTGGTTAAAAGAGCTCTGGGCAGCCCACCTGCGGAGACAGCAACCAGGGCGAGGAGGGAGCCAAAGCCCGGACGCCCTTGGACAGACCTGCTTGCTTGAAATCCAATTTCCGCGGCTGAAAGCGGGAGCTCCGCAGGGCTGCGAGTCAACCCACAGCTGGCGGCCCATCCTCGGGGAAGGGGAAACGCGCCACGAGGAAGCCTCGCAAAGAAGAGCAAGGGGGGACAGGCGGGCGGGGCTTGAAAGGATCAGAGGTCATCGAGGGAGCCCGACTAGATGCCCTTTGGGGACCCCCCTCCCCCACGCGGCTCTTACCGGCTCGAGGATGCGGTGGAAGCGGCCCATGCGCTCCACCACCCAGGCCTCCTGCTGCGGCACGAAATGCACCACCGTGTTCATGGGCAGCCCCGAGGCGCTCCTCCGCGCCGGCCCGGGACCCGGCCGCCGGGCGCCCTGCAAGAGCACCAGGGAGAGGCTGGGGGCGCTGGGCGGAAGGGACACCGCCCCCCGCTCGCCCCCTCAGCGCCCCCCCCTCCCGCCTTTCCCCGCCACGCCCCGCACCTCCCGCAGCAGCGGCAGCAGCCGCCCCGGCCGCCCCCCGGAGAGCCCGCGCGCCCCTCGCAGCGCCAGCATCGCGCCTCCCGCCCAGCGCCGGTCCGCCGCTCCAAGGCCTCCGCCGCGCTTCCGCTTCCGGCAGACCGCCCCTTCCGGTTTCCCAGCCAATGGGGCGCCGGCCGGTGGTTCCGTCCCGCAAAAGGGCCCGGCCTCTATCCGGCCGCAGCTCCGTCGGTCGCCTCCCCAGGGATACGCGGCCCTTCCGCACCCGAGGCGGCCTCCCCGTTGGCTGCGGCCGTCGGAGCGCCGAGAAAGAGCGGAGGGAGGGAGGGATGCAGCCGGGAGGGCCAATGGGGAAAAGGAGAGCTGCTTCCGGGGGAGCCTCTTGGCAGGAGAAGCGCGACTGCAGGCCGGAGCCCTTCGAGGCTTTTCTCCCGTGGAAGCCTTCCCGTTTAGTCACACGCACACCGCTCTGCCCTTTTGGAGGGTGGGCCCCTCCAGCCGTCCTCCGGGCCCCCCTTGGCCGCTCAGGAGAAGCAACACCCCCCCCCCTTCTCCCCGCAGGCCTCTCCAAGCGGCCTATAAGCACGTGTCCTCCCACAAACCGGGCCCTCCTTTTACTGAATTGGGGAGGAAGACCGAGCAGACTTTGAGCCGGTCAGGATCAAACCTCTGGCAGAGCGCCTACTGTGTCCCCAGGGCTCTTGTAAATGGCCCAGAGAGGCTGTGAAGGTTCCCTGGGCTTAATTCACTTAGGCTGTCATCACATCAGCAGCTTCCCCAGGGCAACAGCAGCACTGTCTTCCGCTTATACACCACTTCACAGTGCTTTACAGCCCTCCTTGAGCAGTTTAGAGTTCAGATGTTGCCTCCCACAATCCGGGTCCTCCTTTACTGACCTTGGAAGGATGGAAGGCCAACTTAACCTTGAGCCCGGTGAGATTCGAACTGCTGGCAGTGAGAATGCAGAGTTAGCCTGCAATACTGCATTCCAACACTGTGCCACAACAAAATATGCCTTTTTCTCCAGCTGCTTCTCACCTGGGGAATTGCACACTGATGCAGCACAGGCAGAAGCCTCCAGAGTTTGGGAGGGGAACAAGACAAATCGTCCAGCTGCAAATCGTATTGCATGGCCCTTTCATTCCCACTCTGGCCCAACGCCTGCTGTTGTAGAGAATGAAGCTTCCTTAAGGCCAACAAGTGTTAATTGTTCAGTGAATGTGTCATGTGTCAGTTGCGACTGTCCTCCAATTGAAATGTGCCCCCCCCCCAAAAAAAAACAATCAGGTCACCCAGCAGTCCCAACCTGCTCAACTCCCCCATTCAGTGGGGCCAGACCCTTTTGAAAATATCAAGGCAGACAGACATTTTTTCCAAACACACATTTATAGATTTTTTTTTTCTGTTCCAAAAAAGAGGAAAGGGAAGGGAGAAAGTACATTTCTGCCTGTCCCTCTTTCCTTTTAAATATAAATATTTTCAAGTCTCTGTAATTGTAGCCCCTTTCATCACACCTGCTCCCTGTTGAGAGAACAATGTAGGAGATGCAACCCAAACCAAAATAATACCAGGTAAAAATAATGCTTGGGTGGGGACAGGGAGCGGAACTGTCCCCCCAAAAAGGCCTGGGCTTCACAGCAAGGATTTCCTCTCTTCTAAACTGGTGCAGCTCAAACTGAGACAGACTCAAAGCTATCCATTGGCCCCCTCAAACAGCTCCTTGTGCCTTGCCAGCTCCAGCTTGGTTGGTGCCCTCAGCAGAAGGACCCAAGGGTGGCGATATTTCAGGTCGCAGACAAAACAAAAACTTACACTGATTCAGAAACCCTGCCTCATACCTCCAAAGGTCAACTGAATTCTCTCTTGGTCACACACACACACACGCACACAGTGTGTGGACCAGAGCTGGGGACTGAGAGGCCAGCATGAGCCTCCCCAGGGGGCCCTGGGGCCTAGTCTTGTACAGCTGGTCCAGGGGAGGAGGAGGAGGGAGCCTAAAGCAGCAGCCGGGAGGAAAGACACCGCGTCTCCTGGGAGAGTTACAGCCTCCATGGCTTCCTGGGGAAGGGGACCGGTTACGCTTGATCTGCTCCCCCTGCAGTGCTGCCTTCAGCTCCCTTCCGCTAAGCTAGCCTGGGTGGGCTCCAAAGCCTCTCCTGCGGGGTGATCCAGCTTGATCCCTAAAAAGAGCCCCTGCCCCACAAAGTCCCTGGAGGAAAAGGCCAACGTCCGGCCCTGTCTGTACATGCTTCTGAACGGCCCAAACGCCTAGGCACCCTACCAGAGCCAGCAGGAGCCCACCCCCCACGATCACCCCTGCCCCCCAGTCCTCCTCCTCCTCCTCCCTCCCCTTCTCCCCAGCCTCCTGCACAGAATTGTACCAGCCACCAAAACGAGAGGTTGAGATGTGCTGCATTTGTGATCCCGGCTGGGCTGGATCCATTGAGTAAAGCGCAGCTCTGGGCCAGGCACGGCTCTCCCTGCTCCAGAGTGGCGACCGGCCGCTGCACGGAAGCGTCTGCAGCCCCCCTGCGCCTCCTCGGCTCGGCCCAAGGGCTGCTCTCCCGCTCCCTCCTTCAAGCCCGGGGGGAGTAGCAGGGGTTGCGAGGCAGTTCCGTGAAAGACTTCAGCTCGTAAGGGATCCCAGAGTCCATCTCGATCGACTTGCGTGAGAAGAGCAGCCGGATGTTGTCGTGCAGGTAGATCTTCCCCGACTTCGAACTGTGGAACCTGGGGAGGGAAGCAGGAGGCTCTTCACAAGGGGCCCGGGGGTGTGTGTGTGTCAAAGGCTGCTGCTCTGGGAGGCCACGGGGGTTCTGTGTGGGAACCATGGCACCTTTGCCTGCAATTAGGGGGAAGGGGGAGCAGCCAGCACAATTCTCCGTACAGTCCTCAACTTATAACAGTTCATTTAGTGACCATGCAAAGTTGCACTGAGAAAAGTGACTGTTTTGTCACCCTTATGACCAGGGCAGCATCCCCAGGGTCACGGGATCGAAACTCAGAGACTTGGCAACTGACTTTATGACCGTCGCAGTGTCCCGGGATCGTGTGATTTGCTTTGGTGACTTTCTGACAAGAGAAGTCAATGTGGAAGCGAGATTCACTTAACGACTGCATTACTACGTTAACAATGGCAGTGATTCACTTAACAACAAAGTTCAAAGTTTAAGTGATTCACAACAGCAAGAAAGGGCGTAAAATAGGGCAAAATTCCGTGGACAACTATCTCAGCAAGAGGTTTTTGGCTCAGTTGCGGTTGTAAGTCAAGGACAGCCTGTACATAAGGATGTAGCCCAATCGGCTGGTCTGGGCAACGCGGGAGAGCCAGTTGGGCCAAGGGGTGGCACCTCCCCTCCTCTTCAGGCCCCTCTGCTCTGGGCAGCGGAAGAGCCCACTTCTTCTCCCAGGCTGGGCTTCTGCCCTTCACCAACGCTGGTCCCTCCCAAGGAGACCCCGATCAGCCTCCACAGGGAAGGCCCGGCCCCGCCCCACCCTCGCCTGGGCTGCCCCATCAGGCCCCAGACCCCGAGCTCAACAAGGGCGGCTCAGGCGTAGCTATGCATTGTTTATGTATGGGATTTCATTTGCCGCCCCTCTCGCATCCCATGGCTCTGAGCGGCTTGTTCCAAAAGCACGTCCAGAATCTGGGAACTGCTGTGCAAAAGGAGGTTGGCTCCCTGCTGGTGTTCGAACCCACCTCTGAAGGCAGCCACACCAACCCAGAGCAGGTGCGGATATAGGGCTGAATTTGGCCCTGTGTTCCTGGTGGCCAGCAGCGGTGGGGTGTGTGTGTGTGTGTGTGTGTGTGTGTGTGTGTGTAATAAATCCGGTGGGATCCACCAATCCCTCCCTCCCCCTTCCTGAGCAACTAAGGAAAGAGGCTGCATTTGCCAGCATTCTCCCCCAGGTGGGGGCAGGGACCACTGTCGGGCAGCAGGCTGGCCAGGAGGTTCAGGCCCTGCTCCCTCCCGAGCCTCAGGGAAGCCCCCCCTCTCCCCCCCCCTCTCCCCTGCCCTCACCTCAGGTGCATCAGGTAACAGAGGACACGCTTGGGCTGCCCTGCGAGATCCGAGCCAGGGGCCTCCCCTTCGCCCACTGGCACCAGGAAGATGCGATGGCGCAGGAAAGTGAGGTGGTTGGCAGGCATGTCGTGGAAGTCGTAGGTCACCAGGAACATCTTGACCACCGTCTTATTGGGGTTGAATAAGGTCTGAAACGGGAAGGGAGTCCGTGGGCAGGCAGGCAGGGAGGGAGGGAGGGGAAGCCAGAAGCTGCCCAGGCTCCCCCTGCCATGCCTTCGGTCCCCACCCCCCTCTCTCTGCTCTGGGGCAGGAGATAAGGGGGAGAGGGAGGGAGAAGGAGGAAGAAGAGAGCCAGGCTGCTCCCCACATGTCACAGCCCCCCCCCCCCTCCGTCCGCCACCACTCACCACTTGGATGGTGCCCGTTCTGGGGATGCTGTACCCTTTCTTTCCCAAGGCTTCCAAGCCAATGACTCCCTGTGGCACAAAGGCAGCAACGTTAGGAATGGGGGGGGGGGGATGGGGACTGGGAGGAGGCCCCCTTCAGCAGAGTGGCTTCCCTGGGCCAGCCCCCCCAGCACAGCAGCCCCTCCCCCCAGAAATATCCGGGAAGGAGGGCAAGAGGAGCCACTGCCTGCCTCCTACCCCGGTGCCCCTCCTCCCCTGCAGCCCCTCACCAGAAACGGGGAGGGGGCGTTGTGCTCGGCTATGTCGAAGTAGGTGACCTCCACAGGCAGGGTGGCGTGCTGCGGGCAGTAGGATCCGCTGGCCCCGATCTCTGCGGTGAAGCCTTCGATCCGGCCGGAGGGCGGGAAACGCCCCTTCAGCATCGACTCCTGCCAGGAGGGAGGGGGGCATTTTCAGGAGAGGGGGGGCATGTCCCAATGAGGACGGAGCCTTTCTCAGCTCAGCCCCCTCAGTAGAAAGGAGGCAGCCGCCGCACAGCTTCGCCTTCAGGGGGGACATCAATGGCCTCCCCAGCCTCACGGTTACCTCAAAATTCCCCAGAAGGGCGTGGCTGGTGGAAGTGGTGGGGGGCCGCCTGCCCACGAGAGCCCTTCCGGGGCCGCTGCGCAGCTGCCTCCTCCTGCTTGGGGCAGAAGGGAAGTTTCACTCCAGGGGGGCCTCCTCCAGCCCCTCTTGGCCCCTGCTGGCTGTGGGGTGCTGGAGGGAGAGGTGGCCTTGGGGAGCTCCGTGGATAGGCCCCATGGCCGACCCACCTGGCTGCAGGGTTGGGAGGCCGCCGGGGGCTCCCGTTATCAAAGGGGGGGAGGGGGGGGACTCACGGTTTGAGGTGCAGCCCCGTTCTCAACGCAGACGCTCCAGTCCTGCTGCTTGCTGAGCCCTGGAGACCGAGGAGGCCGAAAGGGGGGGTCAAGTCCCCCTGCCTGCAATCCAGGAGTCCCCCCGGAGCCAATTCCTCTCCCCCAGGGAGCAGCCGGGCGCTTACAGCCCCCTCGCCCCGTTGGGAAGACCGAGAACCCACCCAGCATTCTGCATGGGCCTCCCCTTGGAAGCCAGTCAAGCCCTAGGAGGGAGGCTGCTTTTCAGCAGAAGGCAGGCCTGCCCACCCAGCCTTCCAGCAGCCGCAGCCGCCGCCAGTGGTCCCGCCTCACAGCTGCCCTGATGGAAGGCCAGTTCAGTGAAGCCCGTGTCTCTCAACCTTCAGTCCCTGGAAGGTTCCTGAACTTCAACTCCCAGAATTCCATTGGTTGTTTGGGGGATTCTGGGAGCCAAAGTCCACCCATTTGCAATCAGCCCAGGTGAAGAAACGCTGAATTACCTTCCCCAGGAGCAACTACCCCCCCCCCACCCTCCCCGAAGGTCTTTGGGACATCTGGGACTTCTGCTCTTCCCACCCACCGCGTGGCCCCTCCAGCCTGCTTGAGTGGGAACCTGAACTCTCTTTGTAACAGGGCCCCCACTGCAGCCTCGGCCCCTGCACAGGCATCTCCCCGAGGAAGGGTGAGCGTGAGCGAAGGGTCCAGGGAATCCAGGGGCGGTTGAAGGGCAGGGGGGAAGTGGAGAGGGAGGGGGGGAGGCTTCCTTCTCTTCCAGGACAGGAGGAGAGAGATCTAGCACCTGAGTCCTCCCACCCAAGCGCGGGTGCACACATGCAGCCCTCTTTGGGCAAACAGCCCACCTGCACCCACCACGGGAGGAGGAGGAGGGGCGTTCTCATGTGGGGGCTTGCCCTTTGCACGGAACCGCCCCCTCTGCCCCACCCCCTCTGCCCCACCCCCTCTGCCCCACCCCCTCTGCTGCCTCTTCCAAGCCGGGAAGGCTGGGGGCCGCTGATCCAGCAGGACGGGAAAGGCTGGGAGAGCCCAGGTGCTTCTGGGTGCCAGGAGAGGGACAGCCCTTTTCGGCTCTCTGGGAGGCTCCTCCGCAGGACCACAGGGCTCTGCCAGCCAGATGGCTCCCCTTGGGCACCCCAGAGAGGCAGTTCTCTGCCCGGACCCAAAGCTCCCAACCCCCAGCCCTCTTTGGGGGACAGACCGACCGTGGGCCTCACCTTGGCTGCGGGAAGCAGATGGTTCCAGAAGGGGGCGCCCTTGGCATCGGTGCTGCGGCAGGAGGCTGGCACGGTGGGAGAATGCAGGGCCCTCTTTTTGCGAGCTGGTAGAAGGCTCTCTTCCTCCAGGCCGGCGGCTTCCCTCCCTTCAACCGAGGGCAGCAGCTTCCTCTTGGCCGGGCAGCTGGCAGGGCCACCTCCCGAGAGCTGGCCGCTGGAGCAGGGCGTCTTCTCGGCCGAGCAGAGCCCGTTGGTGCTGAGGCTGGGGGCCTCGGGTGGAGTGTGGGGCGCCTGGGACGGCTGCCCTGGCGGGGGGGACGGGGGTGCAGGGCTGTGCAAATCGTGATCCGGGGGGAAACGGGGCCCCCCGTTCTCTTCTGGCCTGGAGTCCATGGCGGGCGGCTCCCCCCACAAGACGGGGGCCGAGTCCCTCGTGTGCAAAGTGGCGCGAAGCCTGCCAGGCAGGGCCGCCCCCTGGCCCTCGGGGGCTCTGGGCTCCCGGCCACCGCGCTGCCCGGGACTGACCTCCTGCCGGTGCTCTACCACTCGCAGGCCGCTGTGGGAGAAGTGCTGGGCAGCGCCCCCCAGGGCCAGCCCGTCCACCAAGAGCCCGTCCTCAATGGCCGCCTCCTCCTCCTCCTCCTCCTCCGTCCCCCAGTGGCCCCTCTTGGCATCCCACTCGCCGCCCTCGGCCACCCACCGGGGCTCCGGGCAGGCCCGCTTGATGGGCTGCCGCCGGGGCCCCCTCTGCTGCGGGAGGGCAGAGCCGCTGCCCCGGGGAGAAAAGATGGAGACCTGGTAGACCTTCTGGCTGCCCAGCTCTGGCCGACTGCAGCCCATCTGGAGGCCGCGATGCTTCCAGGGCTGCTGCTGCTTCTCTTCCTCCTCCTCCTCTTCCTCCTCCTCCTCCTGGCTCAGGCCGCTGCTCTGCTGGCGGGGGAGTCCGGCCTCAGCACTGAGGTGCCTCATGGGGCTGAGGGGCAGGACAGGCGCTGAAGTGCCGCGTGGTCAGGGCGTCCGTCCGAGTCCCCTGCTAGGAAGTGGGCTGCACAGCCACATCTGGAAGGAGAGGGAGGGAGGGAGGGAGGGAGGGGTTGAGCCATCCCCCTCCCCCAGGGGAGCCTCTCCAGCCCTCAAGCAGGACCCCCCCCCAGACCCACCGGTTTCTCCTCCAGGCAGCCTCCCTCAGCTGCAGGCCGCTGAACCCCTGGGAGTCCCATCCAGTGTGGGCGTCCGTCCGTCCATGTGTCCTCCTGACCCTCCAGCTCCATTGCAAGGCCTACAGCTCCACTCGGAGTTTTCTCCCCTGAAGCTGCCCACTCACCCCACTGCACGGGGCCCCGTCCCCTGGCTGGCGTCTTCTCCTGCTGCAGCAGCCGGCGGTGACTGGAGAAGCTGGCAGGGGACACCTGCCACCCCGGCACTCCCCAGAAGCGGCGCGGCTGCCGGGGAATGGCTCCCACCATCACGGGCTCCGGCTCAGCTCTGTGTGCAGACCACCACCACGTCCCCCCAGGCCACCGGAGCAACTGGGGAGCAGCCCTGGGGAGACAGAGGAGCACAAGGCTGCCTGTAGCCCCCTCAGCAGGAAGGGGGGGGGGTTCCAGGTGTGGAGCCCAGAGAACCCTCCCGGCTCCTAAGGGAGGAGGAGGAGGAGGAGGAGAGGGGGGGTCTCGGGGCCTCCTTAATGAGGAGGGGGAGACCGGGGACCTTTCGAAGGAGAAGAGGATTCCCTGGCCAATCCAAAAGGGGGCCACATAAATCCACCTGTGGCTTCAGCAACAAAGGATCCCTTTGAGGGGGGGGGGGGGGGGAGACACGCGTCCTATGTCAAACGGTGGCTTGGGCTTCGCCTGCAAAACATCCGAATGGCCCCCAGGAAAGCTGAAGGGGCCTGAGCTGCCTCAGGGGCTTCCCACCTTCAATTCAATTCAATTTCAATTTAATCAATTCCTGCACCAGTCAGGAAGACGGCTTGTGGCTGGAGGGGGGGGAGGTCATGGGAAGCCCCACCCCAGCCTGAAAGGGGGGGAGGGGATGTCCGCTACTCCAGAACAGGGGTCTCCAAACTTGGCCACTTTAAGACTTGTGGACTCCAACTCCCAGAATGCCTCAGCCAGCTGTGCTCAGGGTGGCCAGGCTGAGGCATTCTGGGAGTTGAAGTCCACAAATCTCAACCTTGACAACCCTGCTCTAGGCCAACCTGGGGGACCGCAAGCAAACCATCATCAATGCCGGACAGTTTTCCAAAAGGGAAGCCATAGGGCAACAAGAGCTGCTGCCGGGGGTCTCGGCCTGCCTGACTCCCCCGTCCCCCTCCAAACAGTCACCTGGGCTAGCTGCTGGTGCAATCCCAAGGTCAGGGGAGGAGAAGACCACCCGAGAGGCTGCTCCGGGTTTTACCTCCCCCATTCAGCCCAGGTCACCATGACACCCCACCCCCTGCACCTCCCCTGGGCAGAACCAGCCAATGCCAGCCCAGTATGTAAATCAGCCAGGCCACAAGAGAATGGGTGGGGGGCAGGCAGGGGAGGCCAAAGCTGGGGGGAGGGAGGGGAGGGGCTTTGCCTCCAAGGTCCCTTGGAGGGCAAACACCTCCAGGTGCTCAAGGCCAGGCGGCAGCCGCCCCACAGCAGGAAGAGGGGCACTGCCCCCCCCCAGACCCTCTGCCCCTCCTCCTCCAGCCCTGCTTCTTCCAAGGACCCCGCTCCGTGGCCCACATGCCTGTGCCTGCAGGCCACCCTGACTGAGATGGGGGAAGATGGCAGGGAAGGGAGCCCAGAGCTGGGCCTTCACCACCACCCTTCCTCCTCCCCCTCTCCCGAGCAGCTCCGGTGCCAGTCCTCACCTGATGGGGCTGGGGGGGGGGGGTTGTGGTCAACTGCCGTCTCCTTCTCTCTGCTGGGCAGTTGCCAACATTGCCCGAGTGGACAACCGGCCACGGCCAACTCGCCTCAGGGACACCTTTGCTGTGAGACCCTTCCACACGGGAGAACTCCATGCCATCCACCTGTTTCTTCCACGTAGTTTCCATCTTTGCCAGTGAAAAGGAGGGCAAAGAGAGAGTGGCGGGTGACCTTTGTGGCGTGGTTACCCCGCGTGGAATGGTCTCGCAGCGAGTTGTCCTGAGGCCAGATGATGCCCGTGGCCAGTTGTCCCACTCGGTGCCCGCCAGAGCAGGCGCAGGAGCGGCTCGGAGCAAAGGAAGGCCAGAGAGCACCAGGGCCTGGCGAAGAGGGCTGGGCTGCTGCCGGGGGACCCTCTCAGGGGGGCTGGGGGCGTGGAGGAGGAGGAAGGGGGGAGCGAAAGCTGAGCTGCTCTGCCCAAGGGCTGGGCCCCCCGGGTGCAAAGGGCGAGGGGGCGACAGATGCCAGGCGCAGGATCGCCCAGGAAAAGGGGCTCAGGCAGGAACAAAGGCCCCCAGGTGAATGGGGGAGGGGGGATCCAGGCAGGTCCCTGAAAGGACCAGGAACGAAGCTGACCAAGACCCAGGGGCCCCAGAAGGCAGGCAGGCAGGCAAGACCGATGGCTGAGCCGGACCTTAAAGGGGCCGACAGGCCACCTGGCAAAACGCTGCCCCCTGAACGGCAAAATAAGAAGAGGCCGACATCTCCACCGCCACCACCACCCATACAGAGGGGTGCCCTCCCCAAGCTGCCAGCCTTTGATAACAGCAGGATGAGGCCCTGCAGTCACCAGCGCCCACGCCCGCCTCGGCTGCACAGAGGAAAGAGATGCAGTGCACCCCCCCCCCTCCAATCCAGGGAGCCCCTGCAGCTTCCTCAAACTCGCCCTTGCCAGGAATACGGCTGCAGGAACTGGGGAAGCCTGGGGAGGGGGGAGGATGACAACGATCTTCCAATCTTTTCTCACGGCAGGAGAAGAAGCAACGGATGGAAACTAATGAAGGAGAGAAGCAACCTGGAACTAAGGAGGAATGTCATGGCCGTGAGAAGAATTAACCAGTGGAACTGAAGTTGCCTCCAGGGGTTGTGGGGGCTCGAACACTGGAGGTTTTTAAGAAGAGACCGGAGAACCACTTGTGTGAAATGGTGTAGAGTTTCCTGCTTGAGGAAGAGGCTGGACTAGAAGACCTCCAAGGTCCCTTCCAATTCTGTTATTCTCAGAAGCTCAGAAGATCCCTGGGCCCAGAGGATCAGCCCTCTGGGGGCCTCGGAGCCTTTTTTTTACACAGGAATTAATTTGCTGCCATTTTCCGGGGTCCGGCCTGACTCAAAACAGCAAGAGGCCCAGAGCAATCTTAGAAGCGCTCCAGGCAATTGGAAGGTGCAAAATGGACACAAACCCATCCCTTCCAAAGCCCCCTCGCCTCCCCCACCCCCTCAAGGAGAAGCAACCAGCAAGAGATCACCAGGGACCAGCGAGGTTGGCGGTCCCAGAGAGGCTTCAAAGCCTCCTTAAAAGGGCAAATACACACCAGACACCCCCCCCCAAATCGCACGCCTCCTCTGCACCTGCTGGACCCATCAAGCCCAGTCCTCCGGCCCGGCCCACAGCGCCTGCCCCTCCCCAACCAGGGAGCAGGTCAAGGCCAGGTAAGGAGGGGCATGCAGGCCCCCCCTCCGCTCTGCCAAGGCTCAGCCATCCCCATGGAGAAGAACCGTTCTTCTCCCAGGTAAACCAAATCAAAGAGGCCAATCAAATGCTATGTTATTTTCAAATCGACCAATAGGGAACGCCTGGTGCAACATTCAGGCAGTTTTCCTTTGGGTCTGCTTATGCATGGAAAGGTCTAGGGGCCTTTGCAAATGTCAGCCCTCACGTCTCCCAGCGTGAAGAAGAAAGCCAAGAATTTCCCTGGGCTCAGAAGGGGAAAGCAGCAGGGAGCAGCTTAGAGAGGAATTCCGGTGGATACCCCCATGCAGAGACTACGCTGCCTGGTGTGGCCTTCCCTTCCCTGTGCCCTCCAGTCCTGGCTAGTTCCCATCATCCCCAGCCACGGTGAGGGCTGGCAGTCTGGGGAAGCCGAGGCACAACCAGCAAAAGGAGGCAAGGGACTCTTTGAGCCCATATCCCCCACTTGGGAGATCCAAACGCTAAGAATCCTTTTCAAATTAAACAAAGCAACCAATGTGTTATGGATCACTGTGCTGCAAGGAAACATCTGCTCCGGCAGAGTTTCTTTCCAGCCCAGCGGTGCAGAGCACCCTGCAGCCCCTGCCCTTCCTGGGAGGGGGGGGAACTAAAAGAAGCAGGAAGGTGGCTGGTAGGGGCTTCCCCTCCCCCCTTCCAGGCCTCAGGCCGGCCTCCTCCTCCTCCTCCTCCACAAGCCCAGAGGATGAGGGTCACTCCCGGCCGAAAGGCAGCCAGGCTCTCCTGCTAAGCGGCCAACCGAGCCAGCAAACTACACCTCCCAGCCTGCTCCTCTCCAAGGATGCAGAGCAGTGCATGCTGGGATTCCTAGTCCTCCTGACTCTCCCAGGGATGAGAGCGTGTCCTCGCTTAACCCCGGCAGTGCTCAGCTGGCCCCGAGCGCATTACGGGCGAGGAAGGCTGAACACGCTTCTCCTCCCCACAGCCGCCCCCACACACGGGCCCTCCAGGCGGGCTCAGGGAGGTAGCGCCCTCCTCAGCAGAGGCCCTGGGAAGCATTGGCTCAGCCGGGGAGGGGGGGGCAGCGCACAGTGGCCAGAGCCAGGCAGACAATCCAAATCCCTCCCCACCTTGACCAGCCGTCTAAGCTACGTAGCCCACCCCCCAATTCAAAAATGCCTCCGCAGCACAAGGGAAGGGAGAGCAGAGGCAGAGAGCAAAGGGCTTTGAATCCAGAGGCGGACGTCCAGAGCCAGGAAGGCTGGAACAGGAAAGCAGCTCCAGCCCCCCCCCCCCCCAAGGCTTGCCAAGGGCCCACAGAGGCCGGGCACCCAGGCTGCGCCTCCTCTGCAGCAGCATCCCTTGGCGATTCTCCCTGCTGGGAGCTTTGTCCTCGCCTGACCCTGCAGCAGCTGAGCCCAAGACAGGCAGAAGGGCCTCCTCAGAGCCTCCCAAGGTTTGGGGGGGGGGAGAGCCCCCCGCTGAAGCAGCAGAGGCCCCGGGGGCAAGAGGTGGGAGCTACCCAGGGGGAAGAGGAGCCACAAGGGAGGGAGGACCACCGCTTGTCTCCCAGTGATGGGGGGGACCCCACTTGCCTCCGGTGCAGGTTAGGGCTAAATTGGGTTTTCTTCTCTCAAATTTTATGCTTGGCTAACTCAAGTTAGGTAGAGAGCCAATAGGACAGCTGTTCTCAACCTGTGGGTCGCAACCCCTCTGGGGGGGTCGAATGACCCTTTCACAGGGGTCACCTAAGATCATCAGAAAACCCGTATTTTTTTTAAAATTGAAAAAGTTTTATTCAAACAAGTTTTCCCCCTTTTTACCCCCCCCACATATAATATAAATCACATACAAATAGTATACCCCTCCCCTCCCCCCATCATAGAATAAAATTCTCAATCAGATATTAGATATTATACCCCCTCGCCTCCCGACAAACATAATATAAATTTCTCTTAGTATAATATATATCAATCTCCCATTAACACCATCTTCTAATTTAATTAAACATGTGTAAATCATAGCATGACCATATCCCATTATTCCCATCTCTATGTTACTTATCCACATATATTTCCCCACCCTCCACCTCCCACTCAATCCCACCCCCCTGACGTCCGCTATACACCACTTTAAAGATTCCAAACATCCCAAATATTATTTACTCTGTTCACCTATCAATCCCGTATTTTTGATTGTCTTAGGAACCGAGACACCAATTTTATGGTTGGGGGTCACCACAACATGAGGAACTGTATTAAACGGTTGTGGCATTGGGAAGGTTGAGAACCACTGCAAAGCGCTCCATGGCTCGGGACCTAGCTATTTGCAGGATCGGATCCTGCCTCATACATCCTCACGGCCGATTCGCTCCCACAGAGAGGGACTTCTCCGGGTGCCGTCCACTAGACTCTGTCAGCGGGCGACGCCCAGGGGAAGGGCTCTCTCTGTGGCGGGCCCAGCCCTCTGGAACAACCTTCCCCCCGACATTAGAACAACTACGGACCTCCGCTCCTTCCGTCTAAAACTAAAAACATATTTGTTCTGCTTGGCCGGCCTAGGGTAGTCTCTCGTCTATGGGATTGTTAATAATTTTAGATAGGGATTTTAGTATTTTAATTGGTAATTTTTAGCGCAGGGATATATTTAATTTGTTTTTATCATGTGTATGTGTATTTATTGTTTTATTCGCCCTGTGCACCGCTCCGAGTCCCTTTGGGGAGAGGGAGCGGTCAACAAATTAAATTATTGATTATTGATATTGATTGACTGCATTAGTCTGAGCCTCTAGCTTTCTAAGGGGCTGCCCCAAAGGGGGATGGGTGGGTTTCAACCTATTCTCCAAAACACCAGAAGTCAGAACAAGAAGCCATGGATGGAAACTGACCAAGGAGAGAAGTAACCCGGAACTAAGGAGAAATTTCCTGACAGTGAGGGTATGTATTTATTTATTTATTTATTTATTTATATTAGATTTATATCCCGCCCTTCTCCAAAAGGACCCAGGGCGGCCTTTTGGAGTGGAACTGCTTGCCACCAGAAGTTGTGGGTGCGCCAACACTAGAGGTCTTTAAGGAGAGACTGGACAGCCATTTCAATTGGTATAAGATCACCTGCCAGAGGGTTGGGCTAGAAGACCTCCAAGATCCCTTCCAACTCTGTTATTCTGTTTATCTTTATACAATGGTTGCTTCCTTCTAGCACAATGGGGGGGGGGGGGGGGGAATCCAGGTTTTGATGATGTCCATTTGCTTTCCCTGAGAAGAATGGGGAGGCCCATCATGCCCTCCATGGCCTGTGAGATGCCTTCACCCAAGACCCAAGCGGAAGCTACAGGATCTCACAGCAGCCATGGCCGCCACCTAGGGAAACGAAGCCCATCAGGACATGAGGAGCCAGAAGCAATGGGACTTCTGGGGGCCACACCCAGGTTCTTTGGGGCTTCCGTGCTTGCTTTTATCTGCATGCAGCCACACCCCATGGGAACCAGAAGTGGCCACTGGGAACCAGCTGCTCCAGCCTTCTCCTTCTAGGTGGCTAAAGGTGGGAGGCACTTCCATGCTTTCTTCGCATCAGAAATTAGTAACACCAACCTCGACTTCTCCCTTGTTTCCCTTTTAACAGGCCAGCCGGAAGCCATGATTGTTTTCACCTTCCAGTTCTGGGCTTCTCTGAAGAATTAAACCCAGATCTTGCCTTCACGACACTTTAATAAAGAGGCCCCTGAGCTACAAATATTCTCCTCTATCGTTGCAGAAATATCCCAAATGCTTCCGTAGGGGCAAGAAGTATTTGGAGTTCATACCAACTGAGGTGCTAACAAGTGGATTCCACTCTTAGTGACCACACAAATAGATTCTCTCCATGGCGATCGATCGATCGATCCCCAACCTGGTCCTTCAGGCTTCCAGGGGTGCCCATCGGCCCCCATGCTGGAGGCCACCTTCTCCTCTCTCCTTCCATCCTTCCCAGGAGGCAGGGATGACCTCCTCGGGGCCCTTGTGGACATCATGTGTGGCCTTGGCTGCCCAGACAGGCCCGACCCAGACGGGAGACCAGGCAGGAGGCCCCCAACCAGCAGAGGAGCTCTCCCTTGTGGGGAGGTGGAGGGCAAACAGAGTTGAGAAAGAAACAAAATACAACACCGGAAAATGAATAAATTGCAGCTCCTTCCATTTCCTTCTGCCCTGGAAATGAAAAAAGGAACTGGCTTTGCCTGTCAGGCATCAGCCCCCCAACTAGGAAACGGAGCACAAGGTCAGCGGTCCAGCAGCAGCCCTACTGGGAATGAGGGAATGAGATCCCCCCCCCCCCAGAAAAAGATCAGAAGGAGCGCCTGGAAGGGCAGCTCTCTTCGGCCGGCTGCTGCAGACCAAAGGCAAGGCTTCCGCCCGGGGCCTCTCTGCCCAGCCCGGCATCTGGGGGCAGGGCTGGCGGTTCCTGCTTCCCTGCTGACGCAAGGCTTCTGTACCAGCCGGGCCTCCTCCCTGCCTGCCTGCCTGCCAGCTGACTCACCTACAGCTGGGCTGCCACCAGGAATGCCACGGGCGGAAAGGGTTTGCCAAGCGCTTCCAGAACAAGCAGGGAGCTGCTGGGGCCTCAACCGCCGGCTCCCAGCATCAGCAGGTGCCGGGAGGGCCCCCCTTCTGGCAGCCAGACTGAGGGGCTCGAGGTGTGACAAGCCCTCCCCTCCTCTGGGCCTGGGCACTAAGGGGCAGAAAGCACCTCTGGAGAGAGGAGGAGAGCCAGAGGCAGGAGGCTCAGACCCTCCCCCAAGAACTGAGGATTTCACAGCCCCCCCACCCGGGTGGGAATCCCGTAGAGTGAGGAGACCCTAGCAGAGGAAAGGGCTGGCCAGGCCTGGGGGAGGGGAGGCTGGTGGTCAGAGGAAGGCCCAGCTCAGCTAAGCCTGGCCGAAGGGGGGGGGGCAAGGGGACTCTAGACTGTCCCTAAAGGAGGAGCATGGACAATTGCCGGGGGTGGAACTGAGCCCTCCCTCCTGGCTCAGGGTAGCTATTCAAAGGAATCACTCCCATGGGGGGAGGGGCTTTGGGGGCCGAGGGCTGGCACCTGTAGAGGGTGGGGGCCATGGGGCAGGCACCCCTTCTCTTCCGCTGGCCCTCTGCACACTCTGCCCGGGAAAGCAGTTGCCAAGCAGCCCCCCCCCCCCACCTGGCAGCTCTGCCCCTCTGGAGGGCCCAAGGTCCAGGCTGCAGAGAGGGGGAAGCAGCCCTTCCACCCCCCCCTCTTCAGCCATCCCGCTGCTGCTGCTGCCGTGGCCCAGAAGGCTCTCCCGAGGCCGGCGACGGAAGGGGGGGGGGGGATAATGCCTGGCTATTGAAGAGGAGGGGAGAAGATGGCAGCTCCAACCCCCCCCCAAGAGCCCCCCCCCTCTCTGCACTGCATACCGACTTCGGTCCTTGCGGAGGGGGGGGGCTCCCCAGCGCAGACCCCGGCCACGTCAGGCGGCCCGCAAGAGGGGGAGGGGAGAGGAGGCTCCGCCCAGAGGGCCCCCCCCGGCCCTTCCCCCCCCCCAGCTAGGCTCCAGTCCAGCAGCCAAGCCGGGGGCCCCGCCCTCAGCACAAGCAGCCCACCTGGGCCGGCCCCTCCCCCACCAACCCCCCCCCGCCCTCTCCCCCCTCCGCTTGCCTGCCTGCCTGCTTGCCTGCTTGCCCGGGGGGGGGGGCGACGGCGAAGAAGAAAAGCCCCTTCCCGGCAACTCAGGGGAGACCCCGGCCGCCCTCGCCCCCTCCTCTCCCCGGCCGCTCACCTGGCTCGCATGGCCACGCAGCCGCCCCGCCGGCCGCCGCCGCTAACCGAGTCGGGGAGGGCCGCCTGGGCCGGGCTGCCGGCCCGGACCCGTCTCCGCCCCGCCGATGCCCGCCCCTCGCCCCGCCTCCCCTCCCCTCCGCCCGCCCGGTGGTGGCAGCGGCGGTGGAGGGACCCCGTTGCCCCCCCCGCCAGAGTCCCCCCCGCTGCCAGCCCCTTCCCCCCCCCAGCCCCGCCCCTGCTTTGGACTACAGACCCCATGCTCCGCAGCCCAGAGAGCGCGCAAATCCTGCCAGCACCCTCCTCCTCCACGGCACTCAAGGGAGGGGGGGCTTTGTTACTGAAACCCCCGCCGTCTACCTGCAAAAGCGCTGAGGGGGGGGGGGCAGAGAATAGGGGAGCTACCGCCTCCCAGCCGCTCTTGCGCATGAGCCAATGGGGGGGGGGGCAGGAGACAATCCACCCCGCAGAAGCCCTCTTGGGCCCCAGGGAAGGAGGAGGGGTCTCCCCAACTGGGGAAGGGGGGGGCGCCTGGTGTGGTCACAACCCTGTGACTTCGGGGGAGGGGCTGCCCCCTCCCTTCCCACAGCCCTCCTGCCAAGCTTTTGTCCTGGCAAGCTAGCAGGGTTGCCATAGTGACTCCCCCTCCCCTGCCTCCCTGCGCTGCCCTCCTGCCTTTGTTTGGGCAGCTGCAGGCAGCCCCTCGCCCTCCCCCGCCTAAGGAGGGGGGCATCCACAGCTCCCCACCACTGGGGGGGGGGGACCCAGTGGCTGGGAGGGGGCTCTGGTGCAAGGGGAATGCCCCCATGCTGAAGGGCGCCCTGAAATCTGAGAGACACCAAGACAGCAGACCCTCCCAACCCCCCTCCCCCCCTCCCTCAGAGGCAGGTTCTTGTCCCTGGGACACTTAAGAACCCCCCCCCCCAAGAACCAGGGTGGGGGTGGAAGGCACAGCTTGGAATGAGAACAATGGCCAAGGACCCCAGGAAGGTCCCACCACTGGGGCTGAGGCCGCTTGCACGCCCACTGACCCAGGGTCCCCCAAATTCACCTGCTTGCCACAAACTGGCCAACCACATTTTCAACGGGGGGGGGGGGGGTGGATTGTGCAAATTCAGCCAGGAAGAGTGCGTAAAGTTTCATCAGCTTCATTTCCTCCACCGCAGGCCAAGCCACCCGCCCTGCACTTCGGCCCTGCGGCCCCCCTGGCCCCAAAAGACACACCTGCCCCCTCCTCCTGCCCACCTTTGCCATCTTGTTCCTTCCACCCTTTGGTGGGGAAATTGCCTGAAGTCAGAGTTAACCCTAGGAGAAAGACCCACCTTCCGTGGCTGAGGCTGAAAGACGCCAGACTCCGCAAATCACCCGCGGTGCCAGGCTAGGAGATGCCACGGCCGCTTCAGCCTTTCAGCAACCAAGGACCACGAAGGGCCCGAGATAAAGTTGTTGTCTTTGATTTAATTTCTGCTCTCAACTGTTTTCCTATCCCGATTGGTCCAATATCCGCCCAGAGGTCACCAGCAGTTTCCGGAGGGGCTTGGAGGCCGCGTGGCCAGGGGACGTAGGAGCCAAGCCGCTTGCCTTCCTTGTGAAGAAGGTGTACGTGAAGGAGAGGCTGCAGCTATGCCTGTCCGAGCTAATTATACCCCACTTGGCTGAGGGACAAGCCGTACCCAGAACTGCAGCCCGTGTGCCACACTCCGCACCCCTTTGGGTCCTTCTGCAGACATGCAGGTTCCTGTGTGTGTTTGCATGTGTGTGTGTCTACACACACCCACACACAAATCCAGACTTCCTGTAACAGAAGCCTGCAAAAGTTGCACAAAAGCGGTTTTAGTTTCTGGCATTCCAGGGGGGGGGGGGGAGCCCTTTCCCTGGGCAGCTGCTGCCACTCAGCCTAGAGGCCCTTCTCCTCTTCTGGATCCCCAGGACTTCAGCACCAATATCCCTACAACCTGCTGGCTGAGGCTGGGAGGGCCAGTCCAGCCCTCCAGGCACCCTGACAAACTGCCCTCTTCCATCCCTGCTTCCTCCAGGCTGCTGCAGAGGGTCAGTGGGCTCTGGTGCCAGGGCCTGCCAGGTAATGGGGAGCGTAGGAGAAGACCAGGCTCGAGGGAGGGGAGTCTTGTGGAGAACAGCTGCAGCAACCTTTTCCTCCATGGAGAACCAGGACTAGGATGGGGGGGGGGATTCAGAGGCTCTTTGGAACATCCAGGACCCCCAGGGAAAGGTGCTTCCAAGCCCTCCTACAACCCCCCCCCACACACACACAGGTCCACAATCCCAGTGCTTGCTTTGTGCCCCAGAGCCAATGTCTCTCCCCTCCCCCCTCCTGCTCATCTGGCAGGATGATGAAAGGGATGGGGGGGGGAGCTAGAGGACAGATGTGGTGGAGCCAAAGCTTCTCTGACCAGTTGGGGGGGGGGGGGGAGAGGCAGGCTGCTCAGGTTCCCTCCCCCACTTTGGCCTTCTTTTCCAGGAGCCTCCCGGGTGACAGTCCTGCACCAGCTGTTCTGGCATCCCCCCATCCTGCTGACCCCCATGGCAAAGATGCGTGTCTCCCCAAAGAAGATGACCCCCACCTGCCCCACTGGCCAACAGGGGAATGCTATGGCCCCTCAGGCCCAGCCTGGGAAGCCTGGCAGACTAGACAGAGTGCCCACGTGGCCCCCGAGGCCCCCCACCCCACCACCAGCACTGACTCACTCAGAGGCCTAATTCTCAGGAAGGGCGAGGAGGAGCCGGTGGGCAGCGCTTCCCCCCACACCATGCCTGGCACTCCTGAAGCTCCAGGGGAAGCGGGAGCACCTGAGGCCCCACCTAGGGCAGGGCAGCGCCTGGGCACTCTGAGCGGCTCCAGCAGACCTCCTGGCCAAGGACCCTGGCAGCTCCTGCGCCCCCCTCCCCCCTCCTTTGTCTCTCAGGGGGCGCCATCAAAGCAAGGACAAACCGGGGGGGGGGGGGACTCGGGGACTCCCGGAGTTTCCTGGGCACAAGAGGGAAGCGATTCTCCTGAGCTTCTTTCGGGCCTTCTTCGTGGGCCCAGCCAAGCCCGCACCCGGCCCCTCCCCCCTCCGGCCCTGGGCCGGCCTTCTGCGGGCGCTGGGGGCAGCCCCCCTCCCTGGGGGGTCGCGAGCCCCCCTCCCTCTCACCTCCCCTCACTGACCGCCCCGTGGCGCCCCCCGCCCAACCCTCAAGGCGCCCCGCAGGGCCCGGGAAGAGGCGGCGGCGGCGGCAGCGGGGAAGGCCGGCCGGAGGCGCACCGTCCTCCAGAGGAGTCGCGGGGGAGACCGGGAGCAGCCTTACCTGCGGGCCGGGCCCTCCTCCTCCTCCACCTGCTCCTCCAGCTGCTCCGCGCCTCCCGCCGCCCTCCCGGCCGAGGCTCCTCGGGGCGCTTCCCGCGGGAGGGAGACGGAGGGTCCGGCAGGCGCGGCGCCCCCTTTCCCCGAAGCGGCTTCCGGGCCCCGCGAGGCCCCGCCCTCCCCCGCGCCCATTGGCTCTCCGGGCGAGCCCCGAGCCCCCTCTGGCCAATGGGCGGGCGCGGCGGCGGTGGCCGCGCCTCCTCCACGTGCAGGTCCGTGATGACAGCGGGGCGGGGGGAGGGGCGTGGCCGGGCTGCTCCGCCAGGGATCCTGGGAATTGTAGTTCTCCCGCCGCCCTCCGCTCCGTCCCGGTTCTCGGAGAGCGCTAATGCCGGGGAGGCGCCGACCCTGGAAGCTGCAGGGAAAACCTCTCTGCGACCAAGGGAGGCCGCGGGTGTCCTTCCAGGAAGTCTTCTTTGTTCAGTTCCCTGGCCTTGGGTTTTCCTGGTGGTCTCCCATCCAATGGACCAGGCCCTGCTTAGCTTCCCAAGGGTGGGAGCTGAGGTTCCCAAGGGAGCCAGAAGGAGACCTGCAAGCTGGAAACCAAAGCAGGGCTGGAAGGGCCCCTGGCTGGGCTCTGAGGCTCCTTTGCCAGTCCCGGTGGCTGGCAGAGGTTTTGGATACACGCAGTCAAGGGGCAGCAACCCCCCCCCCAAACAGATGATTTCCCCCCCACTCTTGAATGACGGCGCCTGAGACGTGACCTGATTGAAGTCTATAAAATCATGCACGGTGCGGACAAAGTAGAAAAGGAAAAACTGTTTTCCCTATTGCACAACACTAGAACTAGGGGGCCCTCCATGAAACTTTTGATAGCTAGACCTCAAACAAATAAGAGGAAGGACTTTTTCACCCAGAGGATCCCTGGTCTATGGAACTCCCTGCCAGAAGAAATGGTGACAGCTGTCAGCCTCGACACCTTTAAGGAAGGATGAGAGGAGTTCATGGAGAACAAGGGTATCCATGGCTATCATGAGGGATGCCCGAGGACACCCTCCGGGTTGGAGAGATAGGCAGGAGATCTCTCAATGCAGGGAATCATAAGCAGGTGAAGACATCTGCTTGGGAAGACCCTGAAGCAAATGGGGAGCCACTGTGGGAGACAGAAGGCTGGACTGGATGGGATGTGGCCTCTTCCAGCAAGGCTGTTCTTATGTTCTTATGTTAAGAAAGAAAGAAAGAAAGAAAAGGAAGGAAGGAAGGAAGGAAGGAAGGAAGGAAGGAAGGAAGGAAGGGAGGAGTTCATGGAGAACAAGGGTATCCATGGCTATCATGATGGATGCCTGAGGACACCCTCCGGGTTGGAGAGACAGGCAGGAGATCTCTCAATGCCATTTGCAGGGAATCATAAGCAGGTGAAGACATTTGCTTGGGAAGACCCTGAAGCAAATGGGGAGCCACTGTGGGAGACAGAAGGCTGGACTGGATGGGCTGTGGCCTGTTCCAACAAGGCTGTTCTTATGTTGCGCTTCAAGGTTTTAACGACCATCTTTAAAGTGCTCCATGGCTCGGGGCCTAGTTATATGCGAGACCGCCTCCTGCCCCATACATCCCTCAGACCGATACGCTCCCACAGAGAGGGCCTCCTCAGGGTGCCGTCGGCTGGACAATGCCGACTGGCGACACCCAGGGGAAGAGCCTTCTCTGTGGCGGGCCCTGCCCTTTGGAACGACCTACCCCCTGAACTCCGCACCATCTCTGACCTCCGCCTCTTCCGCAAGTGTCTGAAGACACAGCCCTCCGGGTTGGAGAGATAGGCAGGACATCTCTCAATGCCATTTGCAGGGAATCATAAGCAGGTGAAGACATCTGCTTGGGAAGACCCTGAAGCCAATGGGGAGCCACTGTGGGAGACAGAAGGCTGGACTGGATGGGCTGCGGCCTCTTCCGGCAAGGCTGTTCTTATATTCCCCCATCCATACAAGTGGAAAGGCTCCCCCCCCCCCCCCAGGTCTTTGAGGCTGCTCCCACTAAGCACCTTCCGGGCAAGAAGGGAGCCGAGCTGAGGCGCATCCTTTGTTTAAAAAAAATGGAGATGGTATCCCCTGCGCTGCCATCACAGCTCTGTGGTTTTCTGGTGTGCCTTGCACATACAACACAGATATCCTGTTCCATCCTGTTGTCACGGCTTTGGTGTTTTGGATCATCCTGTGGGCACATCTGGACAAAGGCCTGTTCTCCCCCCATGCAGCTTGCAAAGGGCTCCTTTCTCAGATGGGAAGAAACGTTCAGTGGACATCAAGCACAATAAACAAGGCAGAATCTAAGTTGCCCTTTCACGAGCAATTCCCTGCCCATTAGGTAGGCAAGACCAGGCCCACACAGGAAGGTCCGATTGAACTGATTTATTGCTAATTACGGCCATGCCCAGCAATCTCCTCCTCTCACCTGCTAGGAATTAAATAAAGTTCAACAGAATCCAAGGGAGTTTGGACTTAGTTCACTTCTGGCTACGTAGGCATCCCGGGCTGGTTCCTCTCTTCATTCCGCCCCACAGGCTCTGCCACTCCTTTCCCTATATTGCTATAACCTTTGGAGATTGGGTTGAGAGCCCTTCAGTGGTGGGATTCAAATTTGGTTCTGTGGGGGTGGCTTTGTGGGTGTGGTGGGGAAGGATACTGCAAAATCCCCATTCCCTCCCCTCCCCACCAACCTACTTTCCAGCCTCCTTCTCCTGTTTAGGGCAACAAAAGAAGATCAGCTGAGGGGCTGCGGGGGCAAGGCCAGCCTATTTGCCGGTTCTTGGAACTACTCAAAATTTCCACTACCGGTTCTCTAGAACCTGTCAGAACCGGCTGAATCCCACCAGCCCTTTGGAGCCCTTGCTTCCTTTTCATCAAAGCCCCTTAAAGAAGAAACTACTTGCGTCAGGCCTTTGGAAATATCTGCTGCAAACTGGAAACCGTCTTCGTTTTATAAGAACCTCTGGCTGCACAAATAAAAGAACCGACCCTGACTGGAATATTGGGATGTTTGCTTGGAAATACTTAACCAGGAAGGGGATTCAGGAAGGGCACTGCTGCTCTCTTGTGGCCAATCTCCAGAACTGCTTCAAACAAAGATTCCAAGCACAGTATAAGACCATAAATAATAAGCCGGTCTGTGACTCAGCTAGTTTAATCGTGATTTCCTGAATAAATCACAAGCATCTGAATTGACAGAAAACTGAACCATGTTAGAGTTTAGCAATGTCACAACAGCAGAGTTTGCACAGCATGCCCGAGCTGAGCTGAGCCAAAGGACTGGTGTAGATCAGGGGTCTGCAAAGTCGGCTCTTTTAAGACTGGTGGACTTCAACTCCCAGAATTCCCCAGCCAGCTATGCTGGCTGGGGAATTCTGGGAGTTGAAGTCCACCAGTCTTAAAAGAGCCGACTTTGCAGACCCCTGGTGTAGAGCATTTCATCAGTTTTGGGAAGGACGTTGAGAAGCTGGAATGTTTCCAGAAACACCCAAGACAATCTAGGAGGAGAACCGTAGGGGGAAGGGCGGTGCCTGGTCTGGAGAAGAAGGTCTGCCTTCAAGAACCTCCAGGGCTGCCCAATAGAGGGAAGAACCGCCAGGGCTGCCCCAAAGGCACTCCACTGATCTTTCATGCTACACCGCAGGGGTCTCCGGGCTTGGTAACTTTGAGGACTTCAGTTCCCAGAATTCCCCAGCCAACCATGCTGGCTGAGCAATTCTGGGAGCTGAAGTCCACGAGTCTTAAAGTCGCCCAGGTTGGACTCCCCTGCACGAAGAATTAGCTGGGTGATTTTGGGTCCGTCCAACCCACCTAACAGGATTGTTGTTGTGGGGAAAAGAGAGGGAAGGAGGAGTGTGAGGTACATTTTCTGCCCTGAGCCGTTGATAAAAAAATAACAAAGGCAGGATAAACATCTGCTGGAAGTTAGCCTCCACCCCTCTCCTAGAAGAATGAAACATCCTGGGAAATATTGAAAAGGCAGAATATTGTATTTCCCTGGATCAGAAATGAAGAAACGTGTTTTAGGCTCACTCTTAATAGCCCCCACCTTTCTCAATGGGCCATTTAACAAGCCTGGGGCAGTCTATTCTACATAACAAAGATCCCCACCCTTCAGCTCCAGGGTGATGGGATTAAGGGATGATAGTATTAGCCCTTTGCCCATCTCACCACAGGGCACCTGGGAAGAAGCGATGCTCAACCAAACCTCCAAACACAGCCTAGGGAGTTGACCCTGCATGGCCCCCATGGGAGTCTGACTACCAATCAGAAGACAAGATCAAGATCAAAGGCCAGAGAAGGCATAAAAAAACAAGGACTTTCAGCATCTCTGACTCTTTTCTTCTTCTCCACCCAACATCTGGAAGCATCTGGTCCCCCTTTTCCGTTCAGGAGCTCCAGCCATGTATATCCTGCCCACCGTTAAACCCTCTTTCCAAGCAGCCTCCGTGTTCCCAGCGTCTTTTCCCCCACTTGGAGCCGAACCCAGAGGGACGTTTCTTCATCTAAAAATAATACGGAGGAGAGGACTAACCCACGTGGGGGAACTGTGGGCTGGATCATCCTGTTCTCCAGAGTAATCTTGCAGGCAGCTTGCTTAAAAGCCATGGGTCAGCCCCACCCCACCGCCAGCGGACCAGAACAACGACCGATTCCATGGCAAGCACGAAGCTCCGTTTCCAATTCCACGGGCGAGAGGAGGACCTTTACGGGGAGCTGATTTCAGAGGGCGACGACCCCTGAGGCCAAGGGACAACGGGCAGCCTCCCTGCCCCCTTCCTCTGGCCGAGCTTCTTGGGGAGCCTCTCGGGACTGGCAGGCCCCGGACTAGCCCAAGCAGCCTTCCAGCTTCTGAAGTCCTGCTTCCTGTTCGCTCAGCCACAGGAAAGAGGGCCGGGGGCCCCACCGGCTGCCCTTCTAAGCCTCCCAGAGGTGCTCCAGGATGAAAACAGGCAGAGGAAAAGCTGCGGCAGGCAGGAAGGGCCCCGTTGCCTTGGCAGGTGCCTCCGCCTGGTTGAGTCATGCAGCCCTTTGGCTCAGACGCTCCCAAGCCCTTCGGAAGCCGAGCGCTGCCCCCCCCCCCCATGCTTCACTACAGGGGCTGGCGGTAAACCCAGGTTACACACGGCAGTGACTTTATTCACAACCAGCTGGCCCTGAAACCACCAACCTCCCATGCCCAGGTGCAAGTGGGCCACACGTAGGCATTTGGGGCACCGCAAAGGCCTGCGATGTGTAGATAAAGTTGACTACTTGAAAGGGGATTTACTTACTTCTTGCCCAGCCCAAATACCAGTGAAATATTTAGTGCCGTTTAGGGGGAGGTGGCTGAAGTGGATGGGTGCTCTTAAGCCAGCGGTCCCCAATCTTTCCCTCTTGGTGGACCTGTGTGTGTGTGTGTGATAATAATAATAATAATAATAATTATTATTATTATTATTATTATTAAATTTATAACCCGCTCTCTCTCCCCAAAGGGACTTGAGGCGGGGCACAGGGAAATTAAAAATACATATAAAAACCACAAACAATACAGTATTAAAAAGAATTAAACTAAAACCCTGCGCTAAAATCCCATGTTAAAACTAAGACAAACGAGACACTTCTGTGCAAGTGGCAGGTGAATGCGAGCGTGAGCTTCCGCCGTTTGTGCAAACGGAGCTGCACATGCCTGCCTGCTGCTTGCCCGGCCTGGTTGCGAAGGGCCCACTCCCCAGGGTCTGGAGGAGCCCCGAGCCTTGGCATGCTTTTGGGGCTTTGTGTCCCGTGGTGTGTGAACACAGCTCCTCCTGTTTGTAAGCCAGGATGGCGTAGCCAAAGGCAGGGAACCCCATCTCCCCAAAAGACTGCTGGCCAAAGAGGAGTGTCTCCTGGGTCCCATTCACGGCCGGCTGCCCCGTCAAGGCTTCGCCCCCCCCCCCAGCGCCTTCCCTGCCCTGGGCCTGCTGGCTGTGATCCACCAAGGGAGCCGCCTTGATCCTTAGCCGAGGGAGGGGCCGCCTCTCAGCACAAAGGCCTTCACGGTCCACCAACAAGACAAACAGGGCAGCCCAGGACAAGAGGAAGCCCAAAGCTCAGCAGGGCTCCGCCTGCGTTGTTTGAAGTTAGGATTTTGTGATCACCTGAGCTTGGTCTCTACATAAATGCCCTGGAGTTTCATTTCATTTCATTTCTTCGACTTGGGGCGGTGCACAGGAAATATAAAAACACAATACATCACAATAAATACATAAATATTTAAAACTATATTAAATTTACACCCTGTGCTAAAATCTACCCCATTAAAAACTGATCCCTGAAGCCCAATGTAAAATTTATCTGCTAAAAAACTAGGCTAAGTATGGTAGGTTAGGCCAGGCCGGCCTGTTGGAAAAAGTAGGTTTTTAGTTGCTGACGGAAGGAGCGGAGGTCCGGGGTAGATCTAAGTTCGGGGGGGTAGATCGTTCCAGAGGGTCGGGCCCGCCACAGAGAAGGCCCTTCCCCTGGGCGTCACCCGCTGGCATTGCCTCGTGGACGGCACCCGGAGAAGCCCCTCTCTGTGGGAGCGAATCAGCCGAAGGGATGTGTGGGGCAGGATGCGATCCCGCAGATAACTAGGTCCCATGCTATGGAGCGCTTTGAAGATGGTAACCAGCACCTTGAAGCGCACCCGAAAGACCACAGGCAGCCAGTGCAGCTCGCGCAGGAGCGGTGTTACGTGGGAATACCTAGAGGTATCCAATATTGCTCGCGCGGCTGCATTCTGAACTAGCTGTAGTCTTCGGGTGCGCCTCAAGGGGAGCCCCATGTAGTCCAGACGGGATGTCATGAGCGCATGAGTTGCAGAAATGGTCCTCTCTCTCTCTCTCTCTCTCTCTCACCCCCTAGAACAGGGGTCTCCGAAGCTGGGAACTTTAGCACTTGTGGACTTCAACCCCCAGAATTCCTCAGCCAGCATGAAGCCTCAAAGTCTTAACCCTGCTCTAAAATGAAAACAGGCAGGCAGTTTTGGGGCTCCAGGGGCTCCATTGCCAGTTATCTACTCCCCTACTGGCTGAGCTCCAACCAAGGGCTGTGCCACATGGGTCATCTTGCTGGTAGCCTGTCCCAGTGGCACCAGACATGTGGCTGGATCAGGGCAGCCCCCCTCCCCCCCTGAAAGCCAAAGCCCAGGAGGCCTCTGGAAGCCACCCCAAGGCTCTGCTCCTTCCCTCCAGGCAGTGGGGGCAGGTGGGCTGCCAGTTGGGGGGCTGGAGAGAGTGGTGGGTGCTGGGTGGAGCAGCAGCAGGTCTGTGTGTGTGTGGGGGGGGGGGGGGCAGCAGATCCTGGGCCTGTCCAGAGGAAGCAGCACCTGGGCAGGTGAGAGCATTTCCAGGCTCAGCCTCCATTGGCTGGCTAGGAAACTCAAGGGAGCCGGGCCCTTCGATGGAGGCTGAGGAAAGGCCGGCTAAGCCTCCCCCCCCTTGCCCATCATGCCCCTCTAGCAGGGGGGGGGGAGGCGTGGGGGGAGGGACCGGGGGGGGAATTCAGGGCGCGGCCAGTCCTGCCCCCCCCTCGTCCTCCGGCGGCTCTTCCTTTGGGCGGGGGGGGGCATCCACAGGGCGGCCGGGGCGGCTGCTTCCCCCGCGGGCAGCGGGACGGACGGGCTCCCAGGGCGGCTCTGCAGAGCCAGCGATAGGCACCGCGCGCACGGTTTCCGCAGCG
Organism: Rhabdophis nuchalis; assembly: GCA_039707465.1. NCBI lineage: Eukaryota > Metazoa > Chordata > Lepidosauria > Squamata > Natricidae > Rhabdophis > Rhabdophis nuchalis. Next base: position 249,294,891 of record CM077644.1, read on the forward strand.
GCCCCAGCGGGAGCCCAAGAGCGCCTCTGAGCGCGCACAGAGCGCCGCCCCCCCCCCGCAGCTCCCCCCCCGCCCCAGGGGGCGTGTCCGAGACGGCGGCCTCTCTGCCGGGCGCCCATTGGCCGCGCCGACGCCCCGCCCACTCGGCCGCCGGACAGCCCCCCCCCACTCCCGCGCCCTCCCCGCGGCGTCGCCCGTAGCGACGGGGTCTCCCGCGCGGCGCCCGAGGGGTCAGCCCCGGCCTGGCCGGAGGGTATGCGGAGAGCGGGCGCGGCCGGGAGGAAGCAGCGGGCGGCTCCGGCCCTCCTCGGGCGCGCCGGGCGGCGCCATGTCCCTGCTCTGCGTCCGCGGTGAGTCCGGGGGGGGGCGGGGCTGGGGGGGAGGGGAGGGGGAGGCGCCCCCAGAGACCCCGGGGGGGGGGAGAGGAGCGCCGAGGGGGGGCAGGACTGTCGGGGGGGGCGCAGCTGGAGCGCCATGGAGGGGGAGGGGCTGGCGGGCTCTGCGCGTCGTGTGTGGTGGGGGGGCTCTGGGGGGGTCCCGGGGGGGGCAGCTGAGCAGGCGGGGGGGTTGGGGGCCCCTTTTCCCTCGGGCCCTTCGGGAGGGGGAGGGGGAGGAGGGGCCGCAGCTGCTTCCCCCCCTGGAAGGTCTGGGGCGGAGATGGGCCCCCCAAAGCCCCGGACCCTCCCTGGCCTGAGATGGGGGCTTCTCCGCCTAAGGGACCCACCCGCCCGCCCGCCGCCGGGAAGGAAGGAGCCGCCGGGGGGAGGGTGGGGGGCTTCAGCCTGACCGGGGAAAAGGGGCCGCTTCGCGGATGCGGACAGGCGGGCGGCTCCGGGCCAGCTGGGTCAGCCGTGGAGCTTCCTTAGGGAAGCTCCGAGGGAGAAGCCGGGGGAGGAGGGAGGGGTCGCCGAAGGAAGCGGCTGGTGGGGGGGGGGGAGAGGCGTAATCTCCCTGCCTGAGATGCCCAACATCCTGGTGATGATTTGCTTGCAGTGAAGCTGGGCAGCGCTTGGAGGCGCCTCCCCCCCCTCCTCTGCCCGGGTCTCCCTGGGCTTCCCCTGACCAGCCCCCCCCCCCACCTCCAATGGAGGCTTTGGCCGGAGGGTCAGGAGGAGGCCCTGAGCCATCCGCCTGCAACAGCCAGAGACTGGCACGTCCAGGGTGAGGGGGGCGGCTGGCCCACAGCCTGACCTTCCGCTGGAGCCCTGGGCATGGGAGCCCTGGAGGGTGGGCAGAATTTGAAGCCTGGCCTTCTCTCGGAGGCTGAAGGGGGGGACTCTGGAGCAGCAGAAACATTCCTCCTTCTGGGGGTTCCTTTTCTGGCACAAAAGCACCCGGGCCTTGGGCTCAATCGCCTGGAGGGAGGGAGGGGGGGAGGGGGCTTCAGGGCTTCTGCTGCCCGGCTTCTCCTGGAAATGACCCCTCCCAGAACCTCTGAGCTCAGCTGAGGGGGGAAAGGAAGCCTCCAGGTGATCCTGTTTGAGCGCCATCCCTGCCTGAGTGCCTCACGCGGAGATCACACATTGAGGTGGTCCCCGCTTCTTCTCTTGGGTTCTCATGACAGTGTTGGGAGGGTGGCTTGCCTCTTGGCCAGTGGAGCCGCCAACCCAGATCCCGGGCCCCCTTCCTTCCCTCTCCCGGAAGGGTTTACGGGGCCTTGCTAGGCGGTGGGGCCGAGGGGAGCGGCTCTCTTCCTCCCCTGCGTTGGTGGCTGCAGAGGCTGCAGGGCTGAGGGGGGGGGCAGCTCAATGTCTGTGGAGATGCTCAGCCGTCTCCCGGGCCCTGCTTGCCCGCCAGGCGCTTTTTCCAAGAGGCCCCTGGACCTTTTTCCTCTGAAGAGGTTTCGCTTCTCCTCCAAGGAGCTTCTTCGGGGCAAGAAAAAGCACCTTTGGGAGAAGCGACCCCAGGCTCTCCCCCCCCCCCTCCCCAATTGCCTTCTTTCCCCCCTTGGAAGCCTCCGTGGGTTCTGGCACTGGAGGCAGGAGGTCCAAGAGGATTGTTCTGGCAGGGAGACTGGCCAGTCAGGAGGCCTGCTTGGCCCTCCAGGTGGGGAGAAGGAAAGGCCTCTCCTGCTGTGGCCCTTGGGAGGCGGTGGAGGCCCCTTTCTTGCAGACCGGAGAATCCTCCCTCCCTCCCTCCCTCCCTCCCTCCCTCCCTCCCTCTGCCCGCACGGCTGAGCCAGCCAGCCTCTCTATTACATCATCATGCCAGGCAGGGGAGTCCTTTGTCTTTTGACCTGTGAATGGAGGGTCCTTGTCATCCTCTCTGAAGTGGGGTCTTTTTTTTTTTTATGGAAAAGTAAAATTTCAGGAAGAAGGAAGGAAGGAAGGAAGGAAGGAAGGAAGGAAGGAAGGAAGGAAGGGGGTCTTTGGGAAAGGCCCCCTGAAGCCACCCTTGGCATTCCCAGGATTCCACTCCTGAATTCGACCCCCTCCCTCCCGCTCAGGAGAAGAAGGTGCCCCTTGTAGACAGGGGGGCTCCCCTCCAACTGTCCTGGAGGGACGGGGGGGAGGGAGAAGGCAGGGCAGGATCCTCCCCACTTGCTCCGGAAGGCAAAGACCGAAGAAGCTCAGATTGGGAGAAGCTCCTGGGCTCCATGGATGGAGGCTCTCCGTCCTCCAGGCCTTGGTTGCCCCAGGGGGGCTTTTCCCAAGAGGCAGCCGGACTTTCTCGGCTGGTTCTTTGCAAACGTTTCTCTTCTCATCCGAGAAGCTTCTTCAGGAGAAGACCCCAAGGAGGTCTGGAGGCTTTTTCTCCTCTCCCCCCCCCCTTCTTTTAACGGAAAGAGCCCTTCAGCTGTGGAGGGCTTAAGTGGAGGCAGCAACCACACCGAGCAGGGGGTTGGGCTAGATGATCTCCAAGGTCCCTCCCAGGCCTTCTGAATCATAAGCCTGGGCTCAATGGGCACCGCTCTGGAGGTGGTTGGGCCTAAGGAGCCTTCAGCCCGCCCTTCCCTCGAAGTCAAGACGAGGAAGCTGCTGGTCTTCCTCCTCTGCCTTGGCTGGATTCCCGGCTGCCGGTGTGGCTGCTGGGGGAGGATTGGGGGGGGGGGGCAGGAGCCCTGGGCCTCTGCTGTACTCCGAGGTCGACACCCAGAGCAGGTTCCCAAACCTTTTCCGGGGGTCAGGCGGGCGTTTGCACTTGATGACTGTGACTGGTTGGTATTCTACGTTGCCCTTAAGGCAGACCTTGAAACTGGGGGGGCTCCTTTCTAACCCCCGCCCCCTTTCTGTGACCTCCTGACGAACAAAGGTTCTCTTAACAACCCTGTGATTAATTTAACTTCCTTGTTTTAGTTAACGACTGTGGCAAGAAAAGTCGTAAAATGGGGCAAAACTCGGTTTTTATTTTTATTTTTTTTATTTTCAAATTTATACCCCGCCCTTCTCCTTGTTAGGACCCAGGGCGGCGCACAGGCATTACTAAAATCACAGTACAAAACAATATATATCATTAAAACATATTAAATAATTTAGAACCCGTGCTAAAACCCATTTAAAAACCCTACCAAATTATAATTTACGTATAAAAAGTCAGAAACGGGGACTATCCTAGGCCGGCTTGTTGGAATAAATACGTCTTAAGGCGTTGGCGGAAGAGGTGGAGGTCTGAGGTAGTACGAAGGTCGTTCCAGAGGGCAGGGCCCGCCACAGAGAAGGCCCTTCCCCTGGGTGTCACCAACCGGCATTGCCCAGCCGACGGCACCCGGAGAAGGCCCTCTCTGTGTGAGCGGATCGGACGAAGGGATGTATGGGGCATGGTTAACCAATGTTTCACGTCACAAGAGAAATGTTGGGCTCACTTGTGGTCGTAAGTCGAGGAATGCCTGCACTCTGGACCCTGGGTCCCCTGGCCCTCCCCCAGGCCATGCCGGTTGCTGTTATTCGTTTTCCTTTTGGTGTAAACCAGGGGTCCCCAAACGTGGCAACTTTAAGCCTGGTGGAGTGGGAGAGCTCTGGGGCCAGCCGTCGGGAGATCCACTGCAGGCCTGGGGAAAACTATACACACACACACACGCTTCCTTAAGAGCTCTGCCTGGCTTGTGAAGATATTGTAAAAACCTGTAAAATCAGCTTTGCCACGGAAAGGAAAACCGGAGAGGCTGAGCGAGTGGCTCTTGAACGGTGCGGAGGGGCCGCTCTGCCTCAAAGCCCCTGGAAGGGGGCCCAGCCTCCGTTGCAGAAGAAGCAGCCAAATGTGGGTCGGCCCTCGGGGGCTCCGCAATGGGGCCTCCCCTCCGGGGACCCTGGGCAGCCGCAGGAGGACTGGGCAGCAGAGCCCCCATCCCACCCTGGATGATCTCCCAGTAGGGCACAGGGGCCAAGCGGTGCCCCCCACCCAAGCAGGGGCCCGGGAGCTACCATAGGCCCCTCTTCCCAGGACTGGAGCTGGCACAGTGTGGGGCAGAGAAAGGGGTCTTTCCCCAGAAGAGGAAGGGTCCCCATTGGGGTGGGGGAATTGTGCAGAGAGGGTGGGATGCAAGGAGGGGCCCTTCGTGGCAGCCAGTCCAGGGGATGCTGTCCTGTTTCCTAAAGCCCCCCCCTCCCCCTCTGATCGGAAGGAAGCCCAAGGCCAGGCCGGGAGGAGCCAGAGCTAGAAGAGGAGCCGAGGCAGGCGGCTGGGAAGGAAGAGGAGGAGCCTCAGGGAGGGTCCCAGAGGGGATGCTGGGCTTTGGGGGTCTCCCGGGGGGGGGGTCCTTCAGGGCCTGGGGCTTTGCTGCTTCTAATTGCTGCAGAGAGAGAGACTTTGAACCCAGCCTGCTCCATGGTGGCCCCTGGCTCAGCAGCCTCCCCCCCCCAGGACCAAAGCCCCCCCTCCCCCGCCCCCACTGCAGGCCTGGCTTCCTCCCTTGGGCCATAGCAGCTGCATCCCTCCGAGATGTTGGTCCCCACCGGATGCCGAGCCCTGGGAAAGAGCCAAGGGGGCCCACGGGCATCTCTGGGCTGCTCTTTTGGATCTGGTGCTTATAGGGAGTCCTCGACTTACAACAGTTCATTTAGTGACTGTTCAAAGTTACAACAGCACAGAAAAAGAGTCTTACGGTGGGTTTTTGCACTTACAGCCGTTGCATTATCCCCCACGGGCACGTGATCAGAATTCAGAGGCTTGGCAACTGGCATGAACCTATGTCGGCTGCTGTGTCCCGGGATCCCCTTTTGCGCCCACGCAAAGTTGACAGGGAAGCCAGACTCACTTCACAGCTGCGTTAGTAAATGAACAGCTGCAGTGATTCGCTTAAGAACTGGGGAATTAAGAATTCATTTAACAACCGTCTCGCTTAGCAACCAAAGTTTGGGGCTTGCGGGAGTGGCGGGGAGAGGAAAGCCTCTGTGGCCCAGGGCTGGAGGGGAGGGGAAGCCAGCTTACCTGTAAGGAGCATGGATCCCGATCAGTGTAAGATCAGTTTCAGCTGAGCACCCTTGATCTCTAATCTAGCCCACGTCAGATCGGGATTTCTAACCAGATCTCACTCGCAGGATTCGCCTGGGAAGCTGGGAGCTGGGCTGTGGCTGTGGCTGTGGCTGGGGGTGGGGGTTGGCTCCCAAGGAGGAGGGGAGAATCCCCCAGGCCTTCAGCCCCCTGTGCATGGAGGCCTCTGCAGGCACAGCAGCTCTTCTGCCCCCCCCCCTTTGGGAGGGGTCTCTGTCACCTGCAAGGTGGAGGGGGGGGGACACCATGCGTGGAATGCCCACCCAGTGAATCGCAGAGGTACCACAGGGCCACCTTACAGGTAGTCCTTGTCTTATGACAGGTTGCATAGTAACTGAAAGTTGTAACTTACCGTACTTGGAAAAGAGATTAACATGTTCTACATTTTGATGGTCAGCCCCCCCCCCTCTCCCCCCTCCCAGTTACCTGAGGGGGGGGATTTACAGCCTGTTTCAGTTTCTGCAGTCACCTGCCTACTTTTGGCTATTGTTTGCCCCAAACCCTTCAGCGGAATCCCCCTGTGGCAATGGATTGGGGGTGGCTTTTACCCTTGTGCTGCAACCCCCCCAAGGGAGAGGCCGCTTCCTGAGGCAGAGAGCTGGAAGACATTTGAGCAGCTTGAAGAGTTGTGGACCTCAGCTCCATGAATTAATCAGAATAGAGCTGGAAGGGACCCTGAAGGTCTTCTAGTCCAGCCCCCCTGCTCAAGCTGGAGACCCTAGACCATTTCAGAGAGGCTGCCCAGGCTCTTCTTTAAAGCCTCCAGTGATGGACCCCCCCCACAACATCTGGAGGGAAGCAGCTCCACGGGTTGATTGTCCTCATTGTGAGGAAATTCCTCCTTAATTCCAGGTTGATGACTAGTTTCCATCCGTTGGTTCTTGTCCTGCTGCTTTGGAGAATAAACCCTCCTCCCTTTTGTGGCAGCCCCTCAAATACGGGAAGACTTCTTTTCCTTAAAGTAGCCCCGCCAGATTCCTCCAACCGTTCTTCGTGTGTTTTAGTCTCTCGTGTCTTTGATCATCTCAGTTGCCCTTTTTCCAAAGCCTCAACTTCTCTTTTGTGCAATGCGGTGACCCAAACTGGCTGAAGGACTCCAGGTGTGGCCTTCCTAAGGCTTTATAAAGCGGTACTGACACTTCACGGGAGTTTGATCCCACGCCTCTGTTTTTACAACCCAGGATCGTATTAGCAATGCTTGTGGACTTCAACTCCCAGAATTCCCCAGGCAGCGTGGCCGGGGTACCCCAGCAGTCCCTTCTAGGACTCGGCCCCTCTCCTGTCTGCGCTGCCTTCCGGGTGCCGGGCTGTTTGCTCAAGAGCTTGCAAACAAGGCGCCTGGCCTGCGTCATCCTTGGCTCAGTTGCACGAAGGCAAACAAAGGAGGCCTTGCAGCAGCTGGGACCCGTCGGACTTGCTGCGTGGCGTCTCCCAAGGCAGGTGGGCAGGTGGACTCCCTGGCATGGCTGGCCCTCCGTCCAGGGAGGCAGAGCGCCACGTGACGGGCTCTCCGCCCTCCTCGGAACGCCTTTTGGGCACCAAAAGAGGCCCCTGCCTCCCCCCCCCCTCCCCAAAAGGAGAATGGGCCAAGAGTGCTCGAGCGCCTTCAGAGGGCTCCGGTTTCTCCTCCTGAAAACGGCTCCCTCCTCACAGCTCCTGATTCTTAGACTTTCCCCTGCAGAGGAGAAGCCTCCTGACTACAATTTGGACTGAAACGTCTGCTGCTTTGTGAGGCAGTTGTTAAATGAGCCACACCTGATTTTACAACCTTTTTCCGCCATGGGTGTTAAGAAACGACCACCGTTATTAAGTAAATCTCATGGGGATATTTCTTTAATAGTTTTTTTTTCTAAATTGCATTTAAAATAGCGGCAAGAGGAAAAGATAAACGAAAGAAACAAGGCATAGAACAAGTGGAAGTCCGCCAGGCTTAATGTTTGCAAAGTTGGCTGGGGGATTGTGGGAGTTGAAGTCCGCCAGTCTTAAAGTTGCCAAGGTTGGAGAGCTGTGGGCTAGAAGACCTCCAAGGTCCCTTCCAGCTCTATTCCGATTGAAATTATAGGTTGAACAATGAAACCGTAATAGAAGCGTCTTTAACCTGCGTTGTCACTTATCCTGGATGCTGCTTTATATGTTGATTCAAGAAATGAAGCTGATTCTTCTGACTTTCCTTGCTCAGACAGTCCAGGAAGAACATTCTCCGGGTTGTAGGAGGCCCCCAAGTGAAACCTTTTTCATAGTGTTTCTCAAACCTGGGCAGCTTGAAGAGGGTTGGACTTCAACTCCCAGAATTCAGTCGTGCTGGCTGGGGGATTCTGGGAGTTGGAGTCCATCCCTCTTCCAGCTGCCCAGGTTGAGAAACGCTGCTTTATCTCACTCCCTCACTTTCCATGCCATCCCGGTCCCTGACTCTCAGCCCCACCGCCTGGAGAAACTGAAGTGGGTTTTTTTTTGTGTGATGCCACCTGAGACAATCTGGGCAGTCAGAAAAGAGCAAAGGAGTTTAGGCAGAAATCTAAGCTGCGGCTACTCCTTCATGGGAGTTTTTCAGAAATACTGGACTGGGGAGGGCATATTGTCTTTTGCCCTGGTCAGGGGGGATTGGACTAGAAGACCTCCGAGGTCTCTTCCCCACTAGGATTCTGTGTTCCATGTTCCGTATGTATGTATGTATATGTATATGTGTGTGTGTGTGTGTGTGTGTATAATTGTTTCCACAACACCCTGTTAAGGCCCCAATTAAGGGAGGAAGCACACTGCTTTTCCTTTTCTGCCTTTCGGCTCATCACCAGAGACCATGTAGACCAGGGATCCCCAACCTTTTTTGCACCAGGGACCGGTTTCATTTTAAAGAAAATTCTGCGGACCGGCTGGCCTAGAGGGGGGGGGGGGGGGGGGACAGGCGGCGCATGCGCACACGGGGGGGGGGGGAGTCGGCTCACTGGGCCCTCTAGGGCAGCGGTGAGCAAACTTATTAGTCAATAGAGCCAAATATCAACAGTACCACTACTGAAATTTCTTTTGAGAGCCAAAAGGTGTGGCCTTTTTTGTGGGAGTGGCTCAGTTGTCGTGTGACCCGTGGCCAACCTGGAAAATGTGGTGAAACTCACTTAACGGTCTTGCTTAGCAACCAAAATTTTGGGCTCAATTGTGGTCATAAGTTCTTTCTTTCTTTCTTTCTTTCTTTCTTTCTTTCTTTCTTTCTTTCTTTCTTTCTTTCTTCCATTTCTGGCTGGTCTTTGGTCTTCTGAAGATGGTAAAAATGGATTTATGGGCACTCAGTATAAAGGCAGCCCATGACTCTTTGGGATGCTGGTTTGAATCCAGGAAATGACTCAGAGGATGTGATTCCTTTGAAATGACCACTGTGAGAAAAATTGCCCGCCCGCTGCGGGATAACCTCCCCAGTCGACATGCTGGCCCCTCCAGGAAGCCCCGGAAAGTGCAGTGAGCTGCGGTGGCCGTCGGAAGGAGGTGGTGGAGGCGCGCTCGCCCATCCTCTCCCCAGGGGGCTGCTCCCTCCTCCTCGCCGGCCCTGCGGCCCGGTTCCTATGAAGCCACGGACCGGCACCGGTCCGCGGACCGGGGGTTGGGGACCCCTGATCTAGACAGAAAGCCAAGAATTCCGTTGTGTAATTTTTTTAATGTTTGTGTTACGTTTTTGATATGTATAGGCTTCTATTATTTAATAGTTGACAATAGATTACCTTGATGTAGCTCCAGAATCCTCCCTCATCAATTGGTAAATGCATTTTCTATTCTTGGAAGTGAAAAGCCCCATAAAAATTTTCTAAACAAAGATTTTATTTTCTGAAAATACTTCCTGGGCATTTGAGAGTGAATCTTACGGTCTTTAAATTTAGCCAGCTTCCCTCCTTGACTTATTGTTTAAATTTATTGTTTAAATTTCTATACCGCCCTTCTCCCTTCCGGGACCTCTCGGGGTGCCGTCCAACGGCAATGCCAGTGGGTGACGCCCAGGGGAAGGGCCTTCTCTGTGATGGGCCCGACCCTCTGGAACGACCTACCCCGAGATATTAGAACGACCACGGACCTCCGCTCCTTCCGCCAAAAAGTCAAACCTTATCTGTTCTATCAGGCCGGTTTGGCCTAATTGACGCTTCTCGCCCCAGTCTGTTTTTGCAAATTGTCTATTTGGTTTTAATGGGCTGCAATTTTAATGTTCTTAAATTCTAGTACAGGGTAATTCAATTCGTTTTTAACTTTGTATGTTTTGTATGTTTTTAGATGGTTTTTAATTTTCCTGTACACCGCCCCGAGTCCCGTCGGGGAGAGGGGGGCGGTTTATAAATGTAATTAATTAATTAATTAATTAACCTGGCTAGTTGGAAGCCGGTTGGGCTTATGCTGGAGTATTTGGGGGGGGGGTTGGTTTCCTTTTGAGGAAACCCTCTGCATCTACCCTTCATACCTGGACCTCCCAATCACTGGCTTGTTATGAAATGTTTCTTGGTGCCCTTGAGCCCCTTCACTCCCCCTGAATTGTCCTTTCATGAGGCTGGGAACAGGGCGGCCTTTTCGGTTGTATCGTCAGCTTCCCTGGGACGAATCCTACGGAGGGCAGCCGCAACCAGCCCCCACGCGGCTCAGGCATGAACCCCCGGCCGGGGGTGGGGGAGATTCGTGCGGGAGTCCTGCTCCTTCGTCGGGGGCTTCTTCGTGTGGGCGACAGGCCTGCTACGGTGCCTCTGGTGCCCTCCTCCAGTTGAGGGCTGCTCCCTGAATAGGGGAGCCCCAGGCCATTGGCAGATTGGAGGGAGGGAGGCCCCCAGGCCCTGCCCTTTGCCCACCCTGTGCCTCCAGGAAGGAGCCTGCTCAGACTCCCTTTCTCGTTAGGCCAAATGCGCCCATCAGCCATAGCCAGCTGCCTTCCTCCTCCTCCTCCTCCTCCTCCTCCTCCCTTGCAAGGCAGGCAGACTGACTCCCGAGTCCGGTCACCTTGGCCACTTGTGGATTTCAACTCCCCGAATCCCCCAGCTCCGCAAGGGTGTCTCTGGCAGCCTTTGGCTTCTCCTACCTGCGTGCATTTCTCCTGTGCCGTCGGGGGCCTCCTGTCCCTCTTCTGTGCCTGGGGATGAGCCCAGCCCCCGTGCTGGGTTCCTTCAAAAGAGCCTCGGAATGGAATGGGATAGAATAGAATCGAATCCCGTGATTGGACACGCGAGGGAACTGGCCTTGGGGGCAGAGGCTCTGGGTGGACGTAGGGGGACAAGATAAAATCCCTCCAGAGACGCAGGAGGCGCAGCACTCAGGGACGGTCGCAGGGTACAACTAGGCAGCCAGGGAACAACCTCCGTCTCAATGCGAATCCCACGGAGAGGAGCCACAGAGTTACCGTCCTGCAGTCCCCAGTGGGAGGAGGCCAAGAGGAAGGCAGTTGGGAGGGAATTATTTCTTTAGCAGAGGGAGGGGGAAAACCTGCCCTTGTGTCTAGTTCTCTCGTGGTCTATAGTGCTCCATGGCGTCGTTTGGAGGGGAGCAGTTGAAGCCGCTTGTGTCCAGGGTGCGAGGGCTCTCTAGATATTGTCAGGGCCTCCTTTTGACTCCTGCAGTGCCTGATGAGTGGCAGGTGGGAGCCTGGAAGCTTCGCATGGAGGGCCGGACGGCCCTGAAGCAGCCTCAGGGCTCACAGGCACTGGCTTCCCTGCCCTTCCCCCATCCCCGTCCCTCCCCAAACCTGGCCCAGCCTGACTTCGCTCTGCCAGCTGCCCTGGAGGACATGCAGGAGGGGAGGAGAGCGGAGGACGGCTGGGCCTCCGAGGTTCTCAAGGAGGCGCTTCAGTGGTTGGGGGCAGAGTCAGCCAGAGGTTCAGATCTGGCACTGTTGCCCACCTCCGGAGCCCTTCCCAAGGACCTGTGAGGGGCAGGTGGGGCGGGGGGGGGGGGGTTCTTCCAGGGGGTTCCTGGAAAAGCCGCCCTTTGCAAAGGACCAATGCTGGGGGGTCTGGCAGTGGCTGGGGTTGGCGGCAAAGAAAGATTTGGCAGACCAGAGCAATGGAGAGGAACCGGGATGGGCCTCCCCAGAGGAATTCTGCCGTGTTAGGACAGTTGCTACGGCAGCTCTTCTGGGTGACTGATCAGGGGAAGGCCCTGAGCACCGGACGCCTTGACTTCAGCAAAGGCCCCTCCCCCCCCCCCCCCCCGGTGAGTGAGTGAGGCAGGCGGCTGCCCTGAACTGCCCTTCTGACCGCAGTGGCGGCTGGTGGGCTTGGGCCAAAGGGGAGGGCGGGGGAGGGGCTGCCGGAGGGAAGGGAGGGGCCTTTGCAGGAGAGGCTGAGCTGGGGGGGCAGCTCACACTTTAGGGGAACAAGGTATGGGGGGGGCAAATGAAGGGAGGGGGGTTTGCTTTCTGGCAATGTTTCTGGAGGAAGCGGGGAAGGCTGAATCTCAGACGGGGGAGAGGAGGGTCGCCCTGGGGCAGCCGAGGGGATCCGGGGGTCCTTGTGGGTCCTGTGTTAAGACAACCAGCGCGGTGATCTTGCTGTGAAGGAGGGCAGCCCTGTGCTCGCTTGGGGTGCATCCCCAGGGCCCTCATTCCAGCTCCAGGGAAGCGACGACCCCCTTCCGTTGCAGTGCAGTCCATGGGCACCGGTTCAATCCCCCTCCCCGACATCAGAAAGAGGGGAAAAGATGGGGCCCTCTGCAGGGGTCTCCCTTGGGACCTCCAGGAGGTGGGCCAGAGCCTGGGCTACGTCTTCACTCAGGCCCTCGTGACATCTCGACTGGACTACTGCAATGCTCTCTACATGGGGCTTCCCTTGAGGTGCACTCGAAAGCTACAGTTAGTGCAGAATGTAGCCGCGCGGGTGATTACGGGAGCCTCTAGATGCTCCCATATAACACCGATCCTGCGTGAACTGCACTGGCTTCCTGTGGCCTTTCGGGTGCGCTTCAAGGTTCTGACGACCATCTTTAAAGCGCTCCATGGCTCGGGGCCTAGTTATATGCGAGACCGTCTTGTGCCCCATACATCCCTTAGACCGATACGCTCCCACAGAGAGGGCCTTCTCAGGGTGCCGTCGGCCGGACAATGCCGACTGGCGACACCCAGGGGAAGAGCCTTCTCTGTGGCGGGCCCTGCCCTTTGGAACGACCTACCCCCTGAACTCCGGACCATCACCGACCTCCGCCTCTTCCGCCAATGTCTAAAGACATACTTTTTTCATTAAGCCGGCCTAGCCTAACCTCCCATGGGGACTTTTAGAAAAGTTTTAAATTGGGTTTTTAATTAATAATTGGTTTTAGCACAGGTTTGGGATTTAATATATATTTTAAATTATTTATCTATGTTCTATTTTGTATGTTTTTTAAATTTCCTGTGCGCTGCCCTGGGTCCTCTGCGGAGAAGGGCGGGATATAAATGTAATAAAATAAATAAAAAAATAAAAAAATAAAAGAGCCTTCTCTGTGGCGGGCCCTGCCCTGTGGAACGACCTACCCCCGGAACTCCGTACCATCACTGACCTCCGCCTCTTCTGCCAGTGTTTAAAAACACATTTCTTTCATCAAGCCGGCCTAACATAACCTCCGCTGTGACTAGTATAGATAGTTTTAATTGGGGATTTTTAATTGGTTTTAGCGCAGGACTTGGTATTTAATAGGTTTTTACATTTTTTGTATTTTAGTATTATTTTATATGTTATTTTAAATTCCTGTGCGCCGCCCTGGGTCCTTTTGGAGAAGGGCGGGATATAAATCAAATAAAACTCAAAACTCAAACTCCTGTCTGGCTGAGGAGGACGCTGGGCCTGCCAGGCGGTGGATCTGGAAGGGCGACTTGTGCCAAGGAAGCCAACTCTCCGGGCAGGATTCCTGTCGGTTCCACCCCAACCCAGAGAGGCCCCCAGGGAGAGATTAATGCTACAGTTCCCAGTGGGGAGGGGGCTTGAGGGATGGGGGGGGGGCTTCTGGGCCAAGGGAGAAGGACTTTTCTTTCCCTCTCCTGTCCTGGGATGCTCTATAGGCCAGGTGGGATGAGACGCCCAGGGCCTTGGCCGAGGGAGGTGAGGGAGCTCTCGGGGGGGGGGGGGAGGTAGGGGGGGGCTCTATGCAAAGCAAGAGAGTCGCCATCGTCCTCATCAGGAGGCCAATCTCTGCAGGGGGCAGGGAAGAAGACGGGAAAGGGGAGGATGACACCATCATTCAAGACGGGGGACCTCAGGCCCCCCTGGGAGAAAGGCTTGGCCTCAGCCGTAGCCCTTCCCCCTCCTCTTCCTTTGGGCAGGGGGTCTGTCCGGGGAGGCCGGCCGCTTGGAGGAGCTGCCCACTGGCCTCTTTCCGGCCTGCGTCAGAGGGATTAAGGCCCTCTAATCTCCCTGGTTGAGCTGCTGCTGAGGTGCCTCTGCCTTCGCCCTCTGCTCACACCGGCAGCTGGGCAGGATCTGGGGCCGCTTCTGCTCAGCCTGGCCCCCGGGGGCAGCACCGGATCGGGGCCCCCAACACAGGACCCCCTCGGTCGGTCGGTCGGCCTGAAGGCTCCTGGCGCCCAAGCAGCTCCTGAAGGAAGCAGGCCTTTCCCTGCAGAATCCAATCTGGGCCGGTTGAGCCTCCTGAGCTTTGGGACTCGTGCTGGATCCTCAGGGAATCTCTCTCTGTCTCTCTGGGGGGCATTTCCCCCTCTCCCCCCCCCCCCCCCAGACGAGTGAGGTTTGGATGAATGGTTTCTCCCAGTTACTTTTTAATCTTCTGCTACCCCCCCCCCCAACCGCTGGAGAGGCCAAGAGGCAAAACCTCTGGATTCCCACTTTCCCAGGCACCCAGGACAGCCTGGAGGGCCCCCATTCCCCACCTTTTAATGCCCCCCCCCCCAAGTGAAGAAGTTCCACCTTCCGCTCCCTCCCCGTTTCTCTCGGTTCTACAGACCTCCAGCCTCTGCTCCTGCACCTTCCCAGCCCAGGCCCCCATATATCCCAGGCCACCAGCCTCCTCCCTCTCACCAGTAACTGAGGTGGAGGACCCTCCCGCTCAGACGCCCCCCCCCTCGATGGCGGTTTGCTCCGGGACCTCGGCTCCGTCTTTGCATCAAGGGAGCCCCTCCCTCTGATCCTGGGTCTTCTCGGTACCCGAAGGACAAAGTTCATAAATAGTCCAGATGAATGTAGGAGTCCTCGACTTACGGCCACAATTGAACCCCAAATACTGTTGTTAAGCGAGATGTTTGTTCTTGCCGTAGTTGTTAAGCAAACCACTGCAGTTGATAAAGTTAGTGACCCGGTTGTTAAGCGAATGGACTTGTCACCTGGGACACGGCACCGCCACAGATCTGCCGAGGGCCTCGATTTCTTTTTTTAATTAAATTTTTTATTTTTAATATTAAGAATAAATAAAAAACATCATTCGTTTCGTGCTTTATACAACATGTCGTTCGGCCAAGCGTTTTGTGCGTCAGTGCTTGAAATCACAAAAATATCTATCCATATTTCTTTGGTCATATATATATATCACTTTTGTTTCATATAACAACATTTCCATTTATCGAATCAATCTTTTCCCCCTAATTCTTCAATATATAAACAAGGTGTTAAATAAAGAAAAGGAAGGAGAAAAGAAAGTCTTCCCATGTTATACCATTATTTTCCATTGTCTCTAGAGGTAACTATTATTGTAAAGTAAAATATTTCCTCCCTCTAAAGACAAAAATTTATACAAGTTTTATAATAATATAATATGCATATTATATCCCTTAGATTTCCTTTTTTCCAACCATTTATAAAGTTTATCCCTATTTAATAAAATTGTTTGCTCTCCTGCTCTCTAACTTCAAAGGTTAATCTACTCATCTCTGCGCATTCCATAATTTTACAAATAACTTCTTCTGTGAGGGTAGTTTGTCATTTCTCCAATTTTGAATCCCGTGACCCTGGGGACGCTGCCAAGGTTGGAAGCGTGAAAATAGATTCTAAGTCACTTTGAACAGTCCATTAAATGAACTGTTGTAAGTCGAGGACCGTCTGAAGCCTTTTGACACGTGAGCAGAGGAAATGCATTTTCTTCATCCGATTCCCCCCCCCCCCCCCGAGCTCAAGAGGACTCTGGGCGGCTGAGCACCCGACTCCCCCGGCCGTCCCCAGCCTTCCCCAGAGTCCTGGCTGGGCTCCCCCGGACTCCCGCCCATGGTTGCTGAAAGCTCAGATGTCCCAGTTCGGGTGAGGTTGCTTCTTCTCTTGCCCTCCGGTGCCCCTCTTCTTTGGGCAGCCCCTCAACTCTCGAAGGCTGCTCTCCTGTCCCCCCGGCCCTTCCCTTCACCAGACCAGCCAGGCCCAGTTCCTGCAACCGTTCCTCATCAGGTTTGAGCCTCCAGTCCCCTCATCATCCTCCTGGTTGCTCTTCTCTGCTCTCTTGCCGGAGTCTCCACCTCTTCTTCTTCTTCTTCTTTTGAATGGTGGTGGCCAAAAGTGCTGGAGCATCCTCGGAGTGGCCTCACCAGGCCCTTACAAAGCGGTGTCATCCCTTCCCCTGGTCTTGATTCCCTCCCTCCCTCCCTCGGTTGAGGCAGCCTTTCGCAGCTGCTGCCCACGGCTGGCTCCTATTTAAGGGGTTTGTCACTATGGCTCCCCCTGGCAGCTGCTGCCATGGAGCCAGGTAGGCTGCAGGTGTGCAAGAGAAAGAAAGGGGCTGGAGGTTGGAAGGAGGGGAACTGCAGGCCGATCAGGCGAAGGCTTCAGAAGACGCTTTTACACTCAGCGCTCAGAGTTCTGCCAGCCTGGCTAGCGGTCCCTGATAAACCCAGGAGCAGCAACAGGCACCAAGAGCTTCAGGCCATCAGCAGTGGGCTATCTACCAAGACAGGCAGGGAGATGAAGCCCCCTCCCCTTCCCTACAGACACAAGGAGGGGAGAGAGAAACACCCTCTAATGACCACTCATGTAGGGGCTCCTCTTCAAACAGCCAGTGACCCCCCCCCCCAGTCCTTCAAGGGTTACACCAGAGCTGCAATGGGTCGGCCTCCTTGCATCAGCCTGGCTGTTCATGGCTTACAACCTTTCATCAGCTGGCAGCTATTCAATCCTCAGTCCCTTGAGGGAAGTCTCAGGCCTTTTGTGGTGGTGGTGGGGAGGGGCTGAGTGAGGGTGATGGACCCTGGCCTAAGGAATGGGCGGGGGAGCGAGTAAAGGGGGAGGGCTGTGGGGGGGGGGCTGTGGGCAGACCCCGTGGGCGGAGGGGAGGAGCTGGTTCCCCAAGCTGGCGCCCTCCGAACACGCCAGGCCAACCGGTTGCCATGATGGTGCCCTGGCAGGCCTCTCCCTTCAATGCCCCTGGTGCTTTGCGACTCACAGGCTCTGTCCCGAGAGTCTGGCGCTCGTCTCCCTGGCAGCCTTGTGGCACCCTGGCACACAGTGCCAGGCGCACCCGCCCCTCCCTCCCTCCCCCCCCCCCCCGGGCGGCTGCTGCTCTCCTCCCCTCCTTCCTGGTGGCTCTGCCCAGCTCACCTTCCCCTCCCTCCCGTCCCTCCCCCATCCCTGGGAGGATTGATCCTGCCAGCCTCCCTGGAATGACACCAGGTGCAGCAGCGCCTGATGCTCTCCTGACGCCTGCCAACCCCCCTCCCCTCCCCCCGTGTGTGTGTGTGTGTGTGTGTGTGTGTGTGTGTGTGTGTGCAGCAGGAGGAGGAGGCTGGGGATTAGATTGTTCTGGGTTTAAGCTGATCAGGAAGCCGTGTCACTGGCGGGAGGTGCTGGGCCGAAGCACATCTGGATCTGGGCTCTCTTCCAGGCACCCCCCCTCCCTCCCTCCCCGCCTCAGGCCTCACTGTGCCCAGGGCCAGCAAGAGTGGGCCACTCCTCCCCCAGGCCCCAAAGCAGCCCCACCCCCCAGGGCAAGAGACGGTCCCTGCCAGAGGAACTGGCTTTGTAGTCAAGGGAGGGACTCGCTGGCCGGAGGCTCCCTGGCCTTTCGGACGCCTGGACCCTTGGCCTCGGAGGCCTCCTGCCCTGCCCCTGCCCTCCTGCTGGACCAGAATTGCTCTTGGGGGGGGCAGTTTCTGGGGCTGATGTGGGGGGCCAGAAGAGGCTCTTCCTCTCACCAGGGTCTGGGGGGGGGATCCCATCTGTTCGGGAAGGTGGGGCTCCCCCTGCTGGAGCCCCAGGGCAACTGCAGCCCTGCGCTTGGGCCTCTAGGGCAACTCCTGGGGTTCACCTGTCCTCCTTTACCTGCGTCTACATGGGATTTGCATGAAGGAGGTTTTTCTGCACAGAGTCAAAACAACAGAGGTTTTTAAGTTAGAGGTGAGAGAAACAGAAAAGTCATAGAAAAAGAAGGGAGACCCAGAGGAAGGAAGAGAGAGAGAGGAAAGAAGGAATAAGAAGGAATAATGGCTCCCCTCCTTCCTAACAGCAGTTATAAATCCATTCATTTCCCCCCCCCCGACCCCCCTTCAGTCTCTAAGGTTCCCCGAAAGTCTCTTTCTTTCTTTCTTTCTTTCTTTCTTTCTTTCTTTCTTTCTTTCTTTCTTTCTTTCTTTCTTTCTTTCAAATACTTAATTATCTGTTTAATAACAATACATCTTTATAAATTCACTCATCTTTTTCTGTTATTCTTTAAAGGATAAAGGAGAAAAATATTCCCCGAATTCATGTTATACAACATTACTTTCAATTATCATTAGAGAGTACAATACTTATATATCACATATTCAAACTCCAATTAATATTTCCCTATATAAAACTAAAAGGTTACCAAGTATTTCAATTCATATATATCTCAATCATTCTTTCCACCATTGTTAATCTATTTTCTGAACCTGCCTCTGCCCCACTGTTTCCGGAGGGCAGCCTGGTCACCAGGAGGCTTTTGTGCCAGAGATAAGGCCAGAGAACAGGTTGCGGTGGGGGAGGGGGGGGACACTGTTTCTTCCTCTTTTCTCTCCCCTCCCAATGTTGGACACCTCCCCCCCCCCCGAGAGGAACCGTCTTGTGGCCTGCAATAATGATAATAACGAACCTTTGCCCTCTCCTTCTCTCCCCAGTGAAAGAAAGCAAAGCTCCAGGACCCCCAGGTAGGTGCACAATGGCTTCGGGGGGGGGGGGTTGTGTTTGCTCATGTGGGGCTTAGTTGCTCCCCTGTCTTGGTGATGGTCTTTGGGGCCTGGGGCTCCCTGCACCCCCAGACAGGTAGAGAGAAGGTGCCGAGGCAGAGCCCCCCTTTAGAGCCCTCGGAAAGTGGGGCTGGGCCTTCCAGGGGGACGGCCGGACTGGTGGTCTGCTCTGTCTTGTTTTCTCCGTGGGGCTTTCCCTGCTGCTTCCTGGCAGCAAAGGGGCTTGGCAGGTAAAGGGCAGAGGTTAGGCCCTGGAAGGCTTCCGGAGACCGAATGCCCAGGCCTTCCCTTCTGCCCTCGCCCTCTCAGCCACACAGGAGGGCGGGTGTGGGTGCCAAAGAGGACCTTCAGGAGAACTGCAGCCCGTGGCCAAGAGGGCTGGACCTGCTTGTGTCCTCAAAACCTGGCTGGGCACTTTGGGAGAAGGTTCCCACGGTAGAGACCTGCAGAGACATTGTAGAGGCTGGCTGGGGAATTCTGGGAATTGAAGTCCCCCAGGTCTTGAAGTAGCCCAGGTGGGACATCCCTGGCTTAGATGTTCCATTTCCTGCAGAGCAGCTACCAGAACAGAAGATGGGCTCCAGTTTCTCCAGTTCCGTTGGGCCTGCTGCTTGGCTCTTCTCCCCCTTCCTTCATCCACACAAACGCTTTCCGGTGGAATTCAAGGGGGAAGCTGACCACAATTTTAACCAGCGTTGTTCGGGGGCCGCTTGTCGAATTCCCCGGGGTGTGTGTGTGTGTGTGTGTTAGTTTTCTGCTTTGTGTTGGCAAAGAGTTACCAATATTTGTCTCATGAAAAAAAAATCCCCCTCTGCAGAGAAATTCAACACTTACGTGACGCTGAAGGTGCAAAATGTCAAGAGCACCACGGTTGCCGTTCGTGGGGCCCAGCCCTCTTGGGAGCAGGACTTTCTCTTGTAAGTGAAGCCCTGGGGACCAGCCCCTCCCCTCCGCCCACGGGCTCCGCCCACAGCCCCCCCCCCCCTCCCCGGCCTCTCCTGGCTGTGGGTTCCTGGGGATCCTGCACTAAGGAACCTGAATCTGGACTTCTCCAGCAGGCAGGCGAGAGGAGCCTCGGGTCTGGATCCGAATCCATCGCCTTTTATAAAGCCACGAATCAACTTGGGCCTTGGTGTCATTAACTGAGTTGCATCTGAATTCTGGCGGGGCGGGTGGGGGGTGGGGGAGGGGCTCTGGCTGGGGAATTCTGGGAGCTGAAGTCCACAAGTCTTGAAGGCCCCCAGTTTGGACACCCCTGCCTTGAATTGATGTGAAGGTTGAGCTCCAGAGGCCGAAGAAAGCGCTAGTCCATCTGGACTTTTCCCTGGAGGAGGGTGGTCCCCACGCAGAGCCCTTGACCTGAGCCTCTCTTGCCCCCTTCCTCCTCTCCTCCTCCTCCTCTACATCAGCCGTGGATTTTCTGGGTCCGGAGCGGCCTCTAGTGGCCAAGGAGCGCCAGTGCAGGGCCGGCTCTCCCCTGCATTGGGCCCAGCTGGGCTTCTCCAAAGGGTTGACCTGCCTGCAGGGAGGGGCTCCCGCTGGTCCAAAGGGGCATTTGGGGGAGGGGGCCCTTGGCAGGAAGGTTCCTGGGTGAGGAGCTCATGCCCCCCCATCCTCCCCCCCCCCTCGGGTTGCTGACGTCTCTCTTCTATCTCACCCCTCCCCTTCCCTCCCCCCCGGCCTCTGCAGCGAGATCAGCCGCCTGGAGCTGGGCCTGGTTGTGGAAGTGTGGAACAAAGGGCTGATCTGGGACACCATGGTGGGCACGGCCTGGATCGCCCTGGAGACCGTCCGGCAGGTCGGATGAGGTCAGTCCCCTCTCCTGGGTGACTTCCTGGGGCCTCTGCTTCTTTCTTCTCTTCTGCCTGGGGGGGTCTCCAGCTGACGGCCCTTCCCCACCCCTCCCCTTCTCCATGAGCCCCCCTCCCCTGCACCCCAACACTGGCATCTCCCTTGTGCCCCCTTGCCATGCCCCCCCCTCGCTCCCTTGTGCAGCCTCCCCAGCGATCCCCCCCACCACATCTTACCCCTAACCCCCTACAGCTTCACCCCCTAAGCCTCCCCTGCCTCTTTTGCATTTGGCACAACTCCCCCCCCCCCCCGTTCCCCTGGGCCTCCCCCTCCCCCCCCCCCCAGCCTTGTTCCCTTAAACAATTGCCTTGGGAAGCAACAGGAATTCTGCTGCCAATTGTGGTGGTAAGTGGAAGAGCCCCTGCATTTCCCAATGCTTGTCCTCCAAGACCCTCCCTCTGCCATACGCGCCCCCCCCCCCGGCCTGGCTTCTGAGGACAAGCTGGTTGCCACTGAAGTATTCCTCCCCCCACGCACCTCCTCTGCCTCTGGGCTCCTCTTGGTCAAGATCGAGGCAGTGAAACACGGAGTCCTTGACTTACCACCACAATGGAACTGTCGCTCCCCCCCCTCCGTTCCCTTCCGGGCCTTTAGCGCCTGCTGGCCTTGGGCCTCCGGAGTCTGCCTTTCTCACGCCGGCCTTTTCCTCCCCCCAGGAAGGCCCCGGGGAGTGGTCCACCCTGGAGGCCGAGGTCCTGATGAACGGCCAGGAGGTCTGCGGCACCAAGAACCCCACCCCCCACAGGATTCTGCTGGACACGAGATTCGAGCTGCCTTTTGGTGAGTCTGGCCGAGCTTTCCTTTCCGTGGGGGGTCTTTAGCATCCGGTTCCTCTCTAGGACTCAGTTCCTGTGAAAGAACCCAGAAGGGCAGCCTCCCCCCCCCCCCCCGGGTCCTTTCTTCGGCTGCAATCCTTCCACTCCCCACCACCCAGAACTGAAGAAGCTTCTGGGATGAGAAGTGAAATCTCTTCAAAGAAAAAACCCCCAATCAAGTCCAGTTGCCTCTTGGAAAAAACAGAAGGTATCTTTGGGTTATCTGAAGGTTTAGAAAATTACGGAACAAGACATTGAGTCATCAACACACAATCACACACGGTTTCAGCCGGTTTAGCCGGATCCCACAGGTAGAAATCCTCCAGGTGAAGGACGGGTGGGGCAGCCGGAACCTTCTCAAGAATAAATGCCCCCCCTGCCCCCGTGGGGAGAAAGGAAGCATGCCCAGGAATGGAAGGCGGGTGGGATGAAAGGAGGAGGAGCATCTGCAGGCGGGAGGAGCGAGAGGCCGAGGCACAACTGGAGCAGATGCTCAGGAGGGGAGAGGCAGGCAGAGGAGGAAAGGAGGGGGGGCTTTGGCTGAATCAGAAGCCCTGGACAGAGAAAGGTCCATCTCCTTTTGCTATTTCACTTGTGTTGTGTTTAGGTTTCGTCATGTTTCATCTTTTAATGTAAGATGGGCGGTTAATGGAAGGAAGGAAGGAAGGAAGGAAGGAAGGAAGGAAGGAAGGAAGGAAGGAAGGAAGGAAGGAGAGATTCAGGACTCCCTGGAGGGCAGAGGGGTTGGAGTCTCCAGCCAGAGCAGTTGCCCAGGGGTCTCCAAGGAGCTCAGGGGGGGCCGTGTCAGAGTCCTGTCACCCCCAGTGTTTTCTGGAATGCCAGAAGGTGTGCAGGGCCCCCCCTGTCTCTGTTGCCAGCAAAACGCCTGAGGGGACCATGGAGCCACTGATGGGGGAGACTCTGGGCTGATCTCCTGCTCTCGCTGGCCCCAGGAAGGCGGAGGGCGGCCTGGATCCTGACCCTAACAAAAACCTCCTTAAATCCCATGGAAAAGATCCCCTGCCCTTGAGTGGATGCCTTGCCTGGAGGCCTCGAGGGGAAAACTCTGGCTCTGCATCGCTGGGCTGCCTGACGCACGTTGGAACCGGGGCCCTGCGCTCAGGCTCACACAGAGAGAGAGAGGGGCCCCCCAGAACCACTGAAGGAGCCCATCAGAATTCAGGGGGATCTTGACAAGTTGGAAGGACAGGCAGACGTCAGCAGGCTGGCTTAGATGAGGAACCAGAATAGAGCTGGAAGGGACCTTGGAGGTCTTCTAGTCCAACCCCCTACTCAAGCAGGGGATCCTAGGCCTTTCCAGACAAATGGCTGCCCAGCCTCTTCTTAAAAGCCTCCAGTGATGGAGCTCCCACAGCTTCCGGTGGTAAGCTGTTCCCCTGGTTAATTGTCCTCCCTGTCAGGAAGTTTCTCCTTAATCCCAGGTTGCTTCTGTCTTTGGTTCCTGCCCTCGGGGGCTTTGGAGAATGGGTGGGGGCCCTCTCCTTTGTGGCAGCCCCTCAGATACTGGAAGGCTGCTATCCTGCCCCCCTTCGTTTCCCTAGAAGGGCCACACCCGGGCCCTTTGGGTGGTCAAAGTCAGAAGGTGCCAGCAGGATCCACACTTTAGTGGCTCTCAAGCGGAGTCCGAGCCCCTGGTTGGAGGCAGCTGTGAGCAAAGGAAAAGCCACCCTCCGTGGCGTTAACAGAGACGTCATGGCCAGATGAAGGGGAGCCACCACTCCTCCGCCCTGCACTGGGGGGGGGCACCTGTGGGTTTCTGCCCCCCGCTTGGGCTCTGCCTTTGGGCAAAGACTCTGGCCAACGGGGGCCCGTCCAGGGAAGAGCAGCCTGGAGAGGAGAGAGGGGAGGGGGCTGGGAGGAGCAGGACGGGGCTGCCCACTGGAGTGGACGGAGGGGGCTGACAGTAGATGGAACTAAAAATAAGCCACGGAAGTCATAATGCAAACCTCCTTAATTAACCTTTTTTTTAAAAGAAAGAAAGAACGCCCTTTGTCCCCGTTGGGTAGGTTGAGCCCAGAGGAGGCTTCGCAACGGCCTCTGAGGGTCGTCCAGGGCGGGAGGAGCCCCAGGCCTTCAGCCCCAAGGAGAGGCTGGCTTTGGAACAGCCGTTGCTAGGATGCTGCAGGGTTGGGCTAGATGATCTCCCAGGCCCCTTTCCAGTCCGACTCTGTGCTCTGGCAAAGGTTTGGCTGGGCAACTCTTCCGCCCAGGGCAGCTGTTGGCATGAAGGAAGCGGCCTCTGGATCTGGGGGCCTCTATGTCCGTCCTTCTGCCCCGTGGGAAGGGGAGAATAGGAGTTCCCCCTTCCCAGCAGCCACCCAGGCGTCCTTGTCGAAATGCGGTCAGGAAAACAGTGGCCGGTGCCGCTTCTGCCCGGGGCCTCTGCCTGGGGGAGGGGGCTTCCATTCCCTCCGTTCCTGGGCCCAGTTTGGGAAGCGGAAGAGGGAGCCAGGCTCCCAGGGAAGGAAGCGGCTCTCCTTTGGGCATCTGCATGTGTGTGTGTGTGTGTGTGTGTGTGTGTGTGTGTGTGTGTGAGAGAGAGAGGGGGGGGGAAGGGGGGAGGGAGATGTCTACACTGCTTATCTATTTACATCTGAGACTTTCTCAAAATGCCGTTCCCAAGGCAACACGGAGGCTTTGGCTTCCAATGTAAAAAGCCACCACGTGGCCCAGTTGTCCCCCCCCCCCGACCCCCCCCCCAAGTGGGCCAGAGGGAGCCTGAAGGGGAAGGTCCTTCTGCCAGCCAGAGACAGGAGGAGAAGGGGTGGGCAGCCCCCAGAAGCCCCCAACATCCAGTCCTGGAAGGAGAGAGCCCCGTGTCTCCAAAGCGCCTGGTTAAAAGCCCTGGGGGAGGGGGCCTTAAGGGGAAGCCCCTCCAGGCTGACCTCTGCCCCCTCCCCATCACCAGCCATCCCAGGCCACCAGCCCTCAGGGCGGCAGCTGGGAAGTTCTCCCCACACTTTCCAAGGACGGGCCTTCTCCCTCCACCCAGATGCCCCGGCTGTGCAGATGTGGGGCTGGGGGGAAGAGAGCGGGGGGGGGGGGCAGGGGATGGACGTTTGCGTGGTGGCTCTGCCCTGCATTCAAGGTTGGCGCCTCTTTGCTCCTCTGCAGACATTCCTGAGGACGAAGCCAAATACTGGACCAAGAAGCTGAAGCAGATGAACTCGCTGGAGGAAGAGGAGGAGGAGGAGGTGGGTCTCTTGCCCCGGGGCACCTCCGGACCCTCCACTGCAGGGCCTCTGCAGTGGCACAGTGGGCAAAGCGCAGCGTGGCAGGAGAAAACTCTGCCTTCCGTCCTTGACTCAGCCGCCCCTCCTTCCCAGGGTGCCCCCATGAGGGCCCAGAGGGCTGGGGGGGAAGGAGAGGCTGACTCTGGGGAGCGCTCAGAGGGGGCTGGAAAAGAAGCCTTCAGGGCTGGGGCTCTTCCCCCCCCCCCCCCCGAGGCCTCAGCCCAAGTGAAGGGAGCCCAGGAGGTTGGGTGGGAGTCGCTCTCCCTGGGCAGAGGGGGACCCCCGTGCCTGCTCCCTCCAGGGCCGGAGAGCCTGGGCCCAGGGCGGAAGGAGGAAGGCTGTGCTCGCAGGCAGCACCCCCTCCCCCCCCCCCCTCCACTCTGGGAAGCTTCCTCCGTGGGATCCGCCTGGGGGAGGGAGGGGAGGGAGGGAGGCGTCTGCAAGACCAGCTCTTCCAAGGCGAGGCCCTGAGGGTGGAGAAGGGAGGTCGTCATTATGCGGAAACAATCGCAGGAGCAATTCGGAAATCGTGCTGGTAGAAGAGAGGCTGCAGCTCAGAGGGCTAATTTGCCTTTGGCGCTTTGTGGATCTCTGTGTGACGGTGCAAACTCTGCGACGGGGGGGGGGGCGTCCCCCTCCCTGCAGTTTGCACTCTCTGTAATTTGGGCCATTTTAACACACACACCTGCCTTTCTCAGAAAGGACAAGAGAGAAATCCTGATCCCAGGCGGTTGATGTGCTTGGCTGGGGGTGGGGGGCTCTTCTGCAACCTGCCCCCTTTTTGGGGGGTGGGGTAGAGTTTGGGCCATGCTGAGGGAGTCTGGGGGGGGGCTGTAGCAGAATCTGGATCTGTGCCCCCCTGGGTGTGCCTTGGGGGGGGGGGCTCCAGGAAGTGTGAGATTGCCCCCCTCCCTCCCCCCCATTTCCTTATATACCCACCCAGGTAGTTCTTGACTTCATTTAGTGACCATTTGAAGTTACAGCAACACTGGAAAGGGGGCCTTACGACTGTTTTTCACACCTATTGTGGCAGCCCCCACCCCAGTCACAAGCATGTCACTGGCGACGGGGGCAAGAAAGGTCGCAAATTGGGGCAAAATTCATTTAAAAACTGTCTTGTTTAGCAACAAACGTTGGGTTTAGTTGTGCTTGTAAGTCGAGGACTCCCTGTATTTTAGGCCAAACGATGTACAAGGAGTTTTTTTGAGGATGTTGGAAGACTTTTGGGTGCAGAGAGAGAGGGAGGGAGGGAGGGAGGGAGGAGGAGAGAGGGAGGGAGGAGAGGGAGGGAGGGGGAGGGAGGGAGGGAGGGAGGAGGAGAGAGGGAGGGAGGGAGGGAGGGAGGGAGGAGGAGAGAGGGAGGGAGGGAGGGAGGGAGGGGGAGGGAGATATTTTCGGGGGTCTCCCATAATAGATATATATATATATTTACCAAGAACGGGCGACTGCCACACCGAGAGCAGCAGAGATCAATGTGAGGAAGAAAAGGCCAAGGAGAAGGAAACATTCAGCCATCAGTCCTGGGGCGGCAGGGGGCTCAGCCCAGCCCAGCCGGGGAGAGACCCTTTGAAGAAGGGAGGGGGAGGGGCTGCTCTCTCTCCCCCCCCCTTTCTTTCTGTTTTATGCTGCCCCTCCCCCCTGTGAAGAGCCTCTGGGCAGCCTACAAGGATGCCACGTAACCACGGTTTTCTTCTTTCTTGTCCCTGTGGCCACGAAGGAGCAGGCTCAGGGCCTGCCGAGGGAGGCGGGGGGGGGGGGGGGGCTGGAGCCTGGAAAGAGTCCAGGTGAGGTGCTTCTGCCCCTCCCCCCCCCCCCGTCCCCCAAGGCGGGATGGGGCAGTGGCAGGTGCCGTCCCTTCTCTGGCAGCCCCTGCGGGGGGGGGGGGTTGAGGGGCCACAGAAGCGGAGGAGCCTGGAGAGCTTCCTCTGCCCTCACCTTCTCTCCTCCCTCCCTCCCTCCCTCCCTCCCTCTCTCCCCCTCAGCCGTCCCCCACGGAAGAAGAGGACCAGCAGCCGCTGATGCCCCCTGCGGCCTCCCAGTGTTGTAAGTGGGGATCCTGCTTTTTCTATTATGGGGAGCGTTTTAATGCCCTTCGGCTCCTGGTGACTCTGGGGGGGGGGGCAAGTATGCACAAGGAAAGCATACGAGGCAAGAAAAGAGTGGAGGGGGAGGCAGAAGGAAAGGAGGGAGCCCACCTCATCCGAAGGGGCTTCGGTCCCCCTCCTCAGCCCTTCAGGCTCCTTCACAGCATCGGCAACTGGCAGGGGGAGGGCCGTCTTTTGAATCCCGGGGAGCCCCATTCCAGAGGGCAGGAGGGGGGGGCGCTTCTGGGGTCCCAGTAGACGATCTTCTTTCATTGAGGGCACCCAGAGCCTCTCCTCTAACAGATCCAACAGGGTGGGTGGGGGGGAGGCCTCCCCACGAAGGCTTCTGCAGGCAGTGGGCAGCCCCTGGGGGGGCACCTGGGAGCAAGGGGCCAGGGCACAGCCATCGTGCCCCCACTGGGCCTTCGTCCTGCTGACCTCGCAGCCCCTGGGGGCCCTGGAAAAAGACTTGGAGCTGGGCCTTTTGTTGGCTCTGTGTGTGTGTGTGTCTTGAGACATCACGCTCAAGTAGAGAAGGGGGTGGGGGGGGGTGTTAGAGCAATTTCCTGCATTGGATCTGCTGGAGATGGGGGGGGGGTTCTGGCCTTCTCCTGGGGGGGATTTGGGGAGAGCAGCTGCTGCTCCTGGAGGAAATAGCCTGCAGTTGCATCCTGGCATTCAAAGGGCTCTGTTTGAGGGTGGGAGGGGGGAGCTTTCCCTCTCAAGGGTCTCCCACCTCCCTTTTCCTCCTCCGCCTGTGAAAGCAAAGGCCCCAACCTTGCAACAGTGAAAACGTCCCCATCCTGGGGCTGCGATGGCCACTGTCCATCCCCAGCCTAAAGCTTGCCAGGGGCTGGGAGAGCCACTCGCAGCCGTGAGCATGAAGGAGGAAGAGCCGTTCGAGAGCCAGGAGAGGGGAGGCTCCTGCTGCTCCTGCTGGCCAGGCTGGCCACACACAGAAAGCCATGGGCAGAGCCGGAATTGGCCCAGCAAGAGAGGAGGCCAAGGGACGGATGGACGCTTCCCCTCTGGCCTCTTGGCTGGAAGGCCGGAGCCTGGGGGAGGGGGAGATTTAGGCGGCTCTTTCCCCGCAGGTCGCTTATCCACTAAGCCAATTAGAGTCTCTTTCAAAGAGGTTGGTTTTTAATTACTGCCAGGGGGGGGTGGAGGGGCAGCCGATGATCCAGAAGCTTAACCACTTTCCCTCCAGGAGCCTTGAAAGGGAGGGGACCCTGGGGGGACACGGAAGGCCTTCCCGGGGGCTGAGGGGTCGATCCTGGGGGGAAGAGGAGGAATGGCCAAGCTCCTCTGCAGGCTGAAGAGAAAAGCCCCTGTCGGTGGAATAAGGGGAGGGGGGCACTCTCCTCTGTGCATGGCCTCTCCAGGGCGGCTGATGATGGGCTGCACAGCAGGCCTAAGTAGTGTGTGTGTGTGTGTGTGTGTTTCTGAAGTGATGTTGGAAATGGGTCCTTTTCCTGCTGAAGGACGTGGGAGGCACACACTCAGGGGCTGGGAACTTCAGGTGGGGAACAGCAGATTAACAAATGAACGGAAGGGGCCTCGTAGGTCAGGGCTCGGCAAACCTGAACACTCAAAGGGCCATTTGGACCCGTTTCCCACAGAAAACACCGGGAGCCACAAAGGTCCTAACCGGAAGCCTCCACACCCCCCCCCCCCCCTGTTTTAATTCTGGAGCTGACCAGTTCAGTTCAGTTCCCTCATCACAGGGTCTCCTCCTAGTGCGGCGTCCTTTTACCTCTACCTGCCGTAACCGAAACCCCTATCAATTGTGGAGACAACAACTGGACACCCCCCCCCCCCCATTGCCATAGAGCAGGGGTTCCCAAACTTGGCAACTTGAAGACTTGTGGACTTCAACTCCCAGAATTCTCCACACACGCACCCCCCCCCCCCCCCCCACTGGAAGCTCCTCTCAAAATTGTGGCGCCAACCATTGACGGAGCCGCAACAAAGGAGCCACATGCAGCTCCAGAGCCCCAGTTTGCTGACCCCTGTCGTAGGTCATCCAATCCAGCTCACACACCCCCCCCAGCCCAAGCAGGAGACCCCACACCTTTTCTGACCAATGGCAGCCCAGCCTCTTCTTGAAAGCTCCCACAACTTCTGAGAAACAATGAAAGAGCAAAAGTGGGGGTGGGGGTGGGGGGAGGGAGGCCAAAGTGACCGGAAGAAAAGGGAGGGGCTTGGAAGAGGCGAGAGAGGCAGGGAAGGAGAGCAGAGGAGCAGGAAGGAGCCTGGGGTGATGGGGAAGGGGCCAGCAGGGCTTTCAAGGGGGGAGGGGAGGGGGGAAAGGCCAGGCCAGC
The DNA here is from genome assembly GCA_039707465.1 of Rhabdophis nuchalis. NCBI lineage: Eukaryota > Metazoa > Chordata > Lepidosauria > Squamata > Natricidae > Rhabdophis > Rhabdophis nuchalis. The sequence goes on from CM077644.1 coordinate 249,323,703, forward strand.
AGGGCTTTGGGGAGGGGTCCTGAAAGCTGTTAAGCAGAGGCCTCCAAGGCCCCCTCCCACCTGGGACCCTAGGATGACACCCGGGGGGGGGGGGGCAGTGAGGGAAAAGGAAGGGCCAGGGGCGACAGGAGAGCAGAAGAGGAGGGGGTCAGCCTATCCCCCCACAGGGCCAGAGGGCCGGAGGAGAAGCCACAGGAGGAAACTGACCAAGGGCAGAAGGAGCCTGGAACGGAGGAGAGGAACCTCCTTCCCTGGAGGCTCTCGAGAGGAGGCTGGGCTGCCACTTGTCTGGAACGGCAGAGAGCCTTCCTGCTTGAGCTGGACTAGAGGACCTCCGGGGCTCCCTTCTAGCTCCGTGATTCCGTGATTCCCCTCTGGGGCTTTTCTGCCTGGCTCCCCATGCTGGGATCCTTGCAGGAGACTCAGGCCAGCCCCTGGGAGGGCTCCCTCTCCCCCCACCCACCCCAATTCTGGCTCTGTTTCCCATCTCCCATGGAGCACTGCACACACACACACACACACACACACACACACACACCTCTTCCCCCGTCCAATCCGCTCTGAGGAGGGGGGCTGGGGGGGCTCCGATTGCTGCCCCTGACATCAGCCTGGGGAGCGGCTGAGCTGGCGGACCTTCCCCTTTAACGCTCGGCTTGAGCAGATCTGCCCGTGGGCTCCGCCTCGGAGGGCCTCCTTCTGCCACTGAAGCAAGGGAGCCTCTCTGGGGTCCCCTCCTCACTCCCCACCTTCTGCTAGGACCCACCGAGGGGAGGGCGGGGGGGAGTCTTCTCCCATCCCTCCTCCTGCCTCAGCACAACCTCCAGAGCCCTTCCAGAAGGGGGGAGCTGCCCCTCATCAGCGCTGCATTCGCTTCTGGTGCTTGCAGGGCCCCCTGGGAGGAGATCTCAAGGGGCTCTGTGGGAGACGGCCCCAAATGAGCCCCTCTGGCCCTGCAGCCGGGCATCGCCTCCCCCTGCCCAGAGGCCCAGGCCCTTCCGAAAGGGGGCACGAGGGCAGCTCCCTTCCAGGCGGGAGGAAGGGGGACGATTGTGGGTAATTGGCTTGCTTTGCTCATCGTTGGCTGCACTAACACAGCTCATCCTCCTTCAGCAGCCATAATAGAGCCCGGCAACCTCATTGTTGGCCGGAGTGGTCTTTAAGTGAAACCGGCCTGTGCTTATGATCCACCTCCAGCTCTTTCTTTGCATTGCAGACCTGAGAAAGTCACACCTGTGAGGATTGGTCGCAAAGATATATTTTTTATTACCATTCTAATTGCAAACAGTTACTATATGTGACAGTCGCTAAGTGAGGACTACCTATATCTGTTTTATAATTCCTTCCCAGCTTTTGCAAGACGTTCTCCGTTCTCTCTCTGCACACTGGCGCTTCGGTTGCTAAGTGAAGCACTGGGGCGTTTCCTGTTAAATCTCCTTTTACTACCTCTCTGATCCTCCTCCTCCTCTCCGGAGCTTCCCTTGTCTTCCAAAGGGCCCGTCCCTCCTCCCCATGTCTCTCGCCTGCCAATGTGACCGTGACTGGATCCATCTCACGGTCACATAAAGGGACCCAGGGCGGGTCTGGTGGTGGAGATCCCCTGGAGATCTCCCTTCGGACGAGGGGAGCCCCCCGCGAGCCCTCTTAAAGAGCCCTTCCCCTTCCATGCCACCCTTCCATCCAGCCCACCTTTACCTGCCTTGCTAATTAGGCTGCCTTGAGGCGGTCAATCCAATGCTTGGCTGAAATGAAAAGACCTCCATTTATGAAGAAACCCCTGGAGCTGGAGTGAGTCGTCTTGCCACAATCCAGGTTGACTTCAGTCTATGGCCTCATTCTTTTCCAGATGTTCCCGGGTTCTGCTCCAGACTTTTCTCCAGGGTTGGTGTCAGTTCCTTCCCTGGACCTTCCCCTCTTTCAGGACAGGGGCGCCTTGGCCTTGCTCCGACCTCCAGCCCTTGACCTTTCTTTCTCTTGCACACCTGCAGCGTACCTGGCTCCATAGCAGCAACTGCGAGGGGATCTTGTAGTCCCAGTGGGCGATCCCTGAAAGAGGAGCCAGCCGTGGGCGGCACCTGCCAAAAAAAGCCAATGCCAGCCTAGCTTGCATTAACAGAGAGGGAGGGAATCCAGATCCCGTGAAGGGTTAATAGCACTTTACAAGGCCTGGGGAAGGCCACGCTTGGAAGTCTGCATGGTGGTCGCCACGCTGTGGAAAAGACGTGGAGACTCTGGGAAGAGGGCAGAGAAGAGCAAGGAAGGGGCTGAGGCTGAATGGAGGCTGAAACATCCGATGGACGGTTGCAGGACCTGGGCCTGGCTGCTCTAGGGGAGAGACAGGAGAGCATCTTCCAGTCTTGGAGGGGCTGCCCCAGAGAGGAAGAGGGAGTCCCCAGAGCCCCCGAGGGCAGGAGGAGCCCCAAGGGCTGAAAAACCGCAAAGCAGAAAAGCAATCTAAACCTAAGGAGACGTTTTCTGACTTGAGGCCAAGGAATGAGTGGAACGTCTTCATCGCTCTGAAGTGGGAGAGGACGATGATGGAGAACCGATGCCACGCGTGTCCAAATTGGCACAGGTGGCGTTGCCCGTTCCTCTTCTGGGTTTCTGGCACACATTTGCATGTGACGATCAGCCGGTCTTGGTGTGTGCAGCAGTGCCGGAAACGAAGAGCTGCTCTTCCTTTTTCCTGCATGAAGATGTGCACCGGCCAGCCGATCGCCATGCATGCATGCGCGCACCAGAGACCCAGAAGGCTAACGAGGCAGCGTGCATGTGCGCACCAGGAAGTTCATTTTCGGGCACACGCATGCGCCCCGGGCAGCGGCTCTTCCGGGTTGCGGCCCAGATGAGTACCCATGCTCCCTTTTTGGCACTCGGTGCTGAAAAACTTGGCCATCACTGGTCGAGGGTTTCCTACTTGAGCCGTGGATTAGGATTAGGATTTATTGGGTTTATATGCCGCCCTTCCCCCAAAGGACTCAGGGCGGCGTACAACATAAAAACATATTACAAAAGTTTTAAAAAAGATTGAATAGTAAATCCAATAACCAATTGACAATTTACAATTAAATTTAAAATTAAATTATCAATTAACAATTAAAATTAATATTTTATTTTATTCAGGCCAGGCCAGCTTGCTGGAAAAGCCAGCTTTCTAATAATAATAATAATAATAATAATAATAATAATAATAATAATAATAATAATAATAATAATAATAATAATAATAATAATAATAATAATAATAATAATAATAATTTATTTTATATACCGCATCCTCTCCCCAAGGGGACTCGGAGCGGTGCACAGGGGAAAATTAAAACGCTATCAAATATACATACAGAATAAATACAGATAAAAACGAATTAAATTAATTGTCCCTGCACTAAAATCCCCACATTTAAAACTAACGATCCCTAAAAAACCCTCATGGAAGAGACTAACCTAGGCTGGCCAAGCAGAAGAAGTATGTTTTGAGTTTCTGGCGGAAGGAGCGGAGGTCCGTAGTTGTTCTAATGTCGGGGGGAAGGTCGTTCCAGAGGGCTGGGCCCGCCACAGAGAAGGCCCTTTCCCTAGGTGTCGCCCGCTGACAAAGTCTAGTGGATGGCACCCGGAGAAGTCCTTCTCTGTGGGAGCGAATCGGCCGTGAGGATGTATGGGGCAGAATCCGATCCCACAGATAGCTAGGTCCCGAGCCATGGAGCGCTTTGAAGATGACAACTAACACCTTGAAGCGCACCCGAAAGACGACAGGCAGCCAGTGCAGCTCGCACAAGAGCGGTGTTACATGGGTGTACCTAGTGGTTCCCATTATTGCTCGCGCGGCTGCATTCTGGACCTGCTGAAGTCTTCGGGTGCACCTCAGGGGGAGCCCCATGTAGAGAGATTTCTAGGGCGCACCAGAAGGAAGGGAGGTGGGGAATTATACGAAGCTCCAGGGGCAGCTCAATCCAAAGGGAAGGCGCTCCCACAGAGAAGGTCTCCCCTGAATCCAGATCATCCATCCACTGTCCAGAGACAAAGACCAGGCCGAGCGTGTGCCCCCTATTATGAGTGGGGTCTTGAATTAACTGAGAGGTCCATAGCCGTCATGGAAGCCACGAACTCCCGAGCTGACTCGGATGTCTCGCCAACGGAAGGCGGATTGAAATCCCCCAAGACCATAATACTGGGGAAGTCAACCGCCAATCCGGCTGACACATCCAGCAGCTCCGGCAGGGCCGATGAAACGTAGCAGGGAGACAGGTAGGTAGCCAAGAGGCCCACCTGAACTCCAAGGCCCCCCTTCACACACAGGGACTCCCACCCGCCTCTCTGAGGCACTCCGAGACTTTCCCTAATACCCCCCCCCCTTGTGCTGGACCTTTTCTGTGGATGGACCTTTTCTGTGGATGGTGGCCCCTTGTGCCTCGTAACAGCTCCTGTTGTGGCAGAGGACAGGAAGTGCCTGGCAGGGGGGATTAATGGGCTGCTGGGTTGGCAGCCAGGATGATGTTGGGCACCGCAGGAGCCGGGCAGGGAGCCGGGCAGGGAGCTGGGCAGGGAGCCACACCCTGACGGAGAAGAAGGGGGGCTGAAAGAGCAGCTGGGGTCCCTCTGCTAGGTCAGTGGTGGGGGGAGGGGGTCCATGTGGGCCTGCTCGGAGCCCCCCCCTCCGCCCAAGACAGGCAGCCGGCCTCCTTTGCAATGAAAAGGCCCACGAGGGCTCGGCAGCTGCACGATGCTTGGAGGGAGCCCAGCTGCCCCGTCTCCTGCCTGCCGGAGCCACAGAGGCAGCTTCCACTCCACGCATGAAGCTGGTTTCATCCGGGAGTCCCAGCCTCTAACCCAGCTCAGAATTGCTCAGGTTCAGAGGAAAGTCTCCCAATGCAGGCTTCCCTCTCTGCCCCATCACAGCCATCCCCCCCCCCCTGGGTTCTGGTCCAGCCCCCCCGGGACGGCCTGGTCAGTCCCCAGGGCTCCCCACTGGCTTTCCTCAGGAAGACCTTATGTTGATGGCCTGGCTTTTCTTCCGTTTCTGCTTCCCTTCCCCCTGGGTGGAAATGAAGGAGAGTCTCGGCCCTCCAAATGGGCCCAGGGGTTGAGGGCACCTCCAGCCCAGCTGGGCATCTTGTGAGGGTGGGGGTGATGCCCCTCAGGCAAAAGAAGCCACAAGGGCCTCCGGGGGCACCGCTGTTTTTAGAAGAAACCTCCCATTGTTAGGCTGACAACCTGTCTTCTCCTCCCCAGGCATCCTCGCCTCCTCTCTTGCAAGGGAACCGCTGTGATGAGGGGAGTTAAGAATAATCGGGCCACCAGTTCAAGCTGCACTCCTTTCTTTCTTTCTTTCTTTCTTTCTTTCTTTCTTTCTTTCTTTCTTTCTTTCTTTCTTTCTTTCTTTCTTTCTTTCTTTCTTTCTTTCTTTCTTTCTTCTTTCTTTCTTTCATTGCTGGAGTGTATTTTAAACAAACCAATGCAGACAGCCCTGTTTGCCAGCTAAGCAAGAAAGAAAGCAAAGAAAAATATAATAGCGGAACAGTGATTGTTTATTTCTGTAGAAGCTAAAAATCACACACACACACACACACACCCCTCTGACTCAGGCCCCCTCCCCCAAGGTTTGTCTGGAATGAGGCCCCCAGGGAGTGCCAGTGGCTGAGGGGGTCCTGGGCTGAGCCCCAGTGCCTGCTGGCTGCCTTAAGATGGACCTCGGGGTCCAGGAGAGGAAGGCCTGCCCATCTTTCTTCAGAAGGAGGCGCTGTTTGCCACCTTCCTCCTTCGCCATCCCTTGTAGGTTGACATCAGAATAACAGGGCTGTAAGGGGCCTTGGAGGTCTTCTAGTCTATTTAGCAGTCCTTCCTGTCTTCATGGGATCTTGATGCAATCCCTCTGCGGACGCAGCCTGGGATCGTGTTGGCTCTTTGGGCAGCTGCAGCCCTTGCTCGGCCGATGCTGAAGCGTGCGTGCCCATCGCCTGGGCCTTCTCCGTAGCCAAGGCTTCCCCGCGTCCGTCTCTCTCAGCTGAGGAAGCGGCATCCTGCGTGCTTCCCATGGCCAGGCTTTGGACTCTCCCAGCCCGGCCTCTCCTTCTCTTCTCTTTCCCGGCTGAGCTCCATCGCTCCTCCTGCCTGCTGAGTCTGTGGCATTCAGCCACCCGGTTCCCAAAGCCTTCTCCCCCCCCCCCCATTGTGAGTCTCAGCCAGTGGGGGTGGGGAGGTTGGGGCCGACCCTCCGCCTGCTTCCCTTTGCCCTGGCCCTCCTTGGCACGCTCCATTCTTTGGAAGGCTCAGAAAGCTCCTTATGGGAGTTTCCTCAGTTGGGAGCTCCTCTTGGGGGAAGCAGCCGAGGGAACTCCAGAAAAGAGGAAGGGGCTTTCCTTGGGGGGGAGGGGCAGAGGCTTGATGCTGCCGTCATGGAAGGGGGGGGTTGCAAGGGTTTGGGGGGGTTGCGAGGGTCAGCCTGGCTGTGGCATCCACAGGAGGGGCGGGGGGGGGCTCTCTCAGCCGATGACATCCCCAGTCCTCCAAGGGGGCCTTGAACTGAGGTGAGGCATTTCCTGCCCCTCCCCTTTGATTGGGGCGCCTGCCCTGGGCAGAGGCTGGGTGCAGGTGGGTCTGGGCCTCTTGCGGCTTAAGGAAGGGACCCCAAAGCAAAAGAAGAGCCCCCCCCTCCACCCCATTTCCTCGGCCTGAAATCACTTAGAAAGGAGCCACGGTTGCCCCCTGAATGCCTGGACGTGACCCTCCCTCAATTGGGGGCCTGGGGGCTCCCTTTGCGAAGCTCTGCCACCAGATGGGATGTGGGGGGGGGGAGAATTAGATCTGAAGGCAGATCAGGCTGGTTCCTGGAGCGGCTTTTGAAGGCGAGGCTGCAGCCCCCGAGGCGGTTCCCAGGAGCTGCGGGGGAGGGGGGAGAGGAGAAGGGGGGGAGGGGGCCGGCACCCTCTGGGACCACCCGTCTCTTTGAAGATGAAAGAGAAGCTGGGCCAGGAGAGGAGGAGGAGGAGGAGGGGGGGGGGCTCAGCGGTGGACCAGCCATGTCAAAACTCCACATTCCTGGCTGGCTGGTTAGGTGCTCACCGGCTGCCAAGCCAGAGCCCAGAAGTGGCCCAGGGCCCATGCCCACCCCCTGTGCCCTCCTGCTGCGTGAGTGAGAGCCAGGGCAGAGGGCGCCTGAAGGGTAAGGCTGGCCTCTGACCGTTACTGCTGGCTATCGGTTGTGGCTGATAAATCGGTTATCGCCATTAAAGGTGGTGTTAAAGACGTTGGTTGTATTTCCATCCAGGGCTGCTGATGTCCTTTGCCCTTCTGATGTCTCATTTCTTTTTCTGTGCCTTTTCCCATTCTTCGTTTTCGCTTCCCCGCGTGGCCTGCAGGCACCTGGAGCTATTTCAGCTGGGCAGATCAGAGTATGTAACGGGCCCCTCCCTTCCCCCCCTCCCCCTCGCTGCTCCCTGCCCCAGGGGAAGAAGAGGGGCCGGAGCTGATCAGCCGTCCTTCCCTGGGCTTTGTGTGTTTGGCACTGGGCTCAGGACGCCTCTCCCTGTTGCCATCCTGGGTCTCTGCGCCTGGGAATGGAAGTCTCGGTCCTCCGGGTGGGTGAAGCAGGCAGGAAAGACGGGGAGAAGAGCTAAATGGGCTTCATTGTAAGGCTGCCACACCAGAGTCCTGCCTGGGCTGCAAGGGCAGGTCTCCTACCACAAGATCCCTCCTTCCTCCCTCTTCCCCTGGTCCCCCAAGGCCGGCCACCCATCCACCCGCCAGCTGCTCCTTGCCCCGGGAAGCCAGTGGCGATGCAAAAGAGGGCTGGAGGCTGATTTGGTCTCTGCTCCATTGGAGGAATAGGACGGATCCTGACCTCTCCCCCTGGGGACGTTTGCAGGTGCTGCCGTCCTCCTGCGCCCCTGGCCAGTTCTCAGCAGAGCCCCGTTGATCCCTTCTCTCTGGCCAGTTGACCTGAGCCCATTCCGGCCAGGGAGGCACCCATTCAGCTGGCCAGCCGAAGCACCACTTTGCTTGGCAGGGACTAAAACGCTCTGCCCCCCCTCCCTCTGAGAGGGACACCCCCCCCCCGCTGTTCAGAGCCAGGCTCCTCCTGCCCCCCCAGTCGATTCCTCTGATACCCCCACCACCACCCACGCGCTCACCCGAGGGAGGACGGGTGGCCTACAGGTCCTTTGGCGCTCAGGCCTGGGCAGGATTGACCCCACGGTGCCCTGAGCCCACTGCTCACAAAGCCCTGGAGGAGGGGAACCGCCCACATTTCAGATGGCAATTTGGACTCTGAGCACGGAAGGGCTGCAGCTCCAGCCCCCTCCTTCCCCCCCCCCTCCCTCCCTCCCTCCTCCTCTCCTTCCAAGCTCAGAGTAAGGAGCCCCCTTGCTGGCACCATTGTGCATGGGTGCCTGGCCATCTTGCCAGGGGGAAGGCCGCCCCTTCCCACCTCCCCCTGGCCCTCTGCCATTCCTCCGTTTTGCCCTGGGGAGCCTTGGGGTGGGGGTGGGGAGGCTGAGACTGGGAAGGAACAGCAACCATTACAGGGCAAGATCCCTCAAGGCGCTTTGGATGTGCCTAAGACCGGGCCTTGTCCTCTCGCTTGTCATTTGCCTGCCAGAAGGAAGACTTGCAAAGGGGCTTGATTGAAAGCGCCCCAGGGTCAGGGTCTTGAGAAGGGTGGGGTTTCCGGGCAGTGGGGCAGCTCCTTCACCTCCCCAGTTTAGGAGGAAGGAAAACGCCAGAAGGAGAAGGAGAAGGAGAAGGAGAAGAAAGGTCTGGGCTGGGGGCCTTGGGGGTTCCTGGATAGCCAATCAGCTCTTTCCCTTTGGAGGTGGCACCCATTGGCACATGGAGCAATATGCTCCTATGTTGGTTTGTCTTTTTTATTAAGAGGTTTTAGATAAATAAAAAACAAATGCAGAAATATTTAGAGAAAAGGAAAAAAGTGCAGAAAACAAGGAAAGAAAGGAAAGAAAGAAAGAAAGAAAAAGAAAGAAAGAAAGAAAAAGAAAGAGAGAGAGAGAAAGAAAGAAATTAAAGAAGCAACTTCTGGCCTTTACAGCAATTCCAAACTCATTCTTTATCCTTTCGCTTTCCTTAACGTTCCAATAATCCCTTCAATCCTTTTTCAATCCCTGAATGCAGAAATTATCATTTCCCTTCTCAGCAAAGAGTCCATGAAAGGTTTCCAATGTTTGGGAAGCACTTCCCGTTTCATCCCTTGTGCCCATCAGCCCCCAGGGCAGACTTCCCCTCCGCTGTGGCTGCTCCCATGTCCCTCCTCCTTTGTGCCTGCAACAGTCTTGGCTGCAGTTGCCGTGCTTGAAGTCAGCCTTCCATAAGTCTTTTCTTATTGGCCGTCCATCAACCTCAGTAAGAAAAGAAAGTCTGGTCTCATCTTCCAAATTCTTTGCATCTTCATCTGTCTTTGTTTCCTCTTCCTCCTGTTTTTCCCCCTTTTCCCACGTCTGCCGTAGGTAGAATATCCTTCCGTGTCTTCCAGGTTTCCCTTCATGCCCCTTGGATGACTTCTCTGGGGTCATCGCTTTATATCATCATCCTGTGTGACTTTCAGGCCTTTTCTCCGCCTTCCCTCCCATTGGTCCAGCGGCATCTTGTAACCAAAGTTCTTTGCCTGTTTGACCATGCAGTCTTTCCCTTGTTCCTCTTCTCTTCCACGTCTCAAGAAACCGATCTCCATGGCCCCTGAAGGAGGCTGCAGGAGAAGCAACGGACGGAAACTTACCAAGCAAGAACTAAGGAGGAATTTCCTGACCATGGCAACAATTAATTGGTGGACCGGCTGCCCTCCAGAAGTCGTGGGGGCTCCATGACTGGAGGTTTTCTGGAAGAGATTGGCCAGCCCCTTGCCTCAAATGCTATCCGGTCTCCTGCTGCAGCAGGGGGTTGGACTGGAAGACCTCCAAGGGCCCTTCTGTTATTCTGTTAATGCTAGAATTCTTGATTTTACAGGGACAGACTTTCAGAAAAAAACGTTTTCTTAAAAAAAGAAAAGAGCAATTATTCCACAGTAGGAAAAACAAATTAAAAAAGGGCTGCAAGATGAGTAGGAGTTCCTAAAATAAGATGGCATTGAAAAAACCATTGGGGGGGGGGGGAATTGTAGGCAGAAAAAGCAGCTAATAAGGCTTCGCAAAAAGCTTCGGGAAAGGGAAAGAAAAGGGGGGGAAAGACTCCCAGGAGATGGAAACGGGGGCACAGCTCAGAAGTATGAAAAGCTAAAGCTCAGAATATGCTGAGTTTGGTGAAAAAACGTAAGAATAAAAAAAAAGGAAACTGGGAAGAACTAAGGAAGAGACAGAAAAATGTCCTTAAAAAGAGGGGACAGGAGAATCTCCAGGACAACCAATTTGAGTTCAACCCCAAAGAAAATTTCTAGAACTGGTAATAAAGAGACCAGACCAGCAGCGCCTTGAGAAATTAATTAGTCAGAAGCCAGGATGGATTTGTGAAGAACAGGTGTTGCTAGACTAATTTAGACTACATTTTTTAATCAGGTAGCTTCCTTTTTAGATTGAGCGTCTGCTGTGGGTGTAATTCATCTCGATTGCGTTGAAGCACCTGATCAGGTACCTCAAGATGTCCTGATGAGATGAGGAAGCCGAGGAGGCTGAAGAGTTCACAGCAGAGCCAGCCTGAAAACCACAGCCATCAACAGCCGGTGCTTTTCCACAGGTTTTCATGAGACTCACCTGGGGTGCCACACGGTTCAGTCCAGAGGCCCCTTTTTTCAATATTTCGATTAATGATTTGGATGGGCAAAGGGGATGCTTACCAGATTTGAGTGGGTTAGCCTGTCCCCTGCCACCAAGATACAACAGAAGAGAATAACAGAGATGGAAGGGACCTCAGAGGTCTTCTAGTCCAACTCCCGGCTCAGGCAGGAGACCCTACACCACTTCAGACCAATGGTTATCCAACATCTTCTTTAAGACTTCCAGTGTTGGAGCACCCACAACTTCTGGAGGGAAGCTGTTCCACTGGCTAATTGTAAGTTTCTCCTTAGTTCCACGTTGCTTCTCTCCTAGGTTAGTTTTCACCCTTTGCTCCCTCTCCTGCCTTCAGGGGCTTTGGAGAACAGGTTGACCCTGAGATATTGGAAGGCTACCCTGTCCTGTCTCCCTTGGTCCTTCTTTGCATGTGACAGGTGTGTGTGTGTGATCTCAATCCGGGATCCACTTGGGCTCTTCCTTCATGACACATCTGAAGAGTTTGCATGGAGTGTGTGTGTGTGAGAAGCACGGCCTGTAAAAATATTCATGCAGTCATGATATCCGTGCTGGAAGGAGCTGCCTTCATGTATAAGAAAGAATTCCCTTTGTGTCAAGCTGGAGATTTCCAGGCAGGGAAAATTGGCCCCTGCGGTGGTGGGGAGCTCATCAAAGGCCCTTCCCTCCCCTCCTCTCCGCAGCGTGGACAATCGAATTACTTTGCGGGGCCCTTTGAAGTCGGCCGCCTCCCGCCTGCCTTTGAATTCGGTGTGTATGGGGAGGCCCCCCTTCCCTGGGGGAGCCCACCAAGCGTGGCATTGAATCAGTCAAGGGAGGCCCCCGCTTCTCTCCTCTGCCTGTGACTGTCACGCAGACCCTCCACCCAAGCCTTGTTTAGGAGGGGGGGGCTGGCCCCAGCATGGAAGATGGAGGGGAGGGGGCCAAACGCTTCACACGCCCCCCCCCCCCAAAGTCTCCCTGCTTGCTAAGAGGGGCGGCTGGGGTCATTTGGGGATCTTCTCTGGCCTCTCCTCCTCCCCCCTCCCCAGCAGTGGGGCTGCCTGAAGGGTCCCTCTTTGGCAAAAACCCCTCCCCTATGGGGGCTTAAGGGGCCCCTTCCAGTCGACCTCAGAACTGCTGGGGAGGGCAGGCAGACCCTACCCCCCCACTTCCCTGGCCAGAGATGGCCTGGGCTGGGGCCGGTGGGCCATCCTGGCCCCGAGGGCTGAGGGACAGCGGTGGTACAAGGGGGCTGGGGACCTCCAGAGGGGAAGGGAGTCGGGCGAAGGCTTCTCCCAGCGGCCCCTCTGCCGTGCCCCCCCCCCTCGCTCAGAGTAGAGCCACCCCTGCCTTGGCCTTCCCCAGATAATCGAGGGGTGAAACTGCCAGCAGATCCTCCAGAGCCCCTCCCTCTTCTCAGGCGAGGGGGGGGGTGCTTTAGGCTTCAGTGGTTGGTGTGTGTGTGTGTGTGTCCCTGTCGCCCCCCCCCCCCCCCCCCCGTTGAGTTGAGCCCGAGGAAGGCCCTGCTGGTGATGCAGCGTCTCGTGTCTCGCAGCTTCGGAAGGCCTCGAGAGCGCCGTGGAGGACCGGGACAGCGACTACCGCAGTGAGACCAGCGCCAGCCTCCCCCCTGCCTTCTGCACCACCGCCCAGCCCAACACTTCGGCCCACCAGTTCCGGGGGGCTTCCCGTCTGCAGCAGCAGGGGGTCTGCGTGGAGCCCCTCCGCGGGTACGCCTCGGACGAGCAGACTGGCCTGAGGTGGGTGCTCTTGGAGGGCGGGCTGCCCCTCCCGCCAGCTCCTCCGCAGGGGCCCCTCTGTCTCCACACTTCTCCACATTCAGATCCTCAGCAACTGATTCATATTTACGACGGTCACAGTGTCCCGGACTCACACGATTCCCCTTTTGCGACCTCAGTGGGGAAGCCAGATTCACTTAACAACGGTGTTACTAATTTAACAACTGCAGTGATTCACTTAACAACTGTGGCAAGGGAAGTTGTAAAGTGGGTCAAAACTCACTTAACAAATTTCTCACCTAGCAATGTAAATTTGGGGCGCAGTTGTGGTCGTAAGTCGAGGACTACCTATATCCTGGGGCAAGTGATCTGGCAGGAGGAGGACATTTTGCCGGCCGATGACCGGACACTAAGGACATTCTTGGAGGCCAAAGATTTCTCCCCCCCCCCCCACCGACCTCTGGTCAGGCCTCCTGGGAGCCCCACAAGTGGCCTCAGCAAACTCAGGTTGGGGTTTCCTCCCTTTGTGAACTTGCACAACATGCGGCTTCCCTCTTCCTCCTCCTCCTCCTCCTCCTCCTCCTCTTGCAGAAGGGGAGTCCAGCCGTGTCGCTCAGGAGCCCCGGAGGCCCTGGCGCTTGGGGGCTGGGAGGGCGAGGGAGAAGAGGAGGCGTCCAGTGAGGGAGGCGGAGGGAACAATGTCCACGCTCAGCCTGTATTTGCAGCCAGTCGGTTTGAGGAGCTCAGGTTTTGTCTTGGGTGGAATCGGCTTTTGCAGGAAATGCTGGATCCCAGGACGTCCTTTGCAGCCTCCGTGGCCTGGGCGTTTCAGGAGGACCCTGGGGGCCCCTTTCGGTCTCCTGACCAGCCACGGAGGACGGAGGACGCCTTTCAGTGCCTCTTGGATTCCAGCCTTTCAGCTGACCAGGCAGCCCCCCTCTCAAGCGTGGCCCCCTGCCTCAAAGGGAAGCCGAGGGAACCCCAAGGGGGCTTTTTCCAGAAGGCAGCTGGGCTTTCTTGGAAAACATCTCCCTTCTCGTGCAAGAAGCCTCACGGGGCAAGGAGAGAGGGGGGGCCATTGCCTCACCCCTCACGGCCCCCAGGCTGCAAGGTGGCCCTGGTCCCCAACAGGCTTCGGGGTCTGTTGGACGCCCTGAGGGCCCCCCCTCCACAGTTAACATCCCCTCCCCCCCCCCCGTGGTGCAGCCCTCGAGCCCTCTCAACTTCCTGTGCCGCTCTCTGTGCTTCTTGTCCCCACCTCGGCTGGCCTTCCGAAGGAGACACGGCAGCCTGGACTCCACCGGGAGTGGCCGGACCGACCTGGAATCCCGATCGCATTCCAGCCAAGTGACCAGTCGCCAGCTGTCCCTAGAAAGCCGGCACTCCTTGGAGTTGTCGGATAGGTGGGTGGCGCTGCCGTAGCTGCTGCAGCTTCCGTGCCGTGCGTCCCCTGGCATGCCGGCTGCGCTTGGTGAGGCGGGATGGTGGCGGGTGCTGAGCTGCTGCATGGCCTCCTTGCCCTGTGGAGAGGCTGCCCGTGGAACAGCGGTCCTGTCTTGGGGACAGTGTGGGGGATGATCGCTAAGGGAGGGGGGGCCCCAGGGGGGCTACGGCAACTCTTGCCCCCAGACGACTCACCCGCAGGGCAAGAGCTGCGCTAAACTCGGAAGAAATAGTGGGATGGAATCCTGAAAGGGTCCCATGAAGGAGGGACAAGCATTAAAACAAGTTTTAAACTCTTTTAAATACTTCCATGGAATTGGGGAATTGCCTCGTAGAGAGCCGGCCGTGGCGAGTTGACCAGGGCCCGACCCCGTCAAGTGGGGGCCTTCGTTCCCGACATGGGCCCTGCTTCGGAGATGGTTTCTTCCTCTGAGGCCCAATGTAATAAATCAGGTGCTCTTCTATTGAAGTACATCCGTGCATTCTAGGGACTGATTTGTGATTGTCCGACGGCTGTTGCAACTGGGCCGATCATTTGTAGGTAGCCCGAGAGGCTTGACTGCTCCCCCCAAGCCGCCCCATCCGTCCCAGGGATCTGTTGGAAAGTGCCTTAAGCTCCTGCTGTGATCTGTGACAGCTTCTTTCCTATAGACCAGGGAGGGCTAACCTTTTTTGGCTCGCCTGCCAAAAGCGGGGGGAGCTCAGGGGGGGATCGTGCATGGGCGTGCCACACCCATAATGTTATGTGTGCCACGCTTCCCCCCCCCCCCCACCTCCAGAGGCTTTGGTAGCTTCCCTGAAGCCTCCAGAGGGCGAAAAACGGCCTCAAAAGAAGGCCTGAATCAGCTGGCCAGAGCACACATGTGTGATAGCGCTGACAGGGCAACGCCTCGTGTGCCCTAAGAAATGGTTCTGTGTGCCGCCTGTGGCACCCGTGCCATAGGTTCGCCATCACTGCTATAGACACTTTTAATAAATGTTTCCAGGTAACACCTCACTGCGGTTATTCTGTGAAATTATTCTGTTAATTCAATTATTCAGCCCCCTCGAGTTACGGCTGTAATGGGCCCTGCTCGCTACAGTGATAATTCTGGGGGGCTGAAAAGCAGGGCAGCCCCCTGACCGGCCGGATTTTGCCACCTGTTTTGCAGCAGTCATTAAGCGAGGGCTGCTGTTGTTAAGTGAACCAGTTCTCTGTTAGGGGAGCAAAACCCAGCAGTAACTGCTCCGTCTTGGCAAAACCGCCATAATTGTGTTCTTGTGTGTGTGTGAGGCTGGAAATGCCTGGTTGCCAGGTGGCCAAAGTGGGGAGGGGGGAGACCACAATCGGAACTTCGAACCCCGTTTGTAAGCAGCCCCCCAGGGAGGTCTGTGGGAACGTCCACCAATCCCTAAGCGCCTGGTCCTACACCAGGGAGGTCCCATATTTTCATCGCCTGCCTTGCTCAGTCGCTCCGCTGACTCCTGAGGGCCCCCCAGCCTGGCCGGGGGGGTGGAATTGCCCCTAGCAACAGAGCCCCCCTCAAGGGAAGGGACCCACTGAGGGAGGGAGGGGGCTGTTTGCATCCTGCCAGCCCCAGATGAAAAGGATTGGGGGGCCCTTCAGGAGACCCCCCCATTTACGGGGGCTTCCCATGGTTTCCCCAAAGGGCCCCAAGGATCCAGGTTTCAAATCTTCTGGGCTTTCCTCATTTCTGGTTCCGTATTGAGAAACGGTCCTAATAAAACGAGTCCTTTCTAAACATTAAACAAGGTTAGAATTGTAAGTACATCTTTTCATTATTTCATACTTGTTTATTTTTATTCATAAAGTTCACGTATTTATTCTTTGTGAAATTCATTTATAAAAGTTATGTTAAAGTTCTTTTTCCATCTTTCTTGCCTTTCCTTCCCCCGCTCTTTTTTTTCTCCCCCCCCCCTTTTTTCCATCACCAGTCAAGGATCTTTAATTAGCAGAGGGAAAGTCAGGATTCTTCCTTTTGACCTCGATCTTGGCCGAGAAGAGTCTGTGGAGGACTTTGACCAACTAGGCAAACAGCTGATAGAAGATTTCTTAGAGAAAAGGGCTAGGAATTGGCAGGAGGGAAGGAGGCCTCGGTTCTCCAAACAGGGCAACGGGGACCACCCAAAGCATTCCAGGACCCCTCATAAGGTGTGTGTGGAGGCCCCCTCCTCCTATCCGGTGGAATACGATACGATAGACAGGAGGAGGAAAAAGAAACGGAGAGACATTGCGGAGTCTGAATGGAGGCCGAGAATTCCCCACGAAACCCTTATTTCTGGAAGCAGCCGGAGAATAAGAACCGGACGTTACGATGGCTCTGATCTGTGCAGCCTCAGCAGCGCCCGGGAAGTTGGGGCTCAGCAGCCCGGATGTCGGGATCTGCTTCCCTACAGGAACAGCCTCCCGGCCCAAAGCGGCTGGTTCCCTGGCAGCCCTGAGAGCAACCGCCACCCTCAGCCAGGCCGCTTCAGGGGCGAAGGTCGGCTGCAGCCAGAAGAGGCGGAAGGGGGCTTCCTGCCATCCGGAGCGCTCGAGGAACGGGGGGGCAGCAGCTGGCCCGAAGCTCTCGGGGGCTCTCCTGCTTCCGATGAGGAGGGGAAGGGGGAAGTGGCCCACGGCTGGTACGAGCCCACGCGTGGCGCCCTGAAGGAACACGTGGCCTTCCTGCCTGTCCAAGAGCCGCCGGAGGGAGACCTCAGTGCGGTGGACGAGCTGCAGTGCTTGGTGGAGACGGTGTCCGAATACCTGGCCGAAAAGGAGGAAGAGATTAGCAGCTGGGAAGCCCTCCCGAAGCAGGAAAGCAGGAATCGCGGCCTCCCGGTCCAGGTGGCGGAGGAGACGGCCCAGGCAGAGCAGGCCCAGGCAGTCCCTGCTGCTGCTGCTGCTGCTGTGGAGGAGGAGGAGAAGAGCGAGAGCCGAGGAGAGGCCTTATCGGACATCCTGGGGGTGAAAGACACGGCCCAGTCCTTCTTCAGCTTCCTCACGGGGAAAGTGAGCTCGGGGAAGACGCTCCTCACCTCCTCCGTGGAGAAGCTCGTGTCTTCGGCCCCTGAGTCGGCTGATGTCCCCGCGAGGCACTTGTCCAGCCAGGCTCCTCCGGACGTGGAAGCAGGGAGCAGGCCCGCTCTCGGCTTGCCTGAAGAAGGGCCGGCTTCCCTCCCTGAGCAGAGCCCAGCGCAAGTGGCTGGTGCTGCCAGTGTGCGTCTCCCAGAAGCCTCCGATGGGGATGACCAGGCCCGTCCGGTCCCCCCAGCCGCCGATCGTCCTGCAGACGACGCTGAGGGCCAGTCTGCCTTCCAGAAGACCAGCGCAGCTGTGACTTCCCTCTTGGGCATCTTCGGTTCTTTCAAGGCCTTGACGGAGAAGAAGGAGCCCAAGAAAGAGGCCACGAGGGAGGGGGCGGCCGTAAGTGGAGCCGAGGCCAGAGAGAAGCCTGGAGAAGATGGCACAAACCCCGGAAGCTCCTCCCTGGAAACAAGGAAGGAGGAGGCAGCAGCTGAGCCCTCCGGGGCCTCTGCTGGTGTCAGGCTGAGAGCCGGCTTGGACGGGGCGGCTGTTCCTCCCTCAGGGCAGCCGGACAAGGCCGGTGGGGAGATCCCTCGGGAGCCCTTAGCAGCTCAGCCTCCCGAAGAGACGGCGCAGGAAGGGCCGAAGGAGGGCGTGGCCCCACCTTCAGAGCAAAGAGAGCCTCCCGTCCGTTTCCTTAGCCCTCTGAAGAAATGCTCCAGCCTCTTGCCCCTCTCCGCTCCCGCTGGCCCTCCGGCCCAAGAGGCGTCCTTGGGAGGCGTGGGGAAGCAGTGCAAGTCCGAAGAGGACGTCAGAAAAGGCAGCTCCTTCCCCTTCCCCGAGAAGCTGCAGGTTTCCTTCCTGAGCAGCTTCAGCTTATCAGACAAAGCGCCGGAGAAGAAGGAGAAAACGGGATTCTTCTCTTCCTTCTTGAAGATTGCTTCCGCTGAAGGCCCCCAGACCCCCAAAGAGGGACATTGGGGGAGCGATTCAGAGGGTCCCCAGACTTCCCCCTCCAGGCCTCCACCAGAGAGCAAAGGGGAGCTGAAGGGGAAGCCGGACACGGGCCCTTTGGGAGCAGGAAGTGGCCCTCGGGAGAAGGTGGCCGCAGGCACCTCAGAGAGCGCGGAGGGTGGCAGCCGTGGCCACAGTGGCCCAAGCAATAACGATCTAAATGGTGCGGCAGGCAGAGAAGCAGCAGCAGAGGCCACGGCTGCCTCCCAAGGCCGACCCGGCCTGGATCCGGCGGGGGGAAACTCAGGGTCGGCTAGTGGAGTCGGACAGATGAAGAGTCCGGCTGATGCCCAGGAGGGTTTCTTTTCCGGACTTTTCCGCTCTCCTCTTACTGGCAGTTTATCCCCCAAAGAAGGGCAGGGTGCTCAGGAGAGCCCAGCCGGCCAGAAGGACCGCTCGCCTGGCTTGCTTTCCGGATTGTTCAGATTCGGGTCAGGTGAAAGCCTCCCTCCAGGCAAGGTGGAGAAGCCCAATCTGAGCTTCCTGGGGGGCCTGGGGCAGATCTTTGAGAAGAATGTGGAGGAGACTCATGCCAAAGAGGGGGAGTCTCAAGTGGCACCCCAAACCCAAGAAGGCACCAAGGACCTGGAGGGCGCAGGCAGCTTCCTAAGGAGCTTCTTACACCAGGCGAAAGGGAAGGCAGAGGAGAGGGTGGCCCAAGCTCCCAAGATGGAGGCCGGGTTGCCTAACAGGGGCAAGGAATCCGTTGCCCTCCAGGCGGGACCCGTCTCCCTGATCAGTTCCCAGAGGAAGGCCTGCTTATCCACAAAGCCGGCCCTTTCTAGAAAAAACACAGAACCTCGTATTCATCCAGGGACTCCCCAAGGAAACATAGGTGGGCTTCCCAGATGTTCCTCACGGAACGCCAACCTGCTCAACTGGCCGGGAGGACCTCCTGCCTCGGAGGAAATCAGGGGTGGCTCCCTCTCGGATAGCGGCTACGACCCCAGGGCATGTCCAGCAAAGACGGCTCAGACCCCCCTGCCTCTTTATTACGTCTTAAACCAGAACCCCGTCTCCTGGGGTGAGGTCCTGACCTGGTCGGAATCCAGCAACACAGTCATGAATTTGTGTAAAAGGGACGGGAATGCCGATCCAATGGATTGGAGATCAAGTGAGAATTTTGATCCAGCAGCGACCAGTTTTAATGCTGTGTCGTTTAGATCACCTGACTTTTGCCTGGAGGGAAATGAAATGTGGGCAGCTCCTTATTTGAACGGAGGTCTTTCCCCACACAGGTTCAACTGCATTTTGGAAGACGGGCCGATAGATTTAAGTTATTCCTCTGCTTATGGCGCTAATATGTGGACCCTAATTGACCAGGAGCCCCTGGATGTGGAGGAGCCTTGGCCTGGCGCCTGCCAGGGATCCCTGGATTGGCTGATGCCTCTGCTGCACGGGGTGTGGTGGCCGTCAGACGACGGTGATTACGGCTACTACATATACACCGACGGCCAGTATGTTTATTCTCTACTGACTGATTCTACCGGGCAGTATATTTACATCTGCACTTCCGACATTTACCCTCACCCGGACAGCTGGGAGGACGGTGACCCCGAGGGCTCTTTGCAAAGGGTCGTGTCGGAGGGGGACCTGGTCTCCATTTGTGGCTTCAAAGTGCCTCTCGAAGATGAGTTTTTCTGGTCGGCCGAAGAGGAAGAGTGGGATGAATATTTTGTAAACAAGCCTCTTGATTTGTCTGTAGCTTTTCAAAGAAGTGACAAGTTTATGAACGTAGAGACCTTTTCCCAAATGTTTGAGGAATCTGCTTTCCACCAGAAGGAGAAGCCTTTAGACTTCTCGGGGTACAGGCTGCTGACACCCAGTCAGGTGGGCTTCAGGCCCGAGGAGAAGAGAAAAGGGTCTGTAGAAGATGCGCCCTTTGACCTCCGGGCACATTTCAGGATGGCCTCTGGCAGGGGGCCGAAGGAGGAACTGCAACCGAAGTCGCTGGACGTGGCCCCCAGGAGGAGCGTTTCTGAAAGCCGGCAAACCAAACCTCCTGGCTTCCAAATCTTCAAGGCTGCCCCCAAGTCTGACCTCCCCCCAGTGCCTCTGGCTGAAGCCCCTGCAGCCGAAGAAGAGAAGAGCACCAGCAAGGTCTCCTCTTGGCTGTCCGCCCTGGGTGGGCTGATGGGTCAGGGCTCAGGGAAGGACGCGGAGGTGCTGCAGGAGGTGGCAGAGAAAGAGCAGGGCCCACAGCCAAGGTTTCCAGCAAAGGAAGCCACGTCTGGAACGCCCCCGGTGAAGAAGGGGGCAGAGCCTCTTTCCACTGCACGGGAACAGGCTGCGGCCGCCCCGCCTCCCACCCAGACCAGGGCTCCCCTGCGCAGATCCGCCTCCCAGTCCAGCCGGGGCCTCCCTTCCGACACATTTGGCCAGCCGGACAGCGATGCTAAGGCAGCTGCAGGGCCTCTGGGGGAGCCTGAAAACGCGTGGCCAGTCCTGAGCCAAATAGCTGCTAAGGCTAAGGAGACTCTGTCCAAGGGTGACCTCAACACAAGCGGGCCCCGAGAAGAGCCACCGGCCCCTGCAGAATCGGGATTCCTCGGCTTCTTCAAAACGCAGGGAAGCAAGCCTCCATCGCAGCCTTCGCCCGCCTCCCAGCCCCATCAGGTGGCCAACGAAGCCCAGAGCCAAGCAGAGCCCCCGGGGGCTCCCTCCTCCTTCCTTGGCTCGATCAAAGGCTTTTTCAGCAAGGAGCCAGCCCCCTCCCTGTCCGACGCCCCCGTCTCACCCCTCAGCAACGGGCAGATACCCCAGGAACTTGCTCAGGAGCCCCCTAAGAGTCCTGCTTCTGAGGTGGGGATCTCTCCAGAGCCCCCTGGGACAGGTATGGCCAAGAAGGACCTCGTCCCTAAGGAAGAGACCCAGGAAAAGGCCGGAGAGGAAACGGCCGGTGTCAAGGAAGCGTCTCCTGCAAAGACTGAGCAGGCAGCTAACTCACAGGCGAGTGCTGGGTTGGGGCGGCGCAGCCCACCCCCAGAAGCGGGAGGCCTGCTCAGGAGCCTCTCTGGGTTGCTGGGGGACTCGGCAGCAAGGACGTCCAGTTCCCTGAGCAGCAGCTGGTCCTCCTTGATGGACAAAGGGCAGCAGGGAGTCTTGCCTGGTAAGGTCCAGCCGGAGAAGGCCAGGCAGCCACCCGAGGAACCTGGCTTCAGACTCCCCTTTGGCTTGTCCCAGGCTGCCCCTGCCAAGTCTCAGGAGGCAACCGGCAAATGGGATATCTTCTCTCTTTTCCCTGCCTCCAAGAAAGCCCCGGCCGCGGCTCCTGCACCCTCTCAGACCGCCAGAGGTCCAGAGGCAGAAGGGTTGTTCAAGATGCCCTTCAGTGCCAAGAAAGGGCTTCCAGAGAGCTCCAGCTTCAGCTTCTTCAGTTGGGCCTCCTTCCGCCCTGAAGAACCGCCGTCTGCTCCTGAGAAAGGTCACCTCGCCAAGCCACCTCCATCGCAAGGGAAGGAGGGGCCCCTCCTGAGGCCATCGGTGTCTGCCGATGCTGGTGTTGGGACAGCCAGGAAGCCGGCTGTGGAGGAGGAGGAGGAGCAGGAGAAGGGCTCCATCTCCAGGGTTAGAGAGGCTGTGCTGGGCAAGCAGAACGGGGCAAGGGAAGCCCAGGTGGCCAAGAAGGCCGGAGAAGGTGCCTTGGGAGAGCAGCTTACCGACAGCCCGTGTCTCAGTGAGGCAAAGGAAGAAGACCAGCCAGCACAGCCTGGCCTTGCCTGCCAAGGTCCTGAAATCCCAGAGGATGGGACTTTCCCCCCTCCGGAAATCCCAGGCCTTCCAGAGCAGCTGCCCCAGAGCCCCACTGAACGGGATGAGAAGACGAGGGTGTGTTTGTCTCAGGAGGAAGCTGCGCCTCTTCCAGACGGGAATGAAGCCTTTGAAAACACCGAAGCCCCCTTTCCACCTCCTGGTCAGAGCACTGTGGCCCAGAGGAGAGCTGCTTTCCAAGACTCGGGCCAGAAAGGGGTGCCGGAGCCCCCGCCAGGACTCGGCCCTCCTTCCCGTGCTGGAGCCCCACAGGCTCAGGGCCAGGAGCCTCTCCCCAAGGCCCCACCGGGGGAGCCGGATAGGCTGAAGATGCCTGAAGAGGCTACAAGCAACAAGTCTGTCCTAGATTCCTCCATGGAGAAGGTCTCAAGCTTCTTCACCAAGATCAAACCCACCAAGACTTTCTCTGACTTTCTGGGCAGCCCACTCAACCCTCCAGACGCCCCCGGGGTGCAGAGGAAGAGCGCCTCCTTCTTTGGCAGCGCCTTTCAGACAGGTGGGCCTCCCTCCACCTTCTCTGGCGGCCTCTTTGGCTTCTCCAAAGGAGCCGCGGAACAGCCTCCTCCGACACCCTCCAAAGCTCCCCGCGTGGACTTGGGCGTGAGAGGCGCTACGGGCTCAGTTCCAGGAGGTAAAGGGCCTCTCGCCACCCAGGAAGGCAAGGCAGGGGGAGAGGAGGGCTCAGGAGCAATGAGACAGCAAGGCCAGAGACCGGGAGGGGAGCTGCTGCAGACGGAGGCCACAAGCGCCTCGAAGGAAGAGGCTCTGTTGAACCTGGCAGGAGAAACCCTCCAGGTGGACCTGCAAACGGAAGCCAACCAAAGGCCGGGCATTGGCCAAGAGCCTGAGCCGAACGCTCGCGATACCTGGACGTCGGAGAAGAGCCAAGGCCCTGAAGGGGGGCAAGTGGGCTTCCTGCCTTCGGATGAAACGAGGGAGGCCGATACGTGCGGCCAAGGTCTCAACCAGGCGGTTGTGGCAGAATCCCCTGCGGTGCTGGAGGAGACCCAACCAGGAGCCTCGGAAGAGGAGGCCGGCACTGCTGCGCAAAAGCAACCGGATCGGGAATCCCCGACTGGGGCCCATGTTGGCCAGGAGGGCTGGGAAAACACGCCTGAGCTGGAACCCAAGACCGAGGACGACAGGAGCCAGTCTGGCATGGGCACCGTTGCTATGCCGGAACACGCAGCCATAAAGGCAGCAGCTGATATCTGTCCACCAGGCGGAGGTGAGAACCTAGGAGTGGAAGCCGGAACGGTTCTGAGCGAGACCCTTGATTTGCACCATGAAGACACGGACGGTGTTCGTGAGGTGAAACGGGTCCCCGTTGAGGAGGAGGAGGAGGAGGAGGAGGTTTCGGCCGTGAGTGAGAAGCCTCCGGAGGTCGAGGCCTTGGGGAGCTCCTCAGGGAAGGGGCCTGCCGGTCCCCCTGCGGCAGAGGCCAACAGCGCCGCCTCATCTGTCTTTGAGATGCTAAGCAAGCCGCCTTGGCCCAAGTTCGGCTTTGGCTCTTCCACCGGCAGCACCAAACCGATGGGCTCCTTCTTCTCGCCCGCGGCTGGCAAGAGCGCTGCTGAGCCGGGTTTCGGGTCCGGCCTGAGCAGCGTCTCTTCCGTTCTGTTTGGGGGAGGAAGCGATGAGAAGGCGGAGAGAAGCGGCGGCCTGCAAGAGTCGGTCTTTGGGAGGAGGCTGGACTTCTCCCTGCCGTGGCAGAAGGGCCCGAAGGAGAAGGAGGCGAAGAAGGAACCGGAGGCCCCACTCACACCTCCCTCCAAGCAGGAAGCGCCCCCAGAAGGTCCCTCCGGTCTGGAGCCCTCGGGTGGCCCTGAGCAGGCAGCCATGGGGGCAGGCCGCTTGGCGGATGTGGTTCCCGAGGCCAGCCTTCCCCCCGTGGAGATGGACACCTCGGGCCAGAAGGTCTTAGGGGCCAGAGCTGCTCCTGCTGAGCTTGAGCCTGGCCTGGAGGTTGAGGGTCCAGAGCAGGAAGATGGCCTGAGGGCTGTTCCTGGGGCCCCTCCTGCCCCGACCCTGGAGGAGGAGGAGGAGGAGGAAGCAGCAGGAGACACGGCCTCCGTCCCTGGTCGAGCGGAACAGAAGGACGCCGTCGCTTGCCCAGAGGAAGGGCCCCATGTTGCTGGGCCACGGTTGGTGGAGGAGAGCAGCCCACGAGCCCCCCTCAAGCACAGGCCAGTAGCAAATGCAGCCCATAAATGGAGGCGGCCGGGCCATTTATGAGGCAAGAGCCATGGTCAGCGGCCTCTGGCCCATCCCTTGAGGCTACCCGGTTCCTGCCAGGGGGACTCAGGGGTGACCTTGAGCCCCAGTTCCTCCCTCCCTCCCTCCCTTTCCTTCGCTGTGTGTGTCACGGCTCCTGTGTGTCGGTGAGCAGCTTTGAATGTGGGTTTTGTGAGCCTCCGCAGAGCTGGGAGTGGGGGGGGGGTCTCTGAGAACAGCCCAGGGCTCCCACTCGCCAGGAGAGGCCGACCACCGTGGGAGGCAGCTCTTCTGCTCTCCTGCAGAGGGCTGGGGGGGGGGATGCAAAATCCTCACGGGCGCATTGGGAGGGGCCAAGGCTGTTCTTGGGATCCCCCCCCCCCCCGCCTGCCATCCCAGCTGCCATCCCTGCCGCTTTTCCTCGTGGCTGCCGGGTTGTGTCCAGTTGGGAGATGCCAACATGGCTGAGCAGTGGCTGTGTGAGGCCTTGTTATGGAGGGAGCGAGGGGGCCGGGCATCCTGGGGGTCAAATGCTCTTCCCAGAGATGTGGGGTCAGGGGTATGAGCTGATCACGTCTGGGCCCACGCAGAGCTGCCAGCGTCCGGTTTCTGCCCACAAGCGGCTCTCGGCCTCCCGTAGCTGTGTGGGCGAATCCTGTGGGCCTCCCGGGGTCAGTCCTGCAGGGCTGGGGTCCTGTGCAGCCCCCCCCCCCCGCTTCTCCACTTCCCTCCGCCTTGCTAGCTGTAGCCGTGTGGAGATTGGTAGACACTCTTGACTAGCTGACCCCCAAGACCATGGTACCCAGCTCCCCACCCCCCACCCCATTGTCCATTTTACCACCCTGGGGCTGAGAGGAACCCTGGGAATCCTCTCAGGAGCTCCTGGCCTGAGCTGGTCTACAGGGGGGGGGGGGGCAGAAAGAGTGGGGGGGGGAGGTAGTCTTTCTGCTGAGTCAGCAAGTCCGAGCCTGAGTCAGAGCCCCATTCCTGGGCCTCAGGGGAGGGGGAGCCTCTTGAAGGGAGAAGCGCAGGGCCCCCAAGACCTTCAGCCGATGTCCAGCGACTGGGAACGTCTGCAGAGATCTTCCCTTCCAGGAAGTCCCCGATCCCCCCCCCCTCCGCTCCTCCATTCCTTGGCTGCCCCCCCCCGGCCCCTTTGGGCCCCCCCAGTTCTGCAGACTCACCTGCTCTTCCTCTCTCCCCTCCCCACCACAGTCCTGCCAGCAGCAGCAAGTTCGGCTCCTCCGGGAACATCAGTCCGGGCAGCTCCCAGCTGAGTGAGGCAGAGCAGCCGGGCTCGGAGCAGGAGGAGGAGCTCCCAGAAACGGCGTCCGTGGCTCTGACCCTGCCGGACGTCCAGGAGCCCCCGAGGGAGCCGGCCGAGCCCCAGGAAGCACCCCGGGAAGGAGGAGGAGAGGAGGAAGGGGGGCGCTCTCCGCTCCCGGGAGAGGGCGCCCCCAAAGCTGCTGGGGAACCCCAAGGGAGGTAAGGAAGGCTGCGTCTGGGATTAGCCTGCCTCGAGTGGAAGGGGCCTGCAGTGGACCTCGTGGGCCGAGGGGTTTTGGCCGGAGGGGGCTGCTGGCTGGCTTGGAGCCCCTGGGGATGGGGGGGGGGCTGTTGCTCACCACTGCAAGCGGTTGACGGGTGGATCTCATCCCCGGCCCCCCTCCCTCCCCCATCGCCTTGGTTCCACTTTGATCTAGCGTAGTAATATTAATTTTAGTCATTTCTATCTTTATCTTCTTACTGTTTGTGAGCCCCCCCAGAGCCGCCTTCTGTTGAGAGAGGCAGCTTACAAAGGAGTCCTTTGGGCTTCCCTCCCCCCTCCGAGCAGCTCTTCCTCCCAGGCTTCTCGGGGTCCCATCGCCTGGCCAGGGCGGTCTCCTGTCCCTCTGCAGCTGGAAGGGCCCTAGGTGACCTCTGACAGGTGACCCTCCAGAGCCTCTCTCTCTCGCTCCCTCCTTCCAGTGACAGAGGACTTGCTTGCCTGGCTGGGTTCTTGGGGGGTGGGCTGCCCTTGTGGGAGGGAGCAGAGGAATTCTGCTCCCTCCTCTGCCTGACAGCCCTTCAGACGTGGCATCTGCCACAGGTGGCACCCGGAGCCATTTGTTAGGCATGCGAGGCCTTGTCCTGTCAGCTGCAGTGTGCGTGCATGCGCTGGCCAGCTGACTTTGGCCTTCTTTTGAGGCCGTTTTTTGCCCTCCGGAGAACCTTCATATTCTGATGGAAATCCCACCCCAAGGAAATATAAATTAAGAGCTGGAAGAGACGCCTGCAGCAGTAGAAAAAGAAAGGAAGAGGGGAGGAGAGGAAATGAGAGGAAAAGGAGGGAAGAAAGAGAGAGGTGAGGAGAGGAAGACGGAAGAGGGGAGGAGAGGAGGAGAGAGGGTGGGAAGGGGAGGAGAGAAGTAGGGGAGAGGTAAGGGAAGAAGGAAGGAGAGGAGGAAGGAAATAGAGAAGGGGGAGGGAAAGAAAGGAGGAGAGGAGAGAAGGAAAGGAAGAGGAGGGGAAGAAGAGAGAGATGAGGAGAAGATGGGAGAGAGAAGGAGAGAGGGTGGGAAGGGCAGGAGAGGAGTGGAATGACAGATATATAAGGACGACGAATGTAAAAAAGAATAACAACTATGTGGATGTATACCTATAACTATAGAGAGAGAACAAAAAATAAAGAAAAACTTCATAAAAAGAAGAAGATTCTGATGGAAGAGGCTCTCTTGCTCAGGGGGTCAAGGGGCCCCAGGGGTCCTTTGGGGGAAGGGGCTTCTCCCGGGGGGAGCCGTTTGCCCTCAGCCCACCCAGGCCGAGCGTTCTGGGTCTCTCCCAGCCTCTCAGGAAGCGGAGGGGGAGCCTTTGGAGTGGCCCCCCATGGCCCCCCCCACCTCTCCCTCTAACCCTGGTTCTCCTCCTCTTAGCTCTTCTTCCCTCGTTTGGGCTTCTCTCGTCTCTTGACAGCCTCCTGGATGGAAACGAGTCGCCGCTGTTTGCTCCTGCCAGAGCCCGCTGGATCCGAGCCATCACCAAAGTCCGGCTCCAGTTCCAGGAGGTAAAGCCCATTTTTTCCTCCTTCCGGTTCTTGGCCTGAAGAGGTTGGGGCTTTTGCGGGGGGGGGGTCTTTCTCGGGGGTCCAAGAAGCCACTCCAAGGCTCCAGAAACTGGGCAGCCTTCAGCGGCTGAGACCCAGGGCCTTCCCCCAGCCGTGGGGTGCCCTTCGGGTCTCTTGAAGGATCGAGGCCTGGGAGGGGGCTCCTGCCTTTCCCGCCCCTCCTACAGGTAGCGGAATCTGTGCTATGCAGAGAGAACCTGTGGGCTTTGGGGCACCAAATCGAAAGGGGGGCCGGTGTTGGGCAGGCCAGGGGTGCCTGTCCCTTTAAGGCTTCTGGACTTCAACTCCCTTGCGCTGCCTGGGGAATTCTGGGAGTTGAAGTCCAGGAGCCTTAAAGTGGCCGCAGTTTGACGTCCACGGTGTAGACCTCAATCTCTGGAATTTCTGAAAAGTTTGCTGTGGACTGTGGCCAGGTTTCCTCGCGTGGCGCTTCTGTGGCACGCAGGGAGTTTGTTGCTCGAAGGTTTCCTCGGGGATGACTTTGGGGGAATGTGTGCCGCATTTAGAGCCCACAAGGCCCCGAGGGGCTCACGAGACTCTCGCCCTTCCGCCTAGTTGCGGGAGACGAACCGTTTTGCTTGAGTCGATCCTGCGCATTGTTTGGCTTCGATCTGTTTCGTGGGGAAGCGGGGGGGGGCAGCTTGGAGGGCTGATCAATCCTCATCCAGTGGCGTCGCTGAGAAGGAGGGGCTGCAGAGGGCCGGGGTGACGGCTGAATCCGGCCAGCTGACAGTGGGGGGGGGGGATGCTGAGTGGGCAGGAGGCTGAAGCTGAGAGGTAGAAGCTGGGCAGGGCAGAGGTCCCAGGAAGGGCCAAGGCGAAAGGCTGCGCAGAGGCCCCCAGGGGGGACACCGTGTTTGAGCAGAAGCCTTCCGCTGTTGAACAAAGGCTACGGGGTGGGGTGGGGAGGAATATTTAGGCCAAGGTGACTGGAGCTTCCTTCTCGCTCTTTGTGCCAATTCACCCCGTGAATTTCATCTGTTCACTGGGAGGAATAACAGGGGGGCGTCTCCCCTGCGCCAAAAGGAGACGCTCTGCTAGTTGGGTGGGTCCAGGGTGCGAGTGCGAGAGAAGCCCCCCACCCCCACCCCCTTCTTCCTCCCAAGGATGTGGAGCTGGCAAGGAGGCCCCGAAGTGAAGGAAACGCCCTGCGGTGGGAATTGTGCGTGTCCCCCTCCTCCCCCTCCCCGCCCCTCCCCCCCCTCGGTTATGACTCTGGCTGTCTTGGTGGCCTTTGGAGGGCCCTGGTGACTGCTGACACATCTGCTGGGCTCTTGCTGGGAAGACAGGCCGTGTGTGTGTGTGTGTGTGTGTGTGTGTGTTGATGAGTTTCTTGGGTGTGTTTCGATGCTGCTTTGCCCATTGGACTCTAGGCAGCCTCCCCACTGCCAGGGTCAGGGATGCCACCAGCCCTGCAGGGGGTCTCACTTCTTTTTCCATCCTCTCCCCGCCCCCCTCCCTCCCCCCCCCCCCCCCGGTTTAATTCTCTTACAACCATCTCTCCCTCCCCTTTCTCTGGCTTCCTTCCTCCTCTCCCATTTCTCTCCCCCCCATCTGATCCCTCCAGAGAGGCTGGGGGCCCCCCGCCCATCAGAGACGGTCCACCTCCAAGGGCTTTGCTGAGCAGGCTCCCAGGAGGGAGGAGTCTTTAATCGCTCCAGGGCTGGCATTTTGCTTTTATTGCTCCCCAAGGTGGGCAGTTCCTTTAAGGCTGTCAGTTGCCCCAGGCTCCCCTTCCTTGCAGGGTGAAGGGGCCTGGAATGGATTTGTGCATTGTGCTGGCTCTTCATCAAATGGTAATTAGCATGACTGGGCCCTCTGGTTCCCCCCCCCCCGCCCCCCCATGCACACACACACACACACACCCCGTTCCATCTCTGAGGGAGGCCGTTTGGAAGGAGGAGGGGCAGAGGGCATTTTCCAACCAGGTGGGCTGGCTGTGACTACGCGGAGGAGGGCTGGAAGGCCACGGGGATGAAGGAGGGTCTCAGCTCCTGCCGCTGCCCCCCTCCCCACCGGGTGTCCAGGGACCCTCTTTGCGCTCAGGTGCCCTGGTCCACGGGGTTGGCACCTGATGCATGGCACTACGAATGGACTTGGTAGATTCACACAATCAGAATTTGCCTTCTGCAAATGCCCCTGCTGGGCCTCCAGTCGACTCGGCTGTCAGTCAACTGTCCTGGCGGGTGAGACTTCTGTTCCGCCCACGCAGTGCTTGAGAGGCATGTGGGGGACTCCCCTTGAGGCCTCTGCCCTGGGGGCGCGAGTGGCTGCACCCACACGCAGGAGGCTCACGCAAGACCTCCGAGAAAGATGGTGCGTTGGCCCAGATGTGCCGCCAGGGTCACACAGGGTGCTAAGTTATAAGCCATGGTGCTCAGTTGACAGGGCGGTGGCTCATGGGCTACGGGGCAGGTCCCGGCGTTGGACTCCCTGTCCATGGCACTCGATTGGTGGGTTTGCGGGCGCCGAGGGCCACCTTGGAAGGCTCCTGTGGAAAGGGGGCTGGCTACTTGCAGGACTGCCAAGGGTTTCTGCTCATCCCACCGGATCCGTTAAAACCTGGCTCTCCCCGCGAGCCGTTGAGGCTCTGCCTGTTGGGCTAAATCTGCAGGATGGCAGGTTCTGGTTGGTTGCCTATCCGTTTGCCCATCTGATCCCCGCCCAGAGTTACGGACAGAGTTAAGGTGAGTACATCAACAAATATAAATAAGTATACTGTAAAACTAAATGTGGGGAGGCGATGCACAAGGACCGTCCCAAGTGGGCTTTGGGTGCCTGGAAGAGAGCGAGTTTGGATTTGGGAGCTCCGTGGGGGGCCTTGGTTGGGCCCTAAGGGAGGGGGCTCTTGGGCGGCATTCAGATCCTCAGCCAAGGGGCAACTGCACCGGAGACGTGCCCAGGAGGGTGGGGGAGACCGGAGGCTTTAGTGGGGAAGAGCACGAGTGGGGCTTTCCCCAGGGGAAGAGGGCGGATTCCGAACAGGCTCCTGCTTCTCTTGGGGCAGAAGAAAGGCCTCTGGGCCACCGTCCTACGGCCGGAGAGAGGAGGAGGAGGAGGCCTCCAGACCTGCCTGCATTTGGGAACTGGTGGGCAGAGAAGAGGAGGCGAGGGAGGCACAGCCAGGGGGCCTCTTCCCCCCGAAGGGCTGTGGGGTTTGGTGCTTGTCACACGCCCCCCCCCCCCTGCACCCCACTTGTTTCTCCACCTGTTCCCACAAGGCTTTGGCCCAATGAGGAAGGAAGGGTGGGAGCTGATGGGAGGAGAGGGGAGCAGGCAGCCCTGCGCCACAGAGCGGGGGCTGACTCACCGCCAGCTCCCTCTGCTCTAATCCTCTGCAGTGCACAGGCAGCCCAATGACGACGGTCGCCTTGAGCTCCATGGCAGGCCTGCTGGCTGGGGAATGCTGGGAGTTGAAGTCCAGACCTCCGAAGAGAGCCCAGGCTGCTCCGGATGGTTGTTCCCGAGGACCCTGCCCTTCTCTTGGCCCCCTCCGTGGGCTCTCAGCCGCTCAGCCACGGCTGCGTTCCCAGGGAGTCCCATCCCGGCCCCACAGCGTCTGTGGGACTCATCGTTTCTGGCCCAGTGGGCTGAATGAGCCTCCTCAACCAGTGTGGGGGGGGGGCAGTTTGTCTTTGCAGATCTATGAGGTTTTTCTTTCCCTGGTTTCTGCTGGGGCATTGGGGGGGGGCATTTGTGCTGGTCCATATAGCACCGGCAACACCCACCTACGCCTTCCCATTCAGGGAGGAGGGGTCTTGTGCAAGAAGTTGCCCACCAGTCCTGGTGCCCTGAGCTGCCTTCCTAGAAGGTGGACCTCTTGGATTTCAGCAAAGAGCCCTTAACAGGTGGGGGGGGGGAGGCCAGGAAGAGCCCAGAAGGTCTTGAGGAAACACTCCCCCCTGCAGAATCTCTCAGAAGCAGCCCAGGGTGGAAGGTGAGGGTGGGGGGCCAAGATGTGCCAAGAGGTGGACTGGCTTTGTTCCCACTCATCTTTCGGCTCTCTGGAGCTCTGGAGGGGGCTTCCGAATGAGGCTGCCCAATGCTGCCAAGATAAGAGCCAGATCTCCCCCCCCCCCCGCCCCGGACTTCCAATCCCCTGAACCAGCAAGGGGTGGTCTAGGCAAGGGGTGGAAGAGCCCAGGGCCAGAGGAGAAGCCCGGCTGGGGCAGCCCCCTTCCATGCCGCGATGGGAGGCGGCCCTGGGGCACCCAGTCCAGTGGGCTGAACCCAGGCAGGGGAGGGGGCTGCCGGGCTTCTCCTCTGGCCCTGGGCTTCCACGGGCCCACCTCTGATTCTCCTCCTGCTCCTGCCCGAAGAATCAGGGTGGGGAAGCGGATCTCCCCCTCCCCCAATTATGCAATAGCAATCGGCCCCAGCCCCCTCCTCAGAGCGTGCCGAGCAAGTGCCGGAGAGCGGCCAGAGGGGGCGCTGCTCCTCCGCCAGCTCCCTCCGCCTCCTGCTCTGCCAGCCCCCCAGCCCCCTCCCTCCCTCCCTCCCGCAGGAGCTGCCTTGGCTCAGCTCGGCGGCTCTTGCCGTGCAACAGCTAAGAAGACGGAGGGCTTAATTTGTTCCTGGGCGGGTGGGCAGGCGGGGGAGGGCGGAGCTGCTCCGGGCAGCAAGCGGGGTGGCAGCGGCAGCACCTGAGCACGGCGGTCGCCTCCTCCCCCCCCTCCTTTTCCCCAAGTCCAGCACCGAAGAAGAGAGCCTGAAGTTAAGAGCTGCTGGGGAGGAGCCCCGGGTGGACGGCTGAGTCTCTTCCTTTGAAGGACCCTGGAGAGAGGGAGAGGGAGGGAGAGAGAGAGAGATTGGGGGGGGGGATCTCCTGGGCTTGCCAGAGGGGGGGGGCAGCTGTGGCGGTCTGGGAGCACGAAGGAGTCCAGCACCCAAAGGGTCAGTTGTGCATCGTCTCCCCCTCCTCCTCCTCTTTGATTCCCTGGATTTCCTTTGGGGTCTTCGTGCATCAGCCGAGGAGGTGAGTCGGGGGGGGGGGAACCTCCGTTGGTGAGACTTCTGGAGGAGCCGCCCGGGGGTCTCCTTCTGGGGTGGGGAGAGGGTCTTTGGGGCGTCTGCCTCCCCTGAGTCTCCAAGGAGGAGCCGCCCCTTTGGGCACCCGAAAGGCTCCTGGTGGGGACGTGTTGACTTTGGCTTCTTTTGGGGGGCTCCTGCGGGTGCCTTTCGTTCCCAGTGGTTGACGCTCACCTGATGTCCTGGTCTCCAAGGGGCATTTTCCAGGGCTTGCCTCTCACGGAGCCTCTTCAGGGGTTTTGCCCAAGAACAACGTCCACAGATCAAAGGAGCCGGAGAGCCCTTGGTTGGGGTTGGGGCTGCCTTGTCCCAGAGGGGCCCTTCCCCCTCTTGCGCCTGGGGCAGGGGGTGGGGGCTTCTACGCTGGGGCTGGGTGAGCAGGCAGGGCCTGGAGAGGAGACCCACATGGGGCAGAGTCTGTGTGTGTGGGGGGGGGACAAGGCTCTTACCCCTGGTTTCCCCAAAGAGGAGGGGGCTTCTTTAGAAGAAGGGGCTGTGCCTGCACCGGGGGGGGGGGCTGTTGCTGCTGTTGGGGTCCCCGGCAGCAAAGACCAGCCCGGCATCCCTGGGAGAGTGGAGGGGTCGCTTCCTCGGTTTCCCAGTGCTCAGGCCGAGACTCTCGGTGCCAGGCAAACTTTGGTGTGTTTCGAATGCTCAGCTGCCCCCCCTGGCATCCTGGCCGGCTGCTCTGCAGGAGGGGCCTCAGCTGACCCCCTGGAGTCGAGTTAGCTTTTCACAGGAGGCCTTGGGGCCCTTTTCTGAGCAGCCCATGGAAACAAGGAGCCCAGGGGGGCAGGGGGTATCAGGAGCTGCTGGAGAAGAGGGGCAGAACCAATGTCCACAGGCCCTGCTGGCCTTCCCCAGGGTGGGGGGCTTCATCTGCTGGAAGTCGTTAAGGGGCACCCACAGAGTTCGATCCCAGACTTCCGCAGGCTCTGAGCCGTGTCTGCCGAACATGCTGAGCCTGCTTAGGGTTAATGGGGGGGGGGGGGCGTTAGCACATTACGGGAGCCCAGCGTGGTTCCTGCATGCAGTGGTTGAGGATTCTGCCTTGAGTCCAGGAAATAGGTCGGTTCAGTCCCTCGTTTTATCACTGGCCGCCTGCATTTTGGGTGTGGTGGACACTCGGCCAACTGGGTTTGCTTGAGGCTGCTTGGATTGCGCAAAGCCAGGCGGCCAGTTAGCCAGAGGCCAGCAGCTGAAACAGGTGGCCTGACCTGAGCATTTGGGTGTCCCATTGGTTGCCCTCCCTGTGGTCACCCGTCCTTGTGACCCCCTGTTTTGCCACGGCTACCCTGCTCTCGCTCACTTGGGGACCACAACTCCCAGAGTCCCCAGACAGCCTGGCCCCCACGGTCGGTCGGCACCTGGGGGGAGGTTGAAGAGACGCCAGGACAGGCCCAGGTTAGTTTGGTTCTTCTGGGCTCCCTTCAGTGCAGGAGACCTGCTGGGCACCGCGAGGCTTCTTCTTCTCCTGCCTCCCTGCGTTTCCTTATTTGCATTCCTCGCACTTCCCCTCCTTCCTGCAATCAAGATTAAGCCACCTTCCACTGTAAATATTGTGACTTGAGCCCATGAAGCCGAATCCTCCCTTCCTTGAGTAGAAATGCTCCCTAATTGTTTCCCCAGGTGAGGCTTCTCAGCCGCGGAGCCTCTCTGGGCAGGTGGGCGGATTTTGCCAGCCTTGGAAGAAACGGCTGCCCCTTCCCGGACCTTGCTTTGGGAAAGAAGGGGCCACAGGATGGAGAGGGCCACCTCCGGCCCCCACAGCTAGCGAGAGGGGGGGCTGCGAGTGTGGCCTGGGGGGCCGGAAGGAGGGACGGGGGGCCCAGCGTGGCTTCCAGGCCGCCTTTCCTGAGAAGGCGCTCGGCCACCGAGAGCCGTGCAGGCAAGTGTCGTGCAAGGATTTCCAGCAAGCATCCGCGTTGCAGCCTGTGGAGAAGGGCTGCCATGGCAACCCTCCCTTGGGCGGTCTCTCGCACAGCCTCCCCTGAACCCGTGGCCTCCGTGGCCCTGTTGGCTGCAGGGGATGAGGGTCCCTGGTGTCGCAGCCCCAAGGGAAGGGAGGTGGCCTTAGAGCCAGGCCCAGCCTCGGCCGGAGGCCCCCAGGAAAGGGGGAGGCAGGGCCCAAGAGGGGAAGCCTCTCCCAAGTGACCACCGCAGGCTTGACCGCAGGGTCCATTCCCAGAGGATGGACCTCAGTGGTGACCAAGTTCACCCAAAGGACTTCCTTGGTTTTCCTCTCTGGGGACGTTTCGCTTCTCCTCCAAGAAGCTTCTTCAGTTCTTGAAGTTCTTGTCCTGAAGAAGCTCCTTGGAGGGGAAGCAAAAGGTTCCCAAAGGTGAAGGAGAAAAACCCTGAGAAAGTCCAGTTGCCTTTTGGAAAAACGCACCTTTGGGCCCACCGTGACCTGGACGATGATGGAGGATCTGCCCTCGTGACCAGCTGAAGCTCCTCCGTCAGGGGAGGAAAGGCTGCAAAGGGGGAAGGCCGGAGGACAGGCAGGGAAGCAGGGGCTGCAAGGGCCTGGGCGGCCTCTGGGCAGAAGCAGGGCAGCCGGGCCCATCGCCCTCTGCGCTGCATGCAGGGCACCTGGAGTACGGGGTCCGTGGGGAAGAGGGGGACTTGGGGAGAGGGACCAGCGTGAGAAGGAGCTGGGAAGGTTGAGTTGAGCCAGAAGAAAACCCAGCCACAGCTGAGGAGCCTCCTAAGGGCTCCCAAGGGCCCAGAACTGGACTCTGCCTCAATGGAGGGCAGCACAAGGGCTTGAAATGGGAGGAGATTCGGAGGGAGTTTTGCCTGGGCAGCTGGGCAGCGGTTGGGAAGTCCACCTAGAGCAGCAGCCGCAGCGGCAGCCGCCTCCCCCTTGCTGGGCTGAGGGCTGTCGGTCTGGGTGGCTGCATGGGTTCCTGGCCGGAGCTGGAGCTGAACTGCATGGCTGTGGAGCTCCTGCAACGCCCACCTGCCCCTCCTGGGTGAAGGAAGGGGAGCCCTTTTAGTTAGCAGCTCCAGGGGGGTGGGGGGTGGGTAACCCAGGGGAGAGCAGGGGGGGTGTCGCCTGTCCCTTGCTGTCCAGCTGTTGGGCAGGGGGGTTTCTAAAAGGTGCCCGTGGAGCTTCGCCTGCGTCTCCTGCTGGAACAGGATCCCCTGGAGAAGGTCCCCAAGAAGGCCTTGCTTGGAGCTGGAGAGGAGCTAGAAAAGAGCCCGGCCTCTGGGGACCACCAGATCCCTCAGTTGTGGACTCCCCAAAAAGGAATCCCTTGGATTTGCCCTTGGATCAGACGTAGGCGGCTTCTCCACTGACCTGCCAAGTCCGGGCCAAGAGCAGAACGGGACGTCCCAGGGCAGGAAGGGCTCCTTGGCGCCTTGGCCCAGCCCTGCCCTCCCAGGGTCCCCCTCGGCCCACACCCTCTGCCTGCACATCCCTCCCGGTGACTCCAGCTGGAGTGGCCGCTTGGTGGGGCAGCCGGCCGGCAAGTCCCTCTCCTGGCCAGGCTTGAGTGCCAGCAGCTCTGGGGAGGGGGAGGGGGGCTTCTTCTCCTCCTCCGTGCAAGAGGGCCTGGCTGCCCCTCCGGGAACTGCCCTGCCTTCCCCATGGCCCTGGGCTGGGGCTCCATGCCTCTCCCCAGTGGGCCGAGCCAAGGAATGGGCCGAGCGAGGCCAGCAGCTCTGGAGCTCAGCCCCTTACAGAGGGCTCCATTTGGAAGGCGTGGCTGTTGGCTGGTAGAGGGAGCCCCAGGCGCTCTTTCCCCCCAGAACAAGCGGGAGGGGGAGGGAGGGCCCAGGGAAAGCCGCTCCCTCCTGGCCCCGTCTGCCCAGAGCAGGGGCAGGGAAGAGCAGCCCCCTGGGCTTCATGGCAAGTCCCCCCACCCCCGAATAGCATCCTGAGCCAGGGGAGCTCCATCCTTTCGGCCCATGGTCACCTGCAGGGATGGCGCGACAGGAGAGGACAGTTGGGGTAACAGATGCAGGGAACGGGATGAGCTTCTGTCCGTGGAGATTCTCAGTCATCTAGGTCACGGCTGCCTCAAAAGTGCTGTGGGAAGAATCATTTCCCCCCCGACGGTGGGAAAATCTGTTGCTTCTCCTCCAAGAAGCTTCTTCAGTTCTG
Organism: Rhabdophis nuchalis; assembly: GCA_039707465.1. Lineage (NCBI taxonomy): Eukaryota > Metazoa > Chordata > Lepidosauria > Squamata > Natricidae > Rhabdophis > Rhabdophis nuchalis. Next base: position 249,359,839 of record CM077644.1, read on the forward strand.
CAGAGTGGACGGAGAGTCGTCGTCCTTATCCGCCTGTTGGAAGCCGATCCAAGCCCCCAATTGATGCATCGACAGAGGCAGTTTAGGGATCCGAGGCTGCAAGGCGTCTCCTCTCGGCTGCCCCTCCCAGGCAAAGAGAGTCCGGGGCCACAATTCTCCATAGAGTCTAAAGGCTCCGGATGCAGTGAGGAAGAGGGCGATATTGTTATTATGGTGGGTTATGTGGCCCTTCAGAGGTTCAGGCTCCCTTTGGCCTTTGTGTCCTTCCCAAGGGAGGCAGCTGTAGTCCAAGGGGGATCCTGGGGTCGTTTGTAGAACCTAGGCTGTTCCCAGGAAGACGGCCTTGTGCAATGGATGGAGGGGGATTGCGCCAATTGCCAGGGGTGCTTAAGTGGTGCTCCGGATGTTTTGGGATTGCTTTCCCTTCGCTTGCTTCTGCCGCAGGCGTTCTCTTCCTATTTGCAGGCCTTTGCATGTTGGGAACTTCTCCCGTTCTTCCTCTTCTCTTCGGCCGTCTCCAGGTATGGCCCCAGACCTTTTTTTGGCCTTTCCTGCCATCGAGTGTGACGCCTGGGTGTTACGTGGCAGGTGCCCGTCTGTCTGGATTCTAAAAGTCCCGGAGCACTTTCGTTTCTTCATTTTCTGTGACTTGCTCTATTTTATGATCCCACCAGTTCTTGCTTGCAGGCGTATGGCATTTCTTGCAGTGCACCATTGTTGCTACTTTGTCGTGCCGTTGCTTGTAGTCAGTCTGGGCGATCTTGGAGCAACTGAAGCAGGGGATCCACCGTTTCTCCAGCTTCTTTGCAGAGGCGGCACTTGCTGTCTGTTGCTGCTTTCTCCATGGTGGCTTTGTGTGCCTTGGTCCTCAAGGGCTTGGCCTTGTGCAGCCAGAATTGGGGCTCTCCACCTCTTTCTCCCTTCGTGTTCTGATGTGCTTGGGCTGCTCTTACCTTGAATGTAGCGGCCATCTAAGACTCTTTTTCTATTCTTCATTTGGTCTCTTTTGTGGAGCAGGTTGGTCTCCCCGGCATTTAGTCAGCCTTTGCGGGGGGCTTAGAGGCTCTTCTTCTTTTTGGGGGGGGAGGGGTTTGTCCTCTCCGAGGAGAAGGTGGGGGAGAGGTGCCCCGTCTGGGAACGAGGCCCACTGTGTGGCGATGCTGCCTTCCTCTGCCACCCATTCCCCCTGGGTTTCCTCTGCCCTCCCAGCTGCTATTCAGCGCTGATCCCGGCCTCTGTTTCTGGATGTTGCTCAGTTGTCCAGAAACTCTTGACCCCCAGAGGGGCCTTTGTTGGTCTGGGCGATGACTGATCTGTGTCCGGTTTCTGTAAATTACCAGTGCTGGAAAGAACAACGTCCACCATGTTGTTGATGGGAGAAGCGCCGGCTCCTCAGAGTTGGAAGGGGCCTTGGAGGTCCTCTGGTCCAACCCCCGGCTCAAGCAGGAGACCCTCTAGCATTCTGGGCAACTGGCTCTCCAGCCTCTTCATGAAAGCCTCCCACAGCCTCTGGGGGCGGATCCTTCCCCTGGTCAACCGATCCCACGGAGGAGTCACCTGTTGAACCTCCCACCTGCATCTCCTCTTTCTCAGAGCACCCAAGCCCTGCACACACGGGAAGGTAGCGCCTCACTGAGGGCTACGGCTTCCATTTATTTATGATCAGAAGTGCTAATAGTAATATATTTATTTAAATGAAAATGTTATATTTTTTATTATTTCAATTTAGATAGCCACGTCACGTACGAGACTCTTTTTGGCTTTCAATAAAATAGTTGACAAGATTGAAAGACAGAATATAAAAATAAAGAGGAAAGCAGTCAGCATCGTCCAATCAGCTGTAAACACAGGCAGGAGTCAAGTTTTTTTCCCTTTCCTCTCCCTCTCCCTCTCCCTCCCCCCCCCCTCTTTCACACACACACACACACACACACACACACACAGACACACACACACACACACACACACACACGGTGGCTGTGGGGACTCCTGTTTCAACATCATCAGCAAAAGAGGATTTGCTGCCAGTCCCTCCTTTGCAGCCCTGAATGTTAGGAGATTCTTGCTGAGGTTCAGGTAAAATCTGCTTTCTTATCATTGAAATCCAACCCCCCCCCCCCCCCCCCCCGGTGTCTCTCGTTTCCTGGAGTGACAGGACGGTTCTGCTGCGTCTCCTCCTTGACAGGCCTTCAGATGCTCAGAGACAGCTGTCACGTCGTCCTCTCAGGCGCCTCCAAGCTCTCCTCCTCCCTTTCTCCTTTCAGGACCCCCCTTTCCCCCTCGCCCTCCCTCTCCTCCCCAAGACACCCAAGGCCGAGCGCAGGGTCGGTCAGTGCAGGCTAGAGAGAAGCAACACCTTCTCTTGACCGGGTCAATAGACTCTGGTCCCCTTCAGTGGCTGCAGGTAAGGATTGGGCCTGGTTTCCTTTGGCTGACCGTGTGGACTCCCCTTGGCCAGCACTTCATCCTCCGAGACTTTGGGCTCCCCTTCAGACGCTTCGGTTCTCCCTCCCCTCATGGTCCCCTCCCTCCCCCCCCCCTCTTGACGCCCATCTGGCTGGTTTCTGCCCACCGTCCCAGCCTGTGGGGAATGACCCAAGTCTTGGTTTGGGCTCTCTGCCCACCCTCCCCAACCCTTGTGTGTCTTTCTCCAATTTGCTCACCATATTTCCTGCCCCCTCATTGGAGTCACTTACCAATCTGTTGGTCACACGGAGCCCAAAATGGAGCCCTGCCCAAGCCCCTCCGGTATTCCTTGTGGGCTTCCCGCAGAGTCGTTGGCATGTCCCTGTGGGCTGCCAATGGCTAACCGGTTCCGTATCTATTTAATGGCGGCCTTAAAGGGTATCTGGCATTTTTAAACGGTACCTAGCAATGGCTGGACACTAATCAAGGAGAGGAGCCAGGAGAAACTGCCTGAGAGTGAGAACAATTATCCAGTGGCTGGATTTGCCTCCAGGATCTGTGGGGGCCTCCAACAAGAGACTGGGCAGCCCCCTGTCTGAAATGGCATAGAACAGCGATGGGAGCGTATGGGCACTCGTCTGGGATGCCACCTGGAAGAGGAGCTGCCTAGGGGCCATGCGCATGCCAGAAAATGCACTTCTGGTTTCCGGTGGTCGCATGTGTGCCGGCCAGCTATTTATTTATTTATTTTTATTTATTTATTAAATTTCTATCCCGCCCTATCTCCCAAAAGAGGGACTCAGGGCGGCGCACAGGGACTTAAAAACCCACAATACAAATAGTACAAATTCTACAAAATTTAAAACTATTATTAAACAATTTAACCCGTGCTAAAAAGAGACATTTAATTTAAAACCCAAATCTAATAAAATATGGTTGTAGCAGCTATGCCAGGCCGGCCATATGGAAGAAATAGGTTTTTAAAGTCCAGCGGAAGAGGCGAAGATCGGTGATAGTCCAGGGGTCTGGGGGGAGGTCATTCCAAAGGGCGGGACCTGCCACAGAGAAGGCTCTTCCCTTGGGCGTCACCAGCCGGCATTGTCCAGCGGACGGCACCCTAAGGAGGCCCTCCCTGTGGGAGCGGACAGGTCGAGTGGAGGTATGCGGTAGAAGGCGGTCCTGCGAGTAACCCGGCCCACAGCTAGACTTCCAGTTACTGTCACACATGCACGCGTGACAATCAGCTGGCTGCTGCACATACACCAGTTTCCAGCACTGCCACACGCATGAAAGCCAGCTGATCGTCATATGCGCATACCTTCTAGAAACCCAGAAGAGGAATGGGTGCACCGCACATGCCAGGCGACATGGCTCCATGTGCCACTTCAGGCACACCTGCCATAGGCTGTCCATCATGGGCATAGGATCTCCTGCTTGAGGTGGGGGTTAGACTACAAGGCCTCCAAGGTCCCTTCCAACGCTGTTATTCCGTTATCTAGGCCACAGTTTGATCTCGTGGGAGACCCTATTGCTGTCCACCACCTTCCCTGGCCAACTAATCGTGTTAAAAAAACCGCATCTTGACCAATCGCCCTGATTTCTGCCACGCAGTTTCTCAAACAATAAATTTTCAGTTGAGTCCAAAGAAGAGCCGAGCTCTGAAATTATTCCAGCTAGTAACCAAAGATGAAATAAGTGCTCAATAATCATTCTGAAAGTGTGAAAAATGAATTCTACCTTTCTCCGCAGGCAGCCATAATTTATGGCTCAGAGAGGCTGACCCTGCCAAGAAAAAGGCTGCGGGGCAGATAGATTTGCTTAAAATAATGCGAAGGAGTGAAAATAAGATGACATTTAAAAATATAACTTCCCTTGGAATTAAAATCCTTCCTCATCGCATTTATCTCCCCTCCTGCTCAAAAGAATCCCCATCCCTCCACCTAGATCATCCTTCCTTCGGAGGTTCAGAGGGATGGGTAGGGAAAGCTCCCTGGAAATTGTCTGATTGTGATGAGCGAGGAAGCCCAAGGAGTCCCAGCCGCCTTTGCTTCAAGAGGGCAGAAGGACTCGGAAGGCCAGTGGCGCCAGAGAAGGTCCATCCCAAGGGGAACTCTGGGATAAACGGCCCCTTAATAGAGAAGGATCTTTCTGGCTTATCTATCAAGCACTGAGACGGCATTGGTCGCGTTGGTGGATGATCTGTGAAGGGCCAGAGATGGGGGTTGTTCCTCCATCCTGGTCCTATTAGACCTCTCGGCGGCTTTTGATACCATCGACCATGGTATCCTATTGCATCGGCTGGAGGGGTTGGGGGTGAGGGGCACCATGTTGCGGTGGTTCTCCTCCTACCTCTCCGGTCGATCGCAATTTGTGTTGGCAGGAGGGCAGAGGTCGGCCCCGAGATCCCTCACATGTGTGGTGCCTCAGGGGTCGGTCCTCTTGCCGCTCCTATTCAACCCCTACATGAAGCCGCTGGGTGAGATCATCCGTGGTTTTGGGGTAGAGTACCATCTCTAGGCTGACGATACGCAGCTTTATATATCTACCCTGAACCATCCCAACGATGCCGTCAAAGTGATGTCCCGGTGCCTGGAAGCCGTGCGGATCTGGATGGGAAGTAACAGACTCAGGCTCAACCCGAGCTGTGGCTTCCGGCGTCCCGGTACAACCAGTTCATTCCATCACTGGCCATAGGGGGGGAACATCCCCCTATAAATTAAAAATTATTATAAAATTATTATCTAGCCCCTGTGGATGGGGCCCGCAATCTGGGCGTCCTCCTGGATACCCGGCTGTTCATGGAAGATCAAGTGACGGCCGTGGCCAGGGGGGCGTTCTACCAGGTTTGCCTGGTACACCAGTTGCGTCCCCTATTGGACCAGGATGCCCTTCGCACAGTCACTCATGTCCTTGTGACATCCCGTCTAGACTGCTGTAATGCTCTCTACATGGGGCTGCCCTTGAGGTGCACCCGAAGACTACAGCTAGTCCAGAATGCGGCCGCGCAGGCAATTTTGGGTGCCCCTAGGCATTCCCACGTTACACCGCTCCTGCGCGAGCTGCACTGGCTGCCTGTGGTCTTTCGGGTGCGCTTCAAGGTGCTGATCACCATCTTTAAAGCGCTCCATGGCACGGGACCTAGCTATCTGCGAGATCGCATCCTGCCCCATACATCCCTTCGACCGATTCGCTCCCACAGAGAGGGACTTCTCCGGGTGCCGTCCACTAGGCAATGCCAGCGGGCGATGCCCAGGGGAAGGGCCTTCTCTGTGGCGGGCCCAGCGCTATGGAACGACCTACCCCCCAAGCTTAGAACAACCCAGGACCTCCGCGCCTTCCGTCAAAAGCTCAAGACCCATCTCTTTCAGCAGGCCGGCCTGGCCTAACCACCTCCAGCCTTTTTAGTCTGAATATATAAATTGTTTTAATTGGCTTTTAAGGGATTTAGTTTTTAGGATTTTAGGTTTTTAGTGCAGGGATAAATTGTTTAATCTGATTTTATATATTTATTGTGTATTTATGTTTGTACGTTTTTTAATTCCCCTGTGCACCGCCCCGAGTCCCTTCCGGGAGAAGGAGCGGTCTATAAATTAAATTTATTATCATTATTATTATTGTTATTGTTATTATTATTATTATCTTCTGCATCTCTAAGGCTGTTAGATTCTCCCTCATCTACTACAAGACCTTCCACAAAGGGAAGGGATCGCTGGCAAAGTCCCAGCTGGGAAGAAAACGAGGGCATCTCTTTGAGAGGCCAGGAGGCAGGGCTGGGTCCAGGGGCTGCATTTGGAGACCGTGGGCAGCTCACAAAGGCTCCTGATAACCTCCATGGTTTTGGGCCAAATTGCAATGTATTTTTGGGCCAAAAAAAGGAAAATGGATAACGGCTTGACCAGAAAATGAGCTCTTAGCTCTTCCTGATATTTCCTGGTCCCTTCCCCTTCTCCCGGCCACCCTGTGGGAGCCTGGGCCCTGGCACTGCCCCCTTGGGGCAAGGTAGCGGAGCCCTGCTAGGGATGCAGAAGAAGGACGGTTGCCCTTGAATGACCAGCATAGCCCCAGGGCACTCAGAGAGCAGCAGAAAGAGGGAAGGGCCTTGACGAAGACCCTTCCTAAGAAGCCGAGTGCCCTATTGCTGGAAAGACTTTGCCTCACTAGAGCCCCTTACTATATTTATTGCTGTTCCCCCCAAAAAGTGGCCCTGAGCAAGACCTGGTCCAAGATTCAGGGTCAGGTGCAAGAGGTCAGAGGTCCAGGCAGTTCAAGCGAATGCAGGTTCACTCTATGCTACAAGAATCTGAACTACTAACGCTCAAATCAGAAGTTGTGGGCGCTTCGTCACTGGGGGCCTTTAGGAAGAGAGACTGGACGGTCACTTTGTCTGAGGGTCTCCTCTTTGAAGACCTCCAAGGTCCCTTCCAGCTCTATTCTGATTGATTGTTCTTGTCTGGCTCTGTTTCTCAACCGGTGTCCATGGTCCTTTGTCCCCTGGGAACCGAATCTCTGCACGAGATCTGAAGATCTCTCGGAGGAAGCAGGCGGGCGGACAGCTGAGGGGCTCTTCAGGGGGTGGGGCTGCTTTGAGGAAACCAGCCGGCTACTCTTGACCGATTTCATGTCCTCTTCCTGAATCCCGGGGGGCTCAGGGGCTCAAGCGAACGGACGGGCGCCTGGAGTGTGTGTTCTGTTGACTAGGAGATGCTCATCTCCCATCCGTTGTCTTGCTGGTGGTGACTCATGCCTTAGTCAGCTTCCCTTTGGAGTACTGTAACGTGCCTCACATGGGGCTGCCCTTGAGGAGCAGTCAGAAGATGCAGCTGGCCCCGAACGTGGCGGCGTGGGCAGTGCTTGGCACCTCTCGCGGCAGCCACGTAGCGCTGCACTGGCTTCTGGGTACGAGTCGAGGGGCTGGTTGCCACCTCCAAAGCAGGAGGTGGGGCTGCCTTTCTCCCACTGGCCCTGCCCACCCCACAGGTGCCCCAAGGAGGGTGTATTCTGGGACACACAGACCCCCCTGTTTAGCATCGTCACCTGTGGGACCCGGGGGTCCTGCCCGCCCTGCAGAACACCCCCTGGGCCGTGGCCCACCCCAGCCCCCGTTAGCCTTCCAGAAGCCTCAGGAGCCCTGCTGCCTCTCCTGCTTCGGCCTAGGGGTCTGGCCGGCCTGGTGGTCGCCGGTGGGGTTTTACAACCGCAAGGGATCGTTTCCTTTGGGCTTTGCGGTTTCTAGTCTTGAGATGCCACCTGGCAACTGGGTGTTGTGAGATAGGTAAGTTGTTGGAAGTTATTGGCATAATTAAAACAAGATTTCCCTCGATCACGAGTGTCAGACCTGCCGGGTCACGTTGCCGTCATGTGACGTTTCGCGACATTTTACCCTTCGCGGAGCTGGGGTGGGCGTGGCCTGTGTGACGCATCTGGCGAGTGGGCCGCCAGTACGACCCCCCTGCCCTAGATGAAGGGGTTCCACCCCTTACGGCCGTAGGAATGCCCCCGGTTAGCCTGCTGCTGTATAATGACGGGTGCCCGTGTCTTATTTATGCCCCAGTGCGCTGCATGCATTCCTGTTTCTGCCACTTCCCTGTCGTCGCTGTCTTGTGAGGCCTAACAGTGCCAGCTGCCTTGAGCTACTCTGGCGATCGAGGTAGAGAGGCACCCTGGGCCTGTCGATCAGCTCATCCGTCAAGGATCTTGTTCTTGGGAAGCCCTCGCCCCTTTTGCGGTGCCCGTTGTGGGAGGCCTGCGCCTGAAGCCCCTCCGGAGCCTGGCAGCCGAATGGCCCTGAGATGCCTGGACATTCTGAGCGTCTCCAGCTGCAACTCACAACGTCTGGGTTGCCTGAAAAGCAGCCCTGATGTAAAGGCACCTCTGTCCCTATATATATTTGCGTGCATCCATTGGTGTGTATTGTGCAGGAGGTGATGAGGGCCGTGCAGGAGGTCCAGACTGGGACTCGTCTGGTTCTGCGCCAGCCAGAGTTGACAGGGCAGAAGGGGCTTCCATGCTGTCCTCGCTTGGGCCCATGCCCGCATCCTCCTCCTTTGGGAGCTCCGTTTCATGTCTGAGGAGGGGAAGAAATGCAAGGGGGGGGGGAGGAGAGCAGATGGCTGACCTCCATGGATCTCACTCCGCAAGCCAGGAGGATTAAGGGACTTCAGGGGTTCCTCTTCACCTGCTCTCAGTGGGTCAGCAGGTGCCCTGAAAGGAGGACCAAGAGGGGTCCGGTTGCCTGGGGCTCCCCTGGTGACCTGAGGGGCAGGTGAGGCCTCCAAGGGCCACCATCCTGGGAGGAGGAAGGGCGGCACCCGAAGGAGCCAACGTCCAATTGTCAGTGCTCAGAGTAGGCACTAGTAGGAACAGAGGCAGAAGTGGTGCTTGGAGCTGGAGCTCGAACCCCGGCCTTGGTAGTGGAAAAGAGACCGGTCCTTTGGAGGTGGGCCCAGGAGGGTCCCTCCCACGGACTGACTGCAGGAGCCCCTCTGGGCTTCAGGAGGCTTCCAAAGCACCACTTACTGGTCTAATGGAGACAGAGGCAGTTTGGTTGATTCTATGGCCAACTTGTGTGTGTGTGTGTGTGTGTTCTCTCTCCCTTACCAGCATCCCATGTTTCTGTCCCTTCTCTCGACAGCCGTGTTCTGGACCATGGGAAGCTCTGGCCACGAGAGCCGCCTGCCCCGGCAGGGAAGGGCTCAGCCCCCGGCTGCTCTGTAGCCTCCTGGAAGAGCGAGAGAGAACCAGGCTGGCCTCGGATTATGCCCGTTAGCAGAAGAGAGGATTGGCTCTGGGTCAGAAAACCCGGCTACCCCGCCTGAGCTCTTTGGGGGGATGAAGAAGCTCCTCCCAGCCACACACCGGGAGCTCCCCCTGGGACAGAAGCCGCACCCCCTGCTCCCCTTGATGGAGGTGGAAGGAGCCCCCTTTGCCTGCCAGTGGAAGGCCCCCAGCCTGGGCTTCCTTGCAAGCCCGGAGAAGGACGGCGGGTGCAGGGAGGCAGGCGAAGATGAGGCCAAGGAGACCCGGCCGTCCCAGGGTAGGTGTGCCAAGGCCTCCCGCGGGAGGGAGCCCCAGGCGCTGGTCTTGGAGGACCCCCGGGAGCCAGGCAAGAGCCTCGCAGGGCCGGGCATTGGCACAGGGTGCAGGGTAACTGCCCAGGAGGAGCCCCTTCTCCCGAGTAAGCCCGCCTGCCCTGCCAGGAACCGGGACCGCTCTGCCGACGTCATTGATTACATTGTGAAAGAGCTGCAAGGAATAAGCCGCATTCAGACCGAGATTGCGGAGCTTCAGCAGCACCTGACCTTGATCAAGGGGTCGGTGGACGAAGTCTCCAGCTGCGTGGACTCCGTCTTGAGTGAGATCGAGGGCCTGCAGAGCAGCAGCGGGACCACCGCCAAAGCCTCCTTGGTCGGGCCCCCCACCAAGGAGCCGGTCTTGTACTTTTACGGCATCCCTGAGCAGGAGGGGGAGAACACGAAGGACCTCGTCTGCCGCTTCCTCTCCGAGTACCATTGCTTCAACGGCCTCCAGCGTAGTAAGAACATCAAGGAGGCTTACAGATCGGGGGCGTCCACGGGGGGCCCGTTCGCGCCTCGGCCGGCTGTTGTGAAACTCGCCACGTCTGAGCACCGAGACTTCATCCTGCAGAGGTCCATCCTCTTGCAGGATGCGGGAATAACCATTGCTGAGCAGCAGGGCCCAGTGAGCCTGGGCGGGCAGCTGGCTGTGTTGCCGTCCTCTGGCTTGAGACCCCAGCGCTGGGACTTCCCCAAGCCTCAGGGAGACGCAGGGAGAAGGGAAGGAGGCGCTCAGCTGCAGAAGGACTCTGGCCAGGCTCAGCGCCAGAAGCCAAGCCGCGAGAACCACCCGCTCCACGTAGGCGAGAGGGCCGGCTTGCCACAAAGGTCCACTGGAGCCAAGAAGGGCAGCTTAATTTCTGAACTTGAGGAAAAGGTGGGGAGGGTCGTACAGATCATCAGCAGCAACGAGCAGACTTTGCACAAAAGCCAAGCTCCCGCCTGCGTCTCTGAAGCCCCCCAGAAGCTGCTGGAGGTCTCCAAAAACCACATGGGGAAGTCCTGGCCTTTGGGGGAGCTCTTAAACCTCAGGGGCTTGGAAGCCGCTCCCGAGAAAGGAAGGGGCCACGGCTCAGAGGCTGAGAACGTGGCCAAGGACCCCTCCTCCTCCCCCTCCCCCTCTCCCACAGGTGTGGGCAAAGCAGGAGGGCCGACTGCAGAGGCGAGGGAGGCCGACTGTCAGGGTCTCAGTCCTGAGCAGGTCAAGCTGGAAGAGGAGGAGGAGAAGGAGGCACCCCACAAGGACGTGATCCTGCTGGGCTGTGAGGCCGCCTTGCAGAAGTTGACGGGCAGCAGCGAAACGCTCAAGGACATGATCGAGATCGACCTGAACGAGCAGGACCCCACCGATCACGTCTTCCGGGACGTGGTGGAGAACTCCCAGTTCTTCCTCCAGCATTCGCAGGGCAACGTCGACCTGGTGGACATGAGGTTCTACACCAACAAGCTGGGGAAGGCGCTCGGCCACTTCCGCTCCGCCCTGCAGGTGGTCTTCCACAAGCTGGAGACGGCCGACTCGGAGGTCGTCCTCGGGGGGGAGCGGGGCTTCCCCGGGGCAAGCGAGGCACACACCAGCCTGGAGACAGTGGCCGAGACCCCGCCCAGCCTGTCTTCGGACAGCCAAGCCAACACGGCCGTGAGCAGCGACAGTGCGGGCTCCCCGCAGAGGAGCCTCCCCAGCGCCTCCCCCCCTGCCCTCCCTGCGGTGGCCCCCGCGGACTCCGGGGGTTGTGCGGAGCAGCCTGGCCAGCCGGCGGACCCTCCTGGGCAGAGGCCGCTGAGCCTGGAGAAGGTGTGCGCAGAGACCATCTACTTGAACAGATGCATCGGCAACTTCAAAAGGGTCCTGAGGGAGAAGAGGGAAATGCGCCGGAGGTGCTTGGAGGATCTGGCCCAGGACCCCGGCTGGACTTCGGCCGAGGAGACGCCTGCAGGTACAGGGACCCCTTGGAGACCCCTCCCCAGTGCCTCCCTCCTCCTCCTCCTCCCCCTCCCCAGGGGCCCGGAGGAGCTGCTGCGTCTGCCTCCCACTCCCCTTCCCTGGGCTGGTGCAGCCCCTGCCCTGGAGCCCGACTGGCCCGGCTTCCTACTCTGGGCGCCTTCCTTGGCAGTCTTGGGAGGGACTCCCTCCCCCTCCCTCCCCCTCTGATTTGCTTCCCACTGGCCTTCCTGGGGAAAGGCTGTGCTGGACCCAGAGACTGTGGAGGGGGGGGGGCTGCAGCCCTTGGCAGGGAGGGGGCCCGGAGGAGCTGTTCCAGGGGGGCTTTTTCCCTTCTGGCTGCATGGGGGGGGGCAGTGGAGGAGGATTTCTAGCCTTGGCGGCCATCCTTCCATTGCCCAGCATTCCGTCAGCACCGAAGAGGCTGAAGGGAACCGGCGGGGGGGGGGGGAGGCCCTCTGGCCAAAGCCCAGGCTCTCTGCAGGAGAGCCTTGCATGGGTCTCTGGTGATTTGCTGGAGTTTCTCCTTAAAGCATCCAACTTGGAGGTCTGTTTTGGAGGCTTTATTCTATGATGCATGTTCCTCCCCCCCCCCCCCCCAAGCCAGGTGGCACCACAATCACACCAGTCCGATGGGGGCCCTGAGCCCAGAGGGAAGAGCCGCCCGAGGGACAGGGAGTCCCTTCCCAACCCATCACCTGCCGCCAGACCGCGACCCATTGGCCCCCCATTCATTCCCAGAATGCCTTGGAGGGGCTGGGGGGGTTGTGGGAAGGGCTTGGACTTTCTGTTAGTTAAATGGTGTCCGAACCTAAACCAGGGATGGGCAACTACAGCAACTCCATGGCCACTGGACTTCCACTCCAGGCTGGTCAGGCGTTCCGGGAGTTGAGGCCCTTCCCGGAGACTTCCCTCCTGCGATAAGCCCCCTTCCCCCCCCCTTCCTTCAGCCTCGCTCAGGGCTTCCTCCACCCGGCGGCGGTTGCTGTTGGGGTCCAGGGGGAGACTTGCGTGGGGGGGGGCCTTGGGGGCCCTTCTGGCACTCTCGGGAGAAGCCTCTGGCCTGGCTTGTCCACTCCAAGCGCTGAAGCTGTTTTGTGCTGGCTGGGGCAAAGCCAGGCGAAGCGAAGGCCGAGAGCAGCTGCCTTGGAGGCGTCTGGGCGCTCCCTGGCCGCTGCCCCTCCCCACCCAGAGGGGGATGGGGGCTTGTGGGGGGCGAGGGGGCTGCGCAGGTCTGCTCCGCTGGCCAGGCTTGGTCTTCCACTAACCATGTTTCCTCCCCTCCCCTCTCTGCTTCCCCCCTCCCCTCTCTTGCAGAAGGAAGCAGAGGAGACCTTCAGGTTGTTGATTCTCCTTTGTGTGTTTCTGACCGACTCTGGTGTGTGTCGTCCTTGCATGCCCCCTTGAGTGGCTTTGGCTGAGGCTTGGTGTGTTTGGGGGGGGGGGTGGCATGTGCCGGCTTCCAGGGCATGGCTGATCCGGACAGAGACCGCAGGGCGCCTTGGCCTGTCGGAGGAGCCAGGAGCCCGTCCCCCACCCACATCCCTGGGACGGACGGACACCCCCCCCCCCCCAGCCCCGTTCCCGAAGGGGAGGAGGGAGCCGCATGAGATAGGAAGGCTGGGGGCAGCCGGGAGGTGGGGATTCCCTTCCGGCCCACTTCTCTGCCCCTCCCTCTGGAAGGAACCTGTTGGGGGGGGCAGAGAAGTGGGGGGGGGAGCCACAAAGGAGCAGCTGGGGGGGGGAGGGAAAAGCGCAGCCTCCATTCCTCCTTTCTCTCCGAGGGTTTGAGGAGCGGGCAGTGCCAGCCACACCCAGAGATTCTGGCACGGATGTTTTGGCCCGGGCCATGAATGGGGGAGGGCCCTCCCCAGGGGGTCTTTTTCATTCCTGTTTTTGGCGGGAGGGGGGGGGGGAAGCTGCTGGATGAAAGGATGGGATTTTGGTGGCTGAAACCTTTCAACACAAGGAGCCTGAAGTCTTCCTCTTTCCCTGGAATCTCTTTCCTGCTGGACATCAAAGGGGCAGAAGGATATCTGGAAGGAGGCTGGGGAGGGGGGGGCTCGAGGGGGGGGGGCTGCCAAACCAGCAGGATCCGTCCTCTGCAGAGGAGGAAGGCCAGGCTAATTGACTGCAAATTGGATCCTGGCAGGTCGTGCCAAGTGCCAGGGAGCCACGAAGGCTGCTGGCTCTCTGGGATGGAGATGCTGGCAGACGCTCAGCTTACGGCCAGCAGAACTGCAGCCAGTGGGGGGGGTGGGGGCACTAGAGTGCCGGAGGCCAAATTGAGGGGTGGGGGGGGTCAAGTGATTGGGGCGGAGGAGACACCTGATCTTGTGCTGCCTCCCTGGAAGAGCCAGTCGTGCAGAATCTTCACGTGGGGCTGGGGGGAGGAGAGACAGCCGTTATTTCCGGAGCCACTGTGGGCTGGCTGGGTGTGGGGGGGTCAGGCTCAGGGTTGGAGTGGGGGGGGTTTGTCTGTCCCACTTTCTGAAGGTTTCCCAGCCTCTTCAGCAGCAGCCGCCGCCCTTCCTTTGCCTTGGAGTCAGGCGCTGCTTGGACTCTCTGCGTAGGGCAGGGGCGTCCAGCCGTGGCCACTTTAAGACCTCTGGACTTCAACACCCAGAATTCCCCAGCCAGCCACCCTCTCCCCCCTGCTGTTCCAGGGAGGCAGCAGTAGAGACGGGGGAATTCTGGGAGTTGAAGTCCACAGGTCTTTTAAAGTTGCCACAGATGGACACTGCAGTGAAGGGGATTGTTCTGTCTGGTGCACCAGCAGCCCCACCAACCCCCTGCTTCTTCAGGCCTCCTCTTGGCCCGCGGGAGGGAGGAGGAGAGCTCGTTCATGGCCTCTTCTGCGGGGGGCTAGACACCCCTTCCCCTTCTCTCAGCCCCGCCTGCAGCCAGCTGTGAGCTGCTCCCGTGCTTGGAAGGTGGCCCTCGCGAGGGATTCCCTGGCAGGGTCTCTGTGCCCGTGATCGTGCGGAGGAGCTCTGGAGGTTGAATCCCCCGGCCGTTGAGTGTCACGCAAAGCCCCAGGGGCTCAGGGTCTGGGCGGGTCTGCCCAGGCCTGGACTCCCAGGTCCCACCATCTTGGGTGAGGCCTCTGCCAGGGCCTCTGCCAGCCCTTCCTGAAGACGCAGGTGCCGCTGGGGCTGTGGGTGCAGGAGAGCCTGTCCTCTCCCCCAAGGGCCCTGGGGGCTTTGCCAAGAGGGGCCTTCAGTGGACGTATGGGGTGTCCGCTGAAGGACAGGGGTCTTCCCACCCTTGGCAGGCTGAGATTTCCCCCCCCCCCCCCGTTGCACTGAAGAGGTTCCGTTCCCCTTGTGTCCACACCGGTTTCTCCCATCAGCCCCCCCCCCCCCCCATCCTCCCTGCTGTGGACCACTGACCACGGAGCGCCTGCCTGTGTTTTTCTGCATGGACCTCCTCCTCCTCCTCCTCCGTGGGGGCCTCCCTTCTGCTTGCTGGCCGGGAAATAACGCTGCCCTCTTCTCTCTCCCCCGTTCACGGCAGGGTCCGGAAGATGGCGAGCCCTCCAAGTCTCCCTGGTTCAAAGGAGGGTGAGTAGCCTTTGGGGCCCCTGCAACACTCACTCCCCCCCTCTCTCTTTGGCCCATCGGGGCCCCCACCTCAAGCCCCACCCAGGCACAAGGTGAGCTTGGCTTCCAGGTCGGCCCCCAGTGGGGTCTGTTCCAGGGGCCACAGAAGGCTTGCAGGGAGCCCAGCTGTCCCTCTGCCCCCTGGGGGTCCTGGCTCCAGGGGGCCCCCCTTCCATGGGGCCCCAGCTCTCTGGGTTCCTCCCCCCCCCCGCCCACAGCTTCTGGGTACCAGGAAAGCCACGTTCATCTCGGGGACCAGAAATGAGGAGGAGCCAAAAGGGTTTTGGATCATGACGTTCAACTCCTTCAAAACTCGCATTGTTCTGACCGAGAGGCTTCTTGGCTGAAGGAGAATGGCCCCTGCCCAGCCCTGGAAGTCAGGGTGGGGAAGGGACGGGAGGGACTTTGCCTCTGTGCCCCTTGGCTGAGGGCACTGAAGGCCAGCCCTGCCCCTCCCTCAGCTGGGAAGGGGGAGGGGGATCTGGTCTCCCCTCCCCTCCCTCCCTCCCCTCCCTCCAGGGCTGCCCCTGATCCCAGGAAGCTTGGAAGCCTTTGAAGAGGGGCTCCCCCTCCCCTTCTTCCCAGCGTGACTTGGGGACCTGCCAGGGGGAAAGCGGAGAAGCCCCCCCCCCCCTCTGCAGGCTGTTTGATTCCCCCTGTGTGAATATACTTGAAGAGAGCCAGATGGCTTTGATCGGCAACATTTGAATTCGCTGCTTGTGCACAACTGTTGGGATTGGGGGGGGGGGGGGAACGACACAGCAGCTCCAGCCTGGACTGAGGCTGTTGCAGAGCAGAGCATGCAGGGGAATGGGGGGGGGGGGGCTCCACCTTGACAGAGGGACCAAGCCCTCCCCACAGGCTGAGATGCCAACCCGGAGCATCAGCCCAGAGGAGATCAGTAAAGCTGATCAGTGAGGCTGGGCAGGGGGAGGGGGTTGGCTTTGAGCAGAGGGCAAGGAAGGCCCCCTCCAGGGCTCTTTGAGGGGATCTTATGAGATGCCAGCCTTTGGCTCCCTCCCTGGCAAATCTGGCCCATTCCCCTTGGTGCTGGGCCCAGTGGAGAGCAGGCCCTGGGTTTCACAGGGGGGGCTGGGGAGGAGGGGGTAGGACTTTGAGAGGCCTTTGGGTGTCTCAGGCGGAAGGCGCTTCCTGTGTCCAGACCCTCAGAGGCTCTCTTGCCTCGGCCACAGGCGCTGCCCCCCTTCTCTTGGTGCTTCTGCCACGTCCCCCTTGCCCTCCCTAACGCCCCCCCCCTGTTGCTCCTAGGCCAGCAGGCGGCCTGTACGGCATCGACAGCATGCCTGACCTCCGGCAGAAGAAGCCCCTGCCCCTCGTCAGTGATCTGGTGAGAGGAGCCCCTCGGTGGCCATTGGGGCGCTGGGCGGAGGCTGCAGAGTCCTCCCAGGGGGCAGATGGGGGGGGGGGAGCTGCAGTTCTCACCACTGGGCAACATGCCCTTCCCTCAGGCCAGGGGGAATTGGGGGGGGGGGCTTCCAGGTGGCAGAGATAAGCAGTGGCAGGTGGGGGAAGGGAGTTTCCAGCTATGGGGACAGAGGGAGGAGGAGGAGGAGGAGGAGGGTGGGAAGCTTCCACCCACCCTTCTATGGGGCTAGGATGGCAGTGGGGTGGCTGGAGTGGGCACAGGCCCCGTGGGTGGTCCTGGGCCTTGCTGAGCCCCCCTGCCCCCCCGCCCCAAGTTTGGATCCGGCAGAGGAGGACAGTCAAGGTGGCATTAACCTGTTCTGCTTCCCTCGGACGCTGGCGCTTCCCTCCTGCAGGCCATGGTGAGTAAGCGGAGAGCGACTCCCAGCTCCCTTGCCCCCCTCTGACCCTCTGCTTCCTGGCCCATCCATGGGGGGCTGCCCCCCGGGGGCCTCAGTGCTCCAGGCCAGCTGGGTCTGGCCCCTGGGGGGGGGCCTAGATGGGGCCCTCCAGGCATTGAGGGTCTCTGCCTGCAGATGGCCAATTTCATTGTAATTTTATTACAATATTATTACAATGACAATAAAGATGATGATGATGATGATTATTATTATTATTATTATTATTACTATTACTATTATTACTATTATTACTATTATTACTATTATTATTATTATTATTACCAGCCAAGGGGCCCCTCCCTTCTCCTTCCCAGCTAGAGACCCTTCCTTCCCGGCTAGAATAGCTAGGGAAGGGCCCCCCGGAGGGGATCTACCCTTCTCCTGGGCCTTTGGGGGGAAGGACGAAGGAAAGGCGGGGAGGGTGGGGCAGGCAGGGCAGGAGGGTTCAGCTGGTTCTCTCTTGAGGGGCTTCCCCCCCCACCCCACCCAGCCCTCTGAAGCCCCCAATAACCGCTTCCTCTTCCAGTCCCTGGTGCAGTCACGGAAGGCGGGCATCACCTCGGCCATGGCCACCCGCACGTCCCTCAAGGACGAGGAGCTGGTAAGGCTGGAGAGAGCTGGGCCAGGCCCTGAGCCCCGGGGGGGGGGGGTCCCCTGAGGCCACCCCAGAGGTCCATCACACACACACACACACACACACACACACACACCGGCAGCAGATGAGCAGAGCACAAAAGCCACGGGGGCTGCCCCCACAGCAAGTGGGGGCCGTGGGGGCAGCCATGTTGGGGCTCAGGGCAAGACGTTTGCTAGAAGACGCTGGGCGGCCAGGGGGGGAGGGAAGGAATCGGAGTGGTGGGGGTCAGGCTAGGCCCTGGCTGGGCTTGACAAGAGCAGTGGCGTGGGGGGGGGGGGGGTTTGCTGCCGGCCTCTGTGGAAACCTCCGTGTCTTTTGCCGGTCGAGGGCCGGGGTCTTCGGCTGGGGCAGCCATCTCTCAGCCCTGGGGTCGGGGGGAGGGTCTCTCTGCCTGAGGCAAAGGGGTCTCTTCCTTTTCTTCCAGAAGTCCCACGTCTACAAGAAGACCCTCCAGGCCTTAATCTACCCCATCTCCTGCACCACGCCCCATAAGTTTGAGGTGTGGACCGCCACCACCCCCACCTACTGCTACGAGTGCGAGGGGCTCCTGTGGGGCATCGCCCGCCAAGGGATGCGCTGCACGGAATGTGGGGTCAAGTGCCACGAGAAGTGCCAAGACCTGCTCAACGCCGACTGCCTGCAGAGTGAGTGGGGCCTGGAGGGGGAAGGAGCCCAAACCCTCCCGGGTCCCCTTCTCTCTCTGCTGGAGGCCTCGCTGAGGAAGGGCCGCCCGTGTCCGGAAGGGGGTGGGGGGCCAGGCTCTGCTCCTTTTTCCGCACGGGGTCCTTCTGCAGGGCGCGGGAGGAAGGGAGGCAGAGGGGGGATCCGGGGGGGGGGAGGGAAGAGAAGGGGGGGAATCCCCTGGGAAAGGGAGTCTTGGGGTCCTGCTCATGCGCCCCGACTCCCCTTTGGGGCTCTTGGCCTGCATTCTCCCTCCACAGGGGCCCCCATTGGGAGTCTGGGGGACACCCCCCCATTGTTGCTCTATTCAGCCTGAGCCCCCTCCTTGCCCCCCCCTGGAAGGAGGCCAAGCCTGGCAGAAAGCTTGTGGGGGGCGCAGGAGGGGCCTGGCTCGGGGCCCTCCGGGGGAGGGGAGTGGGGGAGGGGTGTCGGAGCGATGATCAAAGCGCAGCCTGGACGAGTGTCACTTCCGCCAGAGCCCCTCTGTCAAGGCACGTTTGCGCAGCACCTGGGAAGGCGGGTTTTATTTTAAGTCCCGAGGAGGAGGCCTATTTCGGTCCTCACCCTCCCACCCAGCAGATGTCCTCCCTACCTCCATACGGGGGAGGCAAACTTCCCGAAGGACCTGCGGGGCTCCCCTCCCCTCCCACGGGAGGGGGTGGGCTTTCCCAGAGGGCGGGGGGGTGGAGATGAGCTGGGACCCCCCTGGACTCTTCTGCAGGGCTGGTGGCCGCCCAGGACCCAGGAGGGGCCTCTCCGCCCAGGGCTCCCTGCACCAGCCCCTCCCCCTGGCCGGCTTTTTGGGGGGCTTCCTTTTCAGAGGGGAGAAGGACCCCTCCCCTCTCTTCAGCCCAGCCCCTCCCGCCCCAAGAATCGTCCGGTTGACCCCGGGCCCTTCCCTCCAGTAGCAGGCGGCCAGGCTAAGCGCCTGAAGGACCCCGTCCCTCCTTCGTGTGAGTGGTCCAGGGACTTCACATTGGGAATGGAAGAGGCCCCTGAAGTCCGAAAGTCTGGTGACCCCTGTCCTGCCCCCCCCCCACCACTCCAGACCAATGGCTGCCCAGTCTCTCCTTCTAAACCTCCAGGGAGGGAGAGCCCCCCACTTCTCCTTCGTTCCAGGTTGCTTCTCTCCTTCCTTAGTTTCCATCCGCTGCTGCTTCTTGTGCCTTCAGAGGACAGGTTGACCCTCCCCCCTTCTTTGGGGCAGCCCCTCGGGCAGTGGGAGCGGCTCTCGTGTTCCTTAGATTTAAGGATTAGAACTGCCGACACTAAGTGATGCATGTGCCACATTTTACAACCCCTTTGCTTAGCAATGACAACAATCCTGTCCCCCCCCTCGTTGCCATGGTAACCCAAAGCCCCCCCCTCTCCCGCAGCCCAGGAAACCAGGGAGGGCCCCTCCTGGGGGCTTTGCAGGCCCCTCTTCCTGCCTCTTATCCGCCTCCCCCCCCCCCCCCCGAGGTCATCCCCACATCCCACTCCAGCTGGAGGGAGGGGCCGGGCAGTAGCTGCAGGGCGGAAGGGCCAGCCCCGGTGACCTCTCCCCTCCCCCTCCCCCCCCCCCCCCCCCCCCCCGCAGGAGCAGCCGAGAAGTGCTCCAAGCATGGGGCGGAGGACCGGACCCAGAACATCATCATGGCCATGAAGGACCGCATGAAGATCCGAGAGCGAAACAAGCCGGAGATCTTCGACCTGATCCGGGACGTCTTTGGGGAGAGCAAGGCGACCCACGGGCAACAGACCAAGGCGGTGAAGCAGAGCGTCCTGGACGGGACCTCCAAGTGGTCGGCCAAGATCACCATCACAGGTGAGGGGGAGGGGCAGGGCCCTGGAGGGGAGGGGGGCAGCTCGGCCTCCTGGCCTCACCCCTCCCTCCCCCGCAGTGGTCTGTGCCCAGGGCCTGCAGGCCAAGGACAAGACCGGCTCCAGCGACCCCTACGTGACCGTCCAGGTGGGCAAGACGAAGAAGAGGACCAAGACCATCTTTGGGAACCTGAATCCCGTCTGGGAGGAGAAGTTCCACTTGTGAGTCTCAGGGCTGCTTCCCTCTCGGCTCCCCCAGGGGGTGGGGGGTTGTGCCGAGGGGAGGGGAGGAGGCATTGGGAAGAGGGAGCAACCTCTGCATCGGATCTCTTTGGGGATCTCTTTATGCCTGGGATTTACATGTCCGTCCGTCCCCCCAATTCCCAGGAGGGGTCTGCCGTCCGTGGCTTCTCACCCCCTGGAGGAGGGTCTCTGAAATGAGGGCCCCTTCCCACCTCCCGAGCAACGACCCTGAGCGAGGGGAGGAAGGCCGTCCATGCAGCTGGGCTCTGAGCCCATCGCCAGGGCAGGAGCCCGTTCTGGGGTGATCCCGGGGGGGCTTGTGTGCCCGGAGCCCCCTTCACCCCCCTCCTGCTGCTCCTTCTCGGGAACGCATGGCCCTTTGTAGCCCCGGCCGAGCCCAAGGCAGCCCCCAGCAAGCGGGTGCCCACAATGAAGGGCGGGAGGCTGCCCACGGGTGGCAATGGTGCTGGGGGGGGGGGGGGGAGATGCCTGTGGTTTGGGAAGCAGCCCTGCGTGTCTCTGGGGCCCAGGCCGGCCGGCTGTTCAGCGCAGGTGCCCGGAGGGTTGGCTCCCTTCCTGCCTTTTTCCTCCCGAGGCCTAGAATCAGCGGCTGAGGGCTCTGGCGGGGATGGGAGCCCCTGGGCTTCTTCCTGGAGGCCGTGCAATTGGGATAATGAGCCCTCATTAGGCCAGGAGGGCCGGGAGCCCTGCAGGCGGGGGGGGGGGGGGGGGGGGCTTTTGGAGGTTTGGCTCTGATGTGTCGTGCAGGGCGTGAAGATTCCTCTCTGCACACCCAAAGGATGGGAGACTAGCACTTCAACACAGGTGTCCACAGAGCCTCACCTGCCGTGGAAAAGCCCTTCGCAAGGAACGGTCCTGGGAAAGGAGGGGCCAACATTAGGGTGGGCTTGCCTAAGCCAGTGGGGCAGCCACATCTGGAGCATCCTGCACAGTTCCGGGGGGGGGGGAGGAGGGGTCTAGCTAAGAGGATCTGGGGGGGGGGAAGCTTCCTTGGAGGAAAGGGGGGGGCGTTGGGGGCCTGAAAGGAGGTGAATGGGGCGGGATGGAGGAGTGCAGAGGGAGGGAGGGTGCGGATGAAGACTCCAGTGGAATTGAACCCATGGAAGAACTTTGGAATAGGATGACTCCCAACGTGGCTGGCTTCAAAGGGGGCCGAAGGAATTCGGAGAGTGGGGGCCCCTGGGGGTCCTCTGGGGGCGCCTGCTGGAGGTTGGAGGGCTTCCGGGGGCAGCCGGTTGGCCCCCGAGAGGGCAGCCTGCTGGACTGACCTGGCAGGAACGGGTGGCCGGTCGCTCCTGCCCCTCGCCCTGGGTGGAAAATCAATGGGGAAGCCAGATTCACTTAACGACCGTGTTACTCACTTAGCAACTGTGGCAAGGAAGGTTGTGCAATGGGCCCAAACTCACTGAGCAACAGAAACGTTGAGCCCAGTGGGGGTTGCAGGCCCAAGGCTCTCAGTCGTAGGGAGGCCGTCCCTCTCACGGGGGCCCTTGTCTCTCCCTGGGCCTCTTCTGGGCCTCGGGTGGCCCCCCCCCACCGCCTCTTCCATGCCCCTCAGCCTTCAGGTGGGCCAGGAGGGGGAGCTGCGTGGGAGGAGGGCTGGGGGGAGGGAGCCAGGGGGGGGGTCAGAGTCTGGGGGAAGCGGCCCTCCTTTGGGCACCACCGCTCTGATTGACCAGGCTCAGCACATTGTGCCTGACCCACTTTCCGACTTTCTTCCCCCAGTTATTTGGGTTGCTTGGCAACAGGCCAAGCAACCCAAATTCATGGAGAAGCCAGCGGGGGTCCCTGCTGCCGGCTTCAGCCCGGCCTCTCCTTGGAAGCCGCCTGCCTGCCTCCCTCGGCCCTTGTAGGTCATCTAGTCCAACCCCCTGGAA
Organism: Rhabdophis nuchalis; assembly: GCA_039707465.1. NCBI lineage: Eukaryota > Metazoa > Chordata > Lepidosauria > Squamata > Natricidae > Rhabdophis > Rhabdophis nuchalis. Next base: position 249,381,947 of record CM077644.1, read on the forward strand.
CACCCACGATTTCTGAAGGCAACTTCTATTCCCCTGGTTCATTGTCCTCCCTTCCCTGTCTGGAAGTTTCTCCTTAATTCCAGGTTGCTTCTCTCTTGGATCACTTTCTAACCATAGTTTCTTCTCAAATAAGTTGAACTCCACCCCCCCCCCCTCCTCTCTGGGGCAGCCCCTCAAGTATTGGAAGAGGCTCTCTTGTCCCCCCTGGTCCTTCTCTTCCCTAGACCAGCCAGGCCCAGGCCCTGCAACCGTCCATCGGATGTCTTAGCCTCCATTTAGCCTCATCCTCCTGGTTGCTCTTCTCTGCTCTCTTTCCAGAGTCTCCACATCTTTTTTATAGAGTGGGGACCAAAACTGGATGCAGGACTCCAAGTGTGGCCTTACCAGGGCTTTACCGAGTGGTCTTAGGACCTCCCTTGTATCCCTCTGTTAATGCAACTTTGGATTGCGTTGGCCTTTGTGGCTGCTGCCGCACACACGGCTGGCCCCTCCTCAGCTGGTTGTCCACTAAGCCTCCAAGCTGCCCCTCCCAGTCCCTGCTCTGAAGCCTGGTTTCCCCCAGTCTATAGGTGGGTTTTCCTTGCCTAAGTGGCAGACTTGACTTTCCTCTCCGTTGAGTTGTCTTACGCCGAGGCTTACGCTTCCCAGTTGGTGGCTGCCCCCCCCCACCCACTGCTTGGGGCCCCCTGAGCACATCTTGGGGACTTTGCAGCCTCCCCCTCCCCCCCCCCCAGCTGCCTTTCCCCAAGACCTGGGGTTGGAAGACCGGAGAAGAGGCAGGAGGAGGGCCTGGATTGCTTGGGGCCTGTGCTTGGGGAGGGGGCTTCATTGCCCCCCTGCCTGCGGCTGCCAGACCTCCCGCCCCCCCCTTGGGCCCTTGCAGTGAGTGCCACAACTCCTCCGATCGGATCAAAGTCCGGGTGTGGGACGAAGACGACGACATCAAGTCCCGAGTGAAGCAGCGGCTGAAGAGGGAGTCGGACGACTTTCTGGGCCAGACCATCATTGAAGTCCGGACGCTGAGCGGAGAGATGGACGTCTGGTACAACCTGGGTGAGTCCCTCCTCTCCGCAGGGGCTTTTGGGGGGGGGGAGCCGAGGAGCTTGGCTGAAGAGCATGCGAGGATCCCTTGGGGGGGGGGGCGAGGAGCTTCCACAGAGGCGGCTGGGAGATCAAAGGCTTTGGGGGCCCTGAGGAGGGCAGAGGGGGAGGGGGCTTTGGGGCATCGGAAGAGCCCAGTGCTGGGATGGGGAGGATGCCCCTCCCCCCAACTCAACCAAGACCTCCTTGCTCTCCCAGGCCTCCTGGGGGGGGGGGAGTCCGGGAAAAGCAACCGGGCTGGGTGGGGGCAGCAGAAAGGTTTCTAGGGGAAGGGAGGGGAGGGTCTCGTTCAGAAAGGAAAAGTGAATACTGCTTGGGCCCCAGAGAACGGGGGCCCAGAAGGTCCCCTTACAAACCAGTTGTGGTGGAATCTCCAGCCAGAGTAGGGGGTGGAGGAAAGAGGCTGGCAACCTGAGGACCCCTCCAGGGGAGGAAACGGCGGAGGCCAGACACCCCCCCCCCTTAAAGTCCCCATAGCCCAGGGTTCCCCAAACGTGGCAATTTTAAGCCTTGTGGGCTCCATGGTCCTGTCCCACCCTCCCAAGGCAAAGCCAGGAGAGGAAAGGGGAGGAGTGGGTTGCCGTTCCTGCGGGACCCCCTCTTGCCTCATGCCAACGAGGCCACAAGGGCACAACACCCTCCTTGTGCCCAGCCCCTCTTGCCCCAGGGCGGGTGGGTGACCTGGAGCCCAGGTGCCAGCGGCTGCCAAGGGGTCTGCAGAGCCAGCCGGGTCCCCTGAAGGGGGCAGAGAATGGCCAGGTGGGCCTGCCATCAGTCTTGGCTGCTGGTGGTCCCTGGCTGGCAGGGATGAGAACATAGGGGGGGTTCTTTCTTCTAGAAAAGCGGACGGACAAATCGGCCGTCTCAGGCGCCATCCGGCTGCAGATCAGCGTGGAGATCAAAGGCGAAGAGAAGGTGGCTCCTTATCACGTCCAGTACACCTGCCTTCACGAGGTAGACACGGCGGCCGGCTGAGCTCTGCTCCCCAGGAGGGGCCCACGTGGAGAGCCCCCTTTGCTTCTTCCCCCTGGGCCCATTGCAAGGAGGTTCTCGGGGGGCTCCTGCACGGAGGGATTGGGAGGGGCGGATAATTCCCTTCTGTTAGTGTGACAGCCCCCCCCCCCAAATAATTCTGGTGGGTTTGGCCCCCTGGCCAGTCGTGGGTTGCCCTTCCCAGAAAAAGCCACAGGTGTTTTGGAGGATGGAGAAGGAGCTTCGCAGGGGAGCCATGGAGATGTTCTGAAGGGAGAATCTGTGGAGCTGAGGCTTGAAACGGGGGGTCCGTGGCTGCTTCATTACAGGCCTCCCATGAGCCCAGCCAGGGAGCCTCCTCAGGGCCTCCCACTGCCACCCTCCGAGCAGCCCTGCTGAGGTTGCCCAGTGGGGCTCAGGAAACACCTGCCAGGATAGCCCCAGGCTCAGACGGAGAGCCAGGCAGGAGGCCGAGGGGCAGCTGGGGCCAGAAGCCAGGGAGAGGAAGTCTGGCTGGAAGCTCTCCATTGCCTTCCTTCTCCCCCCCCCCCCCCCGAATGCCTCTGGCCAAAGCTCAGGGGGAGCAGGGGATGCCCACCCACCCCGGAGGTTCCAGGCAGCAGGGCTGACGGGGGGAAAGCACGGGGTCGGGCAGAGGCGGGCAGGGCCTCACGAGGGGCTCTGGGGGCCACCTGGACAGGGCAGCCGACTCAGTCAGCCCTGCAGGAGAAGCGCAGGGGTGGAGAGCAGGAGCCTTGGCCGGGCCCTTCCCGAGAGACTCTTGGGGTCTCCCTCCCAGAACCTCTTCCACCACCTGACGGACGTCCAAGGGAGCGGCGTAAAGGAGACGACGCCTGGAAGGTCTACTTTGAGGAGATCGGCCAGGAGATCGTGGATGAGTTTGCCATGCGCTACGGGATCGAGTCCATCTACCAAGCCATGACGTGAGTCCCCGGCCTCCCCAGGGCAGGGCGGGAGGGGGGGGGAGGAAAGTCAGCAGAAAGCCCTGGGGAGGAAGAGGGAAGGGGGCAGATCGGGGGGGGGGGGGACCGGTCCAACCCTAAACCGGCATGATTGAGAATAGGGGCCACCCTGGGGGTAGAGGTGGCCCGTCCCTGCTCTTGCCTGGGCCCCAAGTAGGAGAAGGTTGGGCCCTCAGGCTCTGCCCTTGCTTCTCCCCACCACTGGAGGCCCCTGGAAGGAAGGCCGAGGCTGGGAGGGGGAGGGGCCCAAGGGCCGCTTTCTTGCTTCTGCACCCTGTCCAAGGGGGGGGGGGATTGGAGCGGGGGGGGGGGCTCACTCCAGAGCTTGCTTTCATCAGCCACAGCAGCATCAGTCAGGGTTGCTGCCTGCAGGTGGTAGGTGGGTGGGGGGGGCAATGGCTTGGAGGAAAGGGGAAGGGCAGGGAGCCGTGGGAGAAGGGCCAGTGGGGGGGGGGGTGGCTGCTTCCTGCCCTCTGGCTCCCTCTCTGCCTGACGCCCGTTGCCTCTGCTCCCCCCACCCCCCCACAGGCATTTTGCCTGCCTTTCCTCCAAGTACATGTGCCCTGGAGTGCCGGCCGTCATGAGCACCTTGCTGGCCAACATCAACGCCTACTATGCACACACCACGGCCTCCACCCAGGTCTCCGCCTCCGACCGCTTCTCGGCCTCAAACTTTGGGGTGAGTCCATCCCCCCCAGTTCAGCCGGGGGCCTCTTCCTGGGGCCGGGAGGGGCCGGTGGCTGCTGCCGCTGCCCACGGGGGCTCTGGGGAGGCTGGGAGAGCCTGGGGGGGGGGGGCTGAGCAGAAGAGGAAGCCCCCAGCCCCCCTTTGAGGCCCGCTCTCCTTCCTCCCGTCTCCTGGCAGAAAGAGAGGTTTGTGAAACTGCTGGACCAGCTGCACAATTCCCTCCGGATTGACCTCTCCATGTACAGGGTAGGTGCCCCCCACCCCCCACCCCCCACGGCAGCCCTGCATTCGCCCCCCATTCGTGGCAGCTTCCTTTGACCTGAGGCAGGGGGAACATTTACCTGCCTTATGGAAATGATTCAGGGTATCCCCCCCCCCCCCCCCCCCCCGGGTGATCTTAGCTTTTTATGCTTAACTGTATATATAATAGAAAGCGGCCCAGAGTTACCCTCTGGCTGATAATGGGTGTATTTTTAAATTTTATTTTATTTATTTGCTTATTTTAAATAAATATAAAAGAAAAGAAAAGAGGGTGGGGAGGAGGACCCCGAGGAAGAGCAGGGTCGACATCCGGCAGCCCCTCCCTCAGGAAAGAAAGGGGGCTCAGGGCCCTAAACCAGAGGGGGGCCGGGATCCGGAGGCCCTCAGTGTCCAGGGGAGACTGACCCACAGCCATTCCTACTTGCGTTGGCCAAGTCCACATAAGCAGCATCTTCTTCTGTTTCTGAAGAGGTTGTGAGAACAGTGTGGGTGTGTTTGTGTCGCTGTGTGGGTGTGTTCTTAATGACCTGGAGGAACAGAAGGGAGGGGGGGTTATCCAATCTGCAGATGAAAACGTGAAATTCTATCAGCATAGAGCTGGGAGGGGCCTTGGAGGTCTTCTAGTCAGCCCCCTGCTCAAGCGGGAGAACTTATACTGTCCAGTCTCTTCTTGAAAACCTTCTGGTAGCAAGCAGTTCCACTGGGGAAGCTGTAGCACTGTACGGGTGTGCTGGTTATGGAGGGGGCTTTAGATGGGGGCGGGGGGAGTCCTCAGTTGGAGAACCGTCAGGCCTGGAGAAGATCCGTCTTGCTGCTCCCCAGTCACCCACCCACAGCTCCAAGGCCTGTGTGACCGAGAGAGACAGGTGGCGCATGGCAGGAGAGGAGAGAGGCTGAGCGCCCGGAGGGAACGGGGCCCAGCTCAGCCTGGGTGGTTGAGGAAGGGGCTCTTCGTGGATTGTCCCCAACAGGGCTGGGTCTCGGGGAGCAAAGGGAGGGGGGAGGCTTAGGCCTTCTGCTCTCCGGCTGCTTTGGAAGAGGAAACCCCAAGGGATTGTCGGGGGGGGGGGAGAGAAGGGGGCTTCGCTGACCCCCACAAGAGAAGCCGGGCAAAGCAGGGCCACCTGATTCAGGGTTTCCCTCCTTGGATTGAGCAGAGCCGCTCTGGCTGGGCCTTCCTGGTTCAGGAAACGGGCTCCTCCTAGAGCCGGGGGAACAGGAGGGTCTCCGGGGGTCAAGGGGATCCAATGGAGGCCTTGCATTTCCTGAGGCCTGGCACCTGAGGGGGCCCTCGCCCTGGGCGGTCGGGAAAGGCGGAGGTTTTGGGCCTGGGACACACACACACACACACACACACACCGAGGCAAATTCAGATGTCACATAATCCGGGTATGGAGTGTGTGTGTGTGTGTGTGTGTGTGTGTGTCCCAGTAGAAGAAGCGTATCCTGGCTCCTCCCAGGATGTCTCAAACCAGTATAGGCCTGGTTTCCTCCCCCCCTCCCCCCCGGGGTCTGGCTTGCCCCAGCCCCCCTCCCCGGCCTTTCAGCCAGAGCTGCTCCTGGGGTTGGGCTGGGGGGGCTCCTGCCAGGGTCCCCTGGAAAGCCCCTCTCTCTTCCTGCCCACAGAACAACTTCCCCGCCAGCAGCCGGGAGCGTCTGCAGGACCTCAAGTCCACCGTGGACCTCCTGACCAGCATCACCTTCTTCCGAATGAAGGTAGGACCCCCCTCCCCCAATGAAAGCGGGTGGGGGCAGAGGAGGGGATGTCCTGGCTCTGCCCCCTTCTTTCTGCGGCTGCTTTGCCCATCAGCCCTGCCAGCTCCTCTCAGCCCAGCTGGTCCCGCCTGGATGGGCAGAGCCCCCTGTTCCTGCCCAGCCCTCCGGCAGTGGGGCTCTGGGTGCCCCCCACCCACCCGCCCGCCCCTTTTCAAAGGTCAGAGGCTGCCCTGGCCGCCCCAGGTGCCCCCCAGCCAGTCAGCTGCCTCAGCTGTGCCCCCTACCCGAAGGGGCTGCCCCCTTCCTCCCCTCCCACTGAAGCTGCTGGGAGATGGTGTTCTTTCTTGCCCCCCCTCCTGCTCCTGCAAGGGTTGGTGGGCTGTGGGTGGATGGGGGTTCCAGGGCAGCCCGGCCCCCTCCTTTTCCTTTCCGTCCCCCTCTGTGATCCCCTCCCTCCCCCGTGAAAGGCAGGGAGGACTCCTCCTGGCGTGGACTCAGCCCGGCCTCCCCCCTCCCCCGTCTGCCTGGACTCCCCTTCACGTCCAGCCGCAGCCCCTCTGCAGCCCCTCCTCAGCCGTGGTCAGCCTGACGCCGCTCTGCTCCCTGACTGCGATGATGAGTTTGCCCAGGGCTCTAGCAGGCTGCCCAGCCCTGGCTTGCCAATTAGTTGAAGTCTCCTGGGGGGGCGGGGGGGCACCTCTGGAGGCAGAAGTGCAGCCGGAAGAAGGCCCTGTGTCTTCCACGGGGGAGAGGGAGGGGGGGGGGCGTTTGTCTCTCTTCAATTCACGGGGAGCCTGGGAAACCCTTCCTGACAAGGCCGGCTGTCCACGTCCCCCTGGCAAGAATGGGGCGGGGAGCCTGGAACATCCCCCCCCCCCCCAAACTGTCACGTCGTCTTCGTAGGCCAGGCGTCTGGATCTATTTAATGCACCCCACTTGGCCCCCCTCTGCTATCCCCCCCCCCGGAAGGGCTGAAAGGTTGGGGGGGGCTCAGTCCAAGGAGGCCATTCCACCTGCAGAAGGAACCTGGCCCTGGGCTGGAGAGCGGCCACATCTTTGGAGGGGGAAGGGCCCATGGGGCCCTTGGGGGGGAGGGGGGGCTTGTGCTAGACGACCTCCAGGTCCAGGACTCTATGGCATTATGAGCCATTTGGGGGGGGGTCTCCTCTAGGATTTTTAGGATGTGACAGTGGGCCTCCAGGAGCGTGGAAACACCCCACCCCTCACCCCAGAGTGTGGCAGTGGGAGTTTGAGTCTTGAGTTTGAGTTTTATCGGTTTTTTATACCGCCCTCCTCCCGAAGGACTCAGGGCGGTGGACAGTCAGAATAAAAAGAAAGGGGAGAAGGCCCTCGTGGGCCGGAGTCTGGGGCAGCTGCTGGGAGGAACTCCTGGCCTGGCCTTTGCGCATCAGGCTCCCACGGGGGCCCAAGGCCTTCTGGGGAAGGCCCTCCGGGATGTCCCGGGTGCCCTGAGCAGCAGAGATGGGAACCCAGCGACTCCCCCCCCTCAAAAGGGTCTCCCCCCCCCCCGTCTCCCCAGGTCCAGGAGCTGCAGAGCCCTCCTCGGGCCAGCCAGGTGGTCAAGGGCTGCGTCAGGGCCTGCCTCAACTCCACCTACGAGTACATCTTCAACAACTGCCACGAGTTGTACAGCCGGGAGTATCAGGTGGACCCAGTACGTAGCGTGTGCGTGTGTGTGTGTTGGGGGAGGTGGGGGAGCCAGGCTGTCCTAAGGGTCTAACCCCCCCCCCCAGAGCCCCCTGAGGGAGGAAAGAGGCCCCTTGGGAAGGAGGGGAGCTTGTGAGCCCTGCTGGCTCAGTGGTCAGAGAGCAGGATGGCGGGAGAAACTCTGCATTCCCACTGCCAGCGGTTTCATCCTGACCGGCTCAAGGTTCATGATTCTGTAAAGCGCTTAGAGGGGCTGTGAAGCCCTCTAGAAGTCTGAGGGGGGGGCGGTGTGTGCGTGTGCGTGTGGGGGAGGGGCAGAGGAGGGGCTGCCCGTGTCTGAGGGCCCTCGGTCTCCCGCAGAGCAAAGCGCAGGAGCTGCCCCCGGAGGAGCAGGGCCCCAGCGTGAAGAACCTGGACTTCTGGCCCAAACTCATCACGCTCATCGTCTCCATCGCGGAGGAGGACAAGAACTCCTACGCCCCCGTCCTCAACCAGTAAGGGACGCTCTCCTCGGCCCCCAAGCAGCCGCCCGGAGCTCTGCTGCCCGTCTGTCCGTGGTGTCCTTCCGCAGGGCCTGTCTGTTGTCCCTCTGTGTCTGTCTGTCCGTCTGTGTAGTTGAGATGGCGGCTTCCGCTTAGCGCCCAGCGGAGGGGTGAGAGCGCTTCCTCGTCGGTGCCCCCTCCCTGCCTGCATGCCAAGGCCTGAGGCCCCGGGGCTGGGATCCCTCTGGGCAGGGAGACGGCCGGGACCTCCCCCAGCGGCCACGAGGCGTCCCTTCAACGCAGGTTTCCCCCCTCTCCGGACGCAGGTTTCCCCAAGAACTGGCGGTGGGCAAGATAAGCGCGGAGGTCATGTGGAGCCTCTTCTCCCAGGACATGAAATACGCCCTGGAAGGTGAGCCCCCCCCCCCCGGGTTTTGGGGGAGGGCTCTGCGGTGCTGGTCATGGAGGGGGGGGGTTAAGGGTGCTTTAAGGCCGTTCAAGTAACGAGAAGGAGGATTTTGTCAAAGGGAACGTAGGAATGACGTCCATACCGATAGGCCTCGACTTACGACCTGTCTCTAGTGGCCATTCAGAGTTACAACCTACCTGAAAAGGGGGACTTACCCAGATCTCCAGGCCCTACAGCTGCCCCCCCTCCCCCGCCACATGTGGCCAAACCTTTGGGCGCTCAACAGCCCAGCCCCACAGACGCCCGTTTGCCCTCTCCCACAGTCACAGGCCCTCCTTTTACGACGGATTTGCCACAAAAGAGCACCCGCTCCCAGTTTTCAGCAAAGCTGTGAGCCTTGGGCTGCTTATAACGGCCATGGTGTTCGCTCTTACGACCACGGCATTCGCTCTGATGACAACGGTATTCACCTGCCCTGCAACATCTGCATTTCAAGGGCAAGGGCAGACAGCAGAGGGAGCCCACCTTCTGCACAGGGAGCACCGCTGGGTTGAGCAGGGGGCTCAGAGAGGGCACAGAGGTCCACTGGACAGCCAGAGGGACACCGGCCCCAACAGGGTCCTTTCAGCAGTCCCAGGAAGGCTCCACACACCCATAGGCCCCCCTCGAGTGACCCCCCCCCCAAGGAGACAGATGACCCTCCAGGTGGCCTGAAGGACCCTCCCAGAGGCTCCAAACTCCAGGAGAGCCCTTGGGATTCTTCTAAGCAGGCTCCCTTGTTTAGGTCCCCTCAGGTAGTCCTCAGTTACGGGGGGGGGGATCACGTGACACCCCCCCACCCCCGGGGGCACTTCAACCATCATAAATAGGAACCGGTGGCCACATCTGGCTCAGGGGACCCTGGGATGCTGCAGGGGTTGCAAGCCTGGGAAGCCGCCGCGTTTTCCAAATGCTGTTGTAACTTTGAACCGTCATTAAACGGATGGCCGTAAGTCAAGGCCCCCCTGAATTGGGGAGGGGAGCCGATTTCGGTTTCAGATGCTGCCCGTGACGATGGGGGAAGCCCCTTCCGATGGCTGCCTCCCCGGGGGCTGGGCTGGAAGGGGATTGCCCCCCCCCCCCCCCAGGAACACCCAGGCCTCATCTCTGCACCTGCCAGGCTGCAAAAACCTGGTGGGGGTGGGGGGCTTTTTCCTCCCCTCCCCCCCTCGAGTGGCAGGGAAATTCTGAGCTTTGGGCCCTGTGCGGGACCTTCTGCTTGCAGCTCTGGCAAGGTGCCTTGGCACTGCCCGTTGCCCACCTGACAGCCTCTTCACCCCCCCCCCCCCCATCCCTCCAGAGCACGAGAAGCAGCGGCTGTGCAGGAGCGCCGACTACATGAACCTGCACTTCAAGGTGAAGTGGCTTTACAACGAGTACCTCTGCAGCCTGCCGGCCTTCCAGGGCACCGTGCCCGAGTACCCAGCGTGAGTCCCTCCCTCCCCGGCTCCCCTCTGTCTCTCCTGGGCTCCTTCCGAGGGTGGGAGGGAGGGAGGGAGGGAGGGAGGGAGGGAGGGGGCAGGCCGTCCCTTGCCCGGATCTGGAGCCACTTCGGGGGAGTTGGGGGGGCAGGCCCACAACAAGGCTTCTTTGGGTGGCCGGCTGAGAATTCGGGACCTGGTGCCGGGCCGTCGGCATTAAGGCTCCTGGTGAACGGACAGCTTGTTCCTCTCCTCCGCTGGGCTGGGTCTCCCCAGGAGCTGCTTGGGGCCATCCTCCCTCCATCGGAGTGCCAAGGTGGTTCCAGTCGTCTCTAGGGCAGCCCTGGCCTGGGCCCTGCGCTGCTCGCCCACCCTCGGGCCAGGTCAGGAGGGCCTTGCAGGGCACGGGGCTGGAGGGCCAGGAGTTGGATGTCCCAGGGCCCCCCTGCCCTCCTGCAGCCTTCCCTCCCGCCTGCCCTCGGCCTTTCACGGGGCGCCGGTCATCAGCTGCCACAAGCCTTGGGATTTCCTGGCAGCCGAAGCGCATTGCAGCCGCAGGGCCCGTTTGTCTGGGGGGGGGGGGGGCTGCAAGCAGGAAGAAGATGAGGAGGGGTTTCAAAAGGCCCTTCCTTCCAGCAACCCAGGTCTGAGCAGGTGGCCAGAGGCCAAGCCTGGGGGAGCCTCCCCTTTGCAGCTGCTGCCCCTCTGGAGGGAGGGTTTCTGAGCTGCCCTGCCGGAGCGCCTCTCCCTCACGACAGCCGCGGGAGAGCAGGGCTATTTCAGGCTGCCGGAGTAGCAGCAGCCGCGTCTGGCACCTCCTTCTCCCTCACCTCGGCACGTTTAAGCAGCCCATAATTAGCACCACCAGGACAAACTCTGCCTGCCACTGCAGCCCCCTGCGCTCCTTCCTTCCTTCCGTCCTTCCTTCCGTCCTTCCTTCCTTCCTTCCTTCCTTCCTTCCTTCCCTCCTTCCTTCCGTCCTTCCTTCCTTCCTTCCTTCCGTCCTTCCTTCCTTCCTTCCTTCCTTCCGTCCTTCCTTCCTTCCGTCCGTCCTTCCGTCCTTCCTTCCTTTGGGTGGCCCTTCCCAGGAGGCTGCCGGTGGCTCTGCGCCCATCCTGGGGCGGGGGGGAGGGGGAAGCAGGAGAGGTGGGGGGAGCTCTCCTCTCTCCACCCTCCCAGTGGCCCTTTGGGGGCAGGGAGGGAGAAGCAGCCCCCTGAGGGGGGGGAAGCAAAGGGGAAGGAGCAGCAAGGAGGGGCCGCACGTGGGCTTGGACCAAGGTCTCTGGAGCCTAACCCCACACCGGCCCTTTCCACAAACAGCCTGTGGGGCCTGTCCGTATGGGCTTCTCCCAAAATGGGCCCCTTCCCCTGTCTGAAGCCACCTGCCTAACTGAGGGCGGGGGGTTCCAGGGGGGAGCAGAGGCACATTGCCCTGGCACTCAGACCCCGGCAGAGCCTGCTCTCTGCTCCCCCGGCTCTCCTCCCGCTTTGAGAGGAGGGGGGGGGGTATTTTCTTCCTTCCACAATCTTACCACGCCCTCCCCCCCCCCCCCATTCGAGGCCTGACCCTGCGTAGCCCCTTCAAGAGCCTCCATCAGGGGCTTCCAGGGGGAGACGTAGAAAGGCCCCGGCCTCATTTGGGGGGGGGGGGTTCTCCCTCTGTCCCAGGGAGCTGCATGCTCCTCCCACCCGTGGCTGCTGCCCAGCCATTGCTGCCCCCTCCCCACCTGGCGCTTGGCCCTCCCCTCCCTTGGCTGAGGGTCCGTGGATAGAAACGGGGGGGGGGGTTACCTAGTTCCAGGCAGCCCTTGACTTAGGACTGTTGTTGAGCCCACAGTTTCAGTCATAAACAGGGACCACATAAATAGTGACCCCTGCGTAGAGGCCCAGCGGTGTGGCTTTTTCTGAAGTAGAAACACGGCGGAGACACTGCAGAGGGGGTGGGGGGTGGACGTTGTAACTTTGAAGTTGTTAGGGCGATTTTCAGGGTCTGTCGTAACTTCAAGGGGATACTAAGCGGTTGGTCGTAACTGAAAGACTGACCGTGCTTCACCCAGGAGCCATTAAAAGAAAAAAAAACCCAGCCCCCCTTCCCAAAGGCCCTGCCCCTCCCTGCAAGCAGCCAAGAGGAGGGCTGAGATGGGGAAAGCGAACGGTTTTTACTACCGGTTCTGTGGGCGTGGCTTGGTCGGGTCAGGTGACTGAGTGGGTGTGGCTATGTAGTCATGGGACTGGGGGGGGTCTAGGTAATCAGGTGACTTTTCCCACCCTAAAAGGGGGGGGAGGAGAAGGCTTCCGACACAGCTGAGCTGCAGGATCCTCGGAGACCAGGACAGCCGTCATCCCTGCCGCTTCAGCCCAACCGGGAGGGTTTCACCCCTGCAGTCGTGTCTCCCCCACGGGCAGCTTCCCTTGGCTGGTCTGGGGGGGGGGTCACTTCAAACGTGGGAGGCCGGAAGGGAAGCCCCCAAGGTCCTGGGCCTACCTGGCAGGGCAGGAGAGGAAGCTGAGGCGGCTTGGGAAGGAGGAGGACCGGGGGGGGGATCCCCAGAGAAGCGGGTGGGGTGGGGTGTCGATGGGGGGGGGGGCACGGCATGGGAGGAGTTTCCTGAGGGGCCACCTGGGCAGGGGGGGCCGAAGAGCTCACGCGGTTGTCCCCCCCTCTCTCCCACCCCCCACGGCAGGTGGTTCGAGCCCTTTGTGGTGCAGTGGCTGGATGAGAACGAAGACGTCTCGATGGAGTTCCTGCACGGCGCCCTGGAGCGAGACAAGAAGGACGGGGTAGGGGGGGGCGGATGCCTGGGAGAAGGAGACCCTCCTTGGGCCCTGCAGCCCCTGGGGGGGGAGGGGCAAGCACTGCTCGGCCCCAGGCAGGCAGGCAGGCAGGATGGGCTGCGGCTGCTGAAGCAGAGAAGGACACGGCCTCCAGCCCAGCCCAGCCCAGCCCTTTCCCGCCCTGGGAGGCTCGGCCTGTGGGAGGGGGCTTCGGGTGTGCGCCCCTTTTGCCATGACTGCCTTGGGTCCCTGGGTGAAAAGGGGGGAGAAGGACCGACGCCCTTGCGCTGAGCAGTCCAGGCTCGGTCAGCTTCGTCCCCCCCATGTCCCCGGGGGCTCTCCGCCCGCCTCTCTCCTCTAAGGCCCCTATGTTGGCATTCAGGCCCAGCTGCTCTGGCTGGAGCTCACGGACCGATTCTCACAGCTCCTTCAGCCAGGTTGGAAACTTTCTGTGCCTGCATTTGCTGGCAAAGCCAGTTCATTGTTTCCAACTCCAGACTTAATCCGGATTGGCCTGCTGGGTAGCTTCTCCCAGCATGGAATGGGATGGGAAATAGGAATTAGGATGGAATGGGAACGTAGAATCGGAATAGGAGTAGGAGTAGGAGTAGGAATAGCCTGGCATAGAATTAGGATTCTCCATTGGACACGCGAGGGAACTGGCCTTGGGGGCAGAGGCTCTGGGTGGACGTAGGGGGACAAGATAAAATCCCTCCAGAGACGCAGGAGGTGCAGCACTCAGGGACGGTCGCAGGGTACAACTAGGCAGCCAGGGAACAACCTCCGTCTCAATGCGAATCCCACGGAGAGAAGAGTTAGAGAGAAGGTGACGGCTGCTCTCTCTCTCTCTCTCTCTCTCTCGGGGGGGCCCTCAGTTCCAGCAGACGTCGGAACACGCCCTCTTCTCCTGCTCGGTGGTCGACATCTTCACCCAGCTCAACCAGAGTTTTGAGATCATCAAGAAGCTGGAGTGCCCCGATCCGACCATTGTGGCTCGCTACATGCGGCGCTTTTCCAAGGTGCCCCTCCCCCCTTGGTCTCGGCCAACACGCCTCCCTCCGGGCCAGCCCCCCCCCCCCCCGCTGCCCTTGCCCAGGAGGCTGAGCCGAGGCCTCTGCTCTCCCTGCAGACCATCGGGAAGGTGCTGGTGCAGTACGCGGAGATCGTCTCCAAGGACTTCCAGAGCTTCTGCTCCAAGGAGAAGGTGGTGAGTCCCCGGCCTGACTCGGCCCAGGCCCCACCCCTTGGGCGAAGGGGCTGCCACCCTTGGGCCAGCAGGCAGGCCCACGTCTTGGCACCAGCTGCATGGCAAGCAACGGGCAGGGCTGGGCGGGAGGTGGGCAGGGCAAAGCCACCCAGGCACCTTCTTCCCTGCGGGAGTGAAGTCAGCCCGCCTCCACCCGTGGGGGTCTCCAGCAACTCCCCCCCCCGACCTCCGGAGGAAGGCTGGGGCTGTTGGGGGCTCTCTGGCCACGGAAGGAGGCCCATGAGGAAGGAGTGGAAGTGAACACGGGGCAGGTGGACCAGGAGGTGCTCTTCCCCCTTTCCCAAAGCACTGGGACCAGAAGTGACCTGTGGAGGGGGGTCCTGGGCTCAAGAAAGGGTGGGGGGCTCCTTTTGGAAGTAAACGCCATCGTTGAGGCGTGCTGGGAGCAGCTGGGCCGGCCTCAAACAAGGGCTGGGCCGATGCAGGAAGTCCCGGGGAGAGACGCTCTTAGCCCCCGGGGCCTCGGGAGGCGTCTGCTGGGAGAATGGGGGGCTTCCTTGGGTGGGGGCTGGACAGAGGGGGGGGCAGGGCTCCAGTCCGGCTTTCCTCCTTGTGTAAGTGGATCCAGCTTGGGTCAAGAACCACGGACGGCGTGCCCCTCCCCCCATCCTCCGTGGGCCCAAGGAAGGAGAAGGCCTGTCCATCCAGGCCCTGTGCAGCCGTTGGGCTTCCTGGGGAAGGAGGGCGGCCTCTGGCTGAGCTCTGGAGCTCCCTCTTCCTTCCTCCTTGGAAGCTGATGCCCTTTTGCCCCCCTCCCTCCCTCCCCTCCCTCCCTCAGCCCTGCATCCTGATGAACAACGTCCAGCAGCTGAGGGTGCAGCTGGAGAAGATGTTTGAGGCCATGGGGGCCAAAGAGGTGAGTCTGAGGATGGGACAGGAGGGGGGTGGGGTGGGGAGGGGGCCTTCTGTGGGGGCCAAGGCCAGCCGGGGGATGGGTGGAGGGGGAAATCTCCCTTCTCTACTGGCAGCCGAGGTGGCCTCCTTCAGAAGGCGGATGGGGGTCTTTGAAACATACAAAGACAAACAAAATATAAACTATAAAATCCTCCTCAATTACATATAGCATGTCATTTGGTTACAAGGTTTTTGTGCTTCCATATTTTCAATTGCATATATGATCACTAAATATCCATCAAATATAGATAAATTCATCACTATCCTTATATGCATCATATATTCAGTTACAATTAATATTCCTTCATTTTAGTTTAGTTTTAGTTTAGTTTATTTACATTTATATCCCGCCCTTCTCCGCAAAGGACCCAGGGCGGCTCACAGGAAATTTAAAAAACATACAGAATACAAAAATAAATACACAATTTAAAATATAAATTAAACCGTCTTATCCTATGCTAAAAACCCAATTTTAAAATACCCGATTTAAAACTATCTAAAAGTCCCCATGGGAGGTTAGGCTAGGCCGGCTTGTTGGAATAGGTATGTCTTTAGACATTGGCGGAAGAGGCAGAGGTCGGTGATGGTGCGTAATTCAGAGGGTAGGTCGTTCCAAAGGGCTGGGCCCGCCACAGAGAAGGCTCTTCCCCTGGGTGTCGCCAGTCGGCATTGTCCGACCGACGGCACCCTGAGAAGGCCCTCTCTGTGGGAGCGTATCGGTCTAAGGGATGTATGGGGCAAGAGGCGGTCTCGCAAATAACTAGGCCCCGAGCCATGGAGCGCTTTAAAGATGGTCGTCAAGACCTTGAAACGCACCCGAAAGACCACAGGAAGCCAATGCAGCTCGCGCAGGATCGGTGTTATGTGGGAGCATCTAGTGGCTCCCATAATCACCCGCGCGGCTGCGTTTTGGACTAACTGTAGCTTTCGGGTGCACCTCAAGAGAAGCCCCATGTAGAGAGCATTACAGTAGTCGAGTCGGGACGTCACGAGAACTTGAGTGACTGTGCGGAGAGCAGCCCGGTCCAGTAAGGGGCGCAATTGGCGCATCAGGCGTACCTGATGAAATGCCCCCCTGACCACGGCCGCCACATGGTCTTCCATGGACAGCCGGGGATCCAGGAGGACACCCAAATTGCGCGCCCTCTCCACGGGGGCCAGTGTTTCGCCCCCAATGGCCAGAGTTGGAGTAATCTGGCTGAACCGTGGTGCCGGAAACCACAGCCACTCAGTCTTGGCAGGGTTGAGCTTGAGTTTGTTACCACCCATCCAGATTCCAGATCCGTACGGCCTCCAAACACCGGGACAGCACTTCGGCGGCATCGTTGGGGTGGTTTGGGGTGGATATGTACAGCTGGGTGTCATCAGCGTACAGGTGGTACTCCACCCCAAAACCACGGATGATCTCACCCAGCGGCTTCATATATGTGTTGAAAAGGAGGGGCGAGAGGACCGACCCCTGAGGAACCCCACATACGAGGGGCCTCGAGGTCGACCTCTGCCCTCCCGTCAACACATATTGCGACCGACCAGAGAGGTAGGATGAGAACCACCGCAGAACGGTGCCTCCCAGCCCCAACCCCCCCAGTCGGCGCAATAGGATACCATGGTCGATGGTATCAAAAGCCGCTGAGAGGTCTAATAGGACTAGGATAGAGGAATAACCTCTATCCCGCGCCCTCCAGAGATCATCCACCAACGCGACCAATGCCGTCTGGGTGCTGTGACCGGGTCGGAAGCCGGACTGGCGCGGGTCTAGATAATCAACTTCCTCCAGGTGTCGCGGAAACTGTTGGGCTACCACACTCTCAACAACCTTCACCAAAAAGTGAAGGTTGGAGACCGGACGATAGTTCTCTAATAATGCCGGGTCCAGGGACGGCTTCTTGAGGAGGGGCCTCACTACCGCCTCTTTCAAGACGGCAGGTAAGGACCCCTCACTCAAAGATGCGTTGACAATGCCCTGGAGCCAGCCTCGTGTCATCTCCCAGGATGCCAGTACAAGCCAGGAGGGACACGGGTCCAATAAACATGTGGTCGCCCTACGTTTCCTTGACAACCTGTCCATATCCTCGGTGGTAACAAAGTCAAACTCCTTCCAAGAAGGAACCTCAAGACTAGTCTCGGACAGTCCCACAGGACCACTAGTGATGGAGGGTAGCTCATTCCGAATCTGAGTGATTTTCTCCTGCAGATAAATCCCAAATTCCTCTGCTCGCCCTTGTAAAGGGGCTTCCCGTGGCCTCTGATGAAGGAGGGAGCGGGTCACCCCAAACAGGGCGGCAGGGCGGTTATCTGCGGATGCAATAAGGGTGGCACAATACTCACGTTTGGCCACCCTTATCGCCACTAAGTAAGCCCTAATATGGGTTCTCACTAGTGTTCGGTCAGCTTCGGAGCGAGAGGATCTCCATCTGCTCTCTAGGCGTCTCTTGTGGCGCTTCATCTCCCGAAGCTCCTCGGTAAACCAGGGAGCCTGGGTGGTTCGACGCCGCAAGAGAGGCCGCAAGGGGGCGACTCGGTCCAAGGCCCCCGCGGCCGCACTTAACCATGCGGCCACTAGGTCCTCAGTCGAGTCGCGAGGCAGGGTCACAGGAATTGGCCCAAGCTCCCTCTGGAACCTTTCCGGGTCCATTAGGAGCCTGAGGCGGAACCATCTAGGAATATCCGGTTCCGCCTCCCCGCGGTGAGGTGAGGCGATTGGAAAGTCCAGCCGGAGGAGAGCGTGATCTGTCCATGACAAGGGAGTGATGACTAAATCCCCTATTCCCAGATCACGACTCCACTGTCCCGAGACGAAGATTAAGTCCAGGGTGTGTCCACCCTCGTGGGTAGGGCCTAAAACTACCTGGGTCAGGTCCATGGCCGTCATGGAAGCCATGAACTCCCGAGCTACTCCAGAGGCTTCGCCCGCCGACGGCAAGTTAAAGTCCCCCATGACTACCAGTCTGGGGGTCTCAACCGCCGCCTCGGCTATCACCTCTAGGAGCTCAGGCAGGGCTGTTGTTGTATAGCGAGGAGCCAGATATACAACTAACACGCCCAACTGCCTCCCTAGGCCTCATCTCACGCAGAGAGATTCACACCCAGTTGTCTGAGGGATTGTGGTCTCCTTCGGCTCAAGACCTTCCTTAACTATAATCGCCACTCCTCCACCCCTCCCTAGGGCCCTTGGCTGATGGAAGGCGCGGTAACCTGGTGGGCACATGTCCACGAGGGGTAGACCCCCTTCGTGGCCCAACCAGGTTTCCGTTATACCCACCAGGTCCGGGTCCCCCTCTGACACAAGGTCATGAATGAGGGGGGCTTTCTGAACCACGGACCTGGCGTTGCATAACATCAGCCTGGGGCCCCGGGTCTTAGACAAAGATTATTCCCTTACATCCTTAATTGTCCATTTAATAACAATATAACTTTACGTAATCTCATTCTATTATTTTTTCAATACGAAAGAATTTTCCACCAGTTTATATTTTATACATCATTACTTTCGATTATCCATACTATCACCAATCAAATAATAATAATAATAATTTAATATTTGTAAACCGCTCCCTCTCCCCATAGGGACTCGGGGCGGTGCACAGGTAGAATAAAAACAATAAAAATATACAGACATTTCTTAAAAACAAATTAAACCTAACCTGCGCTAAAATTCCCCATTAAAACTAAACTATACTAAAAACTACCCAATAAAACCCCAGAGACAGAGAGACTATCCCAGGCCGGCCAGACAGAAAAGATGAGTTTTTAATTTAAGACGGAAGGAGCGGAGGTCCGTGGTCGTCCTAATATCGGGGGGAAGGTCGTTCCAGAGGGCCGGGCCCGCCACAGAGAGAGCCCTTCCCCTGGGCGTCGCCCGCTGACAAAGTCTAGTGGACGGCACCCGAAGAAGTCCCTCTCTGTGGGAGCGGATCGGCCGGGAGGATGTATGAGGCAGGATCCGATCCCACAGGTATACATGTATTCATTATTATCCTTATACATATATTCAACCACAGATGTTATTCCTTCGTTTTTAAACAAAGTATTCGAAATATTCAATTCATGTATATTCCAATCTTTCATCACATCATTATTAATCTATTTAACAACAAGGTGTCTTTATAGCATCCCCTATCTCCTACAATTTCTCCAACATTTTTTCATTTCCATGTTTTCTTATCTAGCCACTGATAAAACAAGTCCCATACCTTATAAAATTGCTCATCTTCTTGTTCTCTAATTTCAAATGTCAATTTACTCATTTCAGCACATTCCATTATTTTTCGAATAACTTCCTCCTGTGTTGGTATTTTCTCATTTTTCCAGTTTTTTGCAAATGCAATTCTAGCTGCTGTTAACACATTTACAACCAGATATTTCAAGTCTTTATTATATATTTCTGGTATAATTCCCAGTAAAAAAAGTCTCTTGTTTAAAGTCTATGTATTATAAATTTTCTTTATACGCAGTTGACATTGTCATTTTGTAATTTTGAGACCAATTTCTGCCACTTCTCTAACTCAATCGCATGTCCAAAGTTTTCCCCCCAAGCTATTATAATTTCTTTAACTTGTTCTTCCTGTAACGACCTCTAATAGATGTCCATATAATTTTTTAATTACTTTTTCATCGGTACCTGTTAAGATTTTATCTAGTTCAGTCATTTTATTATAAAAAACCTTCCGTGTTTCGATCTTCATTGTACCTAGAATGTAATTGCACATATGAATACCAGTTCATTTCTATTCCTTCCTGTTTTAGCTCTTGTATTGATTTGAGTTCACGCTCTGCATTTAAAATTTCAGCATCTCTAACTGTTTGTTCCTTTTATATATATTATTGGATATGAAAAAGCTTCAATAGTTTATAGCCAGACTCAGCCTTTTAACCTTCTCCCAATTTAGTAACAAAGCCTCCCTTATATAGTGTCTTCTAAAATAGCCATGTGCTTTAGTTCCCTTATACCATAAAAAAGCATGCCAGCCCAACAGTAGGTCATGACGCTCTGTATTCAATAGTCTAGTGCTTCTTAGTGTTATCCACTCCTTAAATCCACATCAAATTTGTTGCCTGGTAATTCCCAATCAGGTAGGCCCAATCCTCCTCTTATTCTAGCGTCTTGTAACAATTTGGATTTTCCCCAGCCAGATAAATTTCAGCACTATTTTATTTAGATCCTCAAATAAGTCTTTCCCCAATCGGATTGGGATTGTCTGGAACAAATATAGGATGGTCCCCGGTGCCTGCTGGATCCTGGGCAGCGTGGCCTCCCCCAGGGCCCTCCGGCAGCATCGCTGCGCCCAAGCGGTTGAAAGGAGGCCCAGCATGGCCCGGAGTGGGCAGCAGTGGCTCCCTTGCCCTGCCCGGCTGCTTGTGGGGGCCAGGCAAGCAAGGGCCAGGCTGCCCTCACACCGCAAGGCCCCGGGGCTCTCTTGCAGCCCAAGTCAACAACCCACCTAAGGCAGAAATGGGGCAATCCAGTCCTGGCTCTGGTGTCTCACAAGTGTCTTTCCCCCCCCCCCCCCCGGGGCACGTTCCGGGTCAAGTGGGAGGGGCCCGATCAGCTGAATAGTGCTGAAGATCCAGGCGCTTGATAGGTTCCACATTGGGTTGGAGGGAGGCTTGGCCAGCTGTACTCTACTCTGAAAGGCGGGGGACCCCTGTGAGGATGGGGGAACGGGGGGGCCGAGAGCTAGGGAGGGGACAGTGCAACTTTTCAGAGTTGGGAAGGGGCCATCATTGAGACGGGCTGAATTCTTTCCCTTCCACCCCAGCCTTGCCTGCGCTCCTTGTCCGCACAGGGGCCAAGGGCAGCAGAACAGGGCAGCCCGGGGAGGGTTCTTCAGCTGCTGGCCCCAGTGCCACCCCGGCCTCTTCCTGGCAGGGAGCGGGTCCTCCTGCCCACAGCTGGGTCCAGGGCGCAGGGAGTCCGGGCCCCTGTTCCCCTGCTCAGCCTTCCTCTCTTGGCAGCTGGACCCCGAGGCCAGCGACTCCCTGAAGGAGCTGCAGGTGAAGCTGAACAACGTCCTGGATGAGCTCAGCACCACCTTCGGAAACAGGTGGGAGTCCCTCCGAGCCCCCCCCCCTCCGCCTGGCCTGGCCCTGGGCAGGAGGAGGAGGGGAGGCAGAGCCCCGAAAGGAGAACTGGGGGAGGGGGAGGCGGATCCTGCTTTTGCTCCCCTTGCCTCTTCCTGCATGGAACAACGGGAGCGAAGAGCCTGTGGGAACTGGATCTCTTAGGGTTGGGTTTTCTCCCAGGCTCAGCCGAAAGAGAGAGAGGTACAGTAAAGGTGGCACTGCGGGTTTTACTCGCTAGTTGTGACCGATTTTAGGCGGTGGTGCTCATCCCCGCCTCTTAGCGTTGTCCAGAGATGTTTCCGTGGCCCTGTGGCCCACATGCCATCATGCTGCATCGTAGAGCCTGTGGTGAAACACGGAACGCGGCTCCTTTCCTGCATGCTTGGATGCGGTGCCTGCATTTATCTCCCTGCGTGTCCATGCTTTCGAACTGCAGGAGCTGAGCCCAGGGACAGTAGCTCCCTCCCTCCTGCAGCACCCGGGTCTCAAACGGTCGATCCGTAGACCTTTAAGCGCCTTAAGATTCAGTGTCTCAGCCACGGAGCCACCGTGAGGGATCAGCCGTGGCTTCCCTGAGCGTTGGGGGCTGGGAGTGTGGAAGCTAAATCGGAAGGGAGGCTCTCCCCCCACAGGACTCAGATGGGGCCGGGGGGCTTGCAGGGGTCGTGCCTGTCCAAGGCCCTGGGCGGGAGCCTGGCCCAGGACAAAGGTGGCTCCCTTTCGGGGCCCTCCTGGCCTTGCGGTCTGCCCAGACATGGTGTGGCAGGAGAGCCAGCCCCCCTAGAAGGAGGAGGGGGGGCACGTGAAGAGGCCACTCTGTCCTGGGGAGACGGGCACAGGCCGATGGCGCCTTGGGGGTGACCTTGCCCTCTTGTGCTCAGTTTCCAGCCCCGCATCGAGGAGTGTGTGAAGCAGATGTCGGAGATCCTGTGCCAGGTCAAAGGGGCCGGGAACAGCGGCCCCAACACCGCAGCCCAAGACGCAGACAACGTCCTCAGGCCTCTGATGGACTTCCTGGACGGAAAGTAAGGACGGGGGCCAGCGCGTCTCCCCCAGGGGACCCTCGGCGGGGGCTCCAGGCCCACTCTCCCCCCTCCCTCAGTGGGCAAAAGCGTTGTGGAGGCTCCAGCAGCTTCTCGGGTTCTTCCGAGGCAAACTTAATTCTGCTCACCTCTGCCCCCCCCCCCAGCTCTTTCCTCCTCCAGGGAGTCTTGGGGCCTGATGGACCCTCACATGGACCCTCTGGACCCCCGTGGGAGCCCTGTCCTCCCCCCGCCCTCTTGGCTCCTCTGCAGAGGCTGAGCTCTGAGGGTCTCCCTGGATGGCACGACCACCTTCAGCCCACAGGGGCACCAGCCCCCCCCCCCAGACACCATGCGGTCCAGGTTGAGGTTTTGGAGAGTAACAGCTGCCCCCCCCCCGATTCCCCCCTCCCCCTATCTCCCCACAGCCTGACCCTCTTTGCTGACGTCTGTGAGAAGACGGTGCTGAAGCGGCTGCTGAAGGATCTCTGGCGGGTTGTGATGGACACCCTGGAGAGGCTGATTGTGCTGCCCCCCCTCACGGATCACACGGTGAGCCCCCCCCCTTACCTCCTCCTTCCTGGTCCGGACCAGGCTGGGCCCAGGGGCTCTGGGGGGGAGGAAGAGGCCAGAGGGCGCAGGAGGGGCAGGTCTGACCTCCTTAGAGCTTCGGGGCCAGCCGACCTGGGGGACCTGGGGGGGGGGGCCTACAGCTCCCACTGAGGCTGAATTGGGGGTCCCAGCTGGAAGCCCCCCACAAAGCCTCTTTTATTCCAATGGGGGGGGGGTTCGAAAGCTTCGGAAACATGGCCTCCGTTTGAAGAAACGCTGCACTTCAGCCTTTAGGACGTCCATAGGCACCTTTGGAAGAGGAAAAAGTCCTTGAAAACGGACATGCATATATATGTAATAAACATAATTCTATATATAATTAAAATTAGAAATCTAAACCACTACAGAGGACTCTCCCCTCCCCCTCCCCCCGTTACACCCAAGGGGGAAATTCCCCCTTTTTCCCAAAGAGCTGAAAAGGGGCGACTCCTCCTGGCGACTCCTCTGCTCTCTTCCTTCCCTTCCTTTTTTTCTTTTCTTTAATAATATTTTTTATTTATTCTTATAAAAATAAAATCATACAAACATAATTTTAAACATATTGCCGTCACAGCGCGAGAAAGCATAACATTTAAATAACCAAACTTAACGTTACCGTCCTAATAATAGGCCTAATATTTAACACCAGCATTTACACTATATACAGCCCATCTAGTTAACCTACCTACTTCGTCAATTCTTATTCGTCCTTTAATTTCTGATTAATATTATTTACCAATATCTGATTTAAACATATATTATTGCTTCAGTTGTTATTATTCGGTCGTTCCCGTATCCAATTATACCACCTCTTCCACGAGTTATAGAATTCTGAGTCCTTTTTTCCTTTAATTAATTTTGTTAATCTATCCGATTCTGCGCACTCATTAATTTTATTTATTACTGCCCTATCCATTGGTATTTGATCACTCTTCCATTCCTGGGCAAATGCCAATCTTGCCGCAATAATTATGTGCAACACCAAAAACCATATCTCCATGTTGATATCTGGGGGTTTAAGTCCTAACAGGGAGGTTTCAGGTTTCAAATCTTCCTTCCCTTCCTTCCTTCCCTTCCTTTGAGCCACCAACGAAACCTTCGGCTGCCTACAAATCGCTGGGCCTGGTGTGGCCAGGGTGGCAGGGCCTGGAGGACTGGGGGGGACGGGGACACGGGACACAACTGCTCCCAGAGTTTGGTGTCCCCCCAGGAGTTCCTGGACCAAACAGCAGTTCCTGGTTCTGGCAGCCCTGGGGGCGGGGGGTTATCCGGCCGAGGGCTTCTGGTGTCTCTGCCTTTCTCTGGAGGTTTTAACCTTCTGCCTTCTGTCTTCCACCTTCTCTTGCTTGTCCTCACCAGGGGACCCAGCTGATTTTCAGTGCCGCTAAAGAACTGGGCCATTTATCCAAGCTGAAGGTATGGGGGGGGGGGGGGGAGCAGCTGACGCATGCATGCCCCCAGACCCTCCCCCTGTCTGCAGCCTTGCACCAGAGCCTCCTGTCGCCTGTCCGTCCCACCATCTCCCCATCCAGGCCCCAGCGGGCTGTTTGCACTCTCTTGCCTCCAGGGAAAGGTGGGGGGAGGTGGAGGGGGCCCTCGGGGCTCCCGTGGGGGACGGCCTCCCCACTCAGGCTGTGGCCCCAGCAGAGAAGCAGCAGGGATGGGGGGCAGGGGGCCTCTCCTCTCTCTCTCATGGGCCTGGGGGGCCTGGAGGAAGGCTTGTGCTGCTTCTCCTCCGGCCAGCTACCCGTGGCTGATGCCTGCTGCTCCAGCCCCCCCCCTCCTTCCCTCCCCCCCCCCCCCCGTCCCAGCGCATTTGCTGCCTTCCCTGGGCCCCCTCCCCCTCCCTGCTCACCCTGTGGGCTTCCCTGGCAGGATCACATGGTCCGGGAGGAAACACGGAACCTCAGCCCCAGGCAGTGCGACGTGCTGGAACTGGCGCTGGAGACCATTAAAGTGAGTCTCCCCCCTCGCCCCCCCCCCATGGCTGCAGCGGCCAAAGCCCAGCGAGGGGCACCAAGAGCAAGTGTGTGTGTGTGTGTGTGTGTGTGTGTGTGTGTGTGTGTGTGTGAGGGCTAGGATGGGAGGGAAGTCGGAGCGGAAGGAATCCTTCAGAGTAATAACCACCCTCCTCCTCCTCCTCACCATCCCTCCCTGCTCTGAAGGCTGCAGAGTGTCTGGCAAAGGGGGAGGGGCTAGAAGGGGTCTGGGAACTGAATGGGGGGGAGTCACAATGGCCAAGGGGAGCGTGGATTTACACAGAGGGGGGGCAGCCCCCCTGGTGGCCCCCACATGGCAGCAATGGGGGGGGGGAACTCAGAAGGAGCCGCCCTGCAGAGGTGGGGCCTTTGTTCCGGGCGTGACCCTCTTTGTCTCCCACCCAAGCAATACTTCCATGCCGGGGGGAACGGGCTGAAGAAGGCCTTCCTGGACAAGAGTCCAGAGCTGCAGTCGCTGCGCTACGCTCTCTCGCTCTACACCCAGACCACGGACACCCTCATCAAGACCTTCGTCCAGACACAGACCGCACAAGGTTGGCACCCTGCCCCCCCCCAACCTGGGAACACTCCCGAAGCAACTGCCCCCCCCCCCCGGGCGCCTTCAGAGAGGCTGGGCTGCAGAGGGAGGGTCCCCTCCTCACCACTTCAGGAAGGAGCCTCCGGGAGGGGCAGCCCAGGGCAAACGTTCGCCTGGCAGCCATGCCAATTCCTGCCTCTGCCCTCTTAGACTCCGGAGCGGAGGGCCCTGTGGGCGAAGTCTCCATCCAGGTGGATCTCTACACGCACCCAGGCAGCGGGGAGCACAAGGTCACCGTGAAGGGTACGCAGCTGGCATCCCGGCCTCCTTGCCCGCCAGGAAGGGCCCTGCCAGCCGCAGGAGGACTGGGGGGGCAGGTGGAGCTCCGAGTGGGGGCCAGCGGTGCCCCGTTGCGTTGCGGTTACGTGGGGCATGGAGGGGCGCCCTGGCCGGGATGGGGAAGGCCTCATCCTCCTCCCTTTGTCCTGGCAGTGGTGGCTGCCAATGACCTGAAGTGGCAAACCAGCGGCATGTTCCGGCCCTTCGTGGAGGTGACCATGATTGGGCCACACCAAAGCGACAAGAAGCGGAAATTCACCACAAAGTCCAAGAGCAACAACTGGGCCCCCAAGTACAACGAGACCTTCCACTTGTAAGTCTCCCAGCCTCTGTCTCTGCCCCCTCCTCCCCTGCCCCACACCTTCAGCCTGGCTCCCTTCTTCTGGTCTCCTGGGGGTTTCTCCTTCTGCAGCCCCCCGTCCCCCTGGGTCATGAGGGTCCCCCTTCCCAGGGGCGGAGGACCCAGCCCCTCCCCACCGCCTGCTGCCCCCCGGCTGACCCTCCCCCGCTTCCCCCCTTGCAGCGTCCTGGGCAACGAGGACGGGCCGGACGCCTACGAGCTGCAGGTGTGCCTGAAGGACTACTGCTTTGCCCGCGAGGACCGGGTGCTGGGCATCGCCGTGCTGCAGCTGCGGGAGGTGGTGGAGAAGGGCAGCTGCGCCTGCGGGTGCCCCCTGGGCCGCAGGATCCACATGGACGACACGGGGATGACCATCCTGAGGATCCTCTCGCAAAGGACCAACGACGAAGTGGCCAAGGAGTTTGTCAAGCTCAAGTCCGAGTCCCGCTCCCCGGAAGAGGGGAGGTGATCCCGGTCTCCGTCTCGGACCGCTTGGGCCAGACGCACACGGAGCAGCAGCGGCAGCCGTCTCCCCTGGGGAGCCCCGGAGGCGCTTGGGGGCCCTGGGACCCCTTCCTTGCCAAGGGAGTCTCTGGGATCGATCGGGCCTGGGGGGAAACACACACGACACAAGGACCCCTTCCTGCTTCGGCAGCTGTGCGCAAGGAGTGGGGGCAACATGTGCCCTCCAGGGGGAGGGGCAGGCGACCGAAGACCCAGCCCCACATTCCCTCCACTGGGGAAAGCCACAGGCAGGCAGGCAGGGGAGGGGCTGGAGAGCCCAGCTGAGCCCTGACTGGGCCGTGACGAGGGGCCCGGGGCCCGGGAAGGGCGCTCGCCTGGAGGGGCCGGCGGATGGAGCCCCTCGTCCTGTGCCGAGCGCTGCTTGGCCCCAGTGGCCGTGGGGCAGGAGGAGGGGGCGTTGCCTGGTGCGAGCTCTGCTGCCCTCCGTTGTGGGGGAGGGAGAGGAGGGGGGGCCCTTCCCCTCCTGACCTGGTTCAGCCCCTGGGCCTTTCTCGGAGCGCTTCCAGGCGCTGCTTAGCTGTTGTGCTGTTTTAACCCCCCTTGGATGTGCCACCGTTGTTGAATAAAGGACTGTTAGCGGCATTTGCACCCGTGGCCTTTGGCTGGGCTGGGGGCGTGGCGGGGGGCCTGGAGCTCTGAGGACGGCCGCCCTCCTGCCTAAGGCTGCCCTGGGGGGCCCTCCTGCAGCCCTTGTGCCACCGCGGGAGCCCCGCCTGGGAAGCGGCCTGGTGCCCAGGAGGGCCGGCTAGCCAAGCCAGCAGCTCTGTGCTGGAGTCGGGTGCGGTTCCTGGGAGACCTGGGGGCGCTTGGGAATGAGGGGGGAAGGTCCAGGGCCCTGGGAGGGGCTCAGCCGAGCCGTTCAGTGGGAGCAGCAGAGAGGCCCCGGGGTGGGCCGGATGACCTCTTGGCCGGTCTGGGGCTCTGTGGCCAAAGAAGCCCCCCGTGGGTCAAGCCTCAGGGGAGGGCTATTTCTTCTCTTCCTTCCCTGGACTCTCCCCGTCCAAAGGCCTCTTGGCATCACTGCCCACCAGGTGGATTTCATAGCACCCCTCCCCACACGAGGCTTCCTTTGGGGCAGGAGAAGCTTCGGGGGGGGGGGGTGTTGTCTTGGCCAGGCCGGGCTTCCTGGTGGGCGCTGTCACGGCCCCTTTGGTTCCTCGGAGGCTGCAGTGCTGGCTCTGCAAACGGGGGTGGGGGGGGGCGGGGGGTGTTCTCCCACGGCCAGCCCAAGCTCCTGCCCAAGAGAAAGAGGGGATGCCAGGAAAGGCAGGGGGGGGGGGGCAACCGCTATGCCGGATGAAGCCCCAGGGGGTCACAGCAGCCCCCTCTGAAAGGCTAATGGCTGTCTTGGTTGCTCAGGGCCGCCCTGCCTCTCTCCGGAGGGAGAAGAGCCCAGCTGGTGGGCTTCCTTAAGGTGCCAGTCTTCCCCCTCCCTCCCTCCGTGGATTTTGTCAACCCCCAAAGAGGCTCCCAGAAATCATGCAGCCGCTCAGGGGGGCTCCTGTTGCTATTGTCTCTGGGGAGGGGCTATTGCTCCAGAGAGCCCCCTCTTCCCTCCCCAGTGAGTGTGGGGAGGGGCTTCTGGGGGGTCCCACTGCTCTGGCCAATCCAGCAAAGCGACCGAAAGAGGCTTAATTCTCCCCCAGTGGCTCCATTGCCCCCAAATGGGGTTTTCTTGGGGGGGCAGTCTTGGCATCGCCAGGGGGAGAGGGGGACTCTTTCATTTTGCCCAAAACTCCAAGCAATGCTGGGCTCCCCATTGGGCAGAGCGGATGGAAACTGCAGGGGCCCCCTGGGGAGAGCCCTGGAAGCTTCCTCCTCCTCCGACCCCTTGATTCAGGGCTGTGGGCGAGCTCCTCAGGGGAAGGCGTGCAGCAGTCGTCCCCTTCCCAGCCCTCGGGGGCTCTTGGGCAGCCTCTGAGCTGGGGGAACTCTCGCATCGGGGCCCCGGAGCAGAGGGGCCTCTCTGGTGCTGATCTTCTCCAGCCGCTGGTGATTCTGCTCTTCCTCCATTTGGCTGCCCAAATAAAGCAGCCCAGATCCCAGAGGCTGTCCCTTCCCTTGTCGCTTGTCAGCAGCCGGCAGGGAAGGGGGCTCTGGGGACACTGCAACAGGCGGGGCTTCAAGGACCCCTCCTAGCAGGTCCCCCTTGGTACCTGGGGGGGAGGGGGCTGTCGAGTGAGGACCACCTGCAAACAGCAGCTTCTGGGCAGGAAACGGCTGAGATCTCAGAAGAGTCCAACCAGGGGAGAGGAGATGATGATGATGATGATGATTATTATTATTATTATTTCAAATTTATACCCTGCCCTTCTCCTAAAAAAGGACCCCGGGCGGCGCACAGGCGTTATTAAAACCATACAAAAATGCATAATTATTAAAAACTATTAAACTTTCCCTGTGCTAAAACATAAAACTCTAAAATTTAAAATTATCCCTATAAAAGTCAGAAACGGGGGTTATGCTAGGCCGGCTTGTTGGAATAAATGAGTTTTAGGGGGCTCCAGGGAGGAGGGAGGGGAGGGTCTGTCCAGTCAGAAGGGGGTCAAGATATAGGGCCGGCGGGCGGAAGCAGAAGGATGGGTCCATTAAAAAGGGGGGAGTGGGGGTCGTCCCCATAGAGGGCGTTCCCATTCAATCGGTCTTGGGGAGGGGCAGGGGCGGCAGGAGACAGGATGTCCATCGTGGGTCGGGAGATCATGGCCGTTGGTTGCGAGAGGTCACTTGCCCCGACCCCCTGTGCTCCGCTCGCGGGCTAGGCGGTCAAGTATCACAGCACCGGGGGCCCTGGCTAATATTTTGTAATGCCAGGTCCGTGGTGAGCAAAGCCCCCCTTATTCATGACCTTGTGTCAGAGGGGGACCCAGACCTGGTGGGAATCACGGAGACCTGGTTGGGCCCTGAGGGGGGTGCACCCCTTGTGGATATGTGCCCACCGGGCTACCGGGCATTTCATCAGCCCCGGGCCCTGGGTAGGGGTGGGGGGGGTGGCGGTTATTGTTAAGGAAGGTCTTGAGCCGAGGGAGACCACTGTCCCTCAGACGACCAGTTGTGAGTCCCTCTGCATGAAGTGGGGCCTAAGGAGGCAGTTGGGCTTGCTGCTTGTACACATGGCTCCCCGCTATGTAACAGCAGCCCTGCTCGAGGTGATCGCCGAGATGGCGGTGGAGACCCCCAGACTGATAGTCATGGGGGACTTTAACTTGCCATCGGCGGGCGAAACATCCGAGGCGGCTCGGGAGTTCATGGCTTCCATGACGGCCATGGACCTGACCCAATTAGTTCAGGGCCCCACTCACGAGGGAGGACACACGCTGGATCTGATTTTTGTCTCTGGGCAGTGGAGTAGTGATCTTGGAACAGGGGATTTAGCCATCTCACCCTTGTCATGGACAGATCACTCTCTCCTTCGGATCCACTTTCCAACCGTCACACCCCTCCGCGGGGAGGTGGAACCGGAAACACCCAGGTGGTTCCGCCCCAGGCGCCTGATGGACCCGGAAAGGTTCCAGAGGGAGCTTGGGCCAATTCCTGTGTCCTTGCCCCATGACTCGACTGAGGACCTAGTGGCCGCATGGTATAGTGCGGCCGCGGGAGCCGTGGACCGAGTCGCGCCCTTGCGGCCTCTCACGCAGCGTCGAATCACCCAGGCCCCCTGGTTTACCGAGGGGCTGCGGGAGATGAAATGCCACAAGAGATGCCTAGAGAGTAGGTGGAGATCCTCTCGATCCGAAGCTGACCGAACACTAGTGAGAGCCCATATTAGGACTTACTTAGTGGCGATATAAGTGGCCAAACGGGAGTATTGTGCCACCCTTATCGGGTCCGCAGATAACCGCCCTGCCGCCCTGTTTGGTGACCCGCTCCCTCCTTCACCAGAGGCCGCGGAAAGCCCCTTTGCAGGGGCGAGCAGAGGAATTTGGAGCTTATCTGCAGGACAAAATCACTCAGATTCGGAACGAGTTGCCCTCCACTGAAAGTTGCCCAGTCGGCCTGTCAGATGCCGGTCTTGAGACAACATCTTGGGAGGAGTTTGACTTTGTTGCTACCGAGGATATGGACAGGTTGTTGAGGAGCCTTAGGGCCACCACATGTTTAGTGGACCCGTGTCCCTCCTGGCTTGTACTGGCATCCTGGGAGGTGACACGAGGTGGCTCCAGGGCATTGTGAACGCATCTTTGAGTGAGGGGTCCTTGCCTACCATCTTGAAAGAGGCGGTGGTGAGGCCCCTCCTCAAGAAGCCGTCCCTGGACCCAGCATTATTAGAAAACTATCGTCCAGTCTCCAACCTTCACTTTTTAGCGAAGGTTGTTGAGAGTGTGGTGGCCCAACAGTTTCCTCGACACCTGGAGGAAGTTGATTATCTAGACCCGCGCCAGTCCGGCTTCCGGCCCAGTCACAGCACTGAGACGGCATTGGTCGCGTTGGTTGATGATCTCTGGAGGGCACGGGATAGAGGTTGTTCCTCTATCCTTGTCCTATTAGACCTCTCAGCGGCTTTTGATACTATCGACCATGGTATCTTATTGCACCGATTGGGGGGGTTGGGGCTGAGAGGCACCGTTCTACGGTGGTTCTCGTCCTACCTCTCTGGCAATGGGTGTTGGCAGGAGGGCAGAGGTCAGCCCCGAGGCCCCTCACATGTGGGGTGCCGCAGGGGTCGGTCCTCTCGCCACTTCTGTTAAACACCTATATGAAGCAGCTGGGTGAGATCATCCGTGGTTTTGGGGTGGGATATCATCTGTACGCTGACGATACTCAGCTGTACATATCCACCCCAAACCACCCCAACGATGCCGCCGAGGTGCTGCCCGGTGTTCGGGCAAAGCAGGACCCCCCACCCTGCCAAGCGTGCTGCTGCTGCTTCGTTCAGGGCCAAGCCCAGCTGGAGGCCGCAGGAGTTGTGCTGCTCCCCAAGAGGAATCTAATTTCTGTGGGGCTTGAAGCCAGGCCCATAGCTCCAGCCCCCCTCCCCCAGCCCTTCCCTTCCCCGGCTTTATTGACCACTCTTGCCTGAGATGTGATTGGCCAGACGGAGCCCCTGATGGTATCTGGGGATGGGACGCTCCCTGCAGCCCCCCCCCCCAAGGGCCCTCTGAGGCCCCCGTTGGGTGCAGGCAAGCCCACTGCCAGGGAGGCCCCAGGAGGCTTCAGCCAGGAGAAGCCCAGGTCAGGTGGCCCCAGCCAGGGTTCTTGCCAGGGCGTTCTCTCAGCTGCTGCAGGGGAGGCCAGTGCCCAGCTGGCCAGCATGGGGCGCCCAGGGGATCACCAGAGAATCAGCCTGAGGGGGAGGCCAGAGGATGGGGGGGGCTCCCAAGGGGGTCTCGTGTAGCCTTTCGAGGTGTGACCCCACCTGCTGGGAAGTCACATCTTTGGCCCAATCAACAGGTCTCCACCAGCCTGCTGCCTCCTGCGGTCACTGGCCAGAAGTTCATCCAAGGGAGAGGGCAGGGCACTGGGCATCCTCCCTACTGCGCCCACCGTCTCAACACCCCCCAGCCCCTCATGCGCCCCTTGCCCCCCTGCCCTGCAGGGTCCCCTGCTTGCCTGCTGGCACCCCCTCCCCCTCCCTTGCTGCAGGCAGGTGAACATGAAGGGGGGGTGAGGAGTGTCCCCCGCCGCATCCGTGCCTTCCCCTGGGGGGTCCTGGGGGGGGGGGGGCAGAGGAGCCCAGCTGAGGCAGTTGCCCCGTTTCTGCTGTGGGACCCCTCGGCCTGGGAGGAGGGGGGGGGGCTCCCTTTGTTCGGGCAACGCAGACCCCGATCCCCGTGGGCGGTTCCCCCCCCTCCCTCCAGAACTGGGTCTCTTGGGGGGGGGGGATTTTCCCCTCCACAGCAGAGAGCGGCCGAGGGTCCTTCAGCAGGACTGCCGGCCGCCCCCGCCCTGCCTTCCGCCGGCCCCGGCCCTGCCCGCTTGCCGGCCTTCGTTCGGCCCCGTCGCCCGCTCGGCGCCGGCGGCGGGGGAAGCGAAGTGAAAGCTCTTGCCTATCGACAGGAAGCAGGGAAAGCACCGGCCGCCGCCTCCCGCCCCGAACGGAGCGGGCTGGAGGAGAGCCGAGGGCGCCCCCGCCCGCCCCGCGTCCCGGAGAAGCGGCTGCCAAGGCGGCGACAGGCCGGGCCCAGTTCTGCCCGCGCCGTCCCACAGCGGCGCCCGGAGCCGAAGGGAGCGGAGTAGGGGCGGGCGGGCCGGCGGTGCCAGGACGGGGCAGAGCCTCGACGGTAAGCCACCCCCGACCCGCGGCGCTCGGGCGGCCAGGAGGCTCCCCAGACGCTGCCCCGGAAGAGCCGCTGCCCTCGCCAACGGGGCGGCCGCGGGGCCCTCGGGAAGGCCGCCCTGAGGGGCGTGGGGGGGGGCGGCGGGCGCAGCTTGAAGGGGGCCCCGGGGCCCGGCGCCTTTTCCCCGGAGGGGGCGCCTCTGCTCCCCCCCTAGGGCTGCACGGGGGCGGGGGCCAGCCGGGCAGTCCCGGCCTCTCTTAGCTTGGGGGCATCGGCCGGGCACGCTCCGGGAATGCCGTCGGGCAGTCGCACATCTTGGTCCGTCTGCCGGGGCCCCTCTCCCGCCGCGCGCCTGGGCTGAGCGCTCCCTCCCTCCCTCGCCTCGTCCCGGGAGAATCCGGCCTTGGGGAGCCCGCCAAGCCCCAGAGGAGCTCCCGGCTCGACGGCCGCACCAGCGACCCCCCCCCGTCCCCTCCGTCCTTTGCCGGGCAGCGCAGAGGGCGGGACGCTTTCCAGGAATTCGGCGGAGGAGCCCGAAGGAGGAAGCGGCGCCCGTGGGGGCTTCCCAGAAGTGCGGGGCCCCTGCCAGCCCCCCCCCCCCGCTAATTCTGGCCCCAGCTGACTCTTCCCCCCCCCCCTCCCCACCCCGGCTGCCTGTTGCGGCTCCTGCCGTTATTGGGGAGAGGATCCCGCCTCCCTCCGCCTCGGCTAAGCGCGCAGCCCCTCCCTCCCGAGGCTGCCGAGAGCCGCGGCGCTTCCATCTATGGCGCGGCGCTGGGCAGCCTTGCGAAAGCGGCCCACGTGTCCCTCGGTCCCGGTGCCTGCCCGGAGGGCCAGGGAGACCCGCCGGCCAACACCGCCGAGAGCGATCCGCTGCTCCTGGAACGGGGAGGGATTGGACTGTGCGGCGCGGTTTGGCCAGGGCGTCAGCCAGGGACCCCCGCCTCCCCCAAGCCTCCCTACGATCAAAGGGGAAGCGGAGGGCAACCAGGCGCAGCCGCCTCCTCTTCCCCGATGGCGCAACCTTCCGGGCCGGTCCCTGCCTCTGGAGGCATCCCCGGGGCCCAAAGGCAGCTGGCTCTGGAAGCGCTGCAGAGGACTCGGACCTGTCAGTCATCCCGGTGCCAGGCAAGCCCTGGTCACTTGCTTGTCCAGGGAGAGGCTCTGCGGGGCTTTCGGGGTGAGCCAAGGGAGGATGGCAGCGGTTGCGCATCACACAGTGGCTGGAACCGCGTTCCTGCTCTCATTTCAGTGCCTGAGTTTAGGAGCCTGCGTGGTGTTGGGAGGCTGAGAGGAATCCCCCTTCCACCCACCCCCAGGTTTGCCCCATGGAGGGGAGGCTGCTTTTGGACTTGGTCTCTTTTTGCCCTGTGCTCAAATTCTCGGAGTGTGTTTTGTTTGAATTCTGTACGAATGACTGAAAGTGGTAAATAAAACTTACTTTCTTCTTGGGCAAAATAAAAGAAGATCAAAAGAAGCGGTATAGGACGTCTTCCTGTGTGGGATAAGCTAAACGCCACTAAGAGGGATTTAACTATTTCAGAGCTCTTTTTATTCCTTCATATTAATTGGGGAGAATTTTCATAGTGATCTTAAAGCCTCTGGCAGAAACATTCCTCAGAATCTCTCGTGGAAATTGCAGCTATCCCTGCTCAAAGGAGGATCCCGTTTCCCATCGTTTCAGGCTCATCCCTGGCCATTTATTTTTAGCGTTGATTTGGGGGGTGGGGGTGGGGGGGAAATTAAGGAAATCAAGTGGGTCATGGATTCAGGGCTGGCCCTTCTGCTCTGAAGGCTTTTACATCAGACCAGGCGTGTCCAAACTTGGGAACTTTACGACTTGTGGACTTCAACTCCCAGAATTCCCCAGCCATTCCACAAGTCTTAAAGTTCCCAAGTTTAGACACCCCTGCCTTAGACAGCAACGCCCATCTAAATATACCTGAGGGGCAGGGGTGTTGTAAGCAGCTCTTCACAAAAGGGCTTAAAGAACTTAAAGCCATGTCCAGAATGCTTGCTGGTGTGTTGGTGGCTTCGGTGCCAGCCTCTGACCGCTGGGGCAGTTCGACTTGCCTCTTGCCCTGAGGGGGGAGGGGCGTGTCCAGGAGGGATCCATTCAGACTCCGAAGTTCCCTTGTATTTCTAGAAGTTGTTGAAGGGAGGTGATGAAATTGAAATTAACTATTTATGTGACCTGGGGGACAACCAGCTCATATGTCCCCTTCTTGTAAAACAGTGTGAGGGTGCTTTAAAGGAGGTAAAATTAGTTACCTTTGATCTTAAAGTGAGTTTAATACAAAGAATGTGGATAGACAGACCGAGAGACGGACAGGTGAGGCCAGCGGAGGAGGGGGGGCTCAGGGAGTCTTTAAGGAACACCTCTTGCTCTCTCTCTCTCCTGCTGTTGATGTTCAGAGTCAAAGCAAACTGATCCGGACTGACCTCATCCTATTTTTCTATTCTTTTTCTGTTCGCGCTTGAAATCCTTAAGTTTGCGAACAGCATTTGAAATCGATCCATGTCAGCTGAGGCTGGTGATGACCTCATGCAGCCCCTCCCTCCCTCTTTGGAATGGAGGCTTCTCATGGGTGGCAAATGGCCAAGGAGATTTTGCAACCCCAGAAAGACAAACTCGCCTGGGATTTCCAGTGGGAATTGTGGGTGCGCATGGTGGGTCATCCATGCCGTGGCCTCCAGAGCGCAGGATACAGTATGGTGGTGCATTATGCGAAGAGGCGGTCCCTGAAACCTCTGGGCCGGGGGTTGGGCTGGATGATCTCAGGAACCACATTCAACCCCAGGACTCCGTGGGTTTCTGTTGGTTAGGGAGGCTTAGTACATTGGCAAAGGGGGCAAAAGTTGTTTTTGTGGATGAATTGTGTCTGGAGATTCTCCACTCTCCAGGTCATGTTTGTCCCAGAGCTGATTCTCCAAAAGGCATCTGGATTTGCTTTCCCCTGGAACTAAACTAAGGAGCTCCTTGGATTGAGGAGCAAAAGGTTTTCAAGGAAAAAATTAAGTTGTAGGTAAAATATTTTCCGGTTCTTTTAAAACACAAAACACTGATGAAAGGTTGCATGGTTAAAAGTCCCAGGTGGATTTTCCCTTCCCTCCCAAATCTTTCAACACTGAGGCTGTCCAGAGGAGAAGGTGGGGAAGGGGGGGGGGCTTTTCTTTCTCAACTGCCGTAGCCTATGCGGTCACTGTTGATCATGGTCCTAGGTGGGGGACTAAATAAATAAGTAGCGTGTGCATTTCTATGTGCCACCGCCTGTGCTCCCGTTTCTGTGAAGAGATCCGTGACTGCTGGGCGCTGGGGAGGCCAGCCAGACCAGGGATGTGAGGCTGGAGGTCAGGAAGGGCCCCTCACTCCGGTCCAAAGAGACTGAGGGGGGGGGCTTTTCTTGGACACCCCCGATGGGTCCTTTTCCCCAGGGCTGCTGGGTGGGGACGGGGTGGGTGGATGTGCCAGCAGGGGGGCTCAAAAGAACTGGGGTCACAGGAGCAGCAGCCGTGGGCCTGAGGGCTGGATGGGCAGATGTTCCCCTCTTGGCCCAGAAAGAGCTCCTGCGCCTGCTGCTGGCAAGGGGGGGCAGGACTGGCCCCCAGGTGAGGAAACCCTCCCCCTCTCCCCACCTGGAGTAGGCAGGCCAGGTAGCCCTCTCCAGCGGCCCCAGCGCAAGCCACCTGCTCCTCACAGGGCTGGCCAGCTGGCGGCAGCCGGGCAGCCGCGTAATCGGACCTGCCAGGTGACCCGTGTCTGCTTCCCTCCTCCAGCAAGAGGAGAGGACCCACAAGACTCCCCCAGTAATCTCCCTTCCTCTCTGACCCAGGAGCTGAGCCTGCGCTGGTGGGGACCGCTGGCAGGATGCCATTCTTTGCGCCATCTGTGGACAGGAAGACCTCAAAGGGTGAGTGAAGAGAGCTTCTCACCCCCCACCACCACCTGGATCCCCTCTGCTGCCTTTGCTTTGTTAGAGGGGGTCCAGTGTTCAAGTCTGCCCAGATCCCTCTGGATCCTGAGCCTCTCATCGAGGGTGTTGGCTAGTCCTGCCAGCTTAGTATCCTCCACAGATTCGATGAGTTTCCCTTCTATTCCCTCATCCTTCCAAGGTGGGTCAAATGAGGAGCCAGATGGTTGGGGGGCAATGGGCTGACTCTATAAACCACTTAGAGAGGGGCTGCAAAGCACTGCAAAGCAGGATCTAAGTCTATTGCTACTGGGCCTAAGACAGAACCGTGCTTCCCTCCACGTAGATGTAGTACCCTTAAGGACTACTCATTGAGTACGGTGTGTGTGTGTGTGTGTGTGTGTGTGTGTGTGTGTGCGCAGAGTATTTCTCTTTCTCTGAACGTCGTCCTGGGCTTTGCCTTCCCCACCAGGACTGTGGGAGGATGCTCCATCCGGCCCTCCTTCAGTGAATTTCCCCCGTTTTCTTCCGTCATCCAGAAGCTCTGCAGAAGCTCAGTCGGGCCCTTCCCCTGGGCATCATGTGCGTAGGTGAAAGCCAAGGTGGACAGGGAGATCCTGATCCCCTTGGAGGCCAGCAAGCCCTGGGAGAGTTTGAGTTTGCAAGATCCGATGAGGGAGCCCCACAGAGAGCAGGGCAATGCCCTTCCCAGGTTGCTCAGCCATGCTTGCACCAGGCCAAACCCTGAGTGGTAACCCCGAGCTCCTTCCTTCTGCCTCTGCTCAACATCAGCCAGGGGTTGGCCAGGGGATCCGGCTCAGCCAGTGGCTGTTCTGGTCAAATGTCCAGGGGAACAGATGCCACGTCCTTCCTTGAGGGGCTGGGGTGAAGGCAGGGTCAGCCTGGCCTCCTCTGCAGCTAGTTTTTACAAGCAGGACCCGGGGAGCCCTCTTCCCCCTCCCCAATGGGGGTACCCTAAAGAGGGGCCCCTCCCTGTTCTGCTCCTCCCTTCCATAGAGAGCCTTTTTTTCGTGAGAAGCAGGCTCCCACCGCGGCTGACTCCTGAGCTGTTTCTGGAGCAGGAGCTCATGCTGTGGCCCCATTCCTGGGCTCTGCAGGGGCCTCAGGTGGGGCAGGGGGGCGGAGCTCCTGTGACGCCCCCCTCGCCTCCCTCACGTCCTGCAGAGCCCAACACCTCAGGCCTTCCCCTCCCCCCGCCCCCCGTGGCTGCTGGGGAGCCACGAGTGGCCAGTCACCTGAAGCCCTTGGCATTCACGGGCTCCTCTTAAACAGGCAGGTAAATCCTCCTTTTCAGGGCAGCCATTGCATGCCCCCAGCTCAGCCCCCTACAAATGCCAGGGAGGAGTGGGGCAGGGGGCTGGCACCACATCCACTGACCAGGTCAGCAGAGGGCTCTTGCCTCAAGAGTCCCAACCCCCAAAAGCATTTGGGTTTGTGTGTGTGAGATTTTATTTCTTTGTTTTTGCAAACCTCCATCAAAATACAGGAGGCACAATTGGAAAGTTGGATTTGTACATTTGTACATGAAGCGTTTCCGGTCAGACTGGGAGGCACTGAAAATAGACGGGGGAAACCACTCCTACTTCTCCCAGCTCTGGGGGGGGGAGGGGGGACTGGGCTCCGGGGGGGGGTCTTCCTCTTGCGGGAAATAGGACCCCACCCATGAATCAAGGGCTTGTGAGGAATATATTTTTAATGTATTTTTAGCGTATTTTAATGTATTCGATGTTTTCTATTGTTGTTTTTATTGTTGCCTGTTCACCATATAAAAATTTGATAAAAGGAATAAATAAAAGAAATAAAGAAATAAATAAGGCCACAGTGGCTGATCCATCTCAGTGCCAGCCACGTGCAGAGGGTGCCCAGGCCAATGCCCGAAAAGCCTCTTTGGGGGCTTCCCGGACGGCAGCCAGCCCTTCCCTCCCCCCCACAGCTCCTTCCGCATCAGGGACTCGGCTCCTTGTCCTGCCACGGTGGAGGGAGCCAGGAAAGGGGCAGGCGGTTTGAGTCACGCCTTGCTTTGTCCAGGGCAGCCTTTAAGGCCGGCAGAGAGGAAGGGGCCTCCAGGGATTCGGGACCACGTAAGCCCTGGTGCAAAGCAGCTCCGCCCCCACACACACCCCGGTGTGCCCAGGGATCCGTTGCTGGTATTCCTGGCTGATCCCAGATTTCTCAGGCTCCTGAGACAAACACAAGCCAAGGGTCCCACTTTGGCCTTTAGCTGCTGCAGGAAGCTAAGCAGCCGAAACGGGCAGCGGTGTGCAAGGGCTCTGTTCCTCTCGGGACCCTCGCTCTGCTTTCTGAAAGGGGCCCCTGTTAGGAGCCGGTCCTGTCCCTGGATGGGGCTGGAAAGCGGGAGAGCCCCACAGCCGTGGAAGCGGATTTCTTTGTGGGCTAAACCACCGGTGGAAATCCCTGGCTTGTGTGACCGGGGGCCACTGATAGAGAGGCCTGTGCCCCCTCCCTTGGGGGCCTGCCACCCCCTTGCAGGCAGCCTCCCCGCCCTCCGTCTCCCGGCTGAGCCTCCTCTCCCTCCAACTGTCACCAACCGACTCTCCCTCGGATTCTCCACAGCATTCCAGCCCCTCCCCTCCCACAGACCCTCGCTGCTCCTCTGGCCCCCCGAGTGTGGGTGCAGCACCCATCCCCCCGCCCACTCCAGGCTGAACCAGCTGGCTGCTGTGCTGACCATGCGGTGCCCCCGCCCGAGGCCTCCACTGCCTGGGGCGCTGGCAGCAGGCTGGGCATGAACTCTCCAGAGGGTCCCAGGTCGAGGAACCAGAGCTTGACTCCAGGAAGCGGTGAGCAGAGAGGGGGAGCCGGGAGAGGAGGTGGGGGGCGAGGGAGACCCCACCTGAGCCTTCCTTGGTCTGGAAGAGGGAGGGGCCACAGCGTGGGGAGGGGAGAGGCTGCTGGTCTCCTCTTCCCAGGCGACCTCTGTGCCAGAAGAGGCTGGGGGTCAGCAGATAGGAATCTGAACCCCCCAGCTCTACTCTGGCCCCATTTGTGCCATGGGAAGGGGGGGCAGAGGCCATCTTGGGCCCATCTTGCTAGGTGGGCCCAAGATGGGGGAGATGATGCCCATGGTCCTCGCCCAGAAGGGCTCCCTGCTTCCCCTCTGGCCACCACAGCCCCCTGCCTTCCTCCCAGAGGGCTCTTGGCCAAAACGGCCAGCAGTTCTGTGGTTTCCCACACTTGAAGTCAGTCTGAGGGCTGCGGGCTTCCTGCTGCCCCCCCCCCGCCCCCCAGCACCAGCCAGAGCAGCCAGTCGGTTTCCTGCTTTTCTTTTGGAAAGGATGAGTCCAGCCACGGAGTCTCCCTGGAAAACCCCTCTTGCTCCTTGGCCTAAAGGGCTTCGGGTGGGCGGGCTGGGCCTTTGGCTCTGGAGCTTCTGGCCCCCCCCCCAAAGAGGGAGAGCCCTGCTTGTCTAGGCACCTGGTCTGACCAAAGCCTGCCACTCAAAGGCCTGAACCCTCCCCCCTCCCGTGTCAGAGACCCCTGAAAGCCCCCCGAAAGAAGGCAGAAAAGAGGCTGCCGGCTCCTTCCAAGTATTTCTTCCCCCCCCACCCCCCGACCCCTGGGCTCTGCTTAGGCCTTGCTCTGAGGCCACAGCTGTGTCCGGTCCTGACTCAGGGCTGATTCCTCCCTCCCAGAGTTGCCCCCAACCCACTCGGGATCTCTTTGCAGGAATGCAGGGGGAGGGGGGGCAGGAAGACGTTTCTCTGCTGCGTTGGGGGAGTGAGGCCGTGGATCCCTTGCCGGTCTCCTCTCAGGCCTTCCCAAGAAGGACTGGCAGCTTCCCACAGGTTGCTCCTCTTTGTGTCTGGGGGACTCCCTCCCTCCCAATATTTCCTGTGGGTCAGTTCAGGAGGGGGGAAGCCAGGAGGCAGTTGGGGTCTCCCTTCTACTTATCCAGGCTGTGCTCCCTGCAGTGCTGGGGGGAGGTACAGGGGGGACAGGCCTATTCGGTGCTGGCCTGAGAGGTCCATACGGGACCAGTCACCAAAAGAAGGAAAATCCTGGGGTTTTTCCAGATTTCCCCCGTCTTCATTGCTGGAGTAGAAACTCCAAATTCCCTTGGGTGGGATTCCAGCCCTGCTTTCCTAACCGGCAGGCGGGGGGGGGGGGGGAGGTGAAGCTGCACAGAGGGCCGATTCCTCTGCTTGTCTGAATGTGTCTTCTCCCATCTTTGGATCCTTGTGCGTGTCGCTCTGCTTCTGGGGCCCGGGGGCCGGTGGAGGGGCCACGGAGGCTGCTGAAACTGGACTCAGGAGGGCTGCTGGACCAGCAGGGGAACTGCTGATGTATGAGAGAAGTCAGCCTCCGTGTTTTCCTGTCTTGTTGCGTGATCTAGTGGAGGCTTACGGTGGAGGGCAATGCCCTTGCGAACCCTGGCTAATGATTGACCGCTCCGTGGAGAGTGGCCTTGACCCCCAGGAGATCAGTGGGATCCCTTCCTGGACAGGGTGGGAGTAAAAAAGGCTGGATCCCTTTTTTCTCCCACCAGCATGTTCTGTGAACCCCTGCGGAAAGTGGGGGGCTGCCTCCTCTGGTGGTTTTTTAAGTATCACAACCCACCTAGAAGACCTTCCACTCATGGCTGGCTGAGGAATGCTGGGAGTGGAAGCCCCCCCCCCCAGTTGCCAAGGCTGGAGGCCCTTGACCTGCAGGACGTGGCCCAGAGCAACCACAGAGTTCTTGGCACCTTAAATGGAAGAGTGGCCGGACTTCTCCTTTAGAGGCTCCACTCTCCCATGGGCCTCCGGGCTATTTTGGGGACTCTTACAAGCAGCAGCAGCAGCATAATCACTCCGTTCTGCCTTGGGGGCATTAAGAAAGGCCTGGCCCCCTTCCTGAGGCAGGGCTTGCTCGGGGAGGAGCTGGGAGCTGGATCCACTGGGGCTCTGGTCTTCTGGCTGCTGCTCCTCCCACGTTTAAAAGTGAGGCAGGGCAGTCCTGGAACTTCAAAGGAAAGGAACCCCTATGACCTGGGGGGGGGGGGGCTGAGTTCCTACATGGTCCTGGAGACTGAAACCCCAATTGGGGGCTCTGGGCATAAGCCCCCCCCCCACCCACCTTGTGCTCATTACAGTTGGAAGTTGATGATGGATGAAGACCCACACAGACCTCTGAATCAGAATAGAGTTGGAAGGGACCTCGGAGGTCTTCTAATCCAGCCCCCTGCTCAAGTAGGAGAACCTATAGCAGTTCAGATAAGTGACTGTCAAGACTCTTCTTAAAAACCTCCCGTGATGGAGCACCCACGATTTCTGGTTGCAAGCTGTTCCACTGGCCAAGTGTCCTCACTGTTAGGAGGTTTCTCAATTCCAGGTTGCTTCTCTCCTTGATTAATTTCCATCCAGGTTTTTTTGTTCTGCCTTCAGGTGATTTAGAAAATAAATTGACTCCCTCCTCTTTATGGCAGCCTCTCAAATACTGGAATGTTGCTATCATGTCCCCACTAGTCCTTCTTTTCTCTAGACAAGCCAAGCCCCAATTCTTCAACAGTTCTTCAGACGTTTTAGTTTCCAGGCTTTTAATCGTCTTGGTTTCTCTTCTTTGTCCTGTCATCTTTTTTGTAATGTGATACCAAAATTGGATGCAGTATTCCAGATGTGGCCTTACTGAGGCTTTATGAAGCGGCATTGATACTTCTCGTGATGTTGATTCTATGCCTCTGTTTATGCAACCGAGGATTGCATTGGCTTTTTTGGCTGTCCCCGCACATTTCTGACTCTTGTGTAAACAACTGTCCTCTAGGACGCCAAAGTCCCTCTCACGTTTCCTGTTTCTGAGCCAGGTTTCACATCATCTGTACTTGTATCTTTGGTTTTTCCTGCCCAGGTATAAAACTTTGCTTTACTCCACATTAAATTTCACTTTGTTGGATGGGGCATATTGTTCAAATCTGTCAAGATGTTTTTGGATCCTGATCCTTCTAGGGTGTTGGCTATTCCTGTTATCATCTGCAAATTTGATGCGTTCCCCTTCTATTCCCTCATCTAGGAAGATATTGAAAAGTACTGGGCCTAA
This sequence comes from Rhabdophis nuchalis, assembly GCA_039707465.1. NCBI lineage: Eukaryota > Metazoa > Chordata > Lepidosauria > Squamata > Natricidae > Rhabdophis > Rhabdophis nuchalis. Next base: position 249,424,199 of record CM077644.1, read on the forward strand.
GACAGAACCTTGTGGTGGCCTATTGCTTACTTCCCGCCATGTGGATGTAGTACCATTAAGGACTACTCACTGAGTACAGTTTGTCACCCACTTACAAATTCATCTGGTGGTGGTGCTGTCTATCCCACAATTTTCTAGTTAACCAAGAAGTAGTCTGTGGTCTACTTTGTCAAATGCCTTGCTGAACTCTAAATATACTCTATCCACAGCATTTTGCTGGTCTACTAATTTAGTCACTTTGTCAAAGAATGAAATAAGATTGGTTTGGCATGATCTGTTTTTAATAAATCCTTGCTGGCTACCAGTTATAACTTTGTTTCTTTTTTTTTTTAATTGAAAAAGTTTTATTCAAACAAATTTCCCTCCTTTTTACCCCCCCGACATATAATATAAATCACATACAAATACTATACCCCCTCCCCTCACCCCGTCTTAGAATAAATTTCTCATTCAGATATTATACCCCCTCGCCTCCCAGCAAACACAATATAAATTTCTCTTAATATATCAATATCCCATTAACGCCATCTTCTAAGTTAATTAAACATATATAAAACATAATATAAATTTCTCTTAAAAAAACCGTATCCCATTATTCCCATCTCTAGATTAATTATACATATATATTTCCCCACCCTCCACCCTAACCCTCCCCCACCTCCCATTCAAACCCACCCCCCTGACTTCCGCTATACACCACTCTAATAATTCCAAACATCCCAAATATTATTTACTCTGTTCACCTGTCAATCAAAGCATTCTTACCTAAAAGCTACATAGTACTTCCTAGTCTGATATTTATTCTATATATGATCAACTTTATTTGTTTCTTGATGCTCACAGACCTGTTTTTTTCAAACCCCCACCCCACCCCCACGCCGTCTCTTCTTAGATATTGATGTTAGGCTGATGGGTCTGTAGTTTCCCGGATCTGTTTCCCCCCACTTTATTATTATTATTATTATTATTTTGGTGAAGATGGGAACAGTGTGGTTTTTTCCCTCTGGGCTAAAAGCTGGAGGGCCCACTTCCCAGCAGCTGGATGTGAACATTCCTCTCTACGTTTACTGTGCTTCTCTGCCAGATCATTTGGAAGGGTCGTATCCCCCAGCCCCCTCCCATTCCCCCCCCCCCCCCGCAGGAGCCTGGCCCCAGGCCTGACACAACCCTCAAGTTCCTTTGCCAAAAGGCCCCACCAGGCACCATTTTGGCCAGTTCCTGCAGGCCAGGCAAAAGCCAGAGAAGGGAATGCAGCTTCTTTCTTTCCCAACTCCAGGCATGTCCTCTGCCTCCTCCACCTGGGACTGCTCCGTGCTGCTGGAAGGATCCTCAGCCTCCCTGGCTGTGTCTACACACACACACACACACACACACACCCCATGTCCCTCCCGCAGGAGTCTGCAGGCACCTGAGCATGGCTTTTGACTCCCTCCCCGGGCAAACCTCCAGGGCGCCCACCATCCTTCTCGCACTTGCAGCTTCATGATTTGGGCAAAGGAAGCTGCTTCCTTCTTTCAGTCTCCTGTCAGGTTCTCTGCATTTCTGAGATGAAGGGTCAGCTGGCAGTTGAGTGTTTCTGGTACCACTGAAATCTTGCTTAACATGCAGCCTGAGAAACATCTTGCAAAGTTTGTGGGTAGTTTTTGAAATTTTGAGAATTGCGTTGTCTGGTTGATGTTTTTTTCAGTAGGCGAAGCAGCTGGAAACTTTGTCTATATGGGGGTGGTTTTCTTTCTAAATCTTTACTCTTTCTGCTGGCTGGATTACTTCTACAAATTCACCCTCAATAACGAAGGAAGCCAGGCGAGGCCGGGGTGATTCCCTCCCCTCAGGCTCCCTGGAAGCATCTGCCAATCATTGCGTCATCATCCGATCCGTCTCCCGTCTCCCAGAAGAGAAAAAAAAGCAGCTGAATGTTTGTTCACTTTTGTTAAGCAGTGAAGCCTTCTGAGAAAACGGGGTGGGGGTGGGGGTGGGGTGGGGGGAGGGCGTTCGGGTGAAGCCCCCTGAGAGAGAGAGAGAGAGACCGACTCCCTCCTTTGGTCGGTCACCAGGGCAGTGCCATCACCCCACCCCACCCCCATCACCTCCTGGTTTTCCAGGCTGGGACCCCAGCTGTGGGTATGGGGGAGGGAGGTTAGCTTCACAGCTTTTCCAGAGGTCACTGGGGGGGGGGGGGATGCCTTGTTCCAGGCCCTGCAGCAAAACGACACCCCAAGACTCCTGGGACCTCCGTGGCCTCTTGGAAACAGCATTCCCCATACTGAACGGCTTGAGCAGGGGGCCCAGCCCCTTCCTCCCACGATGGGACCCTTCCCTGGCACAATGGGCATCCCCTGCCCACATCTCTTGCACTGCTTGCCAGGAAAGTCACCAGGCGACCCCTGGCATTGATGGCAAAGTGGGCTTTTTTAAAAAAAATTATTTATTTCTTTAATTAGTGTGTCTATTAAATTCAATTGCCATTCAGGTGGCTGCCAGATTTGCAGAGGCTGAACACCCCCGGTACCCCCTCCCTCTGCGGGGATTCCCGAGTGGGCCTCAGGTTAGGGAAGTAGAAGTTACCCCCATGCTGCCCAGAGGCTCTGTGTGTGTGTGTGTGTGTGTGTGTGTGTGTGTGTGTGTGTGTGTGTGTGTAGGGCAGAAGAAAAGCCCCAACATTTGGGCCCCAAAAGGCATCATTGTGGCTCCCAGGCAGCAGGGAAAGGACCCCTTGTCTGAGGGTGGGGGCGAAGTAGCCTCGCTGAAAGCCAGCCAGGGCTGCTGGCTAAGTGGGGGGGGGGCACATGGCTGTCTGCCCCCCCCTCCTCCTCCCCTGAATGTTGCATCGCCATGCCCCCCCCCCCATCCCAGCCAAGAGGTGGGAGAGGGTCGGGGGGCCGTGCCAGCCTTGCCACCTGCTGCCTCGGCCTCCCTGTCCTGGCACCCAACTACCACGCTTGCCTTGCAGAGGAGGAGCGGTGCCTGCGGGCGAACGACCGGTCCTTCAACCTGCAGTTCAATTATGCTGTGAGTAACCAGGTCCCACTCCAACCCCCCCCCCCCCCCCACGCCTGTGGCAGAGAGAGGAGAGCCGGGGGTCTGTGGGATGGAAGAGGGCGCTGGAGGTGGCAATTCCCTTTCTCTCCTCTTTGCCACCCAGGCCCTGCCCACAGCCCTCCAGCGCTTCCTCCCTTCTCACGGCCGTCTTCTGTCCACAGAAAAACTCCATTAAAACCTCCAAGTACAACCTCTTCACCTTCCTGCCTCTCAACCTCTTCGAGCAATTCCAGCGCGTGGCCAATGCCTACTTCCTTGTCTTGCTCATCCTGCAGGCAAGTTTTCCCTCCGGTCTCCCTGCTGGCGTGGGCTGGGCAGGGATGGGGACGCGGGCACCGGAAAGAGCAGGACCCCGAGAATACCTTCCTTTCTGAGGAACAAAGCTTGGCCCAAGAGTTCCTGGATCTCGGCTCCTTCCGGGGCCTTTCAGGGCTGCCCTCCCTAGTCCTTGACCTATGACCATTCAGTCAGTGACTGTACCAGGTCAAGATGGGGCTGAATGAACGATGGCTATACTAGGTCCTCAGAACTCCCACTATCTTGAAATCTTGATCTGGGTTCTTGGCAACTCATTCACACGTACTGGATCATGGCTTGCCAATTTGCAATGGGGAAACTGGCAGGGAAGAAGGCAACTTGCTGCTCTCCTCCCCCCACTTGTGCGCCCTTCCTTAGCCCCCCCCTCTCCCTCCCCCTGCAGTGGCCCCACACACCCTCCCCAATCCTCACTGCAAGCCCTGGTGCACCCTTGTACAATCTCTCCAGCCTGTGCGGCACTCTTGCACACCCTCCCTCCCACCTTCCCTATGCTGAGCATTTTGGGCCCCCTCCCCTGCCCCCCCCACCCAGCAACAGCCACCTACGTCTCTGCCTGCAGGCCTGGGACCCGCAACTTCCTGCCAGCTTCCCTACTGGCTTCCCAGGAAGTTGCTTCACCTAAAGGGGTTCAGTTAACAACAACAATTGTGACTGCGGGGATTGCGTCACTAAGTGTTGCCATTGCACTTTATGACCACATCACTTAGCAATGGAAATTCCAGGCTCGATTGCCGTCACAAGTCAAGGACTTCCTGTCCTGAAGAAGGTGAGAAGCCACATCAAAGCCTCCTCAGAGCCCTTGGCCTCCCTCGCTCCTCCGTTCCCCTTCAGAGGGCGTGCCCCACTTCTCTCCTAGACCCGCCTGCGGCCGGATGCGCTCCGGACGCCCCCTCCCGGCTCCCCACAAGGCCAGCAGGCGAGCGAGTCCCTCTAAGAGCCTCTTGTGAGCCCCCTCTGGCCTTCTGAGCCCCAGGCGGGGAGAGGTCCCACCTTCCGCTCCGTTCTCTCTTAGCTGCAGGCTGCCTTTGTGCCTCCCCTTCCTGGGGGGACTTTCAGTTAGTCACGTAGCCGTACACAACTTCCCCTTGAGCGGTTGTGTGGCTCCCCTCCCTTTGTTCACACCCTGGAACAGACCGCCTCTGTGGCAGCGGTTCTGCTTTGGCAGCAGAGAGCGGTCCCTCAGCGCCTCTCTTGCAACCCCTGCGCTCCTCCTCCTCCTCCTCCTCCGCTGGCCTCCTTCATGCTCTCCAGGAACAGAGGCCTTCGTGGCAACCCGAAGCTGATTCCCAGGCTGGGCCTCTTCTTCAGCCTCTCTGCCTGCCAAGTCAGGGTGGGAAATGGCCCTGAGCCTTCGGGCATCCTGATTCTTCTCTCCCTCTGCAGCTCATCCCTGAGATCTCCTCCCTCTCCTGGTTCACCACAGTGGTGCCTCTGGTCTTGGTCCTGACCGTGTCCGCAGTCAAGGATGCCATGGACGACGTTGTAAGAATCCGGTGACGAGGCCCATCAATGCTCCGGTCCCCATGTAGCATTAACCCTAAGCTGGGCCCAGATCCAAGTTGCAATCGTGGGAGTCAACAGTCTCCTCCCAAAGCAGCTGGGACCAGCCTCCCGCCCTTGTGCCCAGAAGGAGGGGTCAGCAACAGACAAGACTTCCTCTGTGGCCAGAGGGAGGGAGGGGGAGGGGGGGGTCTGGAGCAGCCTTCGGAGCAGCTGCACCTGGCCTCCACCCAAGTCCAGGCAAGGCAAGCAGGGAAGACTTGGGAGGAAGGGCCGTAAACCTTCCAGGGGGGGCACCGCTTCCTTGACATCAGCCGTCCTGCTGGCGAAATCTCTCCAGGGCCTTCCCTGCCTTTAGGGCTCCTGAAGTCCTGCACTTACCTAGGGGGGTTGGAGCGTAGCCAGCCTTGGGTGCCCTCTCGGTGGCTTGGCTGAGCCCAGCTGGGTTTTGTTTTCCAGAATCGCCACGCAAATGACAAGCAAGTCAACAACCGGCCAGTGAAGGTTCTTATCAATGGCAGGTGAGGCCCCTGCAGGTCACCCAAGCCCCAGGAGCTCCAGAACGAGACCGGAGGGCATTCTCTGGGCCTCCAGAGGTCTCTTGTGGGGCCTGAGGAAGTTCCCACAGCCAGAGGAAACTCACGTCAAGGGTCCTGGCCCCCGAGCTGGAACAAGCCAGCTTTCGCCCCTGGGTTTGTCCAGCCACTCAGAGGCTGAAGCCGCATCTCTGACCACTGCCCTGAAGTCTTCTCCCCTCCCCCCGGTTAGCAACAGCACTTAAGACTTATACACCACTTGGCGATGCTCTCTAAGAGGTTGACAGAGTCGGCCTCTTCTTCCCCCCAACAATCTTGGTCCTCATTTTACTGACCTCGGAAGGACGGAGGGCTGAGTCGACCTTGAGCTAGGTTTCTTTCCTCGGGTGGCTCAAAGGTGATCAAATTGCAAAGGCAACACAAACAGGATGCTATTAAATATGCCCCCCTCCCTGCATCAGAGGAGGGGGCTTCTTCTTTGAAGCTGGAGAACTCCTGGGGAGGGGGACGATTTGCACTCGGGTCACAGAGAGAATCGGTTCATGTGAAGAGCTTGGAAAAGGTGGGAGGCTGGGTCAGGCCCTTGGTCAGGAAGGTCAGCCTCCTGCCTCACCTGGTGGCCAGCTGGATGCTAAGGCGCAGGGACCAGAACTGAAGGGAGCACAGCAGGGATGCTCTAGCCAACGATTTGGGTCCGGTGTCATTCTGCCAGCAACTTTTATTTATTTATTTATTTATTAGTTTTATATCCCGCCCTCTCTCCTGAACAAGGGACTCAGGGCGGTGCACGGGAATTACAAAATGTAAAAATACAACAGTCCAAAAATTAAAGCTAGTATTAAATAAGGTTAGCCCGTGCTAAAAGCATGATTTAAAAAACTTTGTTTTGCTGTTTCCAATTCCCAAAGGTGAATTGCCCTCTGGCGCCCTGTTCTCATTGAGCCGGCACGGTGCCTGTGAAACTGCCCTCCTGGTCACTTGTGGCCTGCTCAGATCTCATCTGCCTCCATTGAATCAGGATTCCTTGTGCCAGCCTGCCTCGCACACGCGTCTTTCCCTCCAGCCCCCTTGGCCTTTGGGAAGCCCCTCCGTCCAGGGAGAAGCGCCTGGAGGCCTTGCCAGCCTTACCCACTTTGGCCTTAGCAGCAAGGACAGGCAGCTCCCAGCCCCAGCGCCAGCTGCTCTAGGAGCCTGAGGAAGAGAGACGGAGCATGGCACAAAGTTTCCCAAACGTTGGGACCAGGCCTCTTACTCAGCTAGCGTGGAGGCCGTCCCAGGACTAAGGAGAGATTCTGCCTCTTTCCCAGCACCCGTTGGGACCGGTTATCCCAAAGACACGGCTCTCCTGAAGCCAGAGTCACGCCAGGAAGCCTCTGGAGGCCAATGAGGCTTCTCGCCAAAGCCGACTCACAGCTGCTCCCCCCAAGCCCCCCAAAAGATGCAGGAGGCTGGCTGTGCCAAGGGAGGCCCTTCTCTCGGGGGCTTTGGTAACTGGGGTTCTCTTCTAGTTTGAAGGAAGACTTGTGGCTCAACGTTGAAGTGGGGGACATCATCAAGCTGGAGAACAATCATTTTGTGACCGTAAGCGAAGGCAGCTCCCCCACCCCGCCCCCCCCCACCCTCAGGCCAAGGGTGTCCCAGGAGGCTCCTTAGGGACCAGCTCTCTTGCCCTGCCTGAGCTGGACACTGACTGGAGGCTGGAGGGGCCCTTGAAGGGAGCCAAGTGCAGCCCATCCGTCTTGCCATCCTGCATCAGCTGCTCCCTCGGAGGCCGTGTGGCACAAGCGTGGTCCCCGGGAGGGAGGCCGAGAGGAGGAGCAGCCGGTGCCTGGGCCGTCTGTTGGCAATCCCTGCCATTCGGGGCCCTTGATCAGACTGGGGGGAGCTAATGGGGCTGAGGTCAGCAACCAGCAGCCCGCCTTGCCCTCCGGGGGTCTTTTCCCTGGACGGACAGGCCTCCACCGGGATCCCTGGAGAGGGGGGGCAGCTGGCATTCCTGGCCTGCCGTTTCTCACCAGCGCTTCCCCTCTGCAGGCAGACGTCCTCTTGCTGTGCAGCAGTGAGCCCCACAGCCTGACCTACATTGAGACCACGGAACTGGACGGGTGAGTGCCTGAGCCCCCTCCCTCTCCTGAGCCCCTTCCTGGGACGCCTTCAGTCTGGAGCCTCCCACCTGCGGGATGGCTGGCTGGCTGGTGGTGCATCCTCCCTCCGCTCTCTCGTTGCAGGGAAACCAACCTGAAGGTGAAGCAGGCGCTGACCGTCACCGCGGGGCTGGGGGGGGACCTGCAGGCCCTGAGCAGCTTTAATGGTACGGGGGGAGGGCAGGCCTGGACCTCTGGCCCCGGAGGGCCCCTTGGGTCAGGGTTGCCTCTTTGATCCAGTGGGGGCTCTGGTGCTGCCCCACCCGCCTTCCTCTCAAGAGGATAGTCCACGAGGAGAGCAGGTGGAGCGGGACCCTGGGAAGTGGGGGGTCGGGACAGGGCCCTCTGGGGGGCTGCGATTGGGGGGCTTCCCCCCTTGCCTGGCCAGAGAGACGCCTCTTCAGGGAGCCCAGCTGGATGAGCCTTTTGTGGGGTGCAAAGCCAGAGAGCCTCGCGTCAGTTGTGATTCCCAATTCCTTCCCTTCCCTTGCCCCCACCCTGAGGATGTTCTCCCAGCCTTGGTGGGGTGGCTGTGGAGGCCTGCCAGGTGTGGCTTATGGGTTATGAGGTGTGGCTGTCTGGATGCATAGGCCTTGTCTTCACTGCTTTCTGCTTTTTAACTCTTAAGTTACACTGGAGCCCCCACCCCCCGATAATAATACTAACAATTGGCACGCCTGAGGGCAAAGGCTGCAAACACGTTGCACACACTCTCTTGCACTAATATATTTGTCCACTACTACACACTCCTGCACAGCATGGCCTCCAGGCAGGCCCAGCCTCAAGACACCCCCCTCCTCCTCCTCCTCTGCCTCTGGGATCTTCCCAACTGTCTCTCTGCCTCCCCCCCCCGACCCCCCCCTTCTCTTCACAGATCTTTCCACTCTTTCCTTCTCTCCCTGCCTCTCTTCACTCCTCTGAGGGCCGAGGGGCCTTGGCGTGGCACTCCGCATGGCAGCTCCTTCCAGGGTGGGTATGTTGGCAGGGCCCTCACCCACAGGCTCTGCCAGCCCCATGTGGTTGGGGGGCTGGGCCAGGAGAGGGAGAGGGGGACCTGCTGTGCATCTTCCAAGCTCTCTCTTCAGCCCCTGCTACGCTTTGGGACGACCTGCCAGAAAGGAACCCTGGGCGGGGGGGGGGGCGGGGGGGGTGCAGAAGGGCAGGTGGCAGAGCCATGTTGGGGGGGGGGGGCTTGTGGGGGAGGGGCCTTGCCCATGGGGAGCGGGCTGAAGGCATGTGGGGATGGCTCTGGAGGCCGTGGGGGTGGGAGGAGGAAGGCCTGGGACTCATCATCCTCTCGTCTGCAGGGGAAATCCGCTGCGAAGCCCCCAACAACCGGCTGGGCAGGTTCGCCGGGACCCTCATTTTCAAGAAGGAGAAATACGCCCTGGACAACGACCAGCTGCTGCTGAGGGGCTGCATCATCCGCAACACCGACTGGTGCTTCGGCCTGGTCATCTTCGCTGGTGGGTGAGGGAGAGTGGCCGGCCCTGGCCGGAGGGGGCGGGGGGAGGTCACCCTCTTCTCTCTTGGCTCCCCCCCCGCCCCCCTCCGCCCTCTCCCCTGCACTGGAGGGCCGGGCGCTTGTAGGGCAGCCTCCAGATAGCAGCCCAGCCTCCCTGCAGGGCCCCCAAGGAGCCCATGGAGGGCAGCCCCTCCCCCCCCCCGGCTTCCCTCCTCTGCCAGGCCAGTTGCAGAGCTCCACCCCTGCGCGGGGTCACCTGATCACCCAGCGGATCGACAGCTGCTATGGATCTGAAACTGATCCACGGAGCATGCCAAAAGGCACCCATTCACCCCTGGGCAGCATTTGGGGGGCCCCACTTCCCCACAGAGGCCCTCCCTGTGCCAGAGCCGGTGCCAGGGGCTTCTGTGCCTCTGGCGCCACAGTTGTGGCACTGCCACGTTCAATCGCCCCGTGGCACGGCTAACCCTTCCCCAAGGAGGCAGCTCCAGAGCCCTCCCCCCTGGGCCTTTTCCTCTTCTGCTTGCCCTCAGTTCTCCCCCAGAGCAAGCCCCGCCCTTCTCCTGCCCTCTTTGAATAGGCGTCTCTCCTTTCCAATTGGGGTGGGTGGTGAGATGGGGGTCTGGGGAGCTCCTGCCTTCCTGGGTGCAGATCATTTTGATTCTGGTTGGTTCCGCCAGGGCCAGACACCAAGCTGATGCAGAACAGCGGGAAAACCACTTTGAAACGGACCAGCATCGACCACCTCATGAACTACTTGGTCTTGCTGGTGAGTCTTGCTTGTTGGGTTGGCTTCATAACTTGGGCTGCGCCAGAGATAACAGCCGGGTCGCCTGGTCAAGGTTGGTCTTCAAGTGTGCCTGCCTTCCCCATGGAGGTCTCACAACGAGGGAGACTGAGAAGAATCAAAGAGTTGAAAGGGACCGTGGAGGCCTTCTAGTCCAGCCCCCCAACTCAAAGTTGATCCAACAAATGGCCTTCCGCCTGTTGGGTTCTTGATGTTCTCTGAGCTTGGCATTTTTCTTGGCAGGCACTTCATGAGCTCAGCCCGTAATCCCATCCCTGGGTTGGCACAAAGTGGGGCTTGGTGTCTCTTTGGAAGCAGTCAATGGTCCCGCCTGCCTTGTGTGGTGTGGGTCTTGTTGCTTCTTGATTGCTTTTCCTCAAATGGGGCTGGTTGCCGCTTCTCTGGGGCGGCTTCAGTGGGTCCGAGGGAAGGGGCTGCCATGGGAATTGATGGGGTATCTGCGGGAATAAGGCAAGTCGCAGAAGAGGGATTTGCAGCCAAGCCCCCCAGTCTGTTTTCCCAAAATGTTTATTGGGTTTTAATGGGTGGTAATTTTAATGGTTTTTAAATTTTGTACAGGGTAGTTTAATTCGTTTTTAAATTTGTGTGTATTGTATGTTTTTAGTTGCTTTTTAATTTTCCTGTACACCGCCCCGAGTCCCTTCGGGGAGAGGGGGCGGTTTATAAATATAATAAATTATTATTATTAATTAAGCTATGCCAGCAAATCTGGAGAACGACAAAATATTGCACAAATGGCAGGAGGGCAGTTTGCACACCAATGGCAAACAAAGGAGTTTTTACAGAGTCTCCTTAATAGGTAAAGGTTCCCCTCGCACATCTGTGCTAGTCATTCCCGACTCTAGGGGGCGGTGCTCATCTCCGTTTCAAAGCCGAAGAGCCAGCGCTATCCGAAGACGTCTCCGTGGTCATGTGGCCGGCATGACTCAATGCTGAAGGCGCACGGAGTGCTGTTCCCTTCCCACCAAAGGTGGCTCCTGTTTTTCTACTTGCATTTTTTACCTGCTTTTGAACTGCTAGGTTGGCAGAAGCTGGGACGAGTCACCGGAGCTCCCTCCGTTACGCAGCGCTAGGGATTCGAACCGCCAATCTTTCTGATCGACAAGTTCAGATTCTTAGCCACTGAGCCACCGCGTCCCTTCTAGTCTCCTTAACACAACAGCCTTAATTTCTCCTGCTGAGCATCCCTGTGGGGGAATTGCCCAGCTGGTCTTCAAATGAAGTCAGAGACGCTGACATGAACATATAATGTTATATAAATCAGTACGTTTCCCATCCATATTTGGAGCAGACAAGGGAGTCGGTGGGGCAAACGGGAGCAGCCGGAGGTAAAATCAGAGGGTGGGCAGAAGAAAACTCCCCCTCCCCACCCACAGCAGCCACTCACAACTCAGAGGGTCCCACGCAGGAGCCATCCATCAGCCACAGCCGTGTTCATTGCTCCCTGGACTCCAGCCGTTTGAACGGAAGCATCTGAAGGGTCCCTGGGGGCAGATCGGGGCCTCGCAAGGAGGGGGGAGGGGGGAGGGGGGCAGGTGCTGAAGGGGGCTTCCGAAAAGGCCCGGGAGGGAGCGTGAGGACTAGGGAAGGCCGAAGGACAAGCAGGAAGAAGCCGCCATTGGCTTCACTGACCTTAGGAAAGCCTCCAGTGGATCGCACAGAAGTGTGACGTGCTCAGAAACTTGCAGCCTGAGAGTATAGTTCCCAATTGGGAAGGCCCAATCCTCCTCTTGTTCTTGTATCTTGTAACAATTTTAGTTTTATTCTTGCTTTCCCCCCCTGCCATACGTACTTCAACACTATTTTATTTAAGTCATTGAAATATTCCTTCCCTAATCGAATTGGAATAGTCTGGAACAGATACAAGATTCTAGGTAGGATCTTCATTTTAATTGTAGATATTCTCCCTATCATCGATAATTGTAGATTTTCCCATTTGTTCAAGTCCATCGCAATCTGTTGTTTAAGTTTATAGTAGTTGTTGTCTTTGAGAGCACTGAATCTTGCTGTTAAATATATCTAACCTTATTCGTAACTTGCATCTCCAAAGTTTCCGGCAACTCTTCTTTTTGCCTTGTTGGTATTTTCTTTGTCAAGATCTTCGTTTTAATACAATAGCAGAGTTGGAAGGGACCTTGTAGGTCTTCTAGTCCAACCCCCTGCGTGGGCAGGAACCTTATACCATTTCAGACAAATGGCTATCTAACATCTTCTTAAAGACTTCCAGGGTTGGGGCATTCACAACTTCTGGAGGCAACTTCTGTTCCACTGGTTAATTGTCCTAACTGTCAGGAAATTTCTCCTCAGTTCTAAGTTGCTTCTCTCCTTGATTAGTTTCCACCCATTGATTCTTCTCCTGCCCTCAGGTGCCTTTTGTCTTTAGGTATTTATTTTTAATCCTGCTACTTTCCCATATTCTTCTATTATTTCTATCAATTTAGGTGCTGTTTCTAAAGGATCCTCTAGGTCTAGGATGAAGACCAGGTTATCTGTGAACGCTTGTATTCTTCCTTTTTAATTTTAATTCTTTTTATTTCTTTTCCTTCTCTGACATTTCTATTTAAAACTTCTAATGTTAAGACAAAAAGTAATGGTGATAATGGGCAGCCTTGTCTCATCCCTTTCTTTATTTCAATAGGCTATGTCAAATCTCCATTTATCATTATCTTTGCTGTTTGTTTATAATATATAGTTTGTATGGCTTGAATAAATTTCTTGCCAAAACCCATCTGTTCCAGTTGTAACAATATAAAGCACCAATTCATGTTGTCAAATGCCTTCTGAGCATCCAAAAACATCAATGCCAATTGTTTTTCAGGATGTGCCTCATAATATTCCAGAGTGTCTAAAGTTATCCACACATTAATTTGTCTCTTTGACAGAAACCCATTTTGATCAGAGTGAATAAAACTACTTAAGTATTTTTTAAGTCGTTCTGCCAATATTGAAGCAAACAACTTATAGTCTGAATTTAACAGGGAGATTGGTCTGTAATTCTTGATTTGTAGTAAATCTGCCTCCTCTTTTGGTAATACAATACAGTACAATAGCAGAGTTGGAAGGGACCTTGGAGGTCATCTAGTCCAACTCCCTGCCTAGGCAGGAAGCCCTATACCATTTCAGACAAATGGCTATCCAACATCTTCTTAAATACTTGCAGTGTTGGGGCATTCACAACTTAATAATAATAATAATAATAATAATAATAATAATAATAATAATAATAATAATAATAATAATAATAATAATTAAAAAAAATAAAAATAAAAATTTATAGACCGCTTCCTCTCCCCAAAGGGACTCGGAGCGGTGCACAGGGGAATTAAAAAACTTCTGGAGGCAACTTCTGTTCCACTGATTCATTGTTCTGTCACGAAATTCCTCCTCAGTTCTAAGTTGCTTTTCTCCTTGATTAGTTTCCACCCATTGCAGGTGCCTTGGAGAATAGCTTGACTCCCTCTTCTTTGGGGCAGCCCCTGAGATATCGGAAGACTGCTATCATGTCTCCCCTAAAAGTGTAATATATGGTAAAAGTGTAATATATGCTTCTGCCCATGATTTAGGTATCCTCCTCTTGACATCACCTCATTCATAACCTCTAACAGTGGAAGAGACAACGATTTCTGCAGGGTCTTAGAAAATTCCTCTGGTAGCCCATCTGGGCCCAGGACCTTCCCGTTCTCTTGTTTGTTAAGTGCTTCAGTTAACTCCATCATAGTTATTTTGCCTTCTAGCATTGGTGCAGTTTCTTTGGGTATTCCATTCTTACTTTAATATCCTTCTTTTGTGGGGCGTTCTGGAGTTTGTTTCTCAAGACCCTTATGTTGTTATTATATCAATTATTAGGCCTCTAGTATAGGCCTTCATTGTATCCCAGAGGTTCTGCATTCCTATTTTCTTTAAAGAAGGTGGCCAATTTCCTGTACAAAGTCTTTCTCTTTTAATATGGTATTATTTAAGAGGGTGGGCCCCATTCTTAAAGTCCTCCAATCAGGGCCTCTTCCCTTTCATCTGTGCTGGTTCTTTTTTGAATGGCTCATAAAGGTCTCTCTATGTTGCCTGATCAGTCTCAGAGCAAAGCTCCTAGGAATTCTCTCGGGGAATTCTTGCTCGGTCTAAAGCCGGGCTGTCCAACTTCAAGGCAACTTCAAGGTTTGTGGACTTCAACTCCCAGAATTCCCCAGATAGCTGTGATGCCCACAAGTCTTAAAAGTCACCAAGGTTGGACATCTCTGGCCTGAGTGTCTAGAATTGTAACTGGATTCATCTCTGTGTTGTGAAATTAAACATGTCTCATCATAGCTTCTGTTGGCAACTGGCGTCCCTGCAACCCTCTTCCTGCTGCTCTCACCTGGTGGCCCTTCGGCTGCCTGCTGTCAATGATGCCAGGATTGTCTTCCTTGGGTTTTCTTGGAGCCCTTTGGAGGGCTACAGAGATGCCAAGGGGTCCTTCAGTGGTGCTGAGGAGGAAGGGGGAAATTTATTTTTCTTGCTTTCTTCTTTGAGAGGGGCAGGGATTTTATTTGTCCTTTTTCCACACTTTTTAGCATTTTTCCCTTCTTTCTAAATATATTTTTGTATTAGGTTCTGTATTTGTTTTATCTGTTTCATATAATTTTTAATAAAACTATTGCGCAAGAAAAGTTGCAGCAGTATAATCCAAAAGGACCAAATGCAGAAGCTGTCGATAAGAGCAACAGCACTTTATATACCGCTTCACAGGGCTTTACAGCCTCCTCCAAGCTACCCCTGGCCACCCCAACGATGCCGTGGAAGTGCTGCCTCAGGGTCTGGAGGCCGTACGGGTCTGGATGGGGAGGAACAAACTCACACTCAACCCATCCAAGACCGAGTGGCTGTGGTTTCCGGCATCTCGGTATAGCCAGTTAACTCCATCGCTGGCTATCGGGGGCGAGTCATTGGCCCCCGCGGAAAGGGCTCGCAACTTGGCCGTCCTCCTGGATTCGCGGCTGTCCTTGGATGACCATGTGACAGCCGTGGCCAGGGGGGCCTTCTATCAGGTTCACCTGATATGCCAGTTGCACCCCTTTCTAGATCGGGATGCCCTACGCACGGTCACTCAAGCCCTCGTTATTTCCTGCCTGGACTACTGTAACGCCCTCTACATGGGGCTTCCCTTGAGGTGCACCCAGAGACTCCAGCTAGTGCAGAATGCGGCCGCGCAGCGGATTTTGGGAGTCTCTCGTTACTCCCATGTAACACCTCTCCTGCGTGAGCTGCACTGGCTGCCTGTGGTCTTCCGGGTGCGCTTCAAGGTGCTAGTTACCATCTTTAAAGCGCTCCATGGCTCGGGTCCTGGTTACTTGAGAGACGCCTCCTACCACATTCCTCCCTTCGACCTGTCCGCTCCCACAGAGTGGGCCTCCTCAGGGTGCCATCTGGCGACTCCCAGGGGAAGAGCCTTCTCTGTGGCGGGTCCGGCACTGTGGAACGACCTGCCCCCCGATATCCATACCATCACGGACCTACGCCTCTTCCGTCAGATGTTAAAAGCACATTTCTTTCATCTAGCCGGCCTGACATAGACTAAGGGTATAATTTTAAATTTTGATATTTATTGGTTTTAATTTTTATATTATCCAAATTTTAGCACAGATTTAATAATTTAATTGTCTTTTATATTTTGTATGTATTGTTGGGTTTTTATCTTTCTGTGCACCGCCCTGAGTCCCTCTAGGGAAAATAGGGCAGTATATAAATCGAAATAATAAATAAATAATAAATAAATACGAAACGGGTGAGATGTCAGCCAGTGGAAAAGACCCTCCTTTGAAGCAGGAAGCTCTCCATTGGAGGCCTTCAAGCAGAGGCTCCACTGAGCAAAAAGGCTGGGCTAGATGTTCCATTCTAACCCGGGATGGCTGCCTGGTCTAGGTCAAGGGTGCTCTGGACGAAGGTGGTGGGGCTGGTCCCCAGACTGGGCAGTCCTTCCCTGCCACCTGGGCTGCTGCTACCAATATTTCTCTCTCTCTCTCTCTTGGTAGATCTTCCTCTTTTTGGCCATCATGTGTTTGATCCTGGCCATCGGCAACTGCATCTGGGAATATAACCAGGGCTACCGGTTCCAGGTGTACCTGCCCTGGGCAACGGACGTCAATTCGTCATTTTTCTCTGCATTTCTTGTGTTCTGGTCCTATGTCATCATCCTCAACACCGTGGTGCCCATTTCTCTCTATGTCAGGTAAGATGGTGGCTGAGGGGCCGGGCCAGCCTCCCCCCGCCCAGCTTTTGGAAGCAAACCCCATTGGGCCTGGTGGTCTGAGAGAGGACTGGGGTGGGACCCATTTCTCCCCTGCTTCTGGAGGTGGTCCTTTCCCAGACAAGCTGCCATCGTGGTGGGGATGCTCTGAAAAACAGGCTCAGTTGCGGAACCCACGTGCCCCTTGGATGGCTCTGCCAAAGCGGGGCCTCTCCTGAGGGGGTGTCCCTGACTTGGCATGGGGAGCAGGAGGAGAGGCCACGGGGCCTGGTCCCTTCAATACAGGGGGCATTTCCTAAAGGAACCAATGCAGTGGTGGGATTCAATTTCTTTTACTACCGGTTCTGTGAGCATGGCAGGGGAACGATCCCGCACAATCCCCCTTCCCTCCCCATCAGCTGGGGTTTGGCAGGCAGAGGATAGAAGCGGGCGGGGCCAGCCAGAGGTGGCATTTGCTGGTTCTCCAAACTGCTCAAAATTCCCGTTACCAGTTCTCCAGAACTGGTCGGAACCTGCTGAATGCCACGTCTGACCCAACGCCACTTCAGCCACAGCCAACAGTGGCCCTTCATCCTCTGTGTGTGGTTGCTGCTCTAGCATAGCCTCACATCGGCTGGAGGCACAGCTGGCTGAATCCTATCCCTGTGCCAGGGTGGGGGTGGGCCCCGGGCGCTTCCCTTCCTCCCAGTGTGTGCCTTCCTTTGCTCCAGTGTTGAGATCATCCGCCTGGGCAACAGCTGTTACATCGACTGGGACCACAAGATGTACTACCCTCCCTACGATATGCCCGCCCAGGCCCGCACCACCACCCTCAACGAGGAGCTGGGGCAGATCAGATACATCTTCTCTGACAAAACGGGGACCCTCACTAAGAACATTATGATCTTCAACAAATGCTGCATTGCGGGGAAGCTCTACGGTAAGAAGGGGCCAGGCGGAAGGAGGGAAGACAGAAGCGCATCGGAGCTTTGCCTGCTCTGGGGCCACCCACCCCCTCACCCCCGCACTGTTCCTGGAGGCAAGGGCTCCAAGCACTTTTGGCTCTCTGGCCCCAAAATCACGTTCAGACAAGGGTTGAGAGCCCTCCGCAGGGCATGGGAAATGGCAGGCAGGCAGACAGGAAATATTCTAGTCCCTAGCAAAGAACCACCCATGGCGCCATGTCAGCTTCAGAGAGAAGCTGCTTTTATTTATTTATTTACTTCGCACAGTCACTCAAGCGCTGGTGACATCCCGGCTGGATTATTGTAACGCTCTCTACATGGGGATCCCCTTGAGGTGCACTCGAAAGCTACAGTTAGCACAGAATGCGGCCGCGCGGGTGATTATGGGCGCCCCAAGGCAAGCCCACATAACACCTCTCCTGCGCGAGCTGCACTGGCTGCCTGTGGCCTTTCGAGTGCGCTTCAAAGTGTTGACGACCATCTTTAAATCGCTCCATGGCTCGGGGCCTAGCTATATACAAGACCGCCTCCTGCCCCATACATCCCTTCGTCTGATCCGCTCCCACAGAGAGGGTCTTCTCCGGGTGCCGTCGGCCGGGCAATGCCGGTTGGCGACACCCAGGGGAAGGGCCTTCTCTGTGGCGGACCCGGCCCTCTGGAACGACCTACCCCCCGACCTTCGCACTATCTCGGACCTCCGCCTCTTCCGCCAACATCTTAAGACGTATTTATTCCAACAAGCCGGCCTAGCATAGCCCCCCGTTTCTGACTTTTTAAAAATAAATTATAATTTGGTAAGGTTTTAACATGGTTTTAGCACGGGTTTAATTAATTTAATATATTTTAATTGATGTATATATTGTATTTTGTGGTTTTAAATAATGCCTGTGCGCCGCCCTGGATCCTAACAAGGAGAAGGGCGGGGTATAAATTTAATAAAATAAAAAAATAAAATTTATTTGTTTGTTTGTTTGTTTGTTTTTTGTTTATTTATTTATTTATTTATTTATTTATTTATTTATTTATTTATTTATTTATTATTTCGATTTATATACCGCCCTATTTTCCCTAGAGGGACTCAGGGCGGTGCACAGAAAGATAAAAACCCAACAATACATACAAAATATAAAAGACAATTAAATTATTAAATCTGTGCTAAAATTTGGATAATATAAAAATTAAAACCAATAAATATCAAAATTTAAAATTATACCCTTAGTCTATGTCAGGCCGGCTAGATGAAAGAAATGTGCTTTTAACATCCGACGGAAAAGGCGTAGGTCCGTGATGGGATGCTTTTGTTAGAGCTCCTGAGAGCCGCATGGATGAGGGAAGCTCTGGAGAACACTCCCTCCCTCCTTCCCCCCTGAGAGAGCAGCCCAATCAGGTTCCGTTCCGATGTTTTGGGAACTTGGCGACAGTGAGGCTCTCCAGGCATGGTCAGCCCCGCCTCCCGCCTCCGCCTCTGCCCAGGATTTAGATTTAGATTTATTAATTTTTTTTTCCCAAGAAAATTTTTATTTTTAATATTAAAAACAAATAAAAAAGATCATTCATCTCGTGCTTTGGTACAACATGTCGTTCGGGCAAACGTTCTGTGCGTCAGTGCTTACAATCTCAAACATATTTATCCATATTTCTTTCATCGCCTATATATCACCTTTGTTTCACATAACAACATTTTCATTTATCAAATCAATCTTTTCCCCATAATTCTTCAATATATAAACAAGGTATTAAAAAAAAAGAAAGAAAGCTCCTCGGAAGACCAGGGAGCCAAGGTGGTTCGGCGCCGGGTGAGAGGCCGCAAAGGCACGACCCGGTCCAGGGCCCCCGTGGCCGCACTATTCATAGCGGCCACTAGGTCCTCAGTCGAGTCGCGGGTCAGGGTCCCAGGTATTGGCCCAAGCTCCATCTGGAACCTCTCAGGGTCCATCAGGCGCCTGGGGCGGAACCATCTCGTCGCTTCTGGTTCCGCCTCCCCACGGTGGGACGCAGCGGTTGGAAAGCCCAGCCAGAGGAGAGAGTGATCTCACCATGACAGGGGTTCAACGACTATTTCCCCTAAACCAAGATCACTCAACCACTGGCCGGAAGCAAAAACTAAGTCCAGTGTATGTCCTCTAGTGTGGGTGAGGTCATGAACTAACTGGGTCAGGTCCATGGCCGTCATGGAGGCCATGAACTCCCGTGCCATCTCAGATGCTTCACCTATCGATGGCAGGTTGAAATCCCCCATGACTAACAGCCTGGGGATCTCAACCGCCATCTCGGCTATCACATTGAGAAGCTCGGGTAGGGCTGCTGATACGTAGCGGAGAGCCAGGTACACAATCAGCAAGCCCAGCTGCCTCCCATGACCCCACTTCACACATAGTGACTCACAGTCGGCTGTCTGCGGCACAGCGGTCTCCCTCGGGTCCAGGCCCTCCTTTATAATAACCGCCATCCCCCCACCCCGACCCTGGGCTCTCGGCTGGTGAAATGCGCGGTAACCCGGTGGGCACATTCCAACCCTTGGCCCAACCAGGTCCCCATAATACCTGCCAGGTCCAGCCCCCCTCCAAAACCAGATCGTGAATGAGGGGGGCTTTATTAACCACGGACCTAGTGTTACACCACATCAGCCGAAGGCCCAGGCCCTGAGATCCTGAACCCCCTGGGTCGCAAGAGGAACCGTGAAGGCCGGAGCGCGTCACCGCTCTCAAGCAGCGGGTGCGCCCTCCCCTTAAGTAATATGGCCCTCGGCTCCCGCCATACCTGCCCCTCCCACACACAGTCCCGATAGAATAGCCCTCTGTTGGACAGACTCTCCCCCCCTCCCCAATTCTAGACACTGCGCTCTCCCGTTAGCCGGCCTGGAGACAATGCCCGGTAGGGTTTCCCCCTCACCCACCACCCTAGCCTTAATTTGCCCCCCCCCCTGGAGCCCCTTAAAACGCGGATTAAAAATCTAATTAACCCCCCCCCCTTAGTTTTCGCTTTGACTCAAGGATTGCCAAGGGGTGGATGCAGCCCTTTGGGGAAGGGTCTCAGCCTGAGGGGCAGAGTGTGGGGTGTCCGTGGGTGGTTTGGTCTTGACGCTCTTAGTGAGGGGAGCCAAGGTTTGGACCTTCAGGACAGAAAAGGAGCCCCAGGAGCCCCCCAGGTCCCTGCAGCACAGAAGCCCCGGTTGTCCTTGGCAGCCCGTCTGTTTCTCTCCCGCAGGAGATACTCTGGATCCAGAGGGGTTCCTGGTGGACATTGAGGTAAGGGACACGCTTCTCACACGGGGATGGTCGTATCCCACTAGCGGTGACCTCCAGGCCGCCGTCCTCCGGGCCAAGTCTGGGGACTCCGTTTCCCCTGTTCCTCGGGGGCCCTGCCCTTCTCACAGCAACACTCCAGTGCCATTGCCCAGGGTGGGAGAGGATTCGGGGCTGCCCCCCCACTTCCAGTTCTCCCAACTCAGCTTCTGCCCACAGGACAAGCACGGGGCGAGGGGGGCAAGAGGTGGGGAAGGCCAAGAGATGGTCGGGGGCAATGTGCTCCCTCATTAACCCATGTCGTTGTATGCAAGTACAATGATACTAAAGATGATACTGTAAACCGCTTAGCGAGGGCTCTTTAGGTGCCACCAACTGACAGCAGGATCCACTGGGTTCCTGACGTCCACTTTCTTCCCACTCTGGGTGACCCGAGGAGGGTGGGGGAGAGGGGCCTGGCTACCTTCCTGTCCAGCTGGGCTCTTTTTGGACAGGAGCGTAGTAGCCTTGTAGAGCCTTTTTATCATCCCTTGGAGGAGAAGGGAAAGTGGCCTGTGGATTCGGCTCCAGCTCAGCTCCCCATACGTCCCTGAAGAGGCTGGCAGCAAGTGGGCCTAAGAATAGGAAAAGGCCCCCCCTTCACAGCCTCAGGTGGGCTCTTCCCCACTGGGGGCAAAGGCAGATCCCCCCCCCCCCGCTTACCTGCAGCTGAGATCAACCACTGCAGGAACCAGCCGGACGTATTCAGGAGCCCTCCAGGTAGTTTTCCTTCCCTGCTGTGTGTGTGTGTGTGTCCAGAGAATGAGCAGAAGAGGTTGAGCCTCCTTATTTCCTCCACAGATGATGGACAGAGTTGACTTTTCGTGGAATCCTTTGGCCGACCCAAAGTTTGTCTTCCATGACCACCGACTGCTCCAAGCGGTGAAGGCCAGGGATGAGTCCACCCACAGGTTCTTCCGCCTCCTTTCCCTCTGCCACACGGTGATGCCAGAAGAAACGAAGGAGGGTGAGGCTGCACCGCCTGGTGGAGCTGGCAGAGGAGGGCACGGCGGCTGGAGGGGAGGCCCATGCGTGCAAAACGACCAGCACCTTTCCTCCCCCACAGGCGTGTTGGTGTACCAAGCCCAGTCCCCGGACGAGGGCGCCTTGGTGACCGCAGCCCGGAACTTCGGCTTTGTGTTTCGCGCCCGCACCCCCACGACCATCACCGTGGTGGAAATGGGGGAAATGGTGGTTTACGAGCTGCTGGCCATTCTGGACTTCAACAATGTGCGCAAAAGGATGTCCGTCATTGGTGTGTCTCTCTTCCCCCCCACCTCTCCTCCCTCCCACACAGAGGTCGCCTCGTGTCACGCTGCACAACTACAAGAGCTTCTGATGCCCCAGTGGGGTCCTTGGCGCTCTCTGAGTTGGTGGGCTTTTGGCAAACTAGGTAGCATCGTCAGGGCTGATGGTGTTGCCCAGCTGGGTAAGGAAACGTCTGCCAGAGAGCCCCAAAGACTCCACGGTTCAGCCCTGGGTGCAGATATTCTCTCGTGCCAGTGCTGTGCCAGTGCAATTAGTGAGGAACAATTCAGACGACCCGTGTGCGGTGCAGAAGGTCCGGGACCTTTCAGATAGGCTGCCCAGGGCCTGTTTGGGGGTTTGGAGGAGGAACACCGGAGGGGAGGGGAGAGAGAGGGGGAAGGGGGCTTCCGGTTGGGTCTTTTTCTGGGCTCCATCTGCTGCAGACTCACCTTCTGCCCTTCTTGCCTTGTTCCCAGTGCGAAACCCGAAGGGTCAGCTGACGCTGTACTGCAAAGGGGCTGACACCATCCTGTACAGTCTTCTCCATCCCTCCTGCAAGCAGCTCGAGGAAGAGACCACCGAGCACCTGGATGTAGGTGGAGACACAGCTGGGCTCGGCCCTCCCGCTTCTCCCAAACGCAGGCAGGAGGCAGGATTGCTTGCTTGCCACCTGCTTTCTGGCCCCACGGGTCCCTCGGCTGTGCTCCTCCCTCCAACGTGAGACAAAGCCCCCCCAAGCCTCCTCAATGCCAACAGCAGAGCTGGGCACAGAAGGGAGAAGGTAGCAGAGCTGGCTGCAGAGTTGTCGGCTGGACTCCCTCTTGTCCAGTCGCCTGCACAGGCCTGGGTCCCCCCGAAAACATCTGACGGGCAGCCATGGAGTCTCTGTCGGAAGACCCCCAGCACCGATGTGGCAGCTGGTGGGACTTGCTGGCCGCTTCTCTGGCCTGCCCTGGCCCCCTTTCTCGGTGGTTTGAGTTCCCTGGTTGCACAGAGACCTGCTCTCTGGAGCCATGGAGAACAAAGCTGCCCCCTCGTCTTGTGGGGAATCCATCGGGAGCCGTGGGGCACAGGACTCCCAGAGAAGCAGCTGCCCCTTTGGCACAACCCCCAGATGTGGCCCTGCTCAAACTCCTGGAGACCAGGGCTTTGCATGCCTTGTGCCCAGAGGAGCTCCTGACCTGTGTCCTCCCTCCCCACAGGCTGGATGTGGAGCCCCAGTTCCCAGCCCTGGCCACGAGGGTGTAGAGTAGAACAGAGCTGGAAGAGACCTTGAAGGTCATCTAGTCCAGCCCACTGCTCGAGGAGGAGACCCTCTATGATTTCAGACAAGGGGCTGTCCAGCCTCTTCTCAAAAGCCTCCAGTGATGGATCACCCAAAACCTCTGGAAGGAAGCCCTTCCGTTGTTCCATTGTCCTCCCTCGTTCCCGGTTGCTTCTCTCCTTGATGAGTTTCCACCCACCGTTTCCTGTCCCGCCTTCTGCTCTTCTTTGTAGAAGAATGGGACCCCCTCTTCTCTGCTCCCCCACCCCCTTCCACGCTGGCTGCTCTGGGGCTCTGAGCCTGCTCTCTTCCTAGGAGTTTGCTGGGGAAGGTTTGCGGACCTTGGTGGTGGCTTACCGACACCTGGAGGAGTCCTACTTTGAGGACTGGCGGAAGCGTCACCACAAGGCGAGCATCAGCTTGCATGACCGAGAGGGAAAGCTGTCCAAGGTGTACGAGGAGATCGAGAGGGATCTGCAGGTAGGCAATTGGCACAGGGGCAGCTCAGCCCGTCCACCAGCCCCAGCCAATGCCAACCGGGAGCCCCCTGCTGCCGCTCCTGCCCAGGGGCTTCCCCAGTGCCCCTGAGTCACCCAGCCCCTGTGGCACCAACCTCTGCTGCTGGCAGGTTTGGTGGTCAAGGAATGTCTCCTCCAGGGCTCTTCTCGAGCTCCCTGTGCCAGGCAGCTAAAAAGCCTAATTACACCATTAAACACCCATCCTCAGGCGCAGAGAGAGAAGTCTTCGGC
Source organism: Rhabdophis nuchalis (assembly GCA_039707465.1). NCBI lineage: Eukaryota > Metazoa > Chordata > Lepidosauria > Squamata > Natricidae > Rhabdophis > Rhabdophis nuchalis. The sequence goes on from CM077644.1 coordinate 249,447,718, forward strand.
CACCCCTGGGTGAATTGCAGGCAGATTCCCCAGAACTTGGTCCCTCTTGGTTGGATGATCCTAGATCAGGCTTACCTCCCGAGAGGAGACCCCAGGGACACCTTAGGCTGCCAGTGGGGAGACAGAGGGCGCTGCACACAGGCCATGCCTTCCAGGGTGCAGGGAAGGAGCCAGAAGGTCTCCAGCCAAGGACATTCAAGGCCCAAGGGAAAGAGAAGGGCACCAGCTCCACTCCAGGGCCTCTCCCTGCCTTCCCATCCCCACATCCATCTCCCCCTTTGCCCTGAGCTGCCTTTGGGTCTGTAAGCATCTCCCCCTCCCTCCCTCCCTCCCTCTGGGCTCCTCCGCCTTCCCTCCGCTCAGCGGTTGGCCCTGGGCCCTTCCTCGTTTCTTCCCAGCCACCTCAACCCTCCTTGGGCTCAGAGCCATTGGGCTTCGCTCTCTCGTGCTTCTTCAGCTCCCCCACATGAACCGGGCAGACCCAACCCTCGCTCCCATACGAGGCTTCAGAGAAATGGGCCTCCCCTGCATGCCACCCATCGGCTTTTGCCAGCACTTGCATGCCTCCAAGGGTCGGATTTAGGAGTTCCCTCGCGAGGCAAGATCCACCTGGAAGCCCTTCCCCCGCCCTGCCCAGGGCTGCTGTCCTTTCCTTCTGGGCCTTGCGGTTCTTTCGCTGGCCAACCTCTCGGGGCGCCACGGGAGTTCCAGCCCCAAAGCTACACGGCATGGGTGGCCAGGGTCAGGGCTAAGGTCAGGGTTAGGGGCTTTTCATTGCCTGCCTGCCTGCCTTGCAACACCAAAAGATGAGAGGAAGGCGGCTCTTGAGACACGGCGGCCTATCCTGGCCCCTGCTTTGGGGACTCCCCCTGCCCTTCCCCCAGCACACCAACACAGCCACCGTCAATGCCGGGGGGGGGGGGGGCTCGCCTGGCAACGGGGGGCTGGGGGCTTGAAAGCCCGGGCCAAGATCGTGGCAGATGGATGATGCACGAAGCATCAGCACCTCAGCTCGCCCTGGGTCCTTTTTGGAGAAGGTGCGGGGTATAAATTTGAATAAAATAAAATAAATAAAATAAAATAAAATAAAATAACTTCCTTCTCTCCCCAGCTGCTTGGTGCCACTGCTGTGGAGGACAAGCTGCAGGAAGGGGTTCCCCAGACCATTGAGATCCTGGGAAGGGCACACATTAAAATCTGGGTGCTCACCGGTGACAAGCAAGGTACCGGCTGGAGAAAGGGGCGGGAGGGCCGAGGCCCAAACTCTTGAGAGGACTACCAGGGGTGGGGGGGGGGCGCTTTCAGGGCATCTGGGGGCCCCTGCGCATCTCCTCTTGTGAGAAGGAAGGGCCTGCTCCCACCCCAGTGCTCTTCCTTGCTTTGGAGCCTCTGCTTCCCAGCAAGGCTCCTGGAAGGACGTAGGGGGTTTTGGGGTCTTTCCTCGGGGCCTTTGAGGGCAAAGAGACGGGCCGGCCAGCTTTCCTAACAAATCTCTGGCCGCCTGGGAGTCAGGATCAGGGAAGGAGGAGGGAAGCAGGGAAATCACCGGTTCCACAAGTGGGCAAGAGAAACGGCTGGTGGGGCCGAGAGCAGAGCTGGACGGGGCTGGGGCTGAGCCAAGGGAGGTCAGCCAAGAAGGAGGACCATTCAGCCAACGGAGGTCCATCTGATGGGATGGCAGCTTCTGTCCTTTGTCTGGTGTGCCGACTCCCTGGGGGCTCCCTCCCCTCCCAGGCCCCTCTGGGGAGGCCACTGGGGACCAGAGGGGGAGGGCCTCTTTCTCCCTGCTGAAAATAATGGAGTGGGGTGGGGTGGGGTGGGGGTCTGTTTTTCCAGAGACCGCCGTGAACATCGGCTACTCCTGCAACATGCTGTACGATGCCATGAAGGACATCTTCATCATCCACGGTGACAGCTGGGAGGAAGTGGAGCAGCAGCTCAGGTGGGGGAGAGAGAGAGAGAGAGGCACACCCCCCTCTCTGGCCCTCCCTCGTGGCCCCTTCGCCCCCAGGCCCCTCTGGGAGGGAGGGAGGGAGGGAGGGAGGGCAGCCAGCAGAGAAAGAGACCGAGGAGAGGCAGAACTTTCTCCAGCCAATCCCTGGAGGGGCTGTGGGGCCTCAGAGTCTCTGGCACCTCAGTGGGCATCCCAGCTCTGACCAAAGGTGGGTCTCTCTGAGGGGGGAGTCCGTGTGTCCCCCATCCCCCCTGACTCACCTTGGGGGTCTAAAGGAGGGCTCCCTTCGGACTCCCAGGCAGGAAGAGGGTCCTCTCATTGATCTGCCCTGCATCTCCAAAGCGGGTGGGTGGGCCACCCGTCAGCCTCCCAAACTCTGCCAGCTGCCTTGGTCCAGTGGGCTTCTCTGGGCTCCTTCAGCGGAGGCAGAGGCCCTGCGGGTGTGAAAGGCCCTTCTGGGACGGTGGCGTTTTCCCAGGGGGGAACTGAGGCAGGGGGATCAGCCAAGGGCGCTGGCAGAGGCTGCTTCTCAACTGGAGGGCTCCTTCAGACCTTCTCCTCTGGGCTTTCTCTTGCCTGGGGCCCTTGAGTGGCCAAGGCCACCTGGGAACCGCCCAGAGCAAGCACAGCTCAAGGGCAGCAGGACTGGCCCTAAGAGTGGACCATCAAGGCAGCAGCGGTTCCATCCCCAGCTCAGAGGGGACGTGGTTGGGGCAGGAGCCGGGCGCTGGTGGTGCCAGGGTGCTGGGGCTCTGACAGCACATCAGTGTGCCTGGCGGCCCCCTGCTCCCCCCCCCCCATCCTTGGCAAGGGCAGGCAGTCACACCTGGGGGCTCCTCCTCCTGGCCCCCTCCACGGCAGCCCCCCTTCCCGCTTTGTGCCCCTGGGGCCCACCCTGGTGCTTCTCCTTCAGGGCAGCCAGCGACCGGATGCTAGCAGACCTGGAAGCGATAGCACCCGAACTGGACATCGAGAGATCGACCTCCTCCGGCTTCTGGAACAAAGAGGCCGCCGGTGGAGACTATGGCATGATCATTAATGGGCACAGCTTGGTAAGTTGGTGCCTGAGGCAGGGCCTCTTCTGCAACAGAAGGTGGGGGGGGGGCAAACAGGGGCCCGCAGCCCTCCTGGCACTCGGCCCGCATTGCCAGGCTCCTTCCCCCGAGACCAGGCTGGCCCCGATCCTGCCAGCCACATGGCCCCGAGGACTTGGAGGCGTTCCAGAGGGAAGCGACTGCTGAGGGGTTTGGTTTTGGCAACCACTGTGGGGTTTTAATGTTTTGTGGATGCCGTGAGGAGGGCAGCCATATAGATTGATTTAGTCAGTAGGCAAGTGGGCCTAAGTGCCAGTGGAGGACAGACAAGGAGCTGGTCCTCAGGGAGGTGGGGGAGTCTGGCACCGTTGGCCCATCCTCTCCTGGGCGCTGTATGCCCCTGGCAGGCTCATGCGCTGGAGGGGGAGCTCTCGGAGCTGCTGGTGGACACGGCCTGCCTGTGCAAGACGGTCATCTGCTGCCGGGTGACTCCGCTGCAGAAGGCCCAGGTGGTGGACCTGGTGAAGAAGCACAGGAACGCCGTCACCCTGGCCATCGGGGATGGCGCCAACGATGTCGGCATGATCAAAAGTGAGTGTAGTAGGTGGCTCAGCTCTCGGCCAGGCCCGGGGCAGAAGCTGCAGGAACAGAGGGACTCTGGGCAGGGAATGGGAGGCAAAGGCAGCGGGGTGGCCGTGGGTGGCCTGCTCTCTGCTTTTGGAGGCCCAGCAGAGCCTGGGCCAGGGACAAGCGCCTTGCGCTCCCTTGAGGGCCGGCTGCAAAGACGTCTCTGTCCGAGCCTTCCTGGGCTTCCCTGTTTCTCTGGGCGTGGGAGGCCAAGCGCAGTCGCTGTGGGACGGGTGGGTCTGGCGCTCCCCGGCCTCTCCTGCTCCCGCTGCCTGCTGAGGGCCTTCCCCTTTGCTCTTCCAGCCGCTCACATTGGCGTCGGCATCAGTGGCCAGGAGGGGATGCAGGCGGTGATGTCCAGCGACTTCTCCTTCGCCCAGTTCCGCTACCTCCAGCGGCTGCTGCTGGTCCACGGCCGGTGGTCGTACATCCGCATGTGCAAGTTCTTGTCTTACTTCTTCTACAAAAACTTTGCCTTCACGCTGGTGCACTTCTGGTTCGCCTTCTTCTCCAGCTTCTCCGCCCAGGTACCGCCCTCCGCTGAGCCCAGGCTTCCACCCCACAGGCAGCCGGCAGGGGAGGGTAAGGGGTGGGTGGAGGATTTCCTTTTTTTAAATAATATTTTTTTAATTATTTTGCATAAACACAGATAATACAAATTTCACCAAAAAAAAAAAACCCCACATGAAAAAGCCATTTTCCATTACAGGTTACAAATTTTTAAGAATGTATCAATTAATCACAAGTTTCTTCAGTAATTATCACTTGTTTTTCATATCAATTGTTACAATTCTTATATCTCAATCCTGATCTTATTAATTATTTTAACATCCTTATATATATAAAGTATGACTATGTAATGGCATTCTATTTATAAAGCAAACAAAGGGGGGGAAAGTCCACTCTAAATTGTGTCCTTGAAAAGACATGCTGACCGGGTGTTCATAAATTCTATGCATCTCTGGAGTGGTTACTGTTCATAAGTAATCTCATTTTATAAATTTTAAGTCTAAACATTTATCATGTGCCTTAATATCAATGTCCCACAGTTCTCATCAAATGTTTCAACATCAATCTATTTCTTCTTTAAGAGTGTCTTTAGAACCTGACCACCTATTAACATCCCTTATTTAATCCCAACATACCAATATAAATCCAATAATAATATGAAACAATCTTGAGTTTTATAAGTAGTTATTAACTAATTAATAATTCTTCAACAATATTCTATAACCATCTAACTAATTGGTTAATTATTAATCATCTAAATATAACAATTTCCATTATCAACCAGTATCTTAATGTGACTTATAATTTTGTTCTTGTGATTCTTCAGTGATATCTAATGCCACCTTAAATTTATTTATATCCAATCATATATTCATAACTTTTCATCTGTAGATAAGTAAATATATGTCATTAACTAAAACATTTATTATAGGGTAATCTTGTTGCAAGTGTCTATAATTGTTATTAACTGTTAATTAACGAATAATCCTTCAATGATATTTTAAACACAATCTAACTAGTTATTAATCATCAAAGGATAGTAATTTTCCTTATCAACCAGTGTCTTTCTAGTAATAGATTAAACTTGTCTCTTCTGTTATTTGAGGTCTCCATCTCTTTTTGCACTTTATTATTCCATAAAATTGTCAAATCATAACGCTGACCAGCTCCTATCCTTACATATTGTTTGTTTTTAAATGGGAGGAGTATACCTGGTGAGATTTCTCCTTTTTCTTCTTTTGCCTTTTCTTCTCCTTGGCGGCCAAGCTGGGGTCCAAGTCCCTCAGATTCTTTTTGGGTTTCCTCCCTTCTCTATAGATTCTCCAGCATTTAATCGATTAGCGTCATCATCATTTTCTTCATTTGAAATAAGTTCATTATCTTGATCTTTTCCCTCTTTTTAAAACAATTTCTTTAATTTCTGAAGTCTTCAATTGGTCTTCGCTTGATAGAGTAAATAAAATTTTATCCAACGTGTCATCTATTCTTTTATTACTTTTATTACTTTGTTCTAATACGTTCAAGATTTCAGCCATAAGTTTTTGATTTTCTATGGCATCCTCTTCTATGTATGTGGTCATATTGGCAAGTCCAAAAGATAGTGAAAGTTAATGGAAGTGAGGTCTAAGGGCCTCCCTGTTTGCTGGCTTATTCTTCCTTCAGTGCATCAGAAAACATAACTGCTCATGGGTATCCACCAACCAACTCCAGGGGAAATGCAACGAAGCAGAGTAGCCTAACAATGTTTCATTTTTTCTTTGTTATTAAGAGGAGGAATAAAACTTAAAAAAACTTAGAAAATTCTGTAAAAAGCAGAAATCTCCATTCAATTAAATCGGCTGCTTATTTCAAAATTCAAGGCTTTAATAAAAAGAAAAAGAAGGTTTCTTTAGCAAAATGTTTCAAGAAAAAAGATAGAATACCTTGCCGGTGTCATGCTTTCACTTCAAACGGTTCCTTCCGTTCCGAAGCTTTCCCGACGCCTTATCCACCCATGGGGGGGCTGCCTATTTGTCGCCCTTCAGAAGCTTTTCCCTCGTGTCAAACAGGGACACCCCTGTGACCAGCGAGGCTTGCTTCCTAATCACTGTCCCTCCAGGACGGTTTAGGTTCCTATGGAACCAAGGGGGCAACAAAAGTTCAACCGGAGTCTCTGCAGCATAGAGACCTCCGGTTGTGTTGGTGCGACGTAGCTCTGCCTTCTCCTGGGTGGAGCCTTTCCAATGGCCGAGGGCAGGTCCAGGGCCCAGCAAGACCAGGCATCTCTTTTCCTACTGGACTGGCTGATTAGTGACCGTGAGCCCTTTGCCAGGAGATCAGGCCATGCCAGAGCCCCCCTCGTCTGCAGAGAGGAAGCCAGGTCAGGTTCGACCTTAGGAGGTTGCTGTCCAACGTCTCAAAGCCATACAGAGAACCCACAATTTTTGTAGTTGCTGTCGGACAGAAATTTACCATCCGGAAGCTTTTCCCTACATTGACGTGAAATTTAAGTAATTGTAACTTGTGCTCACAATTTCTGGTCCTGGACTCCATTGCCATGGAGCGTTGCCCCTCCCTGTAGCTTCTCCACGAGGATCGGCATCTCACACGCATGTGCCCTTGGCCAGAGTGGGGACTGGGACATTAGCCCCACAGCTTCGCTTCGCACAGCACCCAACGCTCCTCAGAGAGAAAAGAAAGAGTTGGTGGAAAGGGAGCGATTTTAGCAGGAGTCCTGAGAGGCCTCGACCTTTGACCCTTCTTGAACCCAGAACTGTGGTGATAAGTCAAGGCCTTGCATGACCACACCTGATTTTTCCACCTATTTTGTGGTGCAACGAAAGCCAATTTTCCCAAATGGGTGTTTTTTACTGGAAACTGTAAGTAAATGTCAGAATTGACAAAAGAGAGAGAGAGAGAGAGATGAAAATGCTATAAACGATCATAAAGGTGGCATGGTTGCCAAGCACCCAAAATGTGATCACATGACCACAGGGGTGCATGCAACTCTGCGTAGCTATGGTAACTTCGAAAACAAGTCATAAGTAGCTCTGGCTAGGTGCACCATAAGTTCAGTCAGTCATTAATCAACCAGTCATAAGTCAAGGACTACCTGTACACACACAGCCTCCTGTACACTGGCTTGATTCCGAGTGTCGCTTGGCCCCAGCTGACCAGTGGCTCCAGCCGCCTCCTACCCTTAGCCAAGCCAGCCACATCGAATCACTTTCGACAGATAGAGTGACAGACGGAAGGACGGACGGACAGACCTGCCGCCTGATAGGGGAAGCTGCGTTCTGCTTCCTTCCCAACCCCCTTCGTTCCTCCTTTCCAGTTGGTCTTCTGCGTTGGTTCTCCTTCGTTCCCTCTTGATGTCCAAGCCATGGTTAACGCCGGGCTTCCCTACCCTCCCTTCCTCTCCTGCTCTTTATGCTTCCCTCCCCTTGCCTCTGGTCACTCACAGACAGAGCCTGGCCTCTGCTCCCAGCGGTGGCTTTGGTCCACCAGAGGGCTCAGACTGGCCTCCCCTGGAGGGACCCACGGTAAGGACAGGATTGGTAGCTGTGCCTGTCCTAAGGCCAACCAGGTTCTCTGCTGGAGAGTCACCCTTGCAAGCCAACGTAACAGTTGCTCATTTACAAAGAGGTCCATGTAGAATATAGTGACCCACAGCCAGGAGGCAGATGAATTGTCCTCTGGGGGCAACAGGGAGAAGAGCGTGATACTGGAGTCACCCCTAGGCGAGACGGGCATCATGTACGTTTCATAAATGAAGTCTATGCCTCCTTGAGGAAAGCAGAGCCACCACAGCTAAGCAACAGGACTCCAGAAAGAAACATGGGCCTCCCCCTCTGTCCACTGACCCCCGGATGGGCCCCTCTCTCATGTCCTTCCCTCTTCCCCTCTCCCGCTTCTCCCCCTGCAGACGGTGTACGATGAATGGTTCATCACCCTCTACAACATGGTCTACACCTGCTTGCCAGTGCTTGGAATGAGCCTCTTTGACCAGGTAAGTGTCCCTCGTGGGGCCTCTGCTCAGTCCCCCTTCAGGCAACGGAAGGAAAAGCAATAGAAAAAACTGGTGGCCTCTTTCACAACACCGACTAGGTTACAGGTAATGCCAGATATCTTTTAAAACTAACAAACAAAAACAAGCATAAAATATCTACTCCTTATCAATCTCGCATCGCATGTCGTTTGGGTACAAACATTTGTGCAACATGACTTTTGGTTATATATATATAGAATAGTAAATTATCCATCAAAAATACAATAATACATTCTTATCATTATATATCATATGTTCAGTTATAATTAATATTCCATCATTTTAAGACAAGAATTCTAAGATTTAATTCCATATACCTATGCCAGTATTCCATTACATACTTATTTCTTGATGACCATCTTTAAAGCGCTCCATGGCTCGGGGCCTAGTTATTTGCGAGACCGCCTCTTGCCCCATACATCCCTTAGACCGATACGCTCCCACAGAGAGGGCCTTCTCCGGGTGCCGTCGGCCGGACAATGCCGACTGGCGACACCCAGGGGAAGAGCCTTCTCTGTGGCGGGTCCAGCCCTTTGCAACGACCTACCCCCCGAATTACGCACCATCACCGTCTAAAGACATACCTATTCCAACAAGCCGGCCTAGCCTAACCTCCCATGGGGACTTTTAGATAGTTTTAAATTGGGTATTTTAAAATTGGGTTTTTAGCATAGGATAAGACGGTTTAATTTATATTTTAAATTGTGTATTTATTTTTGTATTTTGTATGTTTTTTAAATTTCCTGTGCGCCGCCCTGGGTCCTTTGCGGAGAAGGGCGGGATATAAATGTAAATAAAATAAATAAATAAATAAATAAATAAATTTCTCTCAAGTCAATCCCATGTCCAAAACTTCCCCCCCAAACTATCAGTTTCTTTAACTTGCACTTTTTTTAATAATAATTTAATTTAATAATAATTTAATAATTTAATTAACTTCCTGTAGCTTAATCTCTAGTGGGTGCCCATTTAGTTTTCTAATTACTTTTTCATCAGTACCTGTCAACCTTTTATCTAATCCGATTATTTTATCATAAAAACCTTCTGTTTTGCAATCTTTATCGTATCTGGATTGTATTTGCATGTATGAATGCCAATTAATTCCTATTCCTTTCTTTCAACTCTTGCATAGATTTGAGTTCGCCCTCTGCATTCAATATTTCACCATATCTGTTTGTTCCTTTTTGTATATTATCAGATCTGAAAAAGCTTCAATAGTTGATAGCCAGATTGGAAATTTTAAATACTATTGCCTTTTAATCTTCTCCCAATTTAATAACGCCTCCCTTATATTGTGTCTTCTAAAGTAACCCTGTCTTTTGGTTCCCTTATGCCCGTCATGGCGAACCTATGGCACGCATGCCACAGGTGGCACACGGAGCCATTTGTCAGGGCACGTGAGGCATGTGCGCCCTGGCCAGCTGAATTCGCCCTTTTTTGCATGCTCTTTTCACCAGGATCCAGCGGCTTTATAGAAGCCTGGGGAGGGCGAAAAGAGCCCCCCCCCCGGCCCCCCTGAAAACTTCCCTGAACTTCCCTAAAACCTCCGAGCACACAAAATGATGCTCCGAGGAAACCAGAAGTGACGTCTGATTTGCTTGGAGCGTCGTTTTGAGTGGTCTGGAGGCTTCAGCTTCAGCGACCTTCAGGAGGCTTCCCTTCAGCCTCTGGACTGCTCAAAATGACGCTCCAAGCAAATCGGACATCACTTCCGGTTTCGTCACCGCGTCATTTTTGAGTGCTCCAGAGGCTTCCCAGGCCCTCCGGAGGCTTCAGCAACCTTTTCAAAATGACACGCTGACGAAACCAGAAGTGACGTCCAATTTGCCTGGAGAGTCGTTTTGAGTGGTCCGGAGGCTTCAGGGAAGCATCCTGAAGGTCGCTGAAGCCTCCGGAGAGCCTCGGGGAGAGGGGGGGAGGGGGAGGCTGTTTTCGCCCTCCCCGGGCTCCTAAAAAGCCTCTGGAGCCTGGGGAGAGCGAAAAGAGCATGCAAAAAATGGGGGGTCGCGCCTGTAGTGCGTGCATGCGCACGGGGGGTTTCGTATTGCATTATACGCAACTGGATTCCCGGCTGTCCATGGAGGACCATGTGGCGGCCGTGGCCAGGGGGGCGTTTCATCAGGTACGCCTGATGCGCCAATTGCGCCCCTTACTGGACCGGGCTGCCCTTCGCACAGTCACTCAAGCTCTCGTGACGTCCCGACTCGACTACTGTAATGCTCTCTACATGGGGCTTCCCTTGAGGTGCGCTCGAAAGCTACAGCTAGTCCAAAACGCAGCCGCGCGGGTGATTATGGGAGCCACTAGATGCTCCCACATAACACCGATTCTGCGCGAGCTGCATTGGCTTCCTGTAGCCTTTCGGGTGCGCTTCAAGGTTCTGACGACCATCTTTAAAGCGCTCCATGGCTCGGGGCCTAGTTATATGCGAGACCGCCTCCTGCCCCATACATCCCTCAGACCGATACGCTCCCACAGAGAGGGCCTTCTCAGGGTGCCGTCGGCCAGACAATGCCGACTGGCGACACCCAGGGGAAGAGCCTTCTCTGTGGTGGGCCCAGCCCTCTGGAATGACTTACCCCCTGAACTACGCACCATCACCGACCTCCGCCTCTTCCGCCAATGTCTAAAGACATATTTGTTCCAACAAGCCGGCCTAGCCTAACCTCCCATGGGGACTTTTAGGAAGTTTTTTAAATTGGGTATTTTAAATTTGGTTTTAGTACGGGATAGGATTGTTTAATATTTATTTTAAATTATATATTTATCTTTGTATTGGTATGTTTTAAATTTCCTGTACGCCGCCCTGGGTCCTCTGTGGAGAAGGGTGGGATATAAACTTAAATAAATAAACAAACAAACAAACAAACAAACAAACAAATAAATAAATTATGGGTGCAGCACGCCCACGCACGACCCCCCTGCGCTCCCCCACTTATGGCACACGAGCCAAAAAAGGTTCACCATCGCTGCCTTATGCCATAAGAAGGCATGCCATCCCAACAGTAAGTCCTGTCCTTCTAGGTTCAGTAGTCTGGGATTTCTTAGGGTTATCCACTCCTTGATCCACATCAAACTTGTTGCCTGGTAATATAGTTCCCAATCAGGTAGGCCCAATCCTCTTCTTGCTCTGGCATCTTGTAACAATTTTAATTTTATTCTTGCTTTTTTCCCCTGCCAGACAAATTTCAACACTATTTTATTTAGCTCGTCAAAATAGTCTTTCCCCAATCTAATTGGAATTGTCTGGAACAAATATAAAATTCTAGGTAAAATGTTCATTTTAATTGTAGATATTCTCCCAATTACTGATAGTTGTAAGTTTTCCCATTTCTTCAAATCACTCTCAATCGGCTGCTTGAGTCTAAGATAGTTATTTTCTTTAAGTGTACTGGCAGTTAAGTAAATCCTCAAGTATTTAACCTTGTTTGTAACTTCAATCTCCAAGGCCTCTGCCAGTTCTTACTTTCGCCTTGATGGTATATTCTTTGTCAAGATCTTTGTTTTGTCTTTATTTATTTTCAGGCCTGCTACTTTTCCATATTCTTCAATTCTTTCTATTAATTTAGGTGCAGATTCTAGCGGATCCTCAAGGATGAAAACCACATCATCCACGAATGCTTGTAATTTATACTCTTCTTTTTTGATTTTCATTCCTTTTATTTCTTTCTCTAATCTTTCTATTTTGAATGTCTAGTGTTAAGACGAAAAGTAGCGATGATAATGGACAACCTTGTCTCATGGCTCTTTATTTCAATAGGATCTGTCAGTTCTCCGTTTATCATTATCTTTGCTGTTTGTTTGTGGTATATAGCAGGGGTCCCCAACCTTTGCAACTCCTTCAGACTTAAAGTTGCAAAAGTTGGGGACCCCTGGTATATGGTCTGTCTGGCTCGTGTAATTTCTCACCAAAATTCATCTGTTCCATTTGTGAGAGCATAAACCGCCAGTTTACATTATCAAATGCTTTCTGTGCATCTAGAAACATCAAAGCCATGTTTTTCAGGGTGCTCCCCATAGTATTCCAAAGTGTTCAAAATTATTCTCATATTATCTTTAATTTGTCTCTTTGGTAAAAACCCATTTTGATCAGGGTGGATAAAGCTGTTTAAGTATTTTTTGAGTCTTGGTCTGTAATTATTAATTTGTGTTAAGTTAGCCTCCTCTTTTGTCACATGCTTCTAACCATGATTTAGGCATTCTGCTCTCTGCCATCACCTCATTCATAACTTCTAGTAGTGGGATGGACAACATTTCCTGAAATGTCTTGTAAAATTCCACCGGTAACCCATCTGGTCCTGGGGCCTTTCCATTATTTTGTTTTTTAAGTGCTTCAGTTAACTCCATCGTTGTAATTAGACCTTCTAGTATTGTTTCAATTTCTTTAGGTATTTGGGGAAGGTTGGCTTCCTGTAAGTATTGTTTAATTCCTCCCACTTCTATACTTTCTTGTTCACACAACTTAGCATAGTAGTCTTGTATAATTTTCTTCTTCTCAGCATTTCCATAATAAATTTGCAATATTTTCTTTGATTCTCTCTCCTTTTTCAATTTGTATGCCAACCATCTACCTGGCTTATTTGCATTTTCAAAGTAATTCTTTAAAATTATTTTCTGAGCCCACTAAGGCCTGCGTTTCTCTCATTCCTTTCTTTCTGGTGCCCTCTAGCGACCAGCCCTCAAAGTCCTCCTATCGGTTGCTCTATTTATTTGAGAGGTCAACATTTCCCATGGGAAAGATTCTGAATTCCTTAATTAGTGAATGGATATCAGTGTCTTAATTCAAGACCGCCTGGACCCTTCCTCCACTTAAGACCTTTGAAGACCCCCAAAGAACACAGCCGGAAGCAGGGACAAGCGCGGGGAGCTCCCAGCCTCTGCCTTGGCTTGGAAGGCGGGGGGGGGGGGGGCTTAGGGCACCTCCTGCAGGGGTCCCCAGCTTCCTCTTTCTGCCGCCAGGACGTGGATGACCGCTGGAGCCTGCAGTTTCCCCAGCTGTACGTGCCCGGCCAGCAGAACCTCTACTTCAACAAGTGGGAGTTTGCCAAATGCATCCTCTACAGCATCTACAGCTCCCTGGTGCTCTTCCTGGTCCCTTACGGAACCGTTTTCGATTCTGTGCGGAATGACGGGAGTGACGTGGCCGATTACCAGTCCTTCGCCCTCATGGTGCAGACCTGCCTGCTCATCGTGGTCTCGGTCCAGGTAGGGGGCTCCGTCTCGCTCACTGCTGCACTTCTATTCCAACCCCCCCCCCCCCCACACACAAAAAAGCTCTTTCTCCTGAAGTCAGGGCTCGGCCTCCCCCCAGCCCCCCCAGCTCGGAGTCAAGCAGACGCGGGGCTCCAGTCTTCTTCATCCTTTGGAGGGGGGGGGGGGCTGGGAAAGCTGCTCCACCAAAACGCCAGGAAACGTTCCTGGCGAGGAAGCCGAGCTCCCGTTGCCCTGGGGGGTCCAAGCGGACCTGCTCAGCTGAAGAGGGGAGCGCTGTGGCTGCCATGCGCACGAGGGACCCAAGTGAGCGCAGGCGGCCAGGGGTTGCGGCCCAGAGGGGCTCCCAGGGCCCGTGGCTTTCCTCAGGGCTGGATGTGTGAGGGGTGGGGGTGAGGGCAGCTGGCCCCAGTTCACGGAGGGGGCCAGGGAGCGAAAGCAGCTGCCACCTCAACCAGGCTGCCTTTTGCAGATGGGCTTAGACACGGCCTACTGGACGGCCGTGAACCAGCTCTTCCTCTGGGGCAGCCTGGCCATCTACTTCGTCATCACCTTCACCTTGTACAGCGACGGCACCTACCAGATATTCACCTCCTCCTTCCCCTTTGTCGGTAGGTTCAGAAGCTGCAAAGGCACCCCCCCCCCTCTCAGTGCCCATTGGGTCCTCCCCGTCCCTGCAGGAAGCGGCTTCCCTCTTGGAGGGGGGTGGGGTGTTAGCCTCAGGAGCAGGGCTGTACCACGGGGGGCGGGGGGTGACACAGCGCCTGCCTTCCCAGGGTTGCCTACATTTGCCTGAACCCCGGGCTAAGCAGGGGCGCCACAGCCCAGCAGGGCAACTGCTGTCCGTCTCTCCCCTCCCAGGCACCGCCCGGAACATCCTCAACCAGCCCAAGGTGTGGCTCTCCATCTGCCTCTGCGTGAGTCTCTGCGTCCTGCCGGTCGTCGCCTTCCGGTTCCTGAAGATGCAGCTCATGCCCAGCCTCAGCGATCAGGTACTCCTCCTGGCACGGATTTGGGCAGCCGTTGGGCCTCGGGGTGTCCTGGGCAGGGTCCACCCCATCTTTCCTTCCCCTGGCCTGGGGCCCTGTGCCACTGCCACCCGCCCTGTGCCCAGGCTGGTCTGAGGCTTGCGGCTGGATGCCACGCCTGGACGGCCCTTGTGCAGAAGGTGGGCAGGACAAGGGAGGCCCTGCTTCAACACAGCAACAACTCTCCCAGGTGGCTGGGCTGAGCGGAAGGGACTGGCTCCCCCAAAGGGACTGCCTTGCAAGAGGAGCTAGCAACCTCGGTTTCTGCCCTGCCCAAAAAGCAGCTGCTGGCCACGGCCACCAGCCCCCTCCTCCTCTAGGGGTGGGCTTGCAGAGGGATCATCCGGAGGCTCCTTAAGGGCCCAATTAAGAGGCAACCGGGGTGGCTATCATGTGGCCATGCTGCCCCCTAGTGGTCATGCGGGGCACTTTGCCAGCCCAGACAGGTACAGCTGGTTCCGTGGGTGCTGCCCTCCACTTGGGGGAGAGCCCCAGGTTCTCCATTGATCAGCAGGGCAGGTGGGGAGGGATAACAGGCATTGGCCTCAGAACTTGGGAGGGCGGGAAAGAGCTGGCTTTTATGGGAGCCTTAAGTAATTGCCCTGGGAAGCAAAAGAAAAGGAAGTGAAACACACACACACACACACACACCCCTGCACAAGAATGAAACCAGTATGACTTCAGGAAGAGAGAGAACCAGTATGAAAAACCCCTCCTCACCCCCCACCCACCCCCCACCCCCAATGAAGGGAAAGTGATGTAGTTGCTCCAAATCCATCAGTGGAGAGCCAGAGAAGGAGGGCCTGGCGTGTGGTAGAGGAAGCCCTCCCCCCCCCCCCCCCCCAAGGCTTGTGGCTGAAGGATGGAAGGGAGAGTCAGAGGAAAAAGGAAGGCTGGGTAAAGAGATACAGATGGCGGAGAGAAAGACGAAGGAAGGAAAGTCAAGACAACCCAGAGCTAATCTTAGTGAGCAGGAAGTCAGCCAGGGTGGAGACAACGGAGAAGCCACAGCTGGGCTGCAGGTACAGCTGGCATAACCGGAGCGGCTGCGCAACCCGTTGAAGGTGTGCCAAGGCTGCCCTGTGCTTGGCGATGGAGGGGCGGCTCTCCCTGTTCCCTTCTCAAGGGGCAAGAGTGGAACCAGGCTCCAGGGTCGAATGGGCCTGGAAAAGAGTTTGGCAGAGCCCCCATCAAACGGGAGGAGAGGTGCCTGTCGTAATTTAATTTAATTTAATTTAATTTATTTCGATTTATAGAACCGCCCTTCTCCATCGAAATGGACCCAGGCCGGTGCACAGGAAGTTAAAATCAATAAATAACAATAAATACAGAGTAACTAAAATAGATTAAACTAAAAAACCTAAAACATCCCATTAACATTCTAAAATACATTTACTCATTGGCTAAGCTAGACCAGCTTTATGGAAAAGATACGTCTTAAGTGAGCGGCGAAAGAGGGGAAGGTCTGTGATAGTCCGAAGTTCGGGGGGTTGGTCGTTCCAGAGGGATGGCCCAGCCACTGAGAAGGCCCTCCCCCTGGGCACCGCTAGCTGGCATTGAACGGCGGATGGTACCCTGAGGAGGCCCTCCCTATGGGAGCGGATCGGACGGAGGGAGGTATGCGGCAGGAGACGGTCCTGCAAATAACTAGGCCCCCCCACAAATAACTAGGCCCCGTGCCATGGAGCGATTTAAAGATGGCAACAAGCACCTTGAAGCGCACCCGGAAGGCCACCGGTAAAACCCACAAGGGCAGCAGGGCAAGGGGGCACCATGCCAACTTTCCCTCCCCGGCTGGTCACGTACACGGTGGGCGTGTGAACGTGGATTCTCCCTTGGAAAAGGCGAAGGGCGACTTCCTGTAGGGAGTGGAGGGTCTGGGGCAGAAGGAAGAGACGGAAGCCATGGGAGGGAAGCGAAAGGCCAAAGGCCTTGAGGACCAAAATCCCGGAGGGCCTGAGCCCCCAGGGGCCCCTGCAGATGCCGCCTCTGTCTCGAGAGGAGAGAAAGGAAGCCGATGATGGAGCCGTCTTGCAAAAGCTGGGAGAAAGATGGTGGGGGGTCTGAAAGGGGAAGAAGTGAACCTGGGGATGGGGGGGCCCTTAGAGCACCAGCCTCTGCCCACGGGGGGGGGGGGGGCAGGGAGAGGAGCTACAGGAAAGTCTTCTGGAGGGAGAAGGGGGGGGGGCAGAACCAGAGGAGATGCTCAGGAATGAAGAGGTGCCAGGCAAGAGTTGGGGGGGGGGGAGAAGGTGGGAGGAGCCCCCGGAGACAATGAAGACCCTAAAGGGGAAAGGGGGGGGGCTGAAAGGACGCAGGGAGGCTTTGCCGGGAGGGGAAGCTTGGCCAGGGGGCCCATTTCCCTCCCAGCCTTGCTTGCCCCCAAAGGGCCCTGCCTGATGGGAATGCAGAGCCCCCCACCCCATGCCGCATGGCCGGTGGCACACTGGGCACTCTGGCCCATCAGAGGGGGGTCCCCTCAGAAGCTGGGGGGGGGAGGGGAGGCTCAAATTGCCCAGAGCCCCACAGGTGCCATGGAGTCCAGGGTGTCTATTTTCCCAGGACCCCCCCCCCGCCCCTCCCTCCCTCTCAGCCGGCCTCTCCTCCTCCTCCTCCTTCTCTCGCGCAGGTGGTGCGCAAAGTGAGGCAACTCCGCAAAGCGCCCGGGCCGCCCGCCCTGAAGCGCTACCTGCAGCGCAGCGCCTCCCGCCGCTCCGGCTACGCCTTCTCGCACCAGCAGGGCTTCGGGGACCTCATCACCTCCGGCCGGAACATGCGGCTCAAGTCCATCGCCGCCGCCCCGGGCGCCCCCTCGCCCTACGCCCAGAAGTACCGGCCGCGGCAGGAGAAGAGGGAGGGCGGCGCTTCCTAGCCCTCCCCGGCGGCCTCGAGGACCCGCGTTTTGGCCGGCGGAGACGGCGCTTGGGCGGACGGCCTTTCAGAAGCGGCGTGTGACCACAAGGCTTGGCTGGGGAGGGGGCTTCTGGCAGCCCTCGACGCTTCCCAGGATTCCAGCTCATCCCGGGCGGCTCTCCTGAAGTCTCCCGCTGCTTCGGAGGGCTTCCCGTGCAGAGGAGGGGGGGTCGGCTGGAAGGGGCCCTGCCTGAGCTGAGACCCCGGGAAGGCCGGGGCCCCCGCCCCCTCTGCAGCCCAGGAGGAGGAGGGGGGGGCGGTTCGTGTTGCGCGCACTGCCCGAAGGAAGATGCTGCCTCCCTCGCGGAGAGCCTGGGCTTCTCGGGATCCAAGCAGAGGGGGCAGCCTGGGGGGCTCCTGGCTGAGGGACAGGGGGAGCCCCAGAACAAGCTGGGAGGGGGTGCGCAACTGCTCTGGATGCATCACCTGCCGGTCAAGCGGGGAAGGGACCCTGGAGCCCTCCTCTTCCCTGCTCCTGTGCTGGATGTGTGGCTTCCCCCTTGAGCCTTGGGGGGGGGGGGGAGAAAGAGGCACCCGCCACCACTTGCACCCAAGGCTGCCTTCTGAGATCTGTTCACCCGTCTGCGGAAGAGGCCGGCCCCCTGCTGGCTCTGCACTGCTGTGCCCAACGGCCCATCTGGGCTGGGGGGGGCTTGAAGGTTGGCGCCTCAACGCTGAATAAAACGAGGCCAGAAATGCTCTTGTGGGGTTCTGGCATCTTTAGGCCCTCAAAAGTAGAGGGCCATGACTGGCGGGGGGGGGGGCACTGGTAAAGGAGCCCCATCTTCTGGGTTCCAGCGATGCCCAGCCAGGGGAAGCTCCTCCACTCCTGGCAATCTCCCCTCCCCCCTTGGCCCTCGCTTTCAGCCAAGGCCTCCTGTGGCCTTAGTTGACCAGGCCACTCGGAAGAAAGACACCCTGCCTTTGGGGGGCATCCCTGGGGAGCTGCCGTGGGGTGGAAGTTGCCAGAAAATCTTGTCCCACAATGTTCCCCTGCTAAGGTGCCTTTTGGCCGCCAGCATTTCTGCTTAATTCTTAGAAGGTATTGCTTTATCCAAAATTATTGCATAAGATGGTTATGGAAATTACGGTCAGCCAGGATTAGCGAATGGAAGGGATATTATGCCAGTAAAATCTAAATCCAGTGTTGTAATTTTTTTACACCCGTATGTTTATGCACACAGCAATTGAGGCTTCCTGAGGGTAATATATTTATAATGTTCAGCTTTAAAGAAAAATAAAGAATATAAGGGAAGTCTCTGTTATTTATTTGACACATCTCCAGATAATTGGGAGCTTTCTCACAAAAAGATCTCTCGGTGTATTTGAAAATAAAACAAAACCACCCCAACCACCCTCTGCATATTTCTATTCCAAAGGGGATCCTGGCGTCTCTAAAGGCAAAAGTTGCGCCTGAGGAGCTGCATGCTTTGACAGGGGCCGGTGGGGGGCTTCCCTCCCTCTGGTCTATTTTTACTCCGTCACTTTTAGTCATTCGGAAAAAATCAGCTCTTTGTGGAGCAGCAAAATTGACCCGGCAGGCAGTTAAATCTTTGCTGTCTGAAGACACCAGACGGAGCGGGGAGCGTGTGTGTGTGTGTGTGTGTGTGTGTGTGTGTGTGTGTGTGTGTGTGTGTGTGTGTGTGTGGTGCATTGGAGAACAGCTGCAGCTGCTGCTCCCTCGCATTCATCCGCATGGCAGGAGCAGAGAGGCAGTGCCAGGGCTGGGGGGTCCCAGGGCGCCTGCCTCGTGCCAGCCCTGGCGGCTGAGAGTGGCTGGGAGATGGGCCGCATTCCTAGGACACCCTTAGCCTCTACTGTGGCTCATGTGGCTCCCCTCCCCCCCAAAAGCAGACGTGTGTGGCCTGCTTATTTTCACAACCCCAGGCTGGCTCCTGGTGACCCCCTTGTTCCTTTCTGGGCGACTTTGCCAGATCTGGCTCTGCAGGCACTGATCCTGAGCTCAGCTCTGCTTGTCCCTCGAAGGGAACAAAGGGGATTTGGTTCAGACAATTGTGGCTTGCTCTATAAGCCACATCTGGCCAGGTTTCTACTAAGACCAGCCAGGGATTGGAGCAGAATAACACAGTTGGAAGGGACCCTGGAGGTCTTCTAGTCCAACCCCCTGCTCAAGGAAGAGATTCTATACCGTTCTGGACAAACGGCTGCCAATCTCTTCTTGAAAACCTCCAGTGTCCGAGCCCCCACAACCCCTGGAGGAAAGCTGCTCCACTGCTTAATTGTCCTCACCGTCTGGAAGTTTCTCCTTAACTCCAGGTTGCTTCTGCCCTTGATTAGTTTCCCTCTGTTGTTCCTTGTCTTGCCTTCTGGTGCTTTGGGAGTTGAGCGTCCTGTGCCACCTCAGGTTGCATGTGCATTGAGAGTGCATTTGCACACACCTCTCCCCCCTCTGCCACTCATTCCAGCAGAGCCACTAAGGCTACAGACCCTCCCTTGGCCCAAAGGGGGCATTTCTCCCCCCCACCCCTCCGTTTCTGAAGAGCCCAGGGACCCCTGGCTGGGCTGCAAGGAGGGTGGGGCTGTGGGGTCCCTTCAAATGCCTTTTATGCTCCTTTAAAGAATCTGGTGGCTTTTTAATCAGCTGACAAAGTTTACGGCTGCTTGTTCCGAGGGCTCAAATCCCTTAAAATAGTGCTGTGTTTTCCCTCTTGTTGGAAGTTAGGCACTATTATTAGATCCGGAGAGTAAATCTTTTGGCAGCCTGACTGCTGGGTGAGGAGCACGCCAAGCATGCGGCTGTGTTTTTTTTAAGGCTTTAAATATCAGCTGATGCTTTGGGTCTCCAGTTGCAGAGCTGTGAGTTGTTGTGAGTCACAATCCCAAAGCTTCAGAATCTTCTTGGAAGTCTCTGACTGGGGGGGAGGGGGGGGGATGAGGGCATGCCTTCCTTATGGAGGGGACAGCAGATGAGAGGGGGGGGAGGCTACGACCCCCACCTGTCAGAGGAAAAGCTTTGGCTGTCTCCTACCATCTGGGAGCACCTCCTCAGGAGCGCCCAAGAGCAAAAGCAGCTGGTCAGGAGAAGCTGCCACTTCCTGAGCCCACAGAGGAGACCCAGGCCTGCAAGGAACACCAGCCCCAAAGGGATTGGCAGGTGCTGGGCACGTTGGAGGAGAGGGTGAGAGGGTGGCATGTGCCAGGGAGGAGCTGTTGAAGAGCCACGGCCAACGCTGCTTCTGCCCAGATGGGTCTGAGGCCGTAGGGGGAGGCAGCTGGGGCTTCTGTCCGGGGCTCGGAGCTCCAACCTGTCCCTAACTAGAGGAAGGGATAGGAGAGACGCTTGGCAAGTCTGCAAACACAAAAAGGGGGTGGGAGGTTCAGAACCCCCCCCTCCCTTTCTTGCATTCTGGGAAGCCCCTCTGCCCTTTAAAAGCTGGAAACAGGGAAGGTGGAGGCACGAGGGGGCTTCAGTGCCAGGGAAGGCAAGCAGGAGTTGCATTTGTAACGGGGGGTTTCTGTACCCAAAGAAGGATCATCAGTAGTTTCACTGCAGCTTGGAGGGAACCATCAAAGGGGGTGGACAGTGGGCACAGAAGGGGTCCGGGGGTCCTTGTGGATCCCACATTAAATAAGAGGCCTCTGCTAAAGAAGAGAAGGCTTTGCCTTGAGAGGGCCCTGATTCCAGTCCAAGGGAAGGGGGGGGGTCCTCCTGGGACTCTTCCCCATCAGACCCAGCACAGAGCAAAGGCCAGGCGGAGGGAGTTTGGAGAGAAGAGGGGGAGTCTGGACCCAGCAACTGGAGGGAGGAGGAGGAAGCAGGCATGCCAGCCAGCAGAATGCTGAACAAGACATCTGAAGGAAGATTCTCCCTACACGAGGGAGCAGATTTACTCTCCCTGCCCGCCTGGGAAGGAGCAGCAGAACCCGCCGGCCTTCATGGGAGCTGCTTCCTGATGCTGACACCCAAGTGGACTAGCCCCTTGAAGCCCTCTCCCCCCCTCCCCCCTGTGCTGGTCGGGTGGCTTTGGCCCAAAATACTTTAGCAGATCTTGCAACACGCAGGGGGTGGGACTGGATGACCTCTGGGACCCCCTTCCACCACTGTAAGTCTTTTGGAAGGCCCTGAAGGTCCTGTCCTCCTGTCAATGGGCCTGGGGGAGCCAGAGTGGGGTTTCATTCTTTTGATGGTGTTTGGCTCTCTCTGTCAGTCACCTTGAGTCGCGAGAAGGAGGCGGCAATAGACATTTTCTATGAAGAATAATATTGATGAAACTGCCTGGAGGGTCCATGGAGGCCAGAGGGCGACGGTCTTTCAGGAGGAGAAGAGGCCGCAGGGCGGAGGGTCCGGAGGGTCTCCAGCCGCCACCGGGAGGGGAGAAAGGACCGGGCTCTTTGAGGGGGGGGGAGCGAGGGAGGGTCGGGGCCGAGAGGACATCCGAGCGGTGGGGGGGGGGCGGAGGTGCCTCGGCCCTTCTCCCGCTCAGCCCCCAAGGCAGCCACCGAGCCAAGGGAGCTCTTTACGCCGACAATGCATCCTTCGCATGCCGGGGTGGGGCGCGCCCAGTCCGCCCCTTCTTAGCGCTCTCCTTCCTCCGCCGGAGCCAGCCGCCGCCGCCGCCCAGCCAGAGGATACCCGCGCGGTGAGTGACTCCCGAAGCCCCGCTCGGAGCCCGCAGCAGCCAGGGGAGGAGGAGGAGGACGACGAGGAGGAGAGTAGCGGGGCCCGGGAACGGCCCGGCCAGACCCCCCGGGAAGGGATGGAGGAAGGCACGGGGGGGGGGGGGGCAGCGGGGGGCGGGCCTTGGCGAGAGGGAGCCGCCAAGGCCCTGTATTTAAAATTTAAATACAGAAGTTGAGATTTAATATTCATCTTTACAACTCCAGTGAACATATGCCTACTATACATTCTTACTAGATTGCTTTTCAGTATGTATGGGGGGGGGGGGCGTGGGGGGGGCAGACCCAGCCGGGAGGCGCCCTCCCCTCCCCCACCTTCCCTGGGTGTGGAGGCGGAGCCAGAGCGGCACGTGGAGCCTCCGCACTCCGGCGCAGTCTACCTGGCGGCCTTGGGAGCTTCTGGGCAGGGCGTCGCGGAGGAGCCCGGCCAGCGTCGGTTCCCACAGGCGGCGGCTGGGAGGAAGTGACTCAGGGCCTGCTGAGGCCCCCGGGGCAGCCGGGGCCTTTGATTGCCCTCGTTGCTTAGCCTGATGAGCCACCTTTCCTCCAGGAGGCTTGCGGGGCCCTTCCACGGCCGGCCTTGGGAGGAAAGTCCCCCATTTCCCTCTCGGGGAGCCTGGGCTTTCCCAGCCCTGGAGGACCCCTGGCCTGCCTGGCGGATGAAATTAAACATTTCTCCCTGGATTTGAGGCTGCTGCTTCTAACACCAGTTGGCAGCTGCCAAAGATGCTGTTGTGGACAGCAGATTGGACGTAATCCCCCCCCCCCCTTCCTCGGTCGGAGTGCTGGAGAATTTGGATCAGCAGAGAGCCAGCCACATGAGCCACGGGGCAGTGGGCGTGCGTGACTGGGAACCTGGTCGGTCCAGTGGGGTGAAAGCCAGGCCCCAGGAGGTGCTCAGGGGCAGCTCTGCATCTCCACTGCTTTGGCCCTTTGTGCTTCCCCTCCCACCTCCTCTTTGGCCAGGGAAGAGCTCCTGGCTGGCCGTGGCTGGGGTGGGCAATGGAGCAAAAGGAATCGCCCAGGTGGCTGGCAGCCTCTGGGCTCCACGCAGCCACTGGTCAGCCAAGGGGATGCTCCTCCGTCTCTCTGTCCCAGCCGGAGGGTCTGGGCAGGGGGTGGAGGTCCACGTTGAGAGAGCCAGCAGGGCCTGCACTTCCTCTTGAGGCCCCACTGAGCGACCGGCGTAGCCTCAGGGACACCCCCGGACTAACCTTGGGCCAGCATTGCAGGTCCACCAGCTTCTCACCCTAATCCCAACATTGCCAGGCCTGAATCTGTGTACCCCAGGGAGAAGCCCCCTCCGGGCAAGGGACATGGGGTGTTGAGCAGGCCCCACCTGCCTGGCTTTCCTTCAGAGGAGGCTCCTTCAGGCCTTTGGGGTTTATTCAGCTGGGCCTCCTCTGCTCTCCCCTGTTCAGGCCCCGTCAAGATGGGGGCAAGTTGGGGATCCTGGAAAGTCAGTAAGGAAGCCAAGGAGGAGTCCTCAGTCAACCAGGTGCCGTTCTCTTTGCGCCTTGTGCAATTTGTGAATCGCGGCTCCGGTTTGGGTCTTGGATGGTTGGGCTGGGCAGCCCCGTTCTCTCCTCTCTGTGGGGCCAGCCGTGCTCTCCCCACCCGAGCCTCTTTTGGAGCAGGCGCTTCCTTGCTGGCTGCACAAGGAGGGGCCAGGTGAGTTGAGCTGGCAGGCCGGCCTGAGTGGCGATGGCAGCGAGAGAGGGCAGCTGAGCGCTGGTCTCTCTTTGTGGGATAGCCAAGGTGAGCTTGGGGGTGGATTGGGCCACAAAGGTTGCTCACCTGGGATTCTAGGGGGTTCCTTTACTGATTGTCCCTTTCGTCTTCTGGGCCATTCGGTGTCCCTTGTTTTTATTTATTTATTTATTTTATTACATTTATATCCCGCCCTTCTCCACAGAGGACGTTGTTCACAGGTCTTTAATTCTGCACCTTTCCCCCAGGAGCCTGGCACACCTTTGCCCAAGGATGGACGGTGCCTCGCCTGTAGTTCCTCTGGTGCTAGTGGCATTGTTCGCCACCTTCCCTCTCTCGCTGTTGCGTGGGCATGTCCCAGAATCATCGCGTGATGGAGAGAGTCGATCGTGGTTATCAACTAAGTTGGCAGGTGAAGAACACACCTAACAGAGAGACGGTTCCAGGGCTGCACAGATTTTACTGTCATGTTTTTCCTTTCCGTCTGGATGAAATCTAGGTAGCTGCAACTTATGCCTGTGATTTCTGGTCCGGTTTTCCACCACAGCGGAGAGTAGTGCCCGATCACCTTCCCCAGGCCACCCTTTAGGTGCCTGAATGCTGCCCTCTTTTCTCCAACCGAGCCCCCCCCCAGTCCCTTCAACCCACCGGACCCCCCTCCTCCTTCGGTCTCCCTCCTCCGAGCCCTTCTCCAGCAGCTCAAGGTCTTTCTAGGAGCATTCAGGGCTCTCCCAGGGCACATGGGGAGGAACGATGCCCGCACGTGCCTTTCATCGTCTGTTCTCGCCCAGAGGGGCATCGGCTCTTCTGGCCACTGTCTCAGACTTGCTGGCTCATGTTCAACTTGTGGTCAATGACGGCAGCCAAGGCATTTCCCCCCAGGTGATGCTGCCAAGCCACGAAAGCCCTCCCCGCTTGTATCTTTGCCCGGTGTGTCGTGTTGGGAGAACTGGATTCACCTCGTCACGTGTTCTGCTTGTTGTTGTTGTTGCCACATCCAGGTCCTCCTCTGACGTATCTCTTGCAAGCCACGCGACTCACTGTGTGCCCGTTTTCCTCCTCCCTCCACGAATGCCTTGCATTCCTCTCTGCTAAAGGCCGTCTTGTTCCTCTCGGCTCAGCCCTTCGCCCTGCCCGGATCAGATGCCAGTCTCCTCCGGCCATCCTCCCACTTCTGCGTCATCCATACATTTCATAAGCTGCCCGTCGATTCTGCCATCCAAGTTCCTACCTAAAATGCGGAGTCTTATGGACGCCAGGGTGGATCCTGCAGGGCTCTGCTGGCTACTGCTCTCCGGTTTGAGGTAGAGCAATTAATGCCAACTCCCTGCAACCTCTCTTCCTCACCAGCATCCTGCTTTTCTACCCGGTGTCTTTCCAGGGTTTCAATGTTCGGGACGAGGAGGTTAGGATTAGGATCCTTTTCTCCTTTTGTCAATCTGCTCCGAGGGCCTTCCCAGAGACATGGGCAGAGGTCCTACCAGCTCTTCGGACGGCTCTTGCAGCTCGCTAGGGCAGATTCCATGCAGGCCTGGACAGCCGAAGGCCTTCGTCTTAGTCAGGAGATCTCAACTGTCCCCTGGCCTCCTCTGCTGTGGTCATTTCCAGTCCAGCATCTTCTCATCCCATTTCACTAACCTGATTTGCTCTCTAGAACAGAGGCCAGTAGGAGCTGTCTCTTGGCCAGGAATGGAGTCCAGGGTCTTCCCTTTGCTCTTGACAATGTTGAAGGGCTCTTCTTAGCTGAATGTGAAATTCAATTTCTTTTACTACCGGTTCTGTGGGCGTGGCTTGGTGTGGCTTGGTGGGCGTGGCAGGGGAAGGATACTGCAAAATCTCCATTCCCTCCCCACTCGGGGGCCAGACAGAGGTGGCATTTGTCAGTTCTCCGAACTACTCAAAATTTCTGCCATCGGTTCTCCAGAACTTGTCAGAACCTGCTGGATTTCACGCCTGATCCAGTTCCTTCCTGGCCAATCGGTTACTCGCTGCTGGCCTTTCCTAGTCCTGCTCCCCTGAGTGGCCAGAGGTGCCTTTGAATTCCTGATAAGAAGGTAGCAATCCCACCCCTGCAAAACAGCCTGGCTCTCCAAAGCCCTTGTGGCTTCCGTCAAGGTTGCAGGTTCACTTCCGCAAGGTTCTCACAGAGTCAGGAGTCTGGTTGGACGTGGGAATCCTCACGGGAAACCTGGGCAGGGAATGGCAGGGTCGCCCCTCCCTTCACGGCTTCCCAGGACAACGTGGCTGGACGACACTGGGGCAAGGGGTGGGGTGGGGCGATCGCTGCTTTGGGGGGCGGAGGTTGGAGTGGCTGCTGGGTCTTGGTGCTTCCGGGGGCCTCCGTGCCGTCCCCTTTGCCAGCTTCCCATTTTCCACTCCTGGCACCCAGCTGCCCTTCAAGAGGCCTGGAGGGCATGATTCCTGCTTCCACAGACTGACCACCGAGGACGTCCATTAGCCTCCAGGGGGAGACAGCGCCCCTGCCAGAGCCCCAGCCCTGCCTGTGGTCACCCCCATGCTCTGGGGGATGGGGGGGAATAGATTGCTCAGCTGAGAGCCTGCGGGCAGAGGGTGGAGGGGCAGGCAAAGGCGGCAAACTCTCCTGCAGCTTGGGGGACTTCCCTCCCAGGAGGTTCGAGGGGGCCACGCAGATGACCCCCACCCCATCTTCCGTCTTTCGATTTCATTTATTTAGGAAACGAACCGATGCAGCTGCCTGTCTGTGGCCTGGGCAGTCAGGGTTGACTTTGGTGAGAAGAGTGTAGGGGTATGACACACACACACACAGACACACTTCACAGGCTCCCAGCCCTACTGGCAAAGCCCAGATGTGATGGGAATGGGTGGGGGGGGGCTTTCCTTGTGATGCTGGTGGGTACTTTGTTCTCCCTGAGTCCTTGGCGGAGGCTGGGTGCTGCCCCTTGTGCTTCGGAGTAAAGGCATCACTCCGGCTGGGTTAAGGTTGCGACTCCCCCGTTGTCTCCTCCGGCCACTGGCCAATAGGGTTGCAAGGCAGATTGGGGCCTCCTTCCACGCTGGACGTCCATGAGGGCTAGGAAGCCAGTCCCAGGGTACGGGGGTCAGTTCCTGCCCAGAGGCCCAGTCCTTGCCATTTGCTCTGGTCAGGAGGGGGGGGGAGTCTGCTGCTGGGTCTGGGGCCACAGGAAGGCTGCTGGGAAGGCTGAGAGGAGGATTGGTGGATTTACTGCAGATCTGTTTCCTGGAGGGGGGGGCTCTGTGTCTTTGTTTGCTTCCCCCCAGTATTTTCCTACTACCAAGGATTTACTCGGGGGGGGGGGCTGAGGAGGCTGCCTCTGAACGGGGGGGGGGGGGGAGGATGAGAGTTGCTTGGGGGGAGCTTTTCTGCCCCCCCCTCCTTTGCCAGAGAAGAGGAGGGGCCTCCACACCCTTAGAGTAGCCCCCAAGTAGGAACTGGTGCAAGCAGGTGGGGGTCTCTGGAGCGGGTGCAGGAGGCCCTGATGGGGACCTCCCCCTCCCCCTTCCTGCTGGGCTGCCTTTGGGGCTGAAAAGGCTGTTTTGCTTAGAGAAGGGCTCTGCCCCTCCGGCCCTTCCCTGCCTGCACCCCTCCCCCCATCCAGCCAAGATGCCCGGCTGCTGCCCAGCAGTGACGGCTTGGGATGCGGAGAGGCCTGTTTATTTTGAGGCGGCTGCTCACCAGGAAACGCCAGCCAATCGGGGCCTGCCTTGGCGGCCAGCAGCTGGGCACCGAGCCAAGTCAGCCAATCAGGGCCTGTTGCCAGGCAATAAATGATGCCTTGCCTACCCTTGAAGGATGCCTTCCTGTTGCCCCAGCCAGGGAGGAATGCTGGCTTCCCTCCCTCCCTCCCTTCCATTCCTGGGTTTCTGGCGGCAAATGCCCAACGGAGCCCTCCTGCCCCAGGCTCCCCTGCGCTCCGTGCCAGCTCAGGAGGCGGCGAGAGGCCAGGTCCCCTCCCTGAAGGGCACAGCCTGTCCAGGAGAGGGATTCTCTTTGTTCCCATCCTGCTGGCATCTGCCAGGAGGAAAGTCGCTCTCAGCCCTGGCAACTCCCTTGGCACTTGTGGCCTGGCCTTGCCCATCCCTTCGTCCCATCCGCTCCCACAGAGAGGGACTTCTCCGGGTGCCGTCGGCCAGGCAATGCCGGTTGGCGACACCCAGGGGAAGGGCCTTCTCTGTGGCGGGCCTGGCCCTCTGGAACGACCTACCCCCCCGACCTTCGTACTACCTCGGACCTCCGCCTCTTCCGCCAACGTCTTAAGACGTATTTATTCCAACAAGCCGGCCTAGCATAGCCCCCCGTTTCTGACTTTTTAAAAATAAATTATAATTTGGCAAGGTTTTAACATGGGTTTTAGCACGGATTTAATTAATTTAATATATTTTAATTGATATATATTGTATTTTGTGGTTTTAAATAATGCCTGTGCGCCACCCTGGGTCCTAACAAGAAGAAGGGCGGGGTATAAATTTAATAAAAAAAAAAAAAAAGTGCCCTGCGGCCCGTGAAGCAGAACGTGGCTCCCTTCTGGCCATGCAGTCAATCAAGTCCCTCAGCCCTCTTCCACAGCTGCACAGATGTTTGGATGGGGGGGGGAACGGGGAAGCCCCTGAGGCTGAGTGACTGTGAGGACAAAGCAGTGAGAAGCACACGACCTTGCATGGAACACGGGAGCAGCAACCAAACCAGAGTCTTTGCGGAATTGGGCTTCATTGGGCATTTTAGCTTGTGGGATGGTTTGCAAGGGAGTCGCAAATTCCTTTTCTTACGGACGGCTGATTTGGGCTCAGCGAGACACTGACGAACCAGTTTGTGGCTGTGGCCAGTTGCGATGGCCAACTTCCGCCCACGTATCTTGTGCAGAGATTGGCCAGTTGGCCATCCGTCATGTGGAGCAGGGCATTGCTGACCGATGGTGAGCCAGTGGCAGAGTTGGGCAGGCAGGGTTGATCCAGGAGGGTCTTAGGAGAATTCCTGGTTCCCTTCTCTCTTTCCTGCGATGCCTCCTTCATTCAGCCACGGTCCTAGTAGGGGCTGCTCAGGGTTGCCCCTTGGCCAATGCAGGGGCCTCGGGGTTGGATTTGCATTCGCTGCCTCTCCCCCCCCTCCCGCTGGTGGGGCTGTGACTGTCTTGAGTCATTGGGGGGGGGGGTTTGAATCTTCCGTTCAGGTCTGATTCAGCTGATTGGGAAGATCATTTTAGAAACATCTCTTTGGATCAATTTGATTTCCCAGACTAACTCAGGAAAGCTTCAAAATAGATTTGGTGGCATCCAGTTCAGTGACTCTGTTCAGCTTTCCATTTTGAGACTTGGTGCAAAGAGAAGCTCTAGCCAGCCCTCTCCGAGTGGCTCTTTCAGGGAGGGGGCTTCACTGCAGGGAAGGACGATGTCAGATGTGGAAGGACCTTGAAGGACGTCTAGTCTAACAGCCCGCCCAAGCAGCAAACCCTACACCATCTCTGACAGATGCAAGTCCCGTCTCTTCTGGAAAGCCTCCAGGGATGAAGCTCCCAGAACTTCTGAAGGCAACTTCTGTTCCATCGATTGATTGTTCTCTCTGTCAGGAAATTCCTCCTTATTTCCAGGTTGAATCTCTCCTTGGTCAGTTTCCATCCCTTATTCCTTGTCTGGCGTTTGGGTGTTTGGAAAATAGCTTGACCTCATTCTCTCTGTGGCAGCCCCTCAAATATTGGAAGATGCTATCCTGTCTCTCCTGGTCCTTCTCTTCTCTAGACTACCGTGTTTTCTCGAACACAAGATAGGGTCTTATTTTGGGGGGGAGTTATTATTTTTGAGGTGCAGGAGACAATGAGTGTGGTCACCTCATGGCTGCTACTGTGTTGCAATATTTTAGGGAGGGCTAATTTTAGCACATGCACTCAAAAGCCCGATTGGGCTTATTATCCAGGGAGGTTATTTTCAGGGAAACAGGGTAGCCAGGCCCAGTTCCTGCAACCCTTCCTCGTGTGTTTTAGCCTCCAGTCCCCCAATCATCCTGGTTGCTCTTCTCTGCACTCTTTCTAGAGTCTCCACATCTTTTTTACATCGTGGCGACCAAAACTGGATGCAAGATTCTACGTGTGGTCTTACTAAGGCTTTACAGAGTAGTATTAGTACCTCCCTTGATCTTGATTATATCCCTCTGTTAATGCAGTTTAGGATTGTGTTGGCTTTTTTGGCTGTTGCTGCACAAGGCTGGCTCCTATTTAATTGGCCGTCCATTAAGCCTCCAAGATCCCTCTCAGAGTTACTGAGCGACAGCCCCCCCCCCCCCCAAGGCCTGGAAAGAAAACTAGTGGGGAACTGTGGATGCCTCCACTTAGCGGAAGAGGCTTTCTTCAAAGCCCACCTGCCAAAGAATTTTGACTGGCAGGCTCCAGGAGAGGGGCCTTTTCGGCTGTGGCCCCCACCCTCTGGATTCCCTTCCCACTGGAGGGCTGTCCTCACCTGCCCAGCCTTCTGCAAAAGCCTCCCAGCCTGGCTCTGCCGAGCTGTGCTGTGATGGTGGGTAGATGGCGGGATAGAAGGTTCCTGCCCCCACTTTGCTCATCCTCTTGATTTTAGTCATATAATTTTAATTGTTTTGTCTTTTAAATCTTTTTATCATACCGTAAACTTCCCAGAGTCGCTAATAACACTGAAATGGTGGCCTATCAATTTAATAATCAATAAATAGTGGGCTTTTGAAGCATTCGGTGGGTTCTGCTTCCCTTGGACAACCCAAAGGATCAGCAGCGTTTTCATCTTTTTAAAGAGGCCAGAAATCAGGGGCTCCAGGTGGCTTAGATGTGGGGGCCCTCCAAGGTATCCCAGCTCCCGCTTTCACTCTTCTTGCCCACTGACTTCCCTTCTCCCCCCCCCCCCCCCCCCCCATGAAGCTTCCTAGCCCTCTTCTCAAGCCCAGCACAGCCCAAGAGCTGCTGTGCGTGGATCAGGACGGTCCTGTTCCTGCTTGCTCCCCATCCCCCTCCCCACCCCGAAGGCTCTTGTCCAAAGGCCCCCTTCCCCCACCCCTTGGGAGCAGCCTCTCCCTCCCTCTCTTCCCTGCAGCTCTCTTCGGGTTGACTCGGTCTTTCCTCCTTTCATATTCACCTGCGCTTTGGGCTTCCCAGGTTTGCGTGCACAGCAACGGGGTCCCGGGGGTCCCTTGGAGACTTGGGCGACCCCCCAAGTAATCGGGCCGCCACCTTTCCCGTTCCCGCCCCCTTCGCGCTCCCCCCCCTCCATTCTCCCCCTGGCCCCGTGGGGGCCTCCCCCCTCCCCCCAAAAGGAGGGCCGGCCCCTTGTCCGGGCGAGAGGAGCCCCCGGGGGAGATCCCGAGGGGCTGCGCGGGGCTTGTGGGCAGCGGGGCCGTTTGGGGAGCTCGGGCGCAGCCTCCCCCGCCGCCTCTCCCGGCCAGGCGGCCATCAGTCGCCACATCCTCAGCCGCAGCGTCCGGGCCGCTCCGCTGGCGAGGCTGCGCGGTGGTGGCGGCGGCGGCGGCGGCGGCCGGGCGAGCGGTGGGCCGGGCCGCGACGTCACGGCGGCGGAGGCGGGGGCGGCAGAGCGGGATTGCGCAGCCCCGCCGCATTGCCAGGATGCGAGGCTGAGCCGGCGGGCGGAGGCAGCGGCGGCAGAAGAGCCGGGCGCGGCCGCAGCGGAGGGAGCGCAGCAGGCCGAGGTGAGCGGCGGGCGGCGGGCGGGGGCTCGGGGATGGCTGGCTAGCTGGGGCGGGCGGGGCGGCGCCGGTGGCTGACAGCTGAGCGCTGCGGCTGCGGCCGCCTTTGTGCGCGGCTGCTCAGGGCGTGTCTGCGCCGCCATTGCGGAGCCGGGGTCGGGGGACGGCCGGGCTGTGCGCCGCGCTCCCTGCCGCCCAGACGGAGGAGGAAGAAGATGCTGCGCCGGAGGGAGGGAGGGAGGGAGGGAGCGGCGAAGCTCCGGCAAGAGGCGCTGCTGGGTCGCCCTCGGCCCCGCTCGGCTCCGTCGCCCGCGGAGGGAACCGGCGGCTCCTTCTCCGGGTCCCCGGGCGGCTTGGCCTCGTCAGTCGGCGGCCAGAGCGGGGCTGAGCAGCTCCAGAAGCCGAGGGGAGGGGCGGCCCTCGAGTGGCGAGGCTCGGTGTGCGATGCCTGCAGGGAGCGCGGGGCTAGACTAGATAGCCTCGGGGAGCCCCCAGGCCGGAAAGGCCTCTGCTCCGCGGCCGCAGCGGGCCTGAGCACGGGCGCCGCTTCCTCAGGCTGCCCAGGAAGGGCTTCTGCTTGCGGCTCCTGTGCTGGGCCCACTTCCAGGCCGGGTTCGCGCAACCCAAAACTTCCCCGCGGTTCCCATCCTTTGTCCTGGGAATTGCATCCTTCAGCCAATTCCCGATAGGGCCTCTTCGTTTGGTTAATTTGATTTCCCGAAGTCAGCGCTTAGTTAAGCTTCTCTGAGGAAGAACCAGTTGGGTTTGGTTAGGATGTGGATGGGGGACCACCAGGAGAGGTTTGTGGGTGGCTCTGGCAATGTGAAGGGACAAACCCTCTGGAGGTGGTGACCTCTGTCCTTCCAGCCCAGGAATTCAGGAAGCCTGAGGGAAATTCCCCTTCCAAACCTCTCAGTGTTCAGCGGCTTGTGTGGGCCGAGTGGGCCAGCGAAGGTCCAGTGGGGAGCCCTGAATGGGGCAAGGTGGCCAGCGGTGGCCCTGCTCTCTAATTATGGGGTCACGCTCCCCGCTCTTCCCTGGAGATGCTTCCCAGCCTTTGGAAGCTGCACGCAGAGGGATTCTGGTCCAGAGGAGCCCGCTCCCAAACCCTGCCAGCCCCCCCCCCCATTGGGCAGAGGGTGCCTGCAGGCTTCTGTCTGTGCAAGTGCCAGGCAAGGATGGGGGGGGCTGTGAACCAGCATGGGTCAGGAACTGAATAGCTGTTCCCCATCATCAAGCCCTGTACTTAAACACCCTGGTTGTGCTGCAATGGAGGGATGACAGCCCCAGAAGTGCCATGGCTAGGGCTGATGGGCACTGCCCACCAGCTCCCCTGAAATCCACAGCCGGGCTTCTTGGGGCTCAGCTCAGTTGGCCCCGACTGGGGGCTGCTCTCCACGTTCAGAGAGGCTGTTTCTTGGCCTGCCCCAGATGTGTGTGGCTGCGCCCAGGCCTCTCTGGACTGCCAGGGAGGGCGGAGGGAGGTTGTGCCAGAGGGGCTGCTTGGTGTGGTGCGATCCTTGCATGGATCAGGAAGATTTCGGAGAGCGAGGGGGCTGCAACTGGCCCACCGGCCAACCTTGGAGGCCTGAGCCGGGCCAGGGTTTCTCTGCTGGGGGCTGGGAGGAGAGCCAGGGGAGAGTTGATGCCACTGCATGGCATGAGAACCAAAGCTGGGTCAGCCGTGGCAGGAGGGCCCCAACTGGGCCGGCCTTCCCTGGATTCATTGGTATCTGTGGCACGTCCAGCCTGCGGCCGTTTTGCCGAACCCCACAAGGAGGGGCTGCTCCAGAGCTGGCTGCCCCTCAGAGCCTGCCCTTCCTTGGCACTGGGGAGAGGGACGGGGGAGGCAATCTTGGGGGGGGGGGGAAGGCAGGAGGACAACAACAACAATGCAGCCCATGGCGCCATGATGTTGCTAGGCTGTTGGGGGCGGGGGGGGGGGGGCATTGTGTCATCTTCAGATGGCAGAGCCTGGTCTTGAAAGCTCTCCAGCAGTGGTGGGGGCGGGAGGGGGGGGGCGGGAGAAGATACTTTGACTCTCCTTCCTTGCCTGCCCCCCCCTCCTGCACTGGGAAGAGAGCAAACCCCCCTTCCCTCCTTGGGGAGCCAGCCTTGGTCGGCTGCACCGAAAGAAAGGGGGCCTTGTGGGGAAGGAGCAGCCTTTGCAGGACGGACGTTCCTGGTGGCTGTTCCCCCCCCCCCCCCCCCGCCTAAGCTTTGCACTCTGCACAGGGACAGAATGGGATGCGGGAAGGGTGTGACCCTCCCCAGGGCTCCATTCTGCTTGAAAGGCTCAGATGATGAGGCTTCATCACAGCCCCCCCCCCCCCCTTGCCTCTGCAGCCAGGCCTTTCCCAGCTTGGCCTGGCCGCCTCCCCCTCCCGGTCCTCCTCGGTGGCAGAAGCAGCCAGATGCGCTGAGCTTTCAGAGAGAAGCTGGAGGGGAAAGAGAGGGAGAAGCTGCCATGATGAAGCAGGAGGGGGGGGGCAGGCTGAGGAGCCCTGGGCCCAGATGAGCAGCCAGGGGGCCGGGCGGAGCAGCAGCAGAAGGGAGGGCAAGAGGCAGCAGCCCCCCCACCCACTCCCACCCTGGGAGCCTCCCTGGCTTGCTGTTGGGGCAGGGCTGGAGCGGGATGGGGGAGAAAGGCCTCCCTCTTGGAGCCCCAGCAGAAGCCAAGCGGTGGGGCTAGCACGAGGGGGGGGGCACCCATGGATGCAGAGCTCTCAGCAGCCACCCCCCACATCCCAGCACCCCAGGGAGGAAGCAGGGGGGGGCTCCACGGAAGATATCCTCCGTTTTGCGCTTCTCTGGGGCTTGGGGCTCCTTTCCACAACAGGGAGAGGCGAAAGGGACCCGTTGACCGAGAGGCTAAGAAAACCCCCAGCTCAGAGCCGGCAAATGCCGTGGCAGAGACCATCCGAGCAAGGGCCTGCAGCGGCCAAATCCCGCCCAGCCTGGGCCAGCACAAAGGAAGGGGCAGCCGGCAGAGTTGGGCCGGGGGTGGGAGGGAGGGAGGGAGGGGGCAGCGAATGGAAGGTCGGATTGAGGGAGCAGCCAGCGCCCCACGCAAGCCTTCTTTGCGGAAGGAGCTCTTTGCAGGGGGGCAAAGCGGCTTGGGGTGGGGTGGGGGCTCGGGGGTGTCTGGGCTGTGGCTGGGGTGCGGTGGAGGACCCTCTCTGCACCAGGAGGGGTCTTTTCCTGCCATCCTCTTCCCTGGCATCCACCCCCGCCCCCTTCCCAGGGCAGGTTACCTGTCTGCTCCTGGGCTCCCTCCCTCCCTCCCTCCCTGTAGGGCCCCCCTGCTCTCCAAAGCCCCAGGAAGCAGGAGAAGCAGCCGTGGGTGGGAACGGATCAAGGAGAGAAGCAACGTAGAATGGAGGAGAAGCGTCCTGACAGGGAGGACAGTTAAGCAGGGGAAAGGCTGGCCATGCAGAAGTGGTGGGGGCTCCATCACTGGAGGCTTTTGAGAAGAGGCTGGACGGCCACCTGTCTGAAATGGTAGAGGGTCTCCTGTTTGAGCAGGGGGCTCCTCTAGAAGACCTCCAAGGTCCCTTCCAACTCTATTATTCTTTCCCACTTTGTTTTTCCCTGCTTGAGCTGCAGCCTGGGACTCACCTGAGCCTGATGGTTGGCTGCAGAACTGGGCGAGGCTGGGCTTCCCTCAGCTGTTGTGCAGGAAGGGCCAGGCTGCTCTGCCTGCCTGCCTGCCTGCCTGCCTGGGCGCTTCTGGGTGCAATTCCCTGGTGCCAGGCAGGTGAGCTTTGTAAGTCTGACCAGGTAGCGATGGCGTCTCATTGGCTGGCAGGAAGGGAGCCAAGCGGCCAGAGAGGGTCTTGCATGGATGTCAGGTGGAGTTGAACCCAGGGGGGCTTTTGGACAGGGTCTCCAGGGCACAGAGCTCTTATCCTGGGACTGGGGGGGCCAGCCAAGGGGGTATGAAGCCTGGCGGGGCAGACCTCTCCCTTGTTGCCTTAGAGATCGTGGAAGGAGAAACTCTCTTGGTGACTCATTGATGGAGGATCTGGGGGGGGGGGGGGCAATGCAGGGATCCCGGTCATGCCTCCCTTTTTGAGGCCCTCCTGGGGGAAGGAGGCACGTCTGCTTGTTGGGTTCCTGTCGCTTGAGGTCTCAAGTGGGGGGGGGGTGTCTGGGGGCCACGTGTGCTTGGCCAGTGGGAGCAACAGAGACTCAGGAGGAGACCTGAGGAGGCCCCCACTTGCTCCTGTCCTAAGCGGGCAGAGTGGGAGTCTCGCTGCTCCTGGGCAACCGCTGAGGCCGGCCGCTTTCTAGGGCAGGGAGCTCGGCCAAGCTCCAACTGGGCTTTCTTGGCACCCAGGGCTGCATTTGGAAGGCTCATCCCTCACCCTTACAGGGGCCCTCCTTCCTCACGGAAGCTCCGGAGGAGCAGGAGACCACAGCGAAGCCCCTCTGGATGGGGGAGTCGGTCTTTTCCCTCTTCTTGGGGGGGAAGGAAGGCAGGCCCAGCCCTCCTTGCCTCGGGGCAGCCCTGGCTGTTCCATGGGGCTGCCTGGCCTTTTCCGGGCCAGAGATGGGAAGGCCCAGAGCGGTTTCC
Organism: Rhabdophis nuchalis; assembly: GCA_039707465.1. Taxonomy (NCBI): domain Eukaryota; kingdom Metazoa; phylum Chordata; class Lepidosauria; order Squamata; family Natricidae; genus Rhabdophis; species Rhabdophis nuchalis. The sequence goes on from CM077644.1 coordinate 249,483,603, forward strand.
CCACCGTGTGGGCAGCCAGAGCTGGGGAAGAAGCCGTGGAAGTTGGCCTTGCCAGGCCGAGTCTTAGCAACCGCACAGATTTTCTCCATGGGGGTGTCTGGAAATCCCCCTCCTCCTCTGGCTCCCCAAGGCTGAAGCCCCTCATTTGGGAATGGCAGCCCTGCCCCTGGAGGCGCCTCCCCTTCCCCAAAAGCTGGAGGGGCTTCATCTTGCTGCTCCTGGTTCACAGGGGGCCTCTTTTCTGGCCATGCATTCGTTGGAGATAATCCTTGGTGCTCTCTGAGCTCAGGGGGTTTTTTGCAGACATTTCATAGCCCAACTGGGTAACATCTTCAGTGTTGGAGGGGAGGGAAGGCTGCTGTCCGTTTCTATGCCGAGGACTTGCCCTGTCAGTGTCGGTGGGGCTATTTTCTCCTGGGTGGCTCCTCCCTGGACTCAGGAAGACCAAGCAGGTCAGAGGCCACGACCCCTCCTGACCTGCACTCGACACCCAGACAAGCAGAGAGATTTACACCTGGCAGGAAGCAGCCCTGCAAGCAAGGAACTCAAGCAAGACAGCAGTGAACGGCAGCCTCATCAAAAAGGAAACCCCCAGCAGCCCCTGACAGAGCAGCCAGGGTGCATAAACAGAGGGCCAAGCAGCCCATTCCCCCCTAGCACTGGTGATGGTACCTAGTTGGGTAATGAAACGCCTGCAAGAAAACAAGCTCAGAGAGCAGCCGAACTCACAGAAGCCTTTCTCATAAAACGTGGGAGTTGCAAAAGGAATTAGCCCTCCTCCTCCTCCTCCTCCTCCTCCTCCTCCTCCTCCTCCTCCTCCTCCATCTTTGCCTGCCTTTTGTTTCTCCAGGCTTTTAAAGGGGGTCTCTGTTTTTGAAGGCTCGTGTTTCTGGCAGAACATTTGAGCTGAGGGGGGGGGGGGATTCAGGGGAATTGTTGTTGTTTTGGCAAAGGGTGGGGGGGTTTGGGGGGAGGCGTCATCCCAGGGGCTGCACTGGCAGGAGAGTGGACAACACGGGAGGGGAGTTGTGGATGAGAATCCTGTCCCCAAAGAGGCTCCCCTGCCTCCCATCTCCTCTGGCCAGGAGAATGTCCAGCCTCTGGCCCTTCAGCTTCCCACAGAGGAAGGGAGGGAGGAAGAGCTCCTCCACCAGGGCCTCTTGTGCTCCGTCTGTGTGTGTGTGTGTGTGAGAGAGAGAGAGAGGGAGAGAGAGAGAGAGAGAGAGAGGGAGGGAGAGTGTGTATGTGTGTGCTTGGCCTCTTTTCCTGAACTCTCTCCAAGCCAGCCCCCCCCCCCCCCCCGCTCCTCTGGACTCCAGGATGGGAGGGTCAGGGGGTGGGGGCCTGGGGGGGGTTGTCTTTGGTGAGGAGCAGAGTTGGATGCCGCAGGCAGAGGGCCCTGGTTTTAGGTGGGGGCTCTTAGGTGGCCCTCTTGTCCTGGGGTTGGGGGGGTGTTTTTTGTTTTTTTTTTACAATTTTTATTTTTATTTTTGAACAAACACAAACAAATATAACAAAAAACAAAAAGCATAAACTCCATCTTCCATTACAAATTGTAGAAAATGTGTCAGTTGGTTACAAACTGTGCATCTCTTCCATAGTCATATTCATATCAAATCACATATTTTAGTTCAAATGTATTTATATATATTACAATTCTTATACCTCAACCTTCATTTGACTATCTTGTTTCCAGCCATTGATAAAATTTATTCCAAATTTCATAGAATTGTTCACTGTCTTGCTCTCTAATTTCAAATGTTAATTTACTCATCTCTGCACATTCCATAATTTTATAAATAATTTCTTGCTGTGATGGTAATTTGTCATTTCTCCAATTTTTTGCAAAGACAATTCTGGCGGCTGTCAAAATATTCACAATTAGGTATTTCAAATTTTTGTCGAATGTTTCTAAAGTAAGTCCTAGCAGGAAGAGTTCGGGTTTGAAATCTATATGTTTTCCTGTTATTTTGTCCAACCATGTGTGGATCATACTCCAGTAATTTTTGGCCTCCGAGCAAGTCCACCACATATGGTAGTAAGTACCAGGGGTCTGATGACATTTCCAACATTTTTGAGATTTGTTCTTACTTATTTTTGAGATTCTTGAGGGTGATAAGTGCCACCTGTAGAACATCTTATATAAGTTCTCTTTGTAGGCTGTTGACATCGTCATTTTGTAATTTTGTGTCCACAATTTTTGCCACTTATCTAAGTCGATCCCATGCCCGAAGTTTTCCCCCCATATTATCATTGTTTCTTTCACTTGCTCTTCCTGGAGTTTAAACTCTAATAAGTAGGCATAGAGTTTTTTAATTATTTTTTCATCGACGCCTGTTAATATTTTGTCTAATTCCGTCATTTTCTCATAAAGGGTTGGGGGGGGGGTGTTGATGTGCAGTGGATCCGTTGTGATCCCTCGGCCTTCCTTCTCTTTTCTCCCTGTGGACTCCCCCCCCCTCCCCTTTAACCCTGCTCTCCTTGCAAAGCCTTCCCTCCCTCTGAGCTCAGAGCCCGACTCCTTCAGCCACGCCAAGGGAGGGGAGGGGACCCTGCAAGGAGGGGCTTTCTGTGGGTGGCCCCAGACGGGGCAGCTGGTGGGGGGGGGGCTGAAAGGGCAGGGGGAGGTGGTGGGGAGGGGCTCCAGAGGCCTCTGGCCTTTGCTCACAGAAGAGGGAGCTGCTTTTTCACAAAGACCCACTGAATGGGGGGGGGGGGCTCCTTCCCCTTTCTTTCGGCTTCTGACCCCTCCCAGGCACAGGAGGGCCCCGAGTCCAGCAGGGCAAAGTCTTTAGCCGGCTTCATGGCCAGAGCCGGAGGCAGCTGCGCTCCACAAGGGCAGGACCCTGTGGCTCTGAGGGCTCTGCCCGCTTTCTCCTCCGCATCTGCCCCACCACAGCCGGCCATCTTGGGCCTTCCTGATCAGACACAACCCGGGTTCAGAGGAAGCCCCTGGCTCCTTCCAGAGCTCCGGCCCCTGGGAAGGCCTCAGCCCTCCTTTTTATTGCCTCCATTCATACATTTATAGGCCTCCGAGGTCCCCACCGAGGGACTTTGGGCACCTTCTGCCTGACCCACCCTGGGCGTAACTCAAAAAGAACGTCGTCGTAAAGGCTTTGTGCCATTTGGGGGGTGGATATTTCAGGAGGGGTTTGCCTTTGTCTCTTCCCCAGGGCTGAGAGCGGGAGAGGCAGGTCCGAGGGGAGACAAGTTTTATCCTCCCGGTTGGGGGCGCGAAACCGTTGGTTGCAAACGGTCAGGTGCCACAACCCCCGCAGGCTAGGTGGCCAGGGAGTACAGAGCCAGGGCCTGCGGCTGATGTTTTGCAACGCCAGGTCCGTTGTCAACAAAGCCCTCCTCGTTCATGACCTTGTGTCAGAGGGGGAGCCGGACCTGGTAGGAATTGCGGAGACCTGGTTGGGCCACGAGGGTGGACTTCCCCTCGTTGAAATGTGCCCACCAGGTTACCGCGCTTTTCATCAGCCCCGGGCCCTAGGCAGGGGCGGTGGGGTAGCGGTCATTGTAAAGGAAGGTCTTGAGCCGAGAGAGACCATTGTGCCACAGACTACCGGTTGTGAGTCCCTCTGCATGAAGTGGGGCCTAGGGAGGCAGTTGGGCTTGCTGGTTGTATACCTGGCTCCCCGCTATGTAGCAGCAGCCCTGCCCGAGCTCCTGGAGGTGATCGCTACGGTGGCAGTTGAGACCCCCAGACTTTTAGTCATGGGGGACTTTAATCTGCCATCGGTGGGCGAATCATCCGAGGTAGCTCGGGAGTTCATGGCTTCCATGACGGCCATGGACCTGACCCAACTAATTCAAGGCCCCACCCACGAGGGTGGACATACACCGGATCTCATCTTTGTCTCGGGCCAATGGAAGAGTGATCTGGGTATAGGGGATATAGTCATCACACCCTTGTCATGGTCAGACCACTCACTTCTCCGGCTCGACTTTCCGACCGCTGCTCCCCACCGCGGGGAGGCGGAACCTGAGTCACCAATCTGGTTCCGCCCCAGGCGCCTGATGGACCCTGATGGGTTCCAAACGGCGCTTGGGCCAGTTCCTGTACCCCTGACCCGCGCCCCGATGGAGGACCTCGTGGCCGCATGGAATACTGCGACCACGGGAGCCTTGGATCGGGTCGCGCCCTTGCGGCCTCTCTTGCGGCGGCGAAACACCCTGGCTCCTTGGTTTACCGAGGAGCTGAGGGGGATGAAACGCCGCAAGAGATGCCTAGAGAGAAGATGGAGGTCTACCCGATCTGAATCTGACCGGACACAGGTAAGAGCCCATTTACGGACTTACATTGTGGCGCTGAGAGTGGCCAAACAGCATCATTGTGCTACTCTCATAGCATCCGCAGAAAACCGCCCTGCCGCCCTGTTCAGGGTGACCCGCTCCCTCCTTCAACAGAGGGTGCGGGAAGCCCCGTTACAGGGTAGAGCAGAGGAATTTGTGATTTTTCTGCAGGAGAAAACCGCCCAGATACAGAGTGAGCTAACCCCCATTCATGACCCAGTGGGATGCCACGAGACAGATCTTGCTTGGGAGGAGTTTGACTCCGTTACTTCCGAGGATATGGACAGGTTACGTGGGCGACTGCGAGCCACCACATGTTTATTGGACCCGTGTCCCTCCTGGCTTGTACTGGCATCCTGGGAGGTGACACGAGGCTGGCTCCAAGAGGTTGTCAACGCTTCCTTAAGTGAGGGTTCCTTGCCTGCTTCCCTAAAAGAGGCTATGGTGAGGCCCCTCCTTAAGAAGCCCTCTTTGGATCCAGCTCTATTAAACAACTATCGTCCAGTCTCCAACCTTCCCTTTTTGGCGAAGGGTGTTGAGAGTGTGGTGGCACAACAGTTTCCCCGTCACCTGGAGGAAGTTGATTATCTAGACCCGCGCCAGTCCGGCTTTCGGCCCGGGCATAGCACCGAGACGGCATTGGTCGCGTTGGTCGATGATCTCTGGAGGGCCAGAGATGGGGGTTGTTCCTCCATCCTGGTCCTATTAGACCTCTCGGCGGCTTTCGATACCATCGACCATGGTATCCTATTGCATCGGCTGGGGGGGTTGGGGGTGGGAGGCACCGTTTTACGGTGGTTCTCCTCCTACCTCTCTGGCGATCGCAATTTGTGTTGGCAGGAGAGCAGAGGTCGACCTCGAGACCCCTCACATGTGGGGTGCCTCAGGGGTCGGTCCTCTCGCCTCTCCTGTTCAACACATATATGAAGCCGCTGGGTGAGATCATCCGTGGTTTTGGGGTAGAGTATCATCTCTACGCTGATGATACTCAGCTGTATATATCTACCCCAAACCACCCCAACGATGCCGTAGCGGTGATGTGCCAGTGCCTGGAAGCCGTGCGGATCTGCATGGGAAGTAACGGACTCAGGCTCAACCCGACCAAGACCGAGTGGCTGTGGTTTCCGGCTGCCCGGTTCAACCAGCTGACTCCATCGCTGGCCATAGGGGGCGAACATCTTGCCCCTGTGGATGGGGCGCGCAACTTGGGTGTCCTCCTGGATACCCGGCTGTCCATGGAAGATCAAGTGACAGCCGTGGCCAGGAGGGCGTTTTACCAGGTTCGCCTGGTACGCCAGTTGCGCCCCCTATCGGACCCTTCGCACAGTCACTCATGCTCTCGTGACATCCCGACTGGACTATTGTAACACTCTCTACATGGGGCTCCCCTTGAGGTGCACCCGGAGACTGCAGTTGGTCCAGAATGCAGCCGCGCGAGCAATAATGGGAACCGCTAGGTTCGCCCATGTAACACCGCTCTTGCGCGAGCTGCACTGGCTACCTGTCGTCTTTCAGGTGCGCTTCAAGGTGTTAGTTATCATCTTTAAAGCGCTCCATGGCACGGGACCTAGCTATCTGCGGGATCGGATCCTGCCGCATACTTCCTCACGGCCGATTCGCTCCCACAGAGAGGGACTTCTCCGGGTGCCGTCCACTAGACTTTGTCAGCGGGCGACGCCCAGGGGAAGGGCGCTCTCTGTGGCGGGCCCTGCCCTCTGGAACGACCTCCCCCCCGACATTAGGACCACCACGGACCTCCGCTCCTTCCGTCTGAAATTGAAAACGCACTTTTTCTGCTTGGCCGGCCTAGGGTAGCCTCTCTTCTATAGTTTTATAGGGTTATATGATTTTAGTATATTGGGGAATTTTAGCGCAGGGTTTGATGTTTAATTTGTTTTTATTGAATTATGTGTATTTCTATGTGTATTTATTGTTTTAACTTCCCTGTGCACCGCTCCGAGTCCCCTTGGGGAGAGGGAGCGGTCTAGAAATTAAATTATCTATCTATCTTATCTATCTGAGAGAGAGCGACTGGCGCAGGGTCAGCCAGCTGGGGCCTCAGGCGGGAGAAGGACTCTCCCGGGTCCCAGCCTGATGCCTTCAGCCCCACAACACACTAGCTGGCTCCCTCGACAGCGTTTGTCTGAGTCGGGGCAACCCAGAGTTGTCCAGTCGGCCCTCGCGACTGTCAGGGCAGGGGATGTTCCCAGGGATGGAGCAAGGTGGGGCCCTCTTCCTGGGTCTGGCCCTTGACCTTCAGCCCAGCAACCTCTTTCCAACCGGCCCACCAGCGCCCTGGAGCAGGAAGGCGGAAGCGAAGCCCCCCACCCCCACCTTTCCCTCTCTCTCTCTCTCTCTCTCTCAGGGTTGCAGGAGGGAAGCTTTGACTCTTCCCGTGGCAAAGAGTCCCCCAAGCGCAGTCTGCCTTCCCTGGGGGGCTCCCCCCTCCCGTCCCCTCAACACCACCGAGTGTAACTGAAACACACAAATTGTGCTCCCTCCTGTGGGAATGCCAAGTGAGCAACCACACCAGAGGGCTCCCCAATCTCTTCCTCTCTGGGCTAGGATGGGGTTGCCATCTCACCCATGGCACCAAATGGACCCGCTGGGCCCAAAGAGCCCCTCTGCTCCCCAGCCAGGTCATAAGCCAGAGTCCCCAGAGGAGCCATTGGCACCAGGCAGGTGGGGAGGGGATGCCTAGGCTGCTGGGTGAGGGTCCTGTGTGGAGAGGTGCCTGCAGGATTTCCCCTCTGCAAAGCCCCCGGGAGGGCCTGCTGAGGCGTCCCCTGAGATGTGGCTGGGGGGGGAGGGGGGAGCTGCTGAAAGCTGACTTTGCCCTCAGTGACTCTGGGTGCCTCTTTTGTCTCTGCCAGGTCTTGGGCTGCCCTGAGGAGGCGTCTTCGGCTGGCCCGCTCCGTCCCCCAGGGCCCTTCCATGGGGAGCTTCAATGCCGCAGGTGCCCTGGCGAATGGGACCGAAGATGGATAGCCCCCCCAAGTTGACAGGAGAAACGCTGATCGTTCACCATATTCCGCTGGTGCATTGCCAGGTCCCGGACCGGCAGTGTGGCAGCACCGGCCAGCGCACCAACCCGTTCTTTCCCTCCGACCTTGGGCTCAGACGGACCAGTTCGCTCCCCGAGAGGACCCTCCTGCAGGCAGACTCGCTGGTCTACAGCAGCCTCCTCAGAGCTTCGGACGGGGCTCCAGAAGAGGAGCCCGTGGGTGGGCAGAGCCCTTCTCCCACACTGGCTGCCCCCGCAGCCCCCCGGCGGCAGAACCCCTTCCTGCTGAGGGACGGCGAGGCCTGGGCTGTCTCTGAGGACGACCCGGGGAAGAAGTCCTTCCACCTGCATGATGGCCGGTCCGCCTTCCGCCTGCACGAGCCGGCACTGCCTCCCTTCCACCTGCACGGGAGCAGCCCTGTGGTGAGGCCTTGGGGTGGCAGCCGCCGGGTGGACGTGGTGGAAGGCTGCCCTGGCCTGGCAGCCGATGAGGAGGCTCAGGACAAGGGCCACCTGGCGACAGAATGCATGGAGCTGGATGAGTATAGCTGCCACCGTGGGGACCTCTCCAGCCTCTCCCTGGAGCAGGAGTGGGCCAGCGAGTCAGACGACCTGATGAACCACCCGGAGGCCGTCCGCAGCCGGGCGTGCAGCTGCTCCAACTCCGAACTGCAGCGCTGCCGGTGCTACAGCCTCTCGAGCCAGTCGGAGCCCCTGGACCAGCAGATGGGCTACGTCAGCGACTCCTCCTGCAACAGCTCCGATGGCATCCTGGTCAACTTCAGCACCCTCTACCAGAGGCGCCACGGCCACCCGCACACCAACCTGAACTCGGGGCCCTTGTCTTGCGACTCCTCTTCAGGCAGCCAGTCAGACATGGCCGCCTTTTACCTCGACCTGCACTCCTCGTCACAGGAGGAGTCGAAGATGCCCGGAGAGCTGCAGGATCTGGAGGGGCCGGGGAAGTCCTGCGGGTGCCACCACCCTTCTTCCCCTGTCCTGGATGCCAACTGCAACTCCTACCCACCGCTCTGCGATCCGTGCCCGTCCGATGGCTCTGACCTGACCGCCTGCTTTCAAAGCCAGGCGCGGCTTGTGGTGGCCACCCAGAACTACTACAAGCTGGTGACGTGCGACTTGTCCTCCCAGTCCTCCCCCAGCCCTCCTGGCTCTTCCATCACCAGCTGCTCCGAGGAGCAGGCCAGGAGCAGCCCCCTCCAGCCCACCGAGTATTACCTCTTCCAGAGACCCGGGGAGAGTGACACGGAGGACTCCCGGGATGAGTCGCAGGAGGAGTCGGAGAGGAACAACGCCATCGAAGGACAAGTCTACGTCAACGTCTCCCCGCCCAGCCTGGCGGGAGGCAGGCAGCGCTCACGGAGCTACGACCGCCACCTGGACCGCAGCCCCTCCAGCCGGCTGGGTTCCCTGGAGCGCATGCTGAGCTGTCCGGTCAAGCTGAGCGACAGCCCCTCCTTGGCCCTCCAGAGCTCCCCTCCCAAGCGGGTCACCTCCTTTGCAGAGCTGGCCAAGGGCCGGAAGAAGAACGGCTCCTCGCCACCCATTCGGACCAGCCGGGACTCGTCCCTGGAGTTCTCGCCCATCCCCGAGGGCCAGAGGGACAGCTCCGTCTTCCTGGAGAGCCAGAGCCTCCCACCCCTGCCCTTGGCACGCTCCGAAGGCGAAGACGCCAGAAGAGCCCTCGGCTTTAGGGAGGTGCCCACCTGTGGGCAAGAGGGGGACGAACAGCTCTTTTTCTCTGCGGTGTCAGAGGTGGGGGCCGGTGGCAGCAGCATCTTTGGCCAGAAGGACATTCGAGCCCGAGCTGATGGTAAGCCCCCCGCCCTGCCCCCGAATGCCCAGTGGCCTCTTTCTCACAGCCGGTTGAGGGGAAATGAGGGGGGTTTTGGCCAGGTGTCAGGTCTGCTTCACCGATTACCAAGAAAGAAACCTCTCGATTACATTATTAGTGGCATTAAAAGTACTTTTACTGGCTAAGGAATGAATAGCATAGATGCTAAGCAAGGTCTGAAGCATTTAGGCGCGAAAGCACACATATCAATATATGTCCAACCCCCTTCCCCCCAATAACCCCCTTCCATGGTCCAATGTGTAAAGCCCCTAGGAGTCACGTGGCTTCATCTTCAAAAGCATCGTCAGGTTGGCATGTAAGACCGTTGACCTTGACCATAAGATGACCCAAGCACCGGTACGCGCGATAGATGGTAACAGTAGATGGCACCAGAGTATTTCCTTCTGCAACTCACCCTCCTGCACCGTACAGTCCCAAACCCAATGCAAAGCCCCCCCCCCCCCCGTTTCATATGGCAGCCAGAGCGAAGAGGGAAGCGAAGGCTGACACCAGGAGAAACCCCTCTATTCATAAACTGCCCCCAAATCCTTATTAGTTGGGGCCCAGAAGTATCCGCTGGCTGTTGGCAGGGAGGAGCGTGGAAACTGCTGCAGGGACTGATGACCGGCTGCCTTGTCCAGGGCTCATCCTGGGGCACTCTGCATTGCAGCCACAGCCACCAAGCTTAGATGGGCTTTTAGATCAATGAGGACAAACCCTTTGGAGTGTCAACAATTGAGAAAACGCCTCCTGCGACTGTGTGTCATCCCCCCTCCCACCTTGGACAAAAGGGGCCTCTCCGGATGTTCCTGTCCTCTGGATCCCCCCCCCCCCGACCCTCTGAAGCCTCCCCAGGGGGCTGAGCTGCCACGGGGCCTGGGAAGCGTCAGAAAGTCATATGAGAACCCTTGCGCCACTGTTGGATGAGAGCAAGACCTTCTCCTAGGACTTCCAGAGGGATCAGAGGCCGAGCGTGTCACCCAAAATGGCCCCGTGTGTGTCAGCTGTCCCAGCCGCATCCTAAATTCACCATCCTTGTTCTGGATCCTAAAGGAGGAGGGTGGCGATGCTTCCATAGCTCTTTAGTGTGGCTGGTTCGATCGGTTGGATTCCTTGGGCAGGAAAACTGCTTCCACCTTGCAGTTGAGGGAATGGAGGCTGAGGGTCCCACTCCACCCCTCAGCCACCGTCCCACCCGGGCCAAAGGCTCCTGAACTGCAGCCCGATGCACCTTCTTTGGTGTCTTGGGACAGTCTGGAGAGGAGAACCTGCGCTTGGTCTCCAGCCAAAGCACTTTCCCAGCCCCTCCTCAGCCATCGCCCTCTCGTGTCTGCCTGGGGCCTGTCAGGGAGGGGATGGAAGAGGAAAGCGTAGACGGCGGCTGTGAGCTTTGTGGGCAACCGAGGGAGACCCCATGGCCACAACTGTGAGCGCTGGTTGTCCTTAAGGGGTGGCTGGACAAAGAGATGCTCTGCAGCCGTGTAGGGCAGGGGTCCCCAACCTTTTTTGCACCAGGGACCGGTTTCATTTTAAAGAAAATTCTGCGGACCGGCTGGCCTAGAGGACGAGGGGGGAAGGGGAACAGGCGGCGCATGCGCACATGGGGGGGGGGGAGTCGGCTCACTTGGCCCTCTAGGGCAGTGGTGAGCAAACTTATTAGTCAATAGAGCCAAATATCAACAGTACCACTACTGAAATTTCTTTTGAGAGCCAAAAGGTGTGGCCTGTTTTGTTTTGTCATGTGACCCGGTGGGCGTGGCCAACTTGGAAAATGTGGTGAAACTCAACAGTCTTGCTTAGCAACCAAAATTTTGGGCTCAATTGTGGTCATAAGTTCTTTCTTTCTTTCTTTCTTTCTTTCTTTCTTTCTTTCTTTCTTTCTTTCTTTCTTTCTTTCTTTCTTTCTTTCTTTCTTCCATTTCTGGCTGGTCTTTGGTCTTCTGAAGATGGTAAAAATGGATTAATGGGCACGGTATATATAAAGGCAGCCCATGACTCTTTGGGATGCTGGTTTGAATCCAGGAAATGACTCAGAGGATGTGATTCCTTTGAAATGACCACTGGGAGAAAAATAGATCTTTAACCTGGTTAACCAAACAGGTAGCTTGAGGTGGAAGGAAATAGGAAAATAGATTTCTTCCTTTCCTTTCCTTTCCTTCCTTCCATTGCCTCCCTCCCCTTCCTCCCTTCTTTCCTTCCCTCCCTCCTACCCTTTTTCCCTCTTTCTTTTTCTTTCTTTCTTTCCTTCCTTTCCTTCCTTCTTTCACCCCTCCCTTCCTCCCCCCTCCCCCTTCTTTCCTTCACTCCCTCCCTCCCTCCCACCCTCCATTCATCTTTCTTTTTCTATTTTTCTTTCTTTCTCTTTCTCTGTTTTTTTGTCTCTCTCTCTCTCTGTATCTGTCTCTCTCCTCCCTCCACCCACCTCTGTCACTCTGTGTGTGTGTGTCTGTTTCTCTCTCTCTTTCTGTCTCTCTAAGTCGGCCTCTCTGTGTGTCTGTCATTCTCTCCCTCCCCCCCCCCAGGGAAGCAGCAGAGGAGTTTGCTGCCGAGGTTATCCCGCAGCGGGCGGGCGAAGGACCCGAGCTCCGTCCGGGCGCCTCACGGGGCTGGAAGGGAGGTGGGCGTGTGGCGCCCGGATGGCTTTGGCAGCACCTTAAGGTAGCCGCAGCTTGAGTCCTTCGCCCGCGCGCTGCGGGATAACCTCCCCAGCCGACATACCGGCCCCTCCAGGAAGCCCCGGAAAGTGCATTGGGCCGTCGGAAGGAGCTGGTGGAGGCGCGCTCGGCCATCCTCTGCCCAGGGGGCTGCTCCCTCCTCCTCGTTGGCCCTGCGGCCCGGTTCCTATGAAGCCGCGGACCGGCACCGGTCCACGGACCGGGGGTTGGGGACCCCTGGTGTAGGGTATGCCATTTAATACGGTGAAAATTAAGTTTTGCATTTTATTTTCAGTGATGGGTTCTAACAATATGTGTTTTTACATCGAAAATTCAAATCTGCTATTATTTTTGCAATTGCACAATGTTTAGCTTGGTATGGTAAATCCACGTCTGATCATTATATCCGACAAGTACTAACTTTATTTTCTCAAAATTACACCTTGTTCTACAAAAATTAAAAGTTTTTTTCCTGCATGAACCTCATCTGGCTAAACCAAAAAATAATCCATGCAACCATGAACTAACATCAGAGAGCAAATTATCAGAGTTACAAAAACATTTGAGTGAGTTTCATGGAGCCTTGTTGTGATTCCTTCTTCAACCTTGGCCTCTGATCTAACCCTCACGTGTCTGGCCCTTTCTTCCTCCCATCTCTCTTTTGATTGGGCCTGAGGGGGCCACCGTGGGACTCCCATTGGTTCCTCAAGGTACTTCTTTATCTCTCTACAGTGAGGTTGCAGGGCCCACGTGCCCCTTCAGTCCGGCCAGCCAGCTCCAGCGGAGTGAATGCTCTGCCGTTGATTCAGGGCGTTTTTCTTGCACGTGCTGAAGGATCTCCCGGGGTGTCATCGTCTGCACTCCTCAAATCAGTGGCCTTTTCCCTTGAACGTCCTCTGGACGCATGAGTGACCGGATGACTATGTCACTGAACGCGTATCATGCTGAGGCTGAATGGCTGGCAAAACAGCATCTCCTACAGCCGCCTTGTGCAGTTCTGACTGGCTGCAGCTGGAACAGGACCTGGCGCAGGACTCTGAGGTTGAACCAGCAGGAGGAGGAGGAGGAGGACACACCAATGATGTACCCCAGAAAAAGTTTTACTGGTTTTTACAAATTTTTTAAGGTAGGGTAGGGGTAGGGTAAAATACAAAAATATTTTGAGAACTTTCACGTCGAGGTCGTCGGCCCCTCCGAGGCTTCATAATAAGACATTGATAATACATTTTCCAATAATACTGCAAGGTGAAAACAAATGCATACATCATAAATTCTAAATTCTATGCTGGCAATCGTGTACAAACATCCAGATAAAAAGTTATACTGTATTAATAAAAAGTAAAGTCATTTTTTAGACCTAAGCCTCTTGGCAATTGTATCTTCTTGTTCTCCTTCCTGGCCCCCAGCGGGCGGGGCCGTGGCCCCCTCCGTCCCCCCTGTATCTTCCCCCAGGATAGAGGAATGTTTTTTAAGAAAGGCTTCCGCCTCAACAACTGTTTTAATCCTTACTCTTCCTTCATCCCAGAACACCAGCATCCCTTCTGGCATCGCCCACTTAAACCAAATCCCGTGGTTAAATAACTTTTTAAATAAGAAGGAATACCTCCTTCTCATCTCTCTAATCTTTTTTGGGATCTGTTTCAAGATGGCGACTTCCTTTTGTTGGTAAATTAAAGGCCTGTCTCTTTGCGCCTTCAAAATTCCCTCTCTGGTCGACCTTCTAACAAATTTAATATGTATCTCTCTGGGTACTTCATTTAACCTGGCATATGTTGCATTAATTCTATAGACTAGGTCAATGTCCCCCCTGATCTCCTCTTTAGGTTTATGTAAATAGTCTGCTAAAATTGTACTCATGAGATCAGGAAGGCATTCACCAGTTTCCTCCAAAATATTCTGAAACCTTAAAAAATATGACATTCTTTCAAAATCCATCCTAGACATATGACCAGACAAATCTGCAATTTCAGTGTTGACATTTTTAAGTTCTCCCTTCGCCCCAGCAAACCCCACTTCCAGCTCCTCGGTCTTCTGCGTGTTCTCCATCAATTTTTTGTGTGTTTCCAAAAGTTCAAGCTTAGAGCTACACTGGTCTCTCCTCATTGCTTTAATTTCCAGCACCAAGGAGTTTAATGCTTCCTCCATCGCCGTCATTCTTTGTTCCAGTCCCGAATTCTCTGGTTGTTTTGAAGCCATGATAAGCTATTATAATCAGTGCCACTAAAATGGCGTTTTTTGGGTGCAGCTGCTGGAGCCAGTCAGGAGGGAAAAAAAGTTCAACTCAGAGTTGTAACAAGCTGTAGAGGCCAGAGAAGAAACAGTTCCACAGTCAATTGTTAAAAAAAGAGAAGGTATTCCAGGGAAGGAACCAGTTATTCCCAAAAAAAATTTCCCATTAGTAAAGAGAGACAGTCCAAATTACAAAGAAATGTTGGTGATTTTCCATAAAAAAATAGTCATTCAGGAACAAAGGGGAGCCATCTTCCACCGCCCAGCCAGGCAGCCAGCAGGAGAGAGTAAAAAAAGAAATTGTTTCAATAAAGCCGGACTTAGATACATTGTATAGAAACAAGCCGCAAATCACTTTCACTCGTTCCGCAAAAGTCCGGATGAGAAATATCCGCTTCCTCGCAACGAGGAGCCATTTCTAAACGCCGCTGTTATAAATCCGAGGGGTTTTTTGACAAACACCCCCCTCCACGTCTCTTCCAGTCCAAGCCGCCAGCAAAAAAAAGTTTTAAAGTCACTTACTCTCCACCCTGCATCTCAAGCCCCGGCAAAGCCATCCGACCTGAGCGCTCCGTTCTCTCCGAATCCATTATTTACTGCCGTCCTCCGTTGGCGAAGGGAACCAAGCCCCCCGCAGCATGTCTTCTTCCACCTGGACCGAAGACAAGGACTGTTCCTCCAGCTGCCGCCAGCAGAACCAGTCCAGGCAAGCCAGCCCTACGGAAGGTACCCCCCAAAAAGAAAAAGGGGGGGCACCCCGCCCCGTTAGGGGCAGGAAAAAGAATAAAACGGCAGACGAACCCCAAGGTTCATCCGTCGCCGCCAGAAGCCGGAACAGGAAGTCGATGTACCCCAACTCTTAAGTTTTGGGGAGTTTTGTTTTGAAACCCATATTCGACAACGCATATTTGCATATTTGTCAGCCAGTGTGAATGGCTTATGGGGCCAATATCCAGAAGAGCCAGATCTGTTCCCCTGTGTGATCCTACATGCATGCGCTCGATCAGTAGAGAGATCCTTTACAATATTGTCGCTCAGTGAAATGAGAGGCTCACCAATTGAAACTCTGGGGAAGGAAGGATCAACGTTGCAATGTGTAGCATGTTGACAACTTTACATGCTCATTTGTTGTTAGACAAGGACTTCTGATCCAATTTTATGACTTAAGTGTCTTAGGGGCAACTCATTCGTGTGGAGTTCAACACGGCAACCAGATCAACCTCCGGTCAAGCTTGACCTCTACCCAGTGGATGGCACCACCTCCCCATCCAGATGTTAGCATTTGTAGGATCTCCTCCAGTGGCCTTCTGGCCTTTGTCAATGCCTTCCTTCCTTCTCGAAAAGCCCCAGATTATCTGCCATCGCTTGAGCCTTTCTCTGAAGGGAATCTCCCTCCCAGCCACCCCCGGCTCCCTGCCCAGAGAATAAGGCTCCTCTTTCATGCTTCTGGGGAATGGCTGGTCTGAACTGCTTGCTTTCAGCATAACTTTAGGTTATTTATTTATTTTTATTTATTTATTTAATTTCTATACCGCCCTTCTCCCTTTCAGGACTCGCGGCATCTGTGTGGCCATAGAATTTGAATTTGAATTTATTCGCATTTATATACCGCCCTATCTCCCTTGCGGGACTCAGGGCGGTGCACAGGCAATAATAAAATACTGTAGACAATAAATACAATAAAAATACCTTTAAAATAAATTAAACTAAGAAACCTGTGCTAAAATTACAATAGAAACCGCTACTAAAACCAAGATTAAAACTATTTAAAAACTATGCCAGGCCGGCCGCATAAAATAAGTGTGTTTTCAATGCCCGGCGGAAGAGGCGCAGGTCCGTGGTTGTACACAGGTCAGGGGGTAGGTCTTTCCTGAGGGCGGGGGCTGCCACAGAGAAGGCCCTCCCCCTGGGAAGAAGGTGCCTTCCACTTGGCATTTCTTACAGAGCTCATCAGGTTCTTGGTCTAGGGACTTCACAATGTTTTCCTGGGCTCTCTTGAGTTCATTGTGGTCGACCACGAGTCTCTTGTCTTCTTCGGTGATCACGCCAGCATCTACGAAGGCACCTGTGGTAATGGCAGTAGCGGCACGTAGACCGGCCCCGTATCTTATGCTCTGCATAGCGGCATTTTTTACTTCTAATCTACTGCATTCTGTCTTTTCTTTTGAGGTCGAGGGCACAGGAGTTTGGTCTAAGGGGACAGGCTGGCCAAGCCCACCCCTGGTTTAGCAAAGGGGGGGAAAGTCACAATTTGTCATGTGACGACAACGTGGTGCCCTGAGTTTGGCCCCCCTGGTGTAAGGCCTCTTGGTAACTCCCATCACATTTCCCCTCAACTTCATCGTCAGTCGTCTGTCCTTCACTTTCATCCCAAGAGATGGTGCCTTCCTTTGTCAGCATCCAAATGCCTGGAATATTTCTCTGCTTATCTCTAGGGAGCCGCTGTCTCTCCTCGTCTTGCCCCTTTTGCCTTTCGCCTCGTCGTTTCTGCTCAGCCGCATCTGGTGCGATCCCAAAGACCCGGTCTTCTCTCTCTGACCTTGAACGGAAGCAAGTCCCTTCCGTGGGGCCTTCCTCTCCTTAGGGCAGGGGCAGCTAAGGTGAGCTGCTATTTTGCAGCCAAATTCGGCACACAGAACAATTTGACGCTTGCAGTTGAGGATGTCAGTTTGTCAAGTTTCATAGTGAAAGTCTCTTGGACATCTAGCTTTTCTCTACCAAGAATTTTGTTTCTGGCTTGAGCCCAGATCTCTTGGATCTTGTTCAAGGTTGTCACTCGTGAATTTACAACAGGGGTCACAAAAGAACTTTTGATGCACTTTTGGATATATGCCCCTTGCGAGACTGGCTGCTGGGTAGTTTCTAGCATCATCCCTACTTTGTTCTCTTGACAGTAGAGGCCTGAGGATGCCTCACCGTGTAGGGAGTCCAGATGGCAGCACATCTCTGCCAGTCGCAGTTAGGTTGCCCACGTGGGTGAATGTTCCCAGTCTTGTTCTTTTTCCAGAAGAAGCCCTTACAGATCAGCTATCACTCTCACAGGAAACGAGGCCAGCAGTATTAACACTCCCAGGCAAAAGAGCAAAAAGAGAACGACAGCTGAACCTGTGAAATGAAACAAACCAAATGATGCGATATTTATGTAGTTTCATACCAAACACGTCTACATTATGTTAAAGTAACCAAAATATCTTTACGGCCCCCAAGGCATGTCACGCCTTTTGAGCACTCCTGAAGTTTGGAAATTGAAAGTGGGAACGTTTGAGGCTGGGGAGGGGCTGGAATCGATCTGTGGTCAGGAGGCCTCTGAAGGTTTCTTCTCTGAGAACAGGATAAAAAATTAGGAAGCACAAGTCTAAATTTTGAAAGAGATAATAGGGGAAGTTCAGAAAAATGTCTATATTTTTTATTTATTTTTAAATGAATTATTTGGATGGAAAAACTGACATCCTGGGCCGCAGAATGAAAACTTTACTAGGATGGAGAAGTGAACTAAAATGAGGAAGGATAACAGGGCAAACGGAGGGTTCTCCAATTAAGAAGCGTAACTCTTAATGCACAGCCTTGGAGGCCTTGGAGCGGGGAAGGGCAGGGGCTCCGAAATCTAAGGCTTGTCAACCTGCTTGACTTCTGGCAGTGGAAAGCCACCGTGGCCCCGTTTGCTGAGGATGCCTCCCCATGTCCTCCTGACACGAAGAGGGGAAGACAGCCTGGCGGACGTTGGGTGGGGGAGCCGCTCTAGGAAGAGAGATGGGAGGGATGGCCTTGCCAGTCTTGAGAAACATCAAAAGGGGACTTTGAGGGACTCCCCCCCCCCCCAAAGCCCTGAACGATCCTTCTGAATCAGCCACACTCAACGTGTCGTCCTCAGTGGAACGGCATCTCCATGGAGGGAAGTATGCAGTGGAGGACCCCAAGGCTCTGTCTTAGGCCCAGGACTCTTCAACATCTCCATCCGTGACTTGGATGAGGGGATAACTGGGGAACTCATCAAATAATGTGCAGACGACACCGAGCTGGCAGGAATAGCCAACACTCCAGAAGATAAAGGCTTCAGGTACAGAAGGATCTTGACAGACTTGAACATTGTCCCCTATCTAATAAAATGAAATTCAAAGGTGAAAAAAGTCAGGTTCTACATTTAGTCAAGAAATGCACAGGTGGTGTATAGGTCAGTGGTGGGCAAACTCATTAGTCAAGAGAGCCAAATATCAACAGTACAACGATTTAAATTTCTTTTGAGAGCCAAAAGAAGGTGTGGCCTGTTTTGTGGGAGAGGCTCAGCGGTCATGTGACTGGGTGGGCGTGGCCAACTTGGAAAATGTGGTGAAACTCAATGACGATCTTGCTTAGCAACCAAAATTTTGGGCTCAATTGTGGTCATAAGTTCTTTCTTTATCTCTCTCTCTCCCACTTCCTTTTTTCTTTCTTTCTCCTTCTCTCTTTTTCTTTCTGTCTTGTCTTTCTGTGTGTCTGTCTGTCTCTTTCTGTATCTGTCTCTCTCTCCTCCCTCCACCCATCTCTGTCACTGTGTGTGTGTCTGTCTGTCTGTCTGTCTCTCACTCGCTTAATCACTCTGTCTCTGTCTATCTGTCTGTCCCTCCCTCTGTCTCTCCCTGTCTCTGTGTGTGTCACTCTCTCTGATTCCCTCCCTCCCTCTGTCTGTCTGTCTCTCCCTCCTTCCCATGCCGGCCTTTCCGCTGCTTGGGGGGGGAGGAGGGAGGAGAGAGGGAGATGGAGAGAGGCTCAGAGAGAATGACAGAGGGAGGGATTGAATCGGAGACAGACGGGGGGAAAGAGGAAGGTGGCCAGATTTTAAAATTGGCCAAGCGGGACACCATGGACAGGGAGAGGGGGCCTGGCGGGGGTTGGGGACTTTGTGTGTGTGCTTGTCTTTCTCCCCTTCCCCGAGTGGGTGAGCACCTGAGGCTACGGCCACCTTAAGCACCGCCAAAGCTGTCTGTGGGCCCATCTCCCTCCCTCCCTCCCTGTGTTCCGTGGTGGCCATCGGAGGGAGCCGGTGGAGACGCGCCAGGCTGCCCTGCCCAATGCCCCTGCCGGGCGACCTTCGGGCAGCAGGAGCTACGCGTTGCAGGGCTCAGGTGTAGCAGCAGCCGCCTATGGCGCAGACGGAGTCTGCCTGGCAGAGAAAGAGCCGCACTCGAGGGGCCAAAGAGCCGCTTCTGGCTCACGAGCCGCGGTTTGCCAACCACTGGTACAGGTGGTACCTTGCTCAATAGTAGCATCTGTGAGGGGGATCTTGGAGTCCTAATAGACAACCATTTAGATAGGAGCCAGCCGTGTGCAGCAGCTGCCCAAAAAGCCAACACTGTTCTAGGTTGTATAAACAGAGGGATAGAATCAAGATCACATGAAGTGTTAATACCATTTTATAAGGCCTTAGGAAGGCCACACTTGGAATACGGCATACAGTTTTGGTCACCACGATGTAGAAAAGATGTGGAGACTCTGGAAAGAGTGCAGAGAAGAGCAAGAAACAGGATGAGGGGACTGGAGGCTCAAACATATGAAGAACGGTTGCAGGAACTGAGTCTGTCTACTTTAATGAAAAGAAGGACCAGGGGAGACAGGACAGCAGCCTTCCAACATCTCAGGGGTTGCCCCAAAGAAGAGGGAGTCAAGCTATTCTCCAAAGCACCTGAGGGCAGAACAAGAAGCAATGGGTGGAAACTAATCAAGGAGAGGAGCAACTTAGAACTGAGGAGAAATTTCCTGACATTGAGGATAATTAGTAGAACAGAAGTTGCCTCCAGAAGTCGTGAATGCTCCAACACTAGAAGTCTTTAAGAAGATGTTGGATAGCCTTTTGTCTGAAACGGTATAAGGTTCCTGCCTAGGCAGGGGTTGGAATACAAGACCTCCAAGGTCCCTTCCAACTCTACTATTGTATTGAATCAAAATTCAGTTTGGGCACAGAATAAGCCAGTCTTGACCCTCTTCCCCCAGCATCCTGTGCTGCCTAAGCGGGTTGCACCAACTTGGTCTTGCTGGGGAATACCCAACCGGGGGTCTCCCTACCTGCCAGGGTCTGGGGGGAGGGGCCTTGGGGAGTACGTAACCTGCTGTGTGGGCGGGTGGGGTCTGCCTTTCCTCCTGTGCCCCCACCCTCTAGGAGCATCAGGCCAACCAGGGCAGAGGGCTGAGCTCAGCTGGGCCACATTCGTCCGTTGGGCAGTGCAACCTCTGCTCTCCTTCCCTTCCGCAGGTGGCGCAGCAGATGGCAAGGTGGTGCGCTACAGCAAGGACCAGCGCCCCACCACCTTGCCCATCCAGCCCTTCGTCTTCCAGCACCACTTTCCCAAGCCAGCGAAGGGCCGGGCCCTGCACAGCCACTTGGCCTCCAGCCTCTCCCAACTGTACAGCCTCTCGGCCACCACTGCCGCTCGCCCAGCCAGCCACACCCTCTCCTCTGCGTCCCAGTCGTCCGCCTCCGCCGAGGGGCCTGTGGGGCAAGGCCTGCGTTCGGCCGATGGGGCGGTTTCCCTAGGTGACGGCCATGCCAAGAGGGGGCCGGGGCCGGAGACCACTCGCCTATCCCCGCTGGGCAGTTACTCTCCAGTGCGCCACAACGTGCCTTTCTTCCAAAGCGGGGAGTCCTGCTCGCCCACCCTGGAGACGCAGCCCCCCCGCAGCAAGTCCTGCCCGGTCTCTGCCAACCTCCTGCCCAGCACCAAAGCTTCTCCAGCTGCCGGCAGCTGTGCCATCCAGGGGCGTCCAGGGGCCGTTGTCTCGCACAAGCAGAATGAGAGCCCCTCTCCGGTAGCCAAGAAGGAGGAGCCCCCAGGGCCCCCTGCACCCCTGGCCAAGGACCGGCTCCCCGCTGGCTCCCTCCTGCCATTGTTGTCCAGTGGCTGGAGCCTGGCCGGAGCGGAGACCCACAGTGAACCCCACTGGAAGATAGGGGGCAGCGAGGGTACCAGCTTCAGCTCCCTGGCCGTTGGCATCCCCCGGCCCCTCAATGGTAGGTGGGCATTGCAGGGAAAGGCTTAACTTCGCATGCCCGGAATGTGTGTGTGGTTCCCTCCGTCCTCAAGGTAAATAACGGGGGGGGGGGGTGTTTCCATTCTGCCCCTTGTAGTGGAGGGTTGAAGGGAGACCGAAAGTCCCATCAGTTCACAGCCAGGAACATCTAGAGGACCAGCCCCGTTCCGAGGGAGCCTCCGGGCCCTTTGCTCTCTGGCCATCTTGGGCAGTGCCAAGAGGGGGGGAGGCTCCATGTGAGGGATCAGCCTCCCTGGGGGGGGATCCATGCAGATCTGCCTGGTTCTGAGAGCCCATTGGTCCCCCAAGGAGCCCTTTCACCCGAGGCCCAGTGGGGGAGGAGGGGAGGGGCCTCCATTTGGTAGGCAGGGCCCCCTTCGCCCCACGAGGCCCTGGCCGGGTCACTCTCCCCGGCTCCAGAGCGGCTGCGGCTGCTGCTGCGGCGGCGGCTGAGTTGCCTGTCTCTGTCTCCCCTCCCCCGCCCGGCCTGTTGCGGCCACAGCCAACCACCTGTCCCTGCAAGCCCTGAAGTGGCGGGAGTACCGGCGGAGGAACCCCCTGGGGCTGGACCGCGTCTCGGACCTGGCAGGGCTGACCGGCCCCCTGGACTGGAAGCAGCCGGAGAGCAAGCCGGCCCGGAGGAACCCTCTGCTGGAGATGCCTGTGGGCCACGCCAGAGCCAGACTCCACGGTGGGCCTCGGCGGGCAGGCCCCCCTCCCCAGCTGCTCAGGGGCCGTGGGGGCCTTGGGCTCGATGTGGGGCTCCCCAGAAGGGGGGGATGCAGTGACCCCTGCCCCCCCTCTTCTCCAGCCTGGCCTGGGGTCACTCTGGGGTGGGACTTCTTTCGCCTGGGCGGGGCTTTCCTCAGTCTCAGCCGCCCAGAAGCTGCTTGGAGTCGGGCAGCCCTGGAGCCCCATCAAGTAAGCAGGCGTCCCCCCTCTTTCTGTCCCGTCCCTCTGTGTCTTGCAGGAGCCGCGGGGAAAGAGCCGCAGCCGAGCTTCCCCGACTTCTTCCCCGACTGTTTCTCCTTGGCCGAAAAGCCGCCGGCTGAGTTCTGCCTCTCCCCTGACGGTAGCACCGAGTCCGTCTCCGTGGATCTGCTGCAGAAGAAGGGTCGGTCTTGGGGGTGGGGGGCTTGCCCCCTTCCAAGGTTTCTTCCATAGGCGCTGGGGATGGGGTTTCCGGGGGGGGGGGTGGCAAGAGGGGGGGGGACGGAGGGCAGGGAAGGAGGCTCAGCTTCCCTTGCAGAGAAGGAGCCCATGGCCCCCTCCCACCTTGGCAGCCCAAGGAGGTCCCTGAGGAGGTCCCTGGAGGGAGGGGGGTCTTTAGGGTCCCTCTGCACTCCCTACACTTTCAACCCACCCCCGCCCATACAGCTTGAGAGGAAGAGAGAGGAGGGGTCATTTAACACAGAGGAGCCCCCCTCCCTAAATTTCTTCAGCCAGAACAGGCCCTCCAGTCGTGGATAGGAAGGAGGGGCCGGGGGGGTCGGGCAAGCTCAGCCTCCTCTCTCCCTTCTGCCCAGCAGGCCTCGTCAAAGCGATCAACATGTCTGTGGACCTCATTGTGGCCCATTTTGGGACCAGCAGGGATCCTGGAGTGAAGGTGAGCTGGCTTTCCTCTTGGCCTCCTTTCCCTTCAGTGCCTCCATCGTGCCAGTGAGAGGCCTTCCCTGACACGGCCCTCGGAGGTATGTGACACTGGAAGGGGGCGGGAGGGGGGGCTTGGAAAAGAGGGACGGCCAGCCCCAAGAAAGAGGAGCAGGTGAGGAGGAGACTCAAGTGGGGCCCCCTTGACGGCAGAAATGCAGGTGGCCGACCTTGATGGGCAGGTGGGCAACCAGAGCAGAACGCTGGGCCAAGAGCTGGTCCTCCACCTCCTCCCTCTTTGCCAGGAAAGCCTTCCGCTCTCCAGGGGTTTTGCCTGGTGGGTCCCATCCCCACCGGACTGCAGGTCAGCCAGGCAGCTTCTCCCCAGAGCAGCACCACCCCAAAGCCTGCTGAGGTCTCTACCAGCCCTGCAGGGCGGAGGGGGAGAGGAGGGGAACGCTTGGACCCAGGAGGGGAGGAGGGAAGAGTGGGGGCAAGAGCAGGCACGGCCCCCACGCTTTGACCTCTCCCCTCTCCTCCAGGCCAAACTGGGGAACAGCTCGGTGAGCCCTAATGTGGGGCATCTCGTCCTGAAGTACCTGTGTCCGGCCATCCGGGACGTCCTGAGCGACGGGCTGAAGGCCTACGTGCTGGACATGATCGTTGGCCAGAGGCGGAACGTCCCCTGGAGCATCGCGGAGGCCTCCACGCAGCTGGGTAGGGGGCGTTGGGGTCCGGTCTCCGAGGGTCGCTCTGCCCTCCCTCCCAGCACCCATCGGCCCTCGCCTGCTTGGCTTGTGGGCCTGACCCAGAGGAAGGCGCTGGCACCCCTCGGGCTGGGCCGGGGGCTCTCCAGGTGGCCCCTGGGGCCTTGCTAAGCAGGTGGGCTGCCCAGAGTGCCAGCAAAGGGGGCTCGGTCGCTCCCCTGCGGCTGCTTAAAAGAGGCAGTGGGGAGCAGCAGGAGGGGGACGCTGGCTTGGAAGAGCCCTCGGGTGGGGGGGGGGAGCCTTGGGGGCTCCCATAACTGAAGGGAGCCTCCTCTGCCCCTCCTCCTCCTCCTCTCCTGCAGGGCCCTCCACGAAGCTCCTGCACAGCCTCTACAGCCGCGTCAGCCAGTACCCGGAGCTCACCAGCCCCAGCATGCGCCTCAACGCCTTCATCTTCGGCCTCCTCAAGTAAGCAGGGCGGCTTCCCCCTCGTCCGTCGTGCGTGTGGGGCGGGGGGCTTTGCCCCTGGGGAGGAGGCAGCACAAGGGAGGGGTCCTACGGAAGCCTCAGCCCCTTGGAGGTGTAACTCCCAGGACCCCCCAGCCAGCCAGCCCTACCCTAACCCTTACCTAACCGGGCCCTGCTGGCTGCCAGGGAATTCTGGGAGTTGAAGTCCACCAATGAGAGTTCCAGAAGGCAGAAGCTGCCATCGGGAACATAAAACGGATTTTGTACCAATGTGGGGCAGGCAGACAAAAGGACCCAACCTCTCCTCCGCCCTGCCTCCTCTGTGTTTGAGAGAAGCAGCCCAGGCGAGGGACCTCTGTCCTCGGGCCGCCCTGACCACCCTGGGAGGGGGCTCTTTCTCAGTCAAAGGGAAAGGAGGGGCTTCCTCCATAAGAAAGGAGGCAGAGCCCCCCTGCACTCTCTCGCCAACATGCCCCCAGCTCCCTTGATGCGAAAGCAAGCGCCCAGTGGCGCTCGCAGCTTAGGCCCTGGGGCTGATTATTACTCGGCCCCTGGATTCTTATCCTCCTATCAGTTTTCCATATATTTTTGGCCCAAATCAAGGCTGCAAACATCCCTAGAGGTCCTGCCAGCCGTTTCCCCCAGAGGGGCTGGCCTAAGGCCACCCAGCTGGCTTTCCTGCCTAAGGTGGGGCCAGAGCTCCCCACCCCCCGGTTCCTGGGCCAGCAGGGCCCGCCTTGTGTCCCCAGAGGGTCCTCGGGGCTCCTGCCTTTCCTCGCCTCCTCTCTGCTTTCTCCCCAACAGCATCCGGTCCCTGGAGTTCTGGTTCAACCACCTCTACAGCCACGAGGGTAGGTCCTTCGCGCCTGACCGGAGAGGGTGGGGGGGGGGGGGCGTGTGCTGGGGCCGGGTCAGGGATGCCGCCCGGAGCCTCCTGATCTCCTGTGCCTGGCCTGGCCGGGGCTCAGAGCTGCTGGTGACCGTGGCCTTCCATTCCCCCACCCAGATGTGCTGCAGGCGCACTACCAGCCGATGGGCTTCCTGCCACTGGCGCAGGGGGCCTGCCGGGGCCTCTTTGAGGAGCTGCTGCTGCTGCTCCAGCCCCTCTCCCTGCTGCCCTTCGGCCTGGACCTTCTCTTCGAGCACCACCTGCGGCAGGTGGGCCAGTGGCAGCAGCGGCAGAAGGAGCTCCTGCGGGGCCAGCAGGGCCTGCTGCTCTCCGCCCACTCCACCCTGCAGCTCATGCGCACCCGGGGCGTCCAGCGGCCCCACGAAGCCCCCCGGGGCCCAGCGCCCCTGGAGAGAGCGGCAGAGCCCACCAAGGGGCCCCCGGAGCTGAAGAAGGACAGGCAGGCCAGCTGGTGGCTGCAGCTCACCCAGAGCTCGCAGGTCTACATCCAGGGCTCCCCGGAGGGTGCCCGCCTCGCCCACCCCGAGCGCAAGAAGAGGGCGGGGGCCAAGTGGGCAGAGGCCGGGAAGGGCCCTCCCCCGAGGGAAGGGGTGGTGGAGGGCGCAGAGGCCTGCCCCCCCATGGAAGCCCCCCCAGCCAGAGAGGAGGCAAAGGGCTCCTGGAAACTGGGCCCTCCGGCTGGGCAGGAAAGCAAGGAGAAGGGCCGGCCCTTCTGGATGGGCAGCCCCCCGGATGCCGTGCTGGCGGAGCTGAAGCGCAGCAGGGAGCAGGACCAGCCGACAGCCCCGCGGAAGGAGCAGCCGGTCACCTGCGTCCCCAGCAGTGCCCAGCCCAAGTGGGCGCACCTCTTCGGTTCCCGCCAGGCGCCCAAGGAGCCCAAGCAAGCCAACAGGTAGCATCCCTGGCGGTCAGACTCTGCCTTGGCGGCTTGGCTTTGGGGGTGGGGTGGGGCGGCCTGGACCCTTCCAGGCTGCGAGGGACACCCGAGACTCCCTGCTCAACAGCAGGAGGCAGTGGGGGGCACAGGAGGGCCGCAGCAGGAAGGGGCTGGTCTCTTGCACCTTAGGAAATTGCAAAAGGGGCCGGGCAGTGGCGTCCTTGTGGGCCACCATAAGAGGGAATCCGGGAGACATGGATTAAGAGTCGCTCTGGGGCCGTCCAGTTTGCTCTGTGGGCATCTGTGTCCTGAGCTGGGCCGGGTCGGAGGTTGTGCTGCCCAGCTGCTGACGGCAGAGCCTGGGGGTGGGCATGCAGCTGCTACCTCAACTGGCAGGGGGCGTGCTGGGGGGGCTTCACCCGGGCAAAGCTGTGGTGCCCACTGCTGCCCTCTCTGCAGGCTGCCCTCCGGCTGGCTGAGCTTGGACCGCTCCGTCTTCCAGCTGATGGCTCAGACGGTGGGCGCCAGTGTGTGGCGAGAGGCTGAGGCGGCATCCAAGCAGCTGCCCGTAGCCGAAGGTCAGCCGTCGGACGGGAAGGCCTCCCCTGGTGCCCCCTGGTGAGTGTGCTGGGGCCGGAGCTGCCAGACCCTGCAGAAGCCCCCTCCTGCCATGGGCCCCGTTGCAGGGAGGGGCTCGGTGTGCCTGTCCAGGCGGTTCTCCCAGAGCCTTTGGGCAGGAGGCCCGTGGAAGGGAGGGGGCTGCCCGGCCCCTCTGCTCCTGAGCCTGGCAAGAAGTGGGGTGGGCACTGGGGGAAGCCAGGCTCCCTGGTCTGGCTCTTGGCTGGGGAGGCCTCTTGACACGACGTCCGGCCCCTCCCCTGACAGAAGGGGGTGGCCAGGCCTTTTCCGGGAGGCCCCTGGTGGAAGAGACACCCCCCCCACACAGGGTGAGAACCTGACAACAGGGGAGGGGGTGGCTGGGGTGGGGTGGGGGGGACGCAGCTGCTCCCCTGCAGTCAGCAAAGCCCTTGATTGGGGGGCAGCTGTGTCCCTGCAGGAAGCCCTGGCACCGCTGAGCAAGGGAGGAGGCGGGGCAGGCCCTCCACTGCAGCCCTTGGGGCGCGCTCTCTTTCCCCAGGGCGGTGAAGGCCCTCTGCCACCACATGGCCAACGAGGCTGGGCAGCTGAGCTTCAAGAGGGGAGACGTCCTGCGGGTGCTGAGCAGGGTGGACGCCGACTGGCTCCGCTGCAGCCGCAGGGAGGGAGCCGAGAGCGGGCTGGTGCCCATCATGTACGTCACCCACCTGGAGGATGCCGATTATTGACGGGCAGCCGATCCCCGGTGGTGCCCAGAGCCGTGCCGGCCAAGTGGCCCCTCACCAAGACTCAGCCAAGGACCCGGCTTCTCTTGCCTGCCCTGGCCGGGGGGCTCCTCCTCTCTGCTGGGGCCGACCGTTCCCGTGCATGCGCCTCTCCCCTTCCTCTTCTCCGTGGCACCCACGTCCGAATGAACATGGGGCCCCCGGAAGGCCTGCTCCAGACTTGGGGGACTGTGTGCTGACCTGTATTAATGCTGGGCAGGGGGAGGGAGGGGGGAGGGGAGACGCCGGTGGGAGCAGGGCAGCCTCTGTGCATGCCTGCAGATGGCGCTAGTGGTGGCCGGTCTCTGCAGGAGCAGCTGACCAGTCGGGGAAGGGGGCGTCCGGCCAGCTCTCCCACGGAGGGGGAAAGAGGCTTTGAAGCCAGAAGGGCCCCCATAGAACAGGTTGGGTGGTGCCGGTGGAACCTCCTGCCACTCCATGGGCAGAAGGTCTGTGTGGGGGGGCTCGGAGCCTGCGTTGTATTCTGACCAGTGGGGAGGAAGGGGGCTCCCCCCACAGCCAGTGGGCAGTGCCAGTCAGTATTTGGGGCTGGGCCGTCGCCCGCCAGCCCCGTCCCTCCAAGGACCTGGGTGAGAATGCAGGAGTCGGTCCTGCCAGCATCTTTAATTTATACTTCCGGCGTTTATTTATTTCTTTATTTATGACACGTATTAATAAAAAAGGTGCTGATTATGAGCTCCCTCAGCAGCCTGGTGATTCTCCCCCCCCTCCCTCCCCCTCCCCCACACGCCAATTGAGCTGCCCTGATGCTTCCTCCAGAAGGGAGGCTGCTGGGTGGGTGACCCACCAGGAGGGCCTTTGCTCTGCGCCCCTTACCAGCCAGAAGATGGGCGAAGGGGGCAGAAGGCAGAAGGGCAGAGTCCAATGGGCCCACCTTGGCCACGGCATTCACTCCTTTTTCAGGCTCTTGGAATCAAAGGTGCCAAAAACTAACTCGAAAGGGCCGTCTGGTCATGTGAACCCGGTGACTGGGCAGAGGGATGGACTAGATGACCTCCAAGGCCTTCCAGGTCTGTGAGTGTTAAGGAGTTGGCTTATTTCTGAGGGGGGAAAGGCCCTTATACCCCTCGCTCAGCCCAGCTGAAGAGCCGCTGCCCAGTTTTCCCCTTGGTGCCCACCACCCCGGCTGGCTAAGGGGCTCTGGGAGTTGAAGTTGCCACCGTCAGAGAGCCCTTCTCCACGGGCAGCTCCCTGTGGGCAGAGCAGGCGGTAGGGCAAAGGTGCCAGGGATAGGATGGCAGAGAACTGGCTATGGGCCCACAGGGAGGGGCCTCTGGTCCTGGGCACTCAGGTGTGGGGGAGAACCCCACTGGTTGCGAGGGGGGAGGGGCTTGGCTCCTGTCTCGTGCCCCCATTGTGGCTTGGGGCCAGGGAAGCCGTGGGTGGCATTTCCTCCCCCCAACAAGCCCTTCCCTGCTGAAGTCCCGGCTGGCCCCGGGGGGGGGGGAGCTGTGCTGCCAGGGGGGGCCCATGGATGGCTCCGCCTTGGACACGCCTCCTCCCGCAGCCCCCCAAGGCAGCAGCCACTCTGGGGCCCAGCTATCATGGAGGGCAGCTGCTCCCTGGGACGCAATAATCCTGGGGAGGGGTTTTTGCAGGGTCCGTACCAGGCTGGTGAAGGCTCCTTGTGCCAGAGAATGTCAGAGGGGGATCCAGACGCCACCCGAGGGCAGAGAAGGACCAGGCGGATCCCTGGTGGTGAGGGGGCAGAGCTTGCCTCTCCTGAAGCCCTTCCACCTCCTGTGTAGAGTGACCCCCCCCCCCAGAGCTGCCCTTCTGCATCTTGCCAAGGGGCCCATGGGGGACCCCAGAGAAACTGCCTCTCCCAACGAGGAGAATGGGGCTCTTGGGACCTCCGTCTCCTTCGGAATGCCATGGAACGGAAGACGGGCAGCTCAAGAGGGGCTCTCTGGCACCGGCACCCCCATGGCCACAGCCCACCCAGGACAGCGAGGTGGGCTCAGAGGGGGTGCTGCCGAGGGAGCCACGGAGCCCCCTACTGCGTGACGTCCAGCACCTGCTTCTCCAGGGTGCTTTGGCCCAGGGCGTCGCGGGTCAGGTGGCCGTAGGTGTGGCCGAATTGGTACTTGTAACCTGGGGTCAGAGAGAGAGAGAGAGAGAGAGAGAGAGAGAGAGGGAAGGGCTGACCGTCCTGGGCAAACCCACAGCTGCAGTCAATGGCACCAGTGCCCGGGGTCTGCAAGGGAATCCCTGAAGGGGAAGCTGAAGGAGGCTGGCCAGGTGCATCATGGCGTGGGCTGCACTGAGTCCATCTGAATCCAGGAGTGTCCAACCTTGGCAGCTTTAAGACCTTTAAAGGACTTTAACTCCCAGAATTCTGCAGCCAACGTGGAGTTGAAGAGCACAAGTCTTAAAGACCTCTGGCCTAGGGCTTTTTTGGTTCGCGTGCCAAAAGCGGGGGGAGCGCAGGGGGGTCGTACGTGGGCGTGCCACACCATAATGCTATGTGCGCGACCCCCCCTGTTTTTGGCACACTTTTTTCGCCCTCCCCAGGCTCCAGAGGCTTTCTAGGAGCCTGGGGAGGGTCACAACAGCCTCCCCTCCCCACCTCCAGAGGCTTTGAGAGCTTCCCTGAAGCCTCCAGAGGGCGAAAAACGGCCTCAAAAGAAGGCCTGAATCAGCTGGCCAGCGCACACATGCACACTGGAGCTGACAGGGCAACGCCTCGCGTGCCCTAAGAAATGGCTCCGCGTGCCAGCTGTGGCCCCCGTGCCATAGGTTCGCCATCACTGGCCTAGGGGCTCTGGGTTAAATGACCGCTTGACAGCCTTTGGGAAGAGTCAACTGGACAGGCCAAAGGCCTCTGAGGGAAAGAGCTGAGCTGGTCAGCCGCAGAGGGCCTGCAGGGGCCCGTGGGGTGAAGGCAAGGAGCCTCCCTTCCCCAAGAGGGCAGCCTCTGGTTGGTGGGGCTCCAGGCTCTCCAGCCCATTGGGGAGACGGCTTCAGTGGATCAGAGGCTGTTGTCCCACCTGAGCGAGGGCTGGCTTCCTTCCAGGGACCCAAAGTGGCAGAGGGGCAGCTGGCTTGCCACCCCTGGCAGCTCCCACGCTTGGCATCAGAGGCACAAGGGGCATCCGGGGCTGGGGCTGCTCCCCTGGCAGGAGGAGGACTTGCCCGGAGCCCTAGGAAGGATGCCCGGGGAGGGGGGGGCATGCAGGACTTGGCCAGGAGGTATGATCCAAGGGATGGGGGGGGGGGTGTAAGTGGGGGCAAGGCACTCACCTGGCACATAGCCTCTGTAGTGGGGCAGGAGGCCCCTGTCTGTGGGGTACGTCTTGGCCAGGGGTGGGAGGGTGTCTCCCCTCAGTGAAGAGTCCGGCCCTGTTTTCTGCAGCATCTCCTCAAACTCCACCATTGCCCGGTGGGCAAGAACAGGGTAGCTGGCTCCAATCAGGAACTGGAGGCGAGGCACAAAGCCAGTGAAGCCTATGGGGCAGAAAGGGGGTGGGTCTTAAACCCTCGGGACCCTTCTGCGAGGGAGCCCGGCCCCTCCCTCCTGCAGGTGGGCAGTCCCAGCTTGGCCCCGACCGTTTGGTGAAGGTTCCAGGCAGTCCGGGGCTTCTGGACCTGTCGGTGCCAGGTGTCGGCTCCCCCCAGACAGACAGAAGGCTCCCTCTCGTTCCTGAGCCCCAAAACACACCAGGGCCCCCCACAGGGGTTAGTGGTAATGAGAAGAACCCCCCTTTCTTGGAAAGCAAGCTAGCGCATCTCCATACACGGCCTCTAAGCAAATAAAGTAAGAGGTGCCTCCGGGCTCCCCCTCCCCCCGCTTGTTTGATCTCCTCTGCAAGCCCCTCCGCTCCCAGGCTGCCTTTGACACCAACCCTGCCCCCCCCCAAGCCTCCGGCCCTAGTAAGAACCCCCAAGGAGACTCGTGGCTCCCTGCCAAACAGGCCTGGCTCTTAGTACGCTTTGGCAGGAAGGAAGGGGAAAGCCCTAAGGCCACCCATGCGGATCTCTTCTGCGCTGGTGGGAAGGGGCATTTCAGCCTCTCTCCTGTGAGACCGAGGGAGACCCCCCTGGGCCTCTGGGACGTGCCTGGCCCCTCCTCCCCACGGGCCCCCCGAGGCCTCTGGAGCCTGACCTGGTACAAAGGTTCTCTCCCACGCAGGGGCCGTTCCTGGGGGCCGGAAAGCCAGGGGGGAGGCGGCCGCAGCGTCAGTCCCGGCCGTGGGCAGGGCAGGGTGAGGCTAGGGGCAGAGCAGAGTCGGCCGTGAGTCCCTGGAGGCCTCTGGGCAGCTGGAGGCTCTGCAGCTCCTTTCAGGGAGGCAGCATCTGGCAGAGAAGGCAGGGGGCCCAGAAGACCCCCACCCTGTGGCCCCAAGTGCTGATGGCCCGCAAGATCAGAGGAGGCTCCTCACAAAGGCCTCTTCATTTTGCATTGTTGTTCTAGGTGACACTCATGCAGAGAGACACAAAAGGCCTCAGGGAGGGAGGAAGGAAGCTTTTGACCCATCGTGGGATTCTATGAGAGTGGAAAACTGGAGCCCCCCCCCCCCTCAAGCCAGGACCCAGCTGGGAAGCCTCTGCTGGGATGGGGAGGAGGAGAAGCCCTCATTTGCACAAGTTGGGGGGGGGGGAGCAGCAGAGCTCAGGCTGTGCCCCTTTTTGTCCCTCTCCCCCCCCCTCCTCTGGAAAGAGCAGGCGGGCTGCCAATCTCTCCCCCTCAAAGGTGGGGCTGGAGTGAGGGGATCTGGCCCTTCTTATTTATTTTTTATTATTATTAAATTTGTATAACCGCGCCTCTCTCCCCAAAGGGACTCAGGGCAGTGCACAGGAAATTAAAATAGAAATATAAAACGACAATAATAAATACTAAAAAACCAATTAAATAATCTTCTCCAGGAGATGCTCTGGAAGCCCCCAGCCCCCCCCCCTTCACCCCATGGCTACCAGCAGCCATGCCTGCCACTTACTCTGCTTTCCAGCTGGGAGGCCTCTGTGGCCTCCCTGGCTTGGCCCCGGGCCCCGGGCTCCCCCTGGGGTGCAAACTCCAGCCAGGCCTGCCTGCAGATTTCTCCGTAGGTCTTGGCGAAGTGGTGCTGCGCCCTGGGGACGAATCCTGCCAGGAGACACAGGAGAGCTGGAAGGAGGCGAAGTGGGGCCCCAGGAAGGCTCGGTCCCCCCGCCCCGCCCCCCGGGTTCTTTGCTCCAGGCAGGGCCGCCACCGAGCCCAGCTGGGGACCCTTTCCCGCCCTCTGAGATAGAGGGAAGTTTGACTTGCTGGCACTGGAAGCTGTGGCCCCGTCTGCAAGGGGGTCAGGAATGGTGGGGGGAGGCTGTGCCTAGGCAAAGCCCCCATGCGCCCTCCCGCTTGGCTTTGCTGAGTCCAGACCACCCTCCCCCCTCCCTCCTGCAAGGGCCGAGGGGGGTCTTCCCAGCCCCCTCCCCTGTTTTTCAGCGGGCCCTCCTGGCCCTCTCAGCCGGGGAGAGCCCATCTCCCAGCGCCACGTACCGGTATAGCCCGGGACCCCGCTGCAGCCTTTGCCCCGCGGCCTCCGGCCGAGCCCCGGCCGCTCCTTTGGGGCGCGGAGGGCGCAGTTGGGCTGCAGCAGGAGCCGGCCGGAGCGGCCGGGGGCGGCCAGCAGCTGCGACGTGAGCTTCCCGTAAGTCTGACCCAGGGAGAACTTGTAGCGGGGACAGTAGCCGCCGTAGCTGCGAGGACAGGAGCAGAAGAAGAGACACCGCCCCCCCGCAAAGCCCCCGTCAACCTTCAGGCCCTTCAGCGCTCCGGGCTCTGCGACCCCCCGGCCCCTCCCCAAGCCCGCCAAGCCCAGCGGCTCCTTTGAGCGGCCCGGCTGAAGTTGCCCGCGGCGGCTGCCGAGGGTCTGGACGGAAGGGGCCTCGGCGGTGGGAAGGAGGGCCAGCCCAGCCCTCCGTCGCCCGTCACACGCGAAGAGTCTGCTCCCCCCCGCCCCCACCGAGGACTTCCACGCGCAGCTTCCCCCCTTCCCCCCCCCCCCCCGCAGGCTCTGTCCCGGTGGGCGGCGTGGCAGAGAAGTGGCGGGGGGGGGGCGTTGGTGTGCCCTGGGAGAGATGCCCTCCAGCGCCTGCCTGCTTGCCGGAGGCTCGTCTCCCTCGGGGCCCCTCTCTGTCCCAGGAGGTGGGGGGGGGGGCTCTTACCCAGGGAGGAAGTGGGGCTCCGGGGTCATCAGCACCTGGCTGACTTTGGGGGCGAACGCCGTCGGGGCCATGATCTGCGGCGCGGCTGGCGTGAGCCCTGGCTGGGAAGGCTTTTGTATGTGTTGTGGGGAGGAGCTGGGGCGGGAGCTGCTGCCCAGGGAAACCGTCGCCAAGCAGACGCTCGCCAGCCTTGCCAGGCAGGGGGGCAGAGGCAGGCGACCAGGCCAGGGAGGGACCAAGCCTGCAGCAGGAGAACAGGGGGGGGAGAGGAAGACTTGGGCCGCCTTCAGTGCTGGGGGGGGAAGGGATCCCTTTCTCCCCCATCCTTTCCTTGGTAGCCCCTCAGAACATGCCCCCTTCAGGGCCAGACTGGCAGGGCTGCCCTTGGCCAAGATGGCTGGGTGTCCCACAAAATCTCTGACTCAGCAGCCAGCATAGCTCTCTGGGGGCAGAAAGGCCCAGGAGGGAAGGTAGTCCCGGAGGGGGGTCGGGGTGGGCAAGGCCAAGACAGGCCCTCTGAGAAAGGGGCCTAGGGTGGGTGAGGAGGCCGAAGCCGGGCTGAGAGGGGCTCCCCTTGGAGGCCTTTCCTTCGGTGGGGAGCTGAAAGGGGCCAGGAGGAGGGCTGGGCCCCTCCCCTTCAGGAGACCCTACAAGCCAGCCTCCTGCTTAGCCAAAGCCTCCCCCAGACAGAGGTAGCCCCCCCTTCCTAATCCAGGCTGAGATGAGTTTCCCAAGCCTTGAAGGGGGCGGTGGGGGGAGGGGAGGCCCCTTCCTCTTGCAGAATTTAATTTATTTTTAATGAAATGTTTATATGTATTTATTGTTTTACTGTGCCTGTGCACCGCCCCGAGTCCCTGTGGGGAGAGGGTGCGGTTTAGAAATATTAAAATAAGATAAATAAATAAGAATCCCCCTCCCCTCCTTCAGCCTCCCTCTCCTCCGGCCACAGATCCCTCGTTTGCTCTGAAGCATTAACTGCTGGCTTTTGGAGGTCCAGGTAGGGGGTCCTGGGGGGGGGGGTGTTGCAACAACAGGGATATCAGACTGACACACAGACACGCCGCACAAACACTGTGGGGTCACCAGAGAAAGAATTCTTGCCTTGCCTGCCTGGAACGCACGACTGGGAGGCCCTTCCCTGGTGCATCAGAGGGCAGACCCAACTGTGAGACCCCCTGCAGGCGTTCTGTGCTGTGGCCCCCTAACACAGTGAAGGCAAACCTACAGCATGTGTACCCGTTCGTCTTCCAGGTTTCTGGGGCGCATGCACGCGTGACGATCAGCTGGCCTTCGTGGGTGCAGCAGTGCCGAAAACTGGAAGAGCCGGCCTTCTGTTTTCTGGCATAAGCATGCGCGCCAGCCAGCTGATCATTGCATGTGCATCCACGCCAGTAACCGGAACTCTAGCTGGGTGGCACACATGCATGCCCTGGGACCCAGAAGTGCATTTTCCAGTGGCCCCTGGGCCACCCCTCTTCCAGGTCCCGTCCCAGACGAGTGGACGCACAGGCTCCCTTTCTGGCGCTCGGTGCTGAAAAGGTTCGCCATCCCTGCCCTAACACCTCCAGACAAGGGTGGCATCCGGAGGCCTCCCTGGCCGCTTGCCTCCTCTCCAGCCCGTGGCCCGAGGCAGGTTCTCCAGCGGCCTCTCTCGGCCAGGCCCCTCTGCCTCCTCTCAGGCTCCAGGGAAGGGCTGCCCGGAAGGGTGTGTTGTTTGGAGAAGCGGGGCCCCTGGCCGTGCCCGAGAGAGGCATCCGGCTCTTGGCAAACAAGCTCACAAAAGGAGAGCCTGGCCGAAGAAAGGGACGGCCCCGTCTCCAGAGGGAAGGGACGTTTCTTCTGCTGGCTCTTTGGCAGCCAGTCACTTGCCCTTGGGGGGGGGGGTCTGCAACTGACAGCCCCAGGATCCCCCCCCCCCCACATGGACTAACCGGGCTTGGGTCTGCTGCACCCCCACCCACGCATGCGGCTCAGGGCCAAGGCCCCCTCCCCTGCCGTGTTGCTCACAGGTGCCCCATCAAGTGAGGGGGCCCAGAGATGCAGGGGCCACTTCCCCAGGAAGAGGGGTAAAGAAAGCAGGGTGAAAACTTTGCAGGCCATGGCCCCTGCTGCCTTGGGCTCTGGATTTGTCTTTCCTTCTGGCAGGAAAGGCTCAAATCCCTCCGGAGATACTAAGCAGGGAGGGGGGGTCTTTCCTCACCTACTGCAACGAGTCTGCAAAAGAAGAGGGGAGGGAGGCACGGGGGGCTTGAAACCCCTTCGCAACCCCCATGGCGCAGATTTGAGTGGGCACTGCCAACCCAGGGGCTGAGGGAAAGTTCAGGCTGTGTTGAGCTGGGGCTGATGTGGGGCTGAGTGTGGGGGCCTGGAGGAGGTGGCCTGAGACCTCCGCAGCCCCACCAGTGAGCCCTGGTGATGCGGGGGGGCGGGGGGCTCATGGCCAGCCAGGGAGCACCAGAACCTTGGAAAGTGCTTGGGGGGCGCTGGGCTGGAAAGGCCCCTTGGCTGACAGGGGCAGCAGTGACAGCTGGTGGGGTGAGAGAGGTCTCTTTTGGGGGGAGGTCAGAGAACAGCTGGGGAGGGACCGGACACAAGGGACGAGGGAGGCCAGAATAAAAGGGGGGGCGATTGAGAGAATGGGGCGGGGGGGGGTTATTATTAGCAGCCATGTGAGCTCAGCCCAAGCCAATGGGCTCTGGGCGATGTTTATGGGGCTACTGAAGAGAAAGAACTAGAGGGGGAAACATTTTTGGGGTGACAAGAAGGGGAAGACTTGGGGGAGCTCTGGGCAGGGGAACCGGGGAACGGAGATGAGCAATGGGCTGCTGGCTTTGATCCCTGGACTCAGAAATGATGGATGGACGGACAGTCCTGGCACGTATTATGAAACCCTGGCTGGCCAAGGATGGAGGGACTGCCCCATGTTAAGGTGAGCCCTAACCCCCAAGGGAAGAAGATCCTCCTGCAATTCATAAGAACATATAAGAACCTAAGAAGAGCCTGCTGGAAGAGGCCACAGCCCATCCAGTCCAGCCTTCTGTCTCCCACAGTGGCTCCCCATTGGCTTCAGGGTCTTCCCAAGGAGATGTCTTCACTTGCTTGTGATTCCCTGCAAATGGCATTGAGAGATCTCCTGCCTATCTCTCCAACCCGGAGGGTGTCCTTAGGCATCCATCATGATAGCCATGGATACCCTTGTTCTCCAGGAACTCCTTCCTTCCTTCCTTCCTTCCTTCCTTCCTTCCTTCCTTCCTTCCTCCCTCCCTCCCTCCCTCCCTCCCTCCCTCCCTTCCTTAACATAAGAACCTAAGAACAGCCTTGCTGGAAGAGGCCACAGCCCATCCAGTCCAGCCTTCTGTCTCCCACAGTGGCTCCCCATTGGCTTCAGGGTCTTTCCAAGGAGATGTCTTCACCTGCTTATGATTCCCTGCAAATGGCATTGAGAGATCTCCTGCCTATCTCTCCAACCAGGAGGGTGTCCTTAGGCATCCATCATGATAGCCATGGATACCCTTGTTCTCCATGAACTCCTCTAATCCTTTCTTAAAGGTGTCGAGGCTGACAGCTGTCACCACTTCTTCTGGCAGGGAATTCCATAGACCAGGGATCCACTGGGTGAAAAAGTACTTCCTCTTATTTGTTTGAGGTCTAGCTTCCAAAAGTTTCATGGAGTGCCCCCTAGTTCTAGTGTTGTGCGATAGGGAAAACAGTTTTTCCTTTTCTACTTTGTCCGCACCGTGCATGATTTTATAGACTTCAATCAGGTCACCTCTCAGGCGCCGTCGTTCTAGAGTGAAGAGGCCCAGCCGTTGCAGCCTCAGATGGTAAGGAAGGGGTTCCAGCCCTCTAATCCTTCTGGTTGCCCTCCTCTGCACCTTTTCCATTTCCATCATATCCTTCTGAAGGTATGGTGACCAGAATTGTACACAATACTCCAGAGGGGGCCTCACCATAGATTTATAAAGAGGCAAAATGACACTTGCTGACTTATTTTCTATACCCTTCCTAAGGATCCCTAGCAATGAGTTTGCTTTTTTCACTGCTGCGGCACACTGGGTTGACACCTTCATTGAGCTGTCCACCAGGACACCAAGGTCCCTTTCCTGGTTAGTTGCAAGGAGTTCAGACCCCATCAGTTTATAGATGTAGTTGGGTTTTTTTGCCCCAACGTGCATCACTCTGCACTTACTAATGTTGCTCATTTGCCACTGGTTTGCCCACTCCCCCAGTGTCAAGAGATCCCTCTGGAGCTCCTCACACTCTCAGTTTTTACTACCCTGTATAATTTAGTGTCGTCGGCGAATTTGGCTACCTTGCTGTTTACTCCTACTTCTAGATCATTTATGAAAAGGTTGAAGAGCAGGGGTCCCAGTACTGAACCTTGGGGGACCCCACTCTTTACCTCCCTCCACCTGGAGAAGTGTCCATTTAATGCTACTCTCTGTTTCCTGTCCCTTAGCCAGTTGCTAATCCAGGACAAGGCCTGTCCCTTTATTCCATGACTGGCAAGTTTATTTAAGAGCCTTTGGTGCGGGACCTTGTCAAAGGCCTTCTGAAAGTCCAGATAAACAATGTCAACTGGATCTCCCTTGTCCACGTGCTTGTTGACACTCTCAAAAAATTCCAGCAGATTAGTGAGGCATGATTTGCCCTTGCAAAAGCCATGTTGGCTCTCCTTCAGCAGCGCCTTCTCTTCTACGTGCCTATTAATTTTATCTTTTAAGATGGTTTCCATCACTTTACCTGGGACACTTGTCAAGCTGACCGGTCGGTAATTTCCTGGATCACCTCTGGATCCTTTTTTGAAGATAGGTGTTATATTCGCTACTTTCCAGTCATCCGGCACAAGGCCTGATTTGAGGGAAAGATTATATATTTTGGCAAGGACATCAGCAATTTCATCTTTAAGTTCCTTGAGAACTCGTGGATGGATGCCATCTGGTCCTGGTGATTTGTTAGTGTTTAGTTTAACAAGACATGCAAGGACCTCCTCCCTGGTTATTTCTATCTGGGTTAATTCCTCAGTTTTCCTCCCTACAAAGATAGGCTCTGTTTTAGGCATGTGATCTCTGTCTTCTTCAGTGAATACTGAAGCAAAGAATTCATTGAGTCTCTCTGCAATCTCTGTTTCCTCCTTAATTATCCCTTGCCTTCCATTGTCATCTAATGGTCCAATGGCCTTCCCAGTTGGGTTAGTCCTTGTTATTTCTTTGAGTGTTTTTAGATAAATGCTCCTCAATTCGTGACGTGACCAGGGGCCCTGTCAATCAGGGGGCAGCCTGAGTGGCTAAGGTGGGGGAGGGGATTCTCTCCTGTGCCATCCACTCCCTGGCAGAATCCTTGGCCATGCCCTTGCACCTGATCCTTGGGCAGACTTGGGGACTCTCCTCAGAGGTTGGTGCTGGGTGACCTCCATCCCATGCTGTGGGAGGGGGTTCAAGAAGTCCATGGCCCCAGTGGGGATGGGGGCTTCTCCAGATAGTTCTAGCCTGACCCACCCAGGTGGTCCCACATTCTACCTATTTTGCCCCATGGCAACACAAAGGAGATTGTGCCACGATCAGGCCCCTCCCAGAGCCCAGTGGGACTTTCTCCCCCCCCTGCAGTCCCAGGCAGGTGGGTCAGGGGGTCTTCCAGGCAGACCACAATCCAGGATGCTGCCACATAGCGGGGGGCACAAGAGAGGCTCCCCAACCCGGCTCAGCCACAGTTTGGTGGTCTGCTCCCTCCTTCCCACTGTGAGCAGTTTGGGTGGGGCGTCTCTCTCTGTCTCCAACCTGCCTTCTGGCCAGGAGGCCTTTGGAGGATGAGACGGAGGAGACAATGGGCGTGTTTGCCCAGCGATAAGGAAGGCAGCAACCGGTGCCCAGGCGCAAGTTGGCTCATGTTGGGTGGAGAACCACGGAGATGACCTTGGAGGAGGGAGGGGGCATCGGAGGGGACTCAGCGGCTCTCTTTAGAGCAAGGAAAGGGGGGGAGGAAAACCCGGTCTGGCTTCCCGGATTCTGTTTCTGGATCCCAGGGCAAAAGGCAGAGGCCCAGGATTCTGCCCCTCCCCCTTGAAGGACGGGCCAAGTCTTCCTGCGGGTGGGAGGCCAGAGGCTGCCTGCACAGACACCTCCCCCTGAAGAGGAGGAAGGGGGGGGGGCTTCGTTGTCCCTGACTGACATGGGAAAGCAAAGGCTCCAGAGGGATTCCTCTCCTTCCCTCAACCGAAATAATGCCAGAGACAGGTGTCACGTGGCATGAAGGCTCCTCCCCACCTCCAATCCAGCCACTTTCAAACCTTGCTTTTTGGGGGAGTGGGGGGGGGGGCGCTTTCTGCATTGCTGGAGGGGATCCAGGCAAAGGACAGGCCCAAAGGACCCTCTTGAGTTGCCAGCAACCCATGGACTGGTTGTGTGCCATGTGCCTGGAGCCCAGCAGGGGGCAGCAGCCCCTCCCTTTGAGCCGCTGGAGCTCCTGGCTTGGGCGGGGCCCTTGAGCGGGTGTGGCCAAAGCAGCCAGGGGGCCTGCCCTGCTCCTGTCCCCTCCCCCCCTCCCCCAAGGGCCCTCTGCTCTGCTTCCCAAGCAGTTTGGGTGGGGAGGCCGCACAGATGGACGGCCACCCTGGACGACGACTGCTGTGTCCAGCCGGGGCTGCTGAAGAGAGTCCAGCTGAGCGGCTCCATTGGGTAGCCAGAGCCGCCTTTCCCTCCTTTTCCTTGGGGGGCTGTCGGAAGAGCCGCCCACCCACTCACCTTTGCCGGTCTCCCGAGGGGACTGACTGGAGGCCTGATTTAACCCTGTCGTCCCCTTGAGGTCGTCTGACTGGACCGAGGACAATTCCAGGGGTTGTATACTGACCCACTGAAGCCCTGGGGAAGGAGGGCACCCACACCGGCCTTTCTAAGCAAGCCACCATCGCCCCTGGAGCGGAGCTCTTCACTGAGCCGCCTCTGGATTATTGATTGGCCGAGCGACATCCTCTGTCATCCTGTGCTTCAGTTCACCTAATTTCCTTTTAAATTTCCTTTTATTCGGACACCTGACCTCGCTTTGATCTGGCTCAGTGTTGAAAAGGAACCTCCTGAAGTTCAAAACCGCCACACGGAAGACAAGGGGTTCAATCGAGTGTGCCAAGACAGGGACCTGGGAGGGGAATTGCTCCTTGACCCCAGAAACCTGAAGCCAAGATGCTGAATTTGACCTAGATGGACGTCTGGGCCTCCTTCCAAGTCAGGGGGGGGGGAAGCGGGGGGGGATATTTGACACCCCTTGTTTCTAGAGGCTCCTCTTTCTGCTGTGCTTCCTTTGCCTTCAGCTCCCTCCTAGTGGCCGGGTGGGGGGGGGCTGTGCTTGTGGAAACAGGTAATAGCTATCAGGTAAGCTAAGACAGTGGGGAGAAAGAGGATCCATCAGTTGCTGATGTTCCGATTTTCTCTGACGGTGGAGAGGAGCAGGCAGAGCCCCCCCCCCGCCTGTCCAAAAGAGGGGGGTGGGGCAGCCAGGACCCAGGCAGACAGAGAGACACATCCTCATGCACTGCATGCAGCCTGGAGTTCGCCAGGAGACCAAGCAGAACAGGCGTCCCAGATACAAACGTATTTGAAGGGGAGGGGGTCTCTTTCTCTTTGGCCCCCAGTCACCCTCCTGCCCCCCCCCCCCAGGGGGAGAGGGAGGGGCTGAGAGGAGGCTGGGCTCTCTTTGATCCCTTCCGCCCGTTGGGTTCTGCTTCCCTCCCATGTCCAGAGTCCAGGGTTAGATCGGGCAAGGAAGGACACACAAGGAGTAAAATCAGCTCTTCGTTGCAAGGAAGCCAAGTGAAAACACAGCCGGCGGAGGTCCCTATTGAAGGATCCCGCTGGCGCAACTAACCAATCCTAGCCGACCTTAATCATCCAATCCGCTTGCTCCAATGCCTGCAGACTGGGGTGGAAACCTCTCTCCTTAGGACAGAACATCCAGCAACGTTACTAACCACAACCTTCCACACCCGCCTTGCAGCCTCATGGTTTACACTGCCTGGAGCACCTGGAACTTCGACAGATGGTTCAGTACAGGCAGTCCTCGACTTATAACTGTTTATTTAGTGACCGTTCAGAGTTACATCAGCGTTGA
This sequence comes from Rhabdophis nuchalis, assembly GCA_039707465.1. Taxonomy (NCBI): domain Eukaryota; kingdom Metazoa; phylum Chordata; class Lepidosauria; order Squamata; family Natricidae; genus Rhabdophis; species Rhabdophis nuchalis. The sequence goes on from CM077644.1 coordinate 249,524,821, forward strand.
AAGTAGTGACTTATGACCATTGCAGCATTCCCGTGGTCACGTGATCAAAATTCTTTGGCTTGGCCAATGACTCCTCTTCATAACAGTCGCAGTGTCTCGGGGTTACGTGATCCCGTTATGACCGCCTGACAAGCAAAGTTGATGAGGAAGCTGGATTTCCTTAACAACCGCAGTGGCAAGAAAGGGGATTGAACTGGGCAAAATGCACTTAACTGTCTCGCTCATCAACATAAATGCTGGGCTCCGTTGTGGTCATAGGTTGAGGACCACCTGTACAAACGTCTAAGACACCCCCCTCCCCCAGCACCTTCTGAAAAGGAGGCAGGGCCCTCCGTTTCTTCTTGGCTTCGGGGGTGTTGCCAGCAGGCTGTGGCCTTGGAAAGGAACGGCTACGCTGGACATCCTGGCTTGTATGGGGCCGAGGTGTCTTCAGGCAGTCCTCAAGTTACGACTGTGGTGGAGCCTGTGGTGACTCATGAATGATGGCATGAAACAGGTCAGTCCTGTGGCCAACCCGATCAATGTCCTTTGTGGGGCACCTGGTAAGCAAATGCCATGATCCAGTGGGTCACGAGGGGTGAGGTTTTGCTGAAAACCAGAAGTAGCAACTGCTGGGCTTTGGCAAAACCATCCTAGCGTGCAGTCGTGGTTTGCAGGGACTTGGCCAAGAACCAGAAATGCAACCTGGTTGCTGAGCAGCCAAAATGGGGCCATGTGATTGCCGAACCCAGGTTGTTAAGCATCCCCAAGTGGGTCTATTGAAACTGAGCCTCGATGGGCAATGGATGCGATAGGCAGCCATGGCCAATATTTATGACTCATCAAGTGGCGATAATGGAAAGCAAACTATGGAAAGTGTGAATTAGCCAATAAAACTACATGCTTGGTGTTAAAGAATATTGTTTGGGGGGTGGGGTGGGTCATGAATCCTTTAGTATTTTGTTTTATTTTATTAGCAATTTAACCTGCATGCAGATGATGCTGTCTTGGCAGCTGAGAACCCGGATTATTTATAAAAAAAGGCTAAACCATCAGAAGCAACAAGGAGGAGGAGGAGGAGGAGGAGGAGGAGGGGGGGGGGCTCTGGAAGGGGGCAGGGAAAACGTGAGCAAAGTTGAACAGGGCGAACGGGGTCAGCTGGGAAGTTGGGCACATGAAGGGCGAGGGGGTTGCACTGGGAGAGGGTTCAAGAAAGGAGGGCAGGAGGGATCCACCGGTTGCAGGCTGGTTATGGAAAGATCCACTGTAGGAACCTCATGGCTGCTTTATTGACCCCTTCGGTTTCCACAGCTGCCCACTTGCCCAGGAGCGGCACAGAGGTCACACCACAATCAGGCAATGGGGGATGGGCCTCTACCGCCACTGAATCGAAGTCAGAAGATGGTCAAAGTGGGAAACCGCCCCATTCCTTCTCCCACTGGAGCAGCAGCAGGAGGGAAGATGGTGGGGGTGTTTTGGGAGGATCCCAGAGAGGGCATGCCCCCAAAAGGAAAGGGGCCCAAGGGAGGGGGCCTGCAGCTGCCAGAGCAGACCTTCTACTCATCCCCATGGTCTTCTAGGGCCCTCCAGTTGCTCCTCAGGATTGGAGCGAGGAAGAATCAGTTTGCTTAGTGGGGAGGGGGAGGGGGGGGCAGAGTCTCCCTGGCAAAGGCAGCCTTTCTAAACATCCAGGGCCTCAACCAGCACCTTGGATCACACTGAGGGAGACCCTGGCGATCAGGGCAGCCTTGGGAAGGGTGTGGTCCAAGGCTGTTTCATAAGCATATGGCCCCTGTCTTCTTCCACCAGCTGAAATTTCCAGGTGCTTTCCAAGGGCCGCCCCCTGTGGAGGGGCTCCTAATGATCCAGCCACGAGATGGCAAGGAGGAAAGCGACCAGGTAAAGTTGCAAATGGAGTAGGTTGCAACTCTCCTGCCCCTGAAGGGCCCCTCCGCCTGGGGACCCCTCTGCCATTCTCTGGATTCTGTCCTTGTGGGCTCCAGCTGAGAGCTGTTTCCCTGGGGACTTCATCAGTTGAAGGGCCATAATTGTGCTTACAAGGTCTTCTGCTCCACCCCTTCCAAAGATGGACATCTGGTTGACCTTCAGCCGTGGCAGTAAGAGCAAATAGACCCATTTCTCTGTTGTTGGTGCCACAGGGCAGAGGGGAGGTTCCACGGGTGCATGCTTTCTTGGACTGGCTTGAGCAGGTAACGTGTGTTCCTCTTCTGCCAGCGTGCTTCATCACCCACTGGAACTGCTCAGAAGAGCAGGGGGGCAGCCTGGGAGTGGCAGGTGAGGGTGGGTCACTCAGAGCAACCCTGCCTAGTGCCCTGCCTAACTCTGTGTTCCAGAGGTTGAGGGTGTTCATCAAAGCTGTCCTCCTGCGTTGCTGGGGAACTCCCTGGGCACCACCTGGGCACATCTAGATATGTGGGATGCCTGGCAGCTGAATCACTCTGCTCCCTGCAGAGCTGGTGGCTCCACTTCATTTGCCTGGTTGCGAACCAGCAATTTGTCCCAGCAGCTTCATCTACTCCCAGGTAAAGGCGGACAAGCGGATGCTTCTGGTGCTCCTTTGCTGCCTTTGGTCTCCCGAGGCCCTTTGGAGAAAGGCACCCCCTGCCCATAACCCTCCGTGCTGACTGAGGTCATGTAGGCTCCCCTGGGATTTGCCGGCCTGGCCTAACCTACTGTACTTAGCCTTAGTTAGTAGAGAAATTTTTATATTGGGTTTTTCGGTAATTTTCTTTTTTAATTGAAAAAGGTTTACAAAAACAAAATTTCCCCCTTTCCCCCCCCTCCCCATACATGTAATATAAATCAAATACAAGTGCTATACCCCCCCTCATCCCCACCCTCATAATATGAATTACTCACAAAAGAGCATTATAACATTATCCAGTTATCCCCATCTTGTAAACTAATTATGCAAATATATTTCCCTCCCCTGACCACCCTAACCCTCCCCCTCTCAATCCAACCCACCCCCCTGACTTCCACTATTCACCACTCTGATAATTCCAAACAACCCAGATATTATCTTCTCTGTTCACATTATACCCCTTACATATCTCCTTATCAATCTACTCGTTCTTGCCTAAAATACCTAATAACTACATAATACTTTAAAAAAAACACAACCTTATAACAAACCCATCATAAACAAAAAAGTTAAAATTTCGGTAATTTTAACGGGGAGATCTTAGCACAGGGTGTTAGTTTAATATAGTTTTAAATATTTATGTATTTATTGTGATATATTGTGTTTTTATATTTCCTGTGCACCGCCCCGAGTCCCTTTGGGGAGAGGGGGCGGTTAATAAGTCGAATTAAAGCAAAGTAAAGTCTGAGCCTGTGGAAACCAGGGGGGCGGATAACATCCGTCTGTGGCCTGGACATCCCTCCCTGAGCTTCAGCTCCTCATCTTTCCACTGAGAAGAGGGCAGGGCTGGATTTGGGCTGGGGGGGGGGGAGCTTTTCTGGGATGTTCTGAGTCCACTTGCAGGGGTTGGTACCAGGGAGCCCCAATTGAGGGTGGCTCAATTCTACTCAATCGCTCAGGGAGGAGCCAGTTGGCCTTTGAGGTTCCCACAAGGGGATCGTGTGTTGGCCAGCTGTGTTCCAGGTGTTTTGACATCTTCTTTTTACCTGGATTGTTCACCGCCTCAGAGCTGTGGCTCCCACGCAGTCCAAGGGATAAATGGGACAAAATAAAGACAGATAAATGGGGGCAAGAGCCCCCTTCCTCCCACTTCCATTTGGCCCTCCGGCATGGAACCGCCACCATTCCCCATCAGCCCCCTTGGAGCGGTGAGTTCCACAGGTGACCGCACCCGCCAACATCTGGGGGGTTGCCCACCTCCATTAGCGAGGCAGCAGCCGGCCAGATGTCGCGGTCCTTATGGAGGGGAGTCCCGGTAAACGCGGAGACTTTCCGGAGAGGCCGCCTCCATACTCAGGCGAGCCGTTTTGCGGCTCCTCCGCGGATCAGGACGGCTCCCCAGATGAGCCGGGCTCCGGTCCCGAGGCCCAACATCTGGAGGGCGCCGCGACCAGAGGTCCTCCGCCGCCCTGGTTTCCTTCCGCGGCGCCGCGCCCAAGCGACCGGACAGGCCGGGGCCGGCTTCCCCGCCGGCCGCAGCCTCCTTGGGCCTCGGACGGCGCTCGGCCGCGGTCGCAAGGATGGGGCGCCGCCAGGCGGGCGCGGGCGGCGGAGAGGGGCCGGGCGGGCGCAGGCTGAGCCGTGGCCGCGCCCCCGGCCGCCCCCGGGACGCCGAGCGCTGTCAGACGCCGACGCGCTTCGCTCCAGCCGCGGCAGCCGAGGAGTTAAGAGTCGCTCCGCCCGCCGCGGCTCCGCCTCCGACGGGCGGCCGCTGGCGGGCCGTAGAGCAGCGGAGCTCTCCGGAGGCCGAAGCCCGCGGCGTCCGGGGGCGCAGCGCAGCCCTCCCGCCGCCCCCGCGCATGGCCTTGGGGCGCTGCGGGCATGGAGCGGGAGAAGCCGCCGCGCCGGCCCGGGCTCTCCCTGCGGCTGGAGGAGGCCGAGGGGGAGGCGGCGGGCCCGGGGGGCTGGCAGGCGGGCGGGCGGCTGCGGCCTTCCTCCTACCGGGCGCTGCGCAGCGCCGTCTCCACTCTGGCGCGCCTCGACGACTTCTACTGCGAGAAGATCGGCGCCGGCTTCTTCTCCGAGGTCTTCAAGGTGGGACCCTCCCCCTCCCCCCCTCCCCCCTCTGGCCGGGCGAGCTCCCCTGCCGTCCCCGCCGCCGCTCTGCCGCCCGCCCCCCTTTCCTCCCCCGCGCGCCCACCGGCCCCGCTCTCGGCCCCCGGCTGCTTGCCCCGGGTTGCGGGTGCCTGGTGGGGACCCCGCGGGTGGCAGCCTTGGCTGAAGCCCCGTTGGCCCTGCGGGTCGAGAGCGGCGGCCCCGAGGAAGGCTTCCGAGTTGGCTTCCCCTGGCATTGGCCCTTTGCTCCAGCTCCGGAGGCCTCCTTGTTATGTGGCCTCTGGGACCCCCTCCTGGGCAGGTCATATTGGAGGGGCTGGGGGCAAATGCCTTCGGCCTCCCGCCATGCCCCCCTTCAGCCCAGGAGCCCTAAAGTGGGTCTCCCCCCCTTAACCAGAACTCCCCCACCCCACGCCAAGAAGGGGGTGGGATTCTGCCATGCTTGTTTCCCTGCTTGTGCTGCGGCTGGGCCAGAGGGCCTGGGTGTCAGCTTACCCTTACTGTTGATGCAACCCTCTGCCCCCCCTGGCCCTTTGCCAGCTGCCTGGTCCTCTGTCCACGTGCAGAGTTAACAGGAGGGATCTGCCACCCAGGGCAGCAGCTGAACCTCTTGGCAGAGGCTCGCAAGCAGCCAGAGCCCCCTTGCTTCAAACAGGCATCCTGGATAGGACTTGCCTGGATGGGGGTCTGCTGAAGCCGCCGGTTTGGAGGGTTACCCTGCGTGGCACAGCCCCGTTTGAGGGCAAGAGGCACAGGACGGCTGAGAACATGGCAGAGTCTGTGGTGCCAGGAGTGGGGCTGGGGCTTTCCCTTAGCTTGAGCTGAATGAAGGGGAGGTTTGGGGCCCAGGCCCACTACAGTGCTGGGGAGGGGGCAGAAGTCCCAGGACAGGCTGTGGCTGGGGAAAGTTGATCTCCAGGCAGCTGCTTCTCTTCAGGATGGCACCCAGAGCGGCCTCCGTTGGCTGGCCAGCCCTTCCCACTCTCCCAGGGTAGCTATGGGGGAGGGAAGGCCCGGCAGGGGAGGGGCCAGTCCGCTTTGGGCCCTTATGGTTGGGGGGTGGGCTGGGGTCTTCTCCCAAGAGTCCTTTCCTCTGGGGGGTTTGGCTGCCCCTGAATTTCTGGACTGGCTCTCCCAGGGCCCCTCCCTCCAGGTGTGGCTGCCCCTCTGGTGGACATGCCCCCCCCCTCTGGGACCAGAACGGGGCCCTTCTCTCTCCTCCTCCGAGGCCCCTGTCTACTTTGTTGGCAAAAGTCTTTCCCTAGGCCTTGGGGGGAGGGGTGGGGGGGCTCTTTCAGGATGTTTTCTATCCAAGTTGAGTCTTCCTTCAGAACTTTCTTTGCTTCTGCTCTTCTTAGCCTCGGGAGCCCCCCCCCACCCCCACCCCCAAGGCTTCGCATTGGCTGGTTCTGCCCTGAGTAGGCAGATGGTGAGCCTCCTGGGTGGGTGGGCACCCAGATGGATGGGGCGGTCGGTTTGGCTGCTCTGCTGGGGCCTCCCTGGGTCTCCTCCCTTGCAAGGGCCCCCTTGGCCTGGCCCGGCTGGCTGCTGGCTCATGGGTCACCAGGCAGCAGCGGCTGAGCTCAGCTAGGCTGGGCAGATGGGCCTCGGAGTCCCTGTGCTGCTCTCGGGGTCTTGGCTCGCTCTTTCCAGGCTTGAGCTCACACAACCGGTGCTTCCCCGTTGAGGCCCAGGGGCTTCATGGCTGCAGGCGTTGAGCTCGGCTGGGCCCCACTTGGTGTTTCCTCTGGTGCTGAGGCCCCTCGCTTAGCCTGCATCCCAGCTTCCTCCGGTGATTTCTAGGTTAGGGTAACGTGTGAATCAGAAGCTGGATCAATGCTCAGGAGCCCAAGTTGGGCATCTTGCATGAACTCCGTCCCGGGAGCTGTGCCAGGGGTGAAACCCGCAAAAGCTCTGCTGTCATCGAGTAGTTGCCGGAGTTTGGCAGCCTCCGATGCCCCTGCCAAGGCTGCCACCTGCGTGGGGTGAGAGGCATGGCTGCCCTGCTCTGGCTCTGGCTGCGGCCCTCAGGGCGGAAGCCTTGCAGGATCAGCCGAGGAAGGGGCTTTCCTTGGGGGGGGGGGAGTTAGGGAGAGCGTATCTGTCAAGGCACTTGGGTCCAGGGAGGGCTTTGAGTGGGAGGGGTTGCAGGCTCTTGGCAGGAAATCCAGCTCTCCCTTGTGCCAGTATTGGGGGTATCAGGGCAGGGGCCGAGGCTGTGCCTGCCAACTGTCAGGGTGAAAGTTGAATAGGAAAAGGTGGGGGCTGTCCCAGAGCCTCAACCCACCCAGGGCCAGCCAGAAGTCTGAGCTCTCTCTCTGTCTCTCTCTCTGTCTCTCTCTGTCTCTCTGTCTCTGTCTCTGTCTCTCTCTCTCTCTCTCTCTGTCCTTTGTGTGTGTGTGTGTGTGTGTGTGTTGTACATAGGCTGAGAGAAGCGGCAAGCAGGGAGAGGCCTTGGACTGACTCATAGACTAGCTGGCAGCTCCACTCCCTGGGACTCGGCCCCTGGGCAGCTATGGGGGCGGGGAGGCTGAAGGGAGGGCCAGGTTGGGCCCTTGGGGAGCCATGGCTGTGCTCCAGCTGGCTGCCTTGCAGGTGGGCGACTGGCCCTTATGGAGCTCGGCAGAAAGAATGTTCTGGGATTCTAGGCCGGCTGCCAGGGTGGGCATGGCATGCGGGCATGGGCGGGTGACTGGGAGGGGCTGCTGTGCTGCCTGCCTGCCTGCCTGCCTTTTACAGGGGCCACCCTGGCACTCCCTTCACCCGCCCAGGTTCTGAAGTGATGTGCCAAAGCAATTGGCCCTCAGCCCCCAGGGTCTCTGTGCTGGGGCGGAGGGAAGCTGGCGCAGGGAGAGCCCGGGGCCTCTGGACGGCCCGGCTGGGGCTTTGCCCTCTGGGATGCTTGACCAGGGACTGGGGTGGGAGGGGCGTGGCAGGGGGCCTCCTGGGGGTGGGGCTCCTCAGACTGTGGGCAGGCAGAGGGGGCGGAGTCAGCCCATCCCCATCCTCTCCCTCCAGAAGCCGCCTTGCCCCTTGACGGCCTGGGGCCCAGGAGGAAGGGGTTTCCCCTAGAGCAGCAGAGGGCCCGGAGGCGGACGGGGCTTTGGGGCTGGGGCGGCTCCTGGCCTGCCTGCCTCCCGCCCACATTGTGCAGCTCCTCTGCCAGCCTCCTTCCCTCTTCAAGCGGGCAGAGCAGAGCGGCTGGCTGGCGTCTCTCCTGCTTCACCCAGGCCAAGCTGAGCACGGAGCCTGAGGGCTGTTGGGATGCTAACAGTGAGGGGGGGTTGGAGGCTTGGAACAGGGCAGTGGGGGGGGGGGGAGAGGCCGGGGGGGGGTCTCTTGGAAGGGAGACTCTGGTGTGTCCGGAGGTCCTGGGACCGGCTCTGCACACTCCGCTGGGGGTCTGCAGCTTTGCCCGTCCTTCCCCTGAGCCGAGGTCTCCTGACAGGAGCCGTGGGTCGCTTCGGGGCAGCAGGGAGGCCTTGTGGGGCATCACGGGGCAGCTAGGCTGCCCTTCTGGAAAGACCTCTCACTTTTGCTCAGTAAAATGCCAACCGGGGTTTATCTTACGCTCCCTTTCGCCGTGGCAAAGGAACGGGCGAAGGCTGCCAGCCCTTCTGAGCTCTCACCCTGCAGGAAGAGAACCATCTTGGGGGGGGGGGGGGGAGTCGCTGACCTTTGCAGTTCAGGGCCTGTCTGGCTTCTCTGGGTGGGAAGCTCTCCCGATTGCTCTCCCTCCCTGGTGCAGCTGCTGGGCCTCCCGATGGGGCCAGGTGCCCCTGAGAGGCCAGGGGGCGTTTGGCTGCCCTGCAGGTGGCTTGGCTGCTGTGCTGCCCCTCACAGGTCCTGCCAGCCTGCGTGGCACCAAAGGGCTGCTTCTTCCCGTCTGCTCTCTGCCCGAGCCCCCCCCCCCCCACTTCCATGGCACCTGCCCGTTTCCTTCCTTCTCCCTGCAGCTGGAGGCCGGGCTCTCAGCGTGTGCGGGAGAGGCCTGAGGCCCAAAGGCCCAGGGGCTCCAGTCGTCTCTCTTTGCCTCAAAAGTGCCCGTGTTCCCTTCGGCTTCTGTCCCTACAGCACGCAGCCTCTCTGCCCTGGACTGGCCACCCAGCGTGGCTGCTGCCCTGACCTCCCACAGCCACCGTCGGGGGGTTCTGGTTGGGAGCTGCAGCCGATCCGAGTCAGCTCAGCTGCCTGAGAGGGCCCAGGAGGGCCAGTCCAGGGGAGGGGGAGGGCTGGGGCCCCTGCCGCCTTCTGAGAAGGCGCTGCCTTGGGCCTCTCCCTGGCCCCACTGCAACCAGCCCCACCGGAGCTCTGCTTGACCCACGCCCCAGATCAGGGACTGGGCTGCTTGCTGGCGGTCTCCTGGGGATGCCCCTCCCTCTCTGGACACGGAGCTCCCTGCTTAGCTGGCCTTGGTTTGGCCGGGGGGGGGGGGGGGGGACTGGAAAACCCAGCAGAAAGCCAGTGGGGGGGAGAGAGGAGGTGGGCTCTCACCCAGAATGGCATGTGTGGGGGGACCCTCCCCAGTTGCTCTGAGGCAGGAGTTGGCCAGGTTCACACAGGCCGGGATTGAGAATTTTGTGTTGTGCAAATGAGGCTTTCACTTTCCATTGTCGTGCTGTGAGGTTGTTTGGTTTGTGCGATGGCAGTTGTCGTTTGCCAGCTGTGCTTCGGGGCTGAGCTGGGGTGCAGGCCCCTCCTTGGCTCTTATGCCTATCACAAAGGGTGGGGTGGTTGCCATGGGGCCAGGCAGTGGGGTGGCTCCTAACTTTAAATACCCCCCAAGAAAGCCATGGGGGGGGTCGGGGGGGCTGGGCCTGCCCTCCACGTACGAGCAGCTTCTGTGCTGGGAAGGCGAATGGGGGGGGGGGGGGAGGCGCCTGCGGCCATGCTGCCCACTTCAGTGGGGTGGCACTTCCTGGCTGGCAGCGGTTCTCTCGCTGGGGGTCTAGGCTGGCCCAGAGGGAAGGGAAGGCACCCTGGAGGAGGAGGAGGGCCTTTCTGTCTCTCCCACACCTGCAGGGGTGTGCCTCACCTGGGGGGGCAGGAGAGCTGCCTTCCCTCCTTCAGAGGCCCTGCCTGCATCTCCCCTACGGAGCTCAGCCCCACAGGGGCAGCTCCCGAGCAGACACAGGGCGAGATGACCCCCTCTGACCCTGGGCCTCCCCTGCCGACATGGCTCCTCCTGGGGCAGCAGAGGGCAGACAGCTGTGCCAGGCTGGATGTGGGGTGGATGGAGAGGGGGCATCTGGAGCTCCCCATCACTTGCTAAGAAAGGTGGGGAGGGGTAGTGGGCTCCAACCCAAGAGGATGGGGGGGTGTCCCGCACTTCCCCCCCCCCCCAGAGAGTCTCTGCTTGGGCTCCTGCAGTTGCACAACCCAGGCCCCTCCTGGAGTGGGGGGGGGAGTCGCATCCAGGGCCAGGAGGACGGGGGGGGGGGGGAGCAGGCGCAGCGGAGGGAGGACGGAGGCATGGACTAAAAAGGGCAGGAATGGACTCTGGCTGCAGAGCCCAAGAATTTGAGAGGGAGGCTCCACTGGGTGGGGGGTGGGTGGGGGTGGGGGAGGTGGCTGGGCCGGTCCGGGCAGCTGTTCAAGAAGCCTGCCTTGCCCGGGGCATGAGGGGCTGCAGGCTCTTCCCTGGCCCTTGGGGAGGGGGGGGGTCTGCTTCTGTGCCTACTGCAAAGCCAGCCTCTGTCAGTTCCCAGCCCCCCCCCCCCTCCCCTGACAATCCTGCCTGGTTGGGCTGTGCTGGGGAAAGGCCCGGCCTCCCACCGTGGGGAAAGGACCCCAAGGTTTGTGCTCCAGGGGCGCTGGGGGGTGTTTGGGGGGGGGTCTTTTATCTTTTTACGCTGGGCTGCCCAGAGTCGCGTTTGCTGAGAGAGGCAGCTCTAGGAATGCGATTTATGAACAGAGAAAGGGCCCACAAGCCTGGCAGCAGCTGTGGGGCTTTTACCATCTGGGCACAGAGCCCGGTGGGCGCCTGGGTGGCCTTGTGCTGGGGGGGCATGAATGGAGCTGGGGGGAGGCTGGGGGTGCCTTTGGGGGTCCCCAGTGGAGGAGCTCAGGGGTGCCCCTTGGCCTTGTGCCCGCTTGATGGCATTGCTGGGGGAATGGGAAGCAGAGGCCACTGGAGGGGAAGCAGGTAGGGTGGCCGGCTGGTGCTCTTCCGGGGCCCTGGCTTTGGGGGCCCTGCCCTGCCCTCCTCTTTCGCAGCCTCTGGGCGGGAATGCCCCGTTCCTCCCTGCTTGGTCCCTGGGAGGCTTCGGAGGAGGGTCGGGGCCATCAATCAATGGAAGTGCAGCTGCCATTATGCTAGGACGGGAGGGGCCTTTGGACCCACGAAGGGCAGGGGAAGCCATCGCCCGTGTGTGTGTGTGTGTGTGTGTGTGTGTGTGTGAGAGAGAGAGAGAGATTCCCCAGCCTCCTTCCTTCTGCTCCCCCTCTTTTGCTCCCCCCTTCCCACGTGTCCAACTGTCTGGGCCCTCCTCAGAGGGGGTCTCTCCTGTCTCCCTGAATGTGAGGCCACTGGCAATTTGGGGGAGGGGGCTCCAGCAAAACTGGGGTGGGGGGCTTATGATGACGTTAGGGGAGTGTGGAAGCTCTTTGGCTGGACTCTTTGAGGGCAGAGGCACTTGGGGGAGGGGGAGCCCCAGACGATGGGGCTGAGACCTTGCTGGCTGGGGAATTCTGGGGCTCCGCCCCCCCCTCAAGTGCCACGGTTGGGGCACCCTGGGGTAGAGGATTCACCCCAGGCGCTCAAGCGGCTCCAACGCTTTGGCTCTCTTTCCGGCTCATGGCTGGTTTTGTACCCCTGGTGGGTTCGGAAGCCGGCCCTCCTTGGTGTGCCTGACTTCGGTTCCCATGATTCCCAGCCTGGGGACCGAGGGCATGGGAGGGCATGGGAGGGCTGTGGTGCAGCTCTGCTCCCCGAGGCCTTTGAGCCCTGACTGCCCCACAGGGTCCGCGGGGTGCCCTCCAGAGGGGGCTTCCCTCTGTGCCAGCAAGACGGGTGCTGAGACCCCTGCCAGAGTGACGGCCGGCTGTCCCCACAGGTGAGGCACCGTCAGTCGGGGCAAGTCCTGGTGCTGAAGATGAACAAGCTGACCAGCAACCGAGGGAACATGCTGCGCGAGGTGCAGCTGATGAACCGGCTCTGCCACCCCAACATCCTCCGGTAGGGGGGGGGCGCTCGGGGTCCCCCTGCCTGCAAGAAAGGGGCCCGCTGGGGTGGAAGGTCCAACATGCCTGGGGAGGGCCTGGCATAAACGTTCAGGGGTCGACTGGGGGAAGGGCCGGGAGGCGCCACCCCTGCTCCTGGCCCCTCCTGCCAGGGGTCCCCTGGTCCCCCCCAATGGCTCAAGGTTTACCTACCCAGAGCTCCCCCTGGGGGTGGGGGTGGGGTGGGCATGGTGTCCAGGGCAGGGGAGGGGGAGGTCCTGCTCCTTTTCCCCCAGGGGTGCCGGTGACAGAGGGAAATCAGGGGGGGGGGATATGGGCCCCAGGCAGGGGTCTCACGGCCGATGGCTCCTCTCCTCTGCCTCTGCCAGGTTCATGGGGGTCTGCGTTCACCAGGGCCAGCTGCATGCGCTGACGGAGGTGAGTGTTGGGGGCCTGGCGTGGAGGGTCCGCTGAGGGCCCGGCTCTTCCGGGGGACCAAGGGCCCCGCAACTGGCTCTTCCTTCTCTCCCTGCAGTACATCAATGGGGGCAACCTGGAGCAGCTGCTCGACAGCCCCACCCTGCTCCCCTGGCCCGTCCGGCTCAAGCTGGCCCTGGACATCGCCCGGGGGCTCTGCTACCTGCACAGCAAGGGCATCTTCCACCGGGACCTCACCTCCAAGGTGGGGGGGGGAGGCTCTGCTGCACCCCGCCCCCCCCGGTGCCTCAAAGCGGGCAGAGGATTTGGGGGGGGTGGAATCCCCGACTGCATCAGGGATGAGCGGTGGGGCAGCTGGACACTGGGGGTTGCACTGATTGGGGGAGGGGGCTCTGAAAGAGGGGCTCCTGCCATGGGCCCCCCACCTTTCTAGGGCAGAGCCTCTTGGCATCCTGGAAAGCCTTTGCTCTGGTCCCCCCCCCCCAAGTCCTCTCCTTAGTTCCTGGGGGGCGGGGGTTATCTGGTCAGAGCTGGCCCATCCTGGGAGCTTCCTTTTCCCTGAATGGCCTCTCAAATGCTCCCCCCCCCAGAACTGCCTGGTCAGGTGTGAGGACAATGGCTACACAGCTGTGGTGGGAGACTTTGGCCTGGCAGAGAAGATCCCCACTTACAGGTGAGCCAGGAAGTTGCTGCTTCTGTTGACCCCCTTCCCCCCCCCTTCCCCAGCATGGCCCTACCTTGACCCGGCCTCTCCTCCTCCTCCTCCTTGCAGTGAGGGGGCTGAGAAGGAGCCCCTGGCGGTGGTGGGCTCTCCCTACTGGATGGCCCCCGAGGTCCTGCGGGGGGAGCTGTACAACGAGAAGGTGAGCCCCACCAGAAGGCGGGACAAGGGGAGGGAGACCCCTGGGGGCTGGGGGGACAAGGGCACTTCCCCCTCCCAGGCCCCCCAGCTCCAAGGCTGCCCCCAGACCCTCCGAGACCCCCCCACTGTGTCCCCCGCAGGCGGACGTCTTCGCCTACGGCATCATCCTCTGTGAGACCATCGCCCGGGTGCCGGCCGACCCCGACTACCTGCCTCGCACTGAGGTAAGCCCCCCCCTCCCTCTGCAGCCCCAGCAAGGGGGGGGGGCTTCTGGGCCCCTGGGGAGAGCTGAAAGAGAGGGCTCTGAGGCACCAAGCGAGGGGGGGCAACTCAGAGGGCCAAGGCTCTGGGTCAGACTCTGCAAAGGCCTCAAGGGACGGAGGGGGGAGCTTGGCTGGCAGAGGCCGTGATGCCTTAAAAGTGCCCCTCGCAGGACGCTCGTTGTGTCGGCTGCAGCTAATAGCTGCTGGAGGATTCCGGCAATCCAAGCGGCCAGAGGGTCTCTTTTAAAAGCCCCCCTCAGGCTTTCCCCCTCCAGGTGGGGGCTTCTTCCTGGCTGCAGCTTGCTTGCGTGTCAGGCTGTATCCGGGGGGCATCTTGGGCCCGGCTCCCTCTGGCCTTCCTATTGAGACGCCCGGGTGTTCGAGGCAGGGTCCAGGGGGGCAGTCAGAGTAAGGCTGAGGGTCTCTGGGGGAGCATCTTCCATTTGGGAGCTCCAGCTGGGGCCTGTTGCTGCCAGCCAGTTTGCAGCATTCAACCCGGGACCTGCGCCCCTCCTGCCCCCCCCCAGCCCATAAGGGAACCAAGGGGAGCCACCAGGGGTCTCCCTAGGAGCCCTGGGCCTTGGGGAGGGGGAGGGTTTCAGTGGGGAGGGCTTTTCCTCTTGATCTCTCCTCTTGAATTTGGGGAGGGGGATGTGGCTGCAGTTGGGTGAGGCCAGGCAGCGTGGCGGCTGGCTCCCTGGTCCTGCTTCCCAAAGAGCATCTTTTGGGGAGGGGGCATCTTCCCCACCCCCCACCCTTTCCTTCACCCTTCCTCTCCGCAGGACTTTGGCCTCGATGTAGCTGCCTTCTGCAACCTGGTGGGACCCGACTGTCCGGCGGCTTTTCTCCACCTGGCCTTCCACTCCTGCAAGGTGGGTCCTGGCGCCCCTCCCCCCACCAGGAACCAGGGTGGGAGAAGAGCCCCAGAAGGGGACCCTCACGCCCAGAGCGCTGGGCATCCCCAATCGGGCTGCGGTTTTATCCTCTGGGGCCAAAGCCTCCAGGCAGCCTGAATTCTGCTGGGGGGGGGGAGTGGGGGGGGGGCTGCTCAGTTGCAGAGGGAGGGCTGGGCTGGGCCTCTCTGGGGGTGGGGGGTTTCCTAAGGAGGGGAGGCGGCTCTGTTCCACTGGAAAAGGCCGAAGGGTGAGCTGGTGCTAAGGTCCAGGGTGACCAATGCTCCCTTGGCCCAAAAGAGAGCAGCCGCCCCACCTGCTCCCTTCTCCTGCCCCCAGATGGAGCCCACGGTCCGGCCCTCCTTCCTGGAGATCGTCCAGCGCCTGGAGGCCATGCTGCTGACGGCGGGAGACCCCGGCAACCACGGGACGACCAACGCATCAGCCGCGCTGGCCGGTAGCCTCTCTCAGGGGAAGGGGGGTGGGGTGGGCAAGAGGTGGAGAGGCTACCCCCCCCCCCCACTTGGAAGTGCGGATTGCATGGTTGGGTTCTTCTGTCCTCTTTGGACAGTGGAGGTTGCAGGAGCCGTCCTGGGGGCTGGGAAGGGGCGAAGGTGGGCAGGGGGGAAGGCATCGCACGCAGAGGACGGCTTTTCTGCTGGGCCCCTGAGCCACCGGGGGAGGGGAGGGAGGGGCCAGGTTTTCCGTGTGTGCCTGGACAGTTCCTTCCCAGCCCTTTGGAGCAGCTGCAGCTGAGCTGTTTCCTGCTCTGGATTCGGCTTTTGCAGGGCGCAGGGCACTTGGAGATGCCACTCTGGGATGCCCCTGACACGCCCCCCCTTTCCTTCCTTCTGCATCCAGGTCAAGCAGCCAAGCAGCTCTCCTTCCCCAACACCGCATCCGGCTTGCTGGGCCAGCGGCTCTTGACCCCAGAGCAGCCCCTCTCCCGCAGCCAGTCAGACGTATTCCGCCCTCGGTCGCCCACCTTGCCCCGTGCCCACGACACTCCGCAGCGCGTCAACCCCTTCTCCCAGCGCCAGGACCTCCAGGGGGGCCGAATCAAGCTCTTCGACACTCCCAGCAAGTCCTTGATCTCCCTGACTTTCAACCTGCCGCCCCCCTCGCCTCTTCCGCCCGGCACCCCCATCACGCCGGAGCCCGCCGTGGAGATGCAGTGCAACTTTGCCGAGCCCGTGGCCGTCGTGCGCAGGTGTCGCTCGCTGCCGGCCTCTCCAGAGCTGCCTCGCCGGGAGCAGCCGCCCTACAGCCCCCTCCTGGCCCTGGACCGCACTGTCCCGGAGCCCCCCAGTTCCCCTGCCGGCGAGCAGATGGACTGCAGCCCGGACAGCCCAGCACCAGCACCTGCCGCCCCGGCACCCCCACTGACCAACGGCAGCTTCATCAGCACGGCTGTGTCGGCGGCCCGGCCGTGGTCCCCCAACGGACTGCTGAACAATAACAGCAAGCCCCACGGCTGGGGAGGGGGCTTCTCGGAGCTGAGCGTGCCGCCTACGTTGGAGGGAGCGCAGACGGAGCGCCCGGGCACGACGCTGCCCCTGAGCCCCTCCGGCAGCAGCAGCTGCGTGATGGAGCAGGACGAGGTGCTGGCCTGCCCCGCCTGCTGCCTGGGGCCCTTCAGCTTCAGCTTCGCTTCCGTCTGCCACCGGCCGGCCGCCAGCACCCCCCGCTACCAGAACCTGAACTGTGAGGCCAAGAGCCTGCAGTGCCCGGAGAGGCACCCCCAGCACTGCAAGGGCCTGGCCCCGGGCATGGCCGAGCCCAGCCTCAAGCTGCCGGAAGCCCAGTCCTGAGGCTGGCCCTGGGGCCGAGGAGCACTGCAGGCCCGCCTGGGCGTCCTGGCTGCCCTTCAGACCTCCAGGAGCCGGATGGGCCGAGGAGTGGCGCTGCACCCCTGGGGGGAAGCTGGTAGAAAGTGGCAGGGAGGGCTGCCAAGCCCTTTGGGGGGCAGGAGGGAGCCGGCCGGTCCCCAGGCCGGTCTCTCTCTGGCCGATCGATCGGGGCTCCCCTGCCTGCCCTGTTGCAGACCTGAGGGGCGAGGCCTTGGCTGCCCAGCCTCTTGACCATGGGTGGGGGCACAGAAGGAGAACGGCAGGAAGATGCTGGGGTGAAGGCAGTTCGGGCCGTGGGCACCCCTGTGAGCCTGGCAAGGGAAGGCCCAGCTCCTTCTGCCAACTGGGGGGGACTGGCACTCACGTGGGGTGTGTCGGAGGGATGGGGCAGGGAGAGCAGATAGATTCCTGGCCCACCCCCTCCTCTCCTGCCTTGCGCAGGGCTGGTCCGGTGTGGGTGAGCCTGGCGCCCTGGCCCTTCTGTTTTGGGCAGCAGGGGAGAAGGGAAGGCAATTGCATTTTTAATAATACTTGGAAATACTTGTTAATATATTCCGCTTATTTAATGTGTTGAAAAAAATAAAACCTGATGACAGCCCAACCCCCCCCCAGGTCTGGCCTGAGTGGTCTTTGCTGAGGAGAAGAGAATTGGGGGACCCCCTCTGGGGACTGGCAATTAGGGCAGCTCCACCCCAGGGCTCCTCCAGGGTGTTTTCGCCTGCGTTCTCTGGGTTTCTGCGTGGAACACGGCTCCAGGAAACCCAGAATGGAGGGAGCTACAAGACGGAAGAGTTGACTCTGGAGAAGGACATTGAGCTTCGCTTTGTGTGACAAGCAGCTCATGGAGGGAGGGGCTCAGATAGCTAAAGGGGAACAAAGAATGGAAAGGAATTACAGGGTGGGAAATAACTGGAATACGAGAAGCATATAGTAGTGTATATACGTGGGAACGTTTTAATGTAGTGTACTGATTATTTTCTGGTAATATTTCCAAATGCATTAATGAAAAATAAACCACAGAAAAGTTGAGTATATTTTAGGGAGAAGTCAGAATGCCTCCCCTGCTCTGTCCTTCTTCCTCCCAGACGACGGATGAGGGAACCTCTAACACAGTGATGGAGAACCGATGGCACGGCTGCCACAGGTGCCACACGGAGCCATTTCTTAGGGCACGCGAGGCGTTTCCCTGTCAGCTCCAGCGCGCATGTGTGCTCTGGCCAGCTGATTTAGGCCTTCTTCTGAGGCCGTTTTTCGCCTCCTGAAGCCTCTGGAGGTGGGGAGGGGAGGCTGTTTTCACCCTCCCCAGGCTCCTAGAAAGCCTCTGGGCCTGGGAAGGGCGAAAAAAGCACGCCAAAAGCAGGGGGTCACGCACATAGCATTATGGGTGTGGCACGCCCACCCACGACCCCCCTGCGCTCCCCCCGCTTTTGGCATGCGAGCCAGGAAAGGTTAGCCACCCCTGCTCTTAACAAAATGAAATTCCACGTAGAGAAAAGTCCAGTCTAACACATAATAATAATAATAATAATAATAATAATAATAATAATAATAATAATAATAATTTTAATTTATAACCTGCTCTCTCTCCCCGAAGGGACTCGAGGCGGGGCACAGGGAATTTACAAATACAAATAAAAACCACAAACATAATACAATATTAAAACGAATTAAACTAAAACCCTGCGCTAAAATCCCATATTAAAACTAAAACTAAGCCCCTAAAAACCCTAAAAACAGTAAAGTAAAAGAAAACCCCAAAGGACGCATAAAGGCCAGGCTTAATAGCAGTGACCGTGAGGGGGATCGTGGAGTCTCAATGGACAGCCAATGAAATATGAACCAGCCATGTGCAGCAGCAGCAGCAGCCAAGAAAGCCCACGCAATCCTAAACTGCATTAACAGAGGGATATGATCAGGATCAAGGGAGGTATTACTACCACTCTACAAAGCCTTAGTAAGACCAGACCTAGAGTCCTGCATTCAGTTTTGGTCAGCGCACCATAAAAAAAAAAAGGAGACTCTGGAAAGAGCCCAGAGAAGAGCAACCAGGATGATGAGGGGACTGGAGGCTCAAACATACGATGGACGGTTGCAGGAACCGGGCATGGCTGGTCTGGTGAAGGGAAGGACCAGGGGGGACAGGAGAGCATCTTCCAATATTTGAGGGGCTGCCCCAGAGAGAGAGGAGGGGGTCAAGCTATTCTCCAAAGCCACACAAAGGCCAGAGAAGGAATCATGGATGGAAACCGATCAAGGAGAGATTCAACCTGGAGGTAAGGAGGAATTTCCTGACCGTGAGAACCATCCACCCATGGAACAGAAGCTGCCTTCGGAAGTGGTGGGAGCTTCATCCCTGGAGGCTTTCCAGAAGAGACCGGACTGCCATCTGTCAGAAAGGGTGGAGGGCAGGGATGGTTAACCTTTGTGCTGAAACTGGAGCGTGGGCACATGTGTGCATGCAGGTGTGCTTGTGTGCGCCAGAGCACCAAAACCCAGAAAAGAGCAGCAAGGTGCGCTTCCATGGCAGACAGGTGGCCGGTGTGCATGCGCATGACGGAACCTGGAAGAGCAGCTGGCGACTGCGCTTGCCCAGAGAGAGGGCTGTGCATACGCCCTCTGGCCCTCTTGCCATAGGTTCGCCTATGTAGGTGTAGGGCCTCCTGCTTGGGTGGAGGGTTGGACTAGATGACCTACAAGGTCCCTTCCAACTCTGTTTATCTGTATCAAACTTGTCTCCACCATCAGTGCAGAATCCAACCTTGACAGCCCAAAGAAGAGCCCCGCCCTACAGAGGGTGTGGCTGCTGGGTGGGGGGCTTCTCAGGGCAAAAGGCCCTTCCCCCTTTCCCCCTGGGAATGTCTGGAGGAGCCTGGAGCCAAGGAGGCGGCTGACAGGAGGCCCTTTGGGGAGAGGAGCCGCCTGCCTGCAAGGCCCTTCCACAAAGCAAGGCAGATACCTCCAGCATTTGCACAACCACAAGTGTCTGTTGTGGATCCCCAGGAGCACGGATTGGGGTGTGTGTGTCTTTGAGCAACTCGCCTGGGATGCTGAGTTCCTCTCAAGCCCAGCTGGCAGAGAGAGGCCTGTTCCCGGGTCTGCCGCTGATTCATTCAGGCCCCCTTCACCCTCCCTGGACCCAACGCCCCCCCCCCCACTTATTCCCCAGAGCCCCTCCTGTGCTGGGCAGAGGGCGGAAGCAGGGTGATTTGAGGGGAGGCAGCTAGGGAGGGGCCAAGACGTTGCTTTGGCTCTGAGGGGGCAGGGCAGGGGCCTCCGACCGTCACGGCTTCTTCAGCAGCACAGAAGGCGAGGGGGGGGGAGGGCATCCCTCGGGCGCCTCTCGGGCTCTTCCTCCTGCGCGCAGTGGGGGCTGTGGGGAGCCCCTGAGATGGAAGACGCTGCGGGCCCTGCGAACGGCCTCCCTCTGCGGGGGCGGTTGAGCAAGGCAGCCAAGGAAGGCCCGGAGAGGCAGCGGAAGGAAGAGCTGGAGATGCTTTGGGGAGGGAGGGAGAAGCAGCCAGCAAGAATTGACATTGCAAAGCACGCCTGCCTGGGGAAGAGGGGTGAACCTTGGGGCCTGCTGGGGATCTCTCGGGGGGCTTTTATGAAGGGCCTGGATCAGGAGGCGACTGAAGGGCCCCATTTCACATTTGCTGGTGATTCAAAAGAGGGAGGGAGGGAGGGAGGGAGGGAGGGAGGGAGGGAGGGAGGGAGGGTCAACCCTGGGAGATCGAACGAGGCTCCAGTCGGGACAAAATGTGCTTCCAACGGGGGGGGATTAAGGGGGAGCCAACAGGGCACATTGGGGGGAAGTGACAGCAGGGAAGCCCTTGGGATGGTCCTTGGCAGGGAGGGTGCGGGTGTGTGTGTGTGTGAGCCAGCTGTTCGAAGGGCTGGCAGAGTTTGGGGCTGCATTTGAGAGCCACGCCAGGTCCTCGCAGTATCTGCTCCTGGGGTTCTGGTGAGGCCACATCTGGAGGACGGTGTCCGAGGAAGAGCCTGAGAGGGACAAAGATCTTGCCTGTGAGGAGGAGCCGAAGCACCAGGGATGTTCAGTTTGGGGAAAAGATCAAAGACTCCAGGGACATTACAAGGGGATCTGGTGCTACCGTAGTTTCAGCTGTCACACAACGTGGCTTGTGGGCCTCCCCCGACCTGGGCCTCCGTGGAAGAGCCAACTAGGAAGGCGGTGCCAGTGGGTGGGCGGGTGGCCCTTGGTGAAGATGCAGCCGCTCTCGGGGGCTGAGAGGGGCAGCGGAGGGGGCGGGGGGTGTTCCGGGAGGGCAGACGTCAGGCGGATGTCCTCGGGCTGCTGCACATGCGCACCACCTGCCCTCCCGGAGCACCACCGCCACCACCTCTGCCCCTCTCATCCCCAGAGCAGCGGCTATGTCTCCACCAACGGCCGGCCGCCCACCCGCTCGCCGGGCTGTGCTGGATGCCGACCTCTGAAGGAAGCAGGCGTGGGGGGCTGCCAGGAAGGCCGCATGGAAGGCAGGCAGCCACGGCAGGGCTGTGGGCCACAGGGAAGGGAGTAGGGCGGGCAGGCTGGGAAAGTGGAAAGCAGAGGCTGGGTGGGGCAGGGCGAGCGAGCGGCAATTGAGGGACCAGTTCAGGGGCGTGGCCCTACCGGTTTGGGGACCCAGGCCCCATGTCTGTTACTGGTTCTCCCGAGCCGGTCTGAACCGGTAGGATTTCTCCCCTGCTCTTGTGGCCAGGTCTCCCACCCATAAAGCAGCTCTCTTTCCCTGCTCTTTGAGGACCGTCTCATAAGGAAAGAGAAAATCCATTTGTAACAGCTTTGTTTCTATGGTTAGGAAGCAGAGAGTCCCAGTCACCACAGACACTTCAAAGGGCCAAACTGGCCATTGAACTGAGTGGGTGGCCCAACATCCCGTGGGCAGGAGGGCCTCTGGGTGAGGCTCCTCTCTGGCCAAGCGCAGGTAGAGCATCTCTGGAAGGCACATTTGGGAAGCACAGAACGCACCTGCGTAACCCAGCCCCTCCCCCTCACTTCCCCCCCCCCCCGGCCAATCAGCTTTGTGGAGAGGAAGAATTCTCCCCTCAACCCCCTCTGCACCCCCCCCTCCACCTTCTGGACTCAGCTCCCTGCTTCTCCAAAGGTCCCCCCCCCCAGCCCCCATTGCCACTCTGGGGGGCATTTTCTCTGCTGGAAAGAGCAGCCTCTCTGTCCTGAGACAAGCCGCCCCACTGACCCCTTCTGTCCTTCCCGTGCCCTCCCCCCCCCCACGCAGGGACCGAAACGCAGCAGGGAGAGAAGCCCGAGGCTCCCTCCCATCCCTGCTTGCCCAGAAACAGCCTCTCGGGCGCAGCCTCCCCCTTGGGGGTTCCCTCCTTCCCCATCCCTCGCCCGTCTTGAGGCACCCAAATAGGCTGCTTTTCTGGCCTTAGGGCCGCCTTAGGAGCCGGTTAAAGCAAGGCAGAAAACCTCCAGGTCCTCCGAGCTCCGCAGAACGTCCCACGAGCATTTCCTGCAGTTCGACTTCACCTACGCTAACCTACTAACCCGACGTCACCGTTCCTGCAATCAGTGGTTGCATCCGCCTGCCAGACTGATGGACCCAAAGCCTCTTTCTTCAGAACCACAATGTGGAATCCCTTCGACGTTGCACAAACTATTTCAGCACCGGAAGGGACTGGCGCACAGGCTTCAGTGTGGAGCGGGAGAGTTTAAGGCGAGGCTCCCCATTTTTAAGGAAAATGTCTGTGTTTTCTGCTAGGAGCTACATCAACCTTTCCCCCAGACTGGCGGCTTCTAATTGTAGAGACAATTCTGTGCCCAGCCCAGCCCAGCCCAGCCCAGCAACCAGAATAAAACTGGAAGGGACCTTGGAGCTCTTCTAGTCTAATCCTCTAATCAAGCAGGAGGCTATACCATTCCAGGCAAGTGGCTGTCCAGTCTCTTCTTGAAGACCTCCAGTGATGAAGCACCTACACCTTCTGGTGGCAAGTTGTTCCGCTGGTTAATTGTTCTGTCAGGAAATCCCTCCTTAGTTCCAGGTTGCTTCGCTCCTTGAGTTTCCATCTGTTGCTTCTTCCCCTGCCTTCTGGTGCTTCGGAGAATAGGTTGACCCCCCCCCTCTTCTTTCTGGCAGCCCCTCAAATCCTGGGAGGCTGCTATCATGACCCCCCCCCCCCAGTCCTTCTTTTCTCTACTGGCCCAACCCAAATCCTGCAACCGTCCATCCTATGTTTTTGTCTCCAGGCCTTTGCTCATCTTGGCCGTTGCTCTTTCCACTAGTTCCAAAGTCTCAACAACCTTTTTGTAGTGTGGTGACCCAAAGCAGCCCAGGCCAGTCTGCAACTCCCTGATTTATGACCCCTGAAGCTCCCCTGGTTGATTGAATCCCACCCGGGGAGACCCCGATAAACAGAGCCCATTCTTTGCTTTGGGAGAGTCTCTCGGCCACAGTGCCCTCCATCCATCCAGAGGCCGCAAGGCGCCTCCCTCCTTCCACGGGGGTCTCTGGGAAGGCGGGCTCAGCTGCCGGATCGCTTTTAATGCCTGACGGGACATCGGCAGCCGCCCGTCCTGCCAGAGAGGCTGGCTCCCCATTATCCCTTCCCATAAAGAATCGAAGAAGGGGGAGAAAGAAAAATAGGCGAAGGAGCAAGTAAGGCTCCACCTGCCAACCTTCAAACTGGAAGCCCAGGTGCCTCCCCAGGGATCCCGACTCTGCCAGAAGTTCTGGAGTTCTGCTAAAGTCCAAAGTCTCATTCGGGCACCTAGAAACCCAGAGCTCCTTAGGGAGCCTGCTTGTATTAATTTTGGGGTTAGTATTCTGGGGGTGTTTCTGTTGCTTCCCATATGCTCCCTGTGCCCTTCCCAACAAGTCAGCTGATGCATCTTGGGATGCTTCTCTTGGGAGCCCTCCGGAAGGCCAGGCTGGGCCTCTGCCCAGGTCTCCCTTCCACTTCCAGAGGGGCACCAGGCTCTCTTCCTGGCCTCGGAGAAGTCTTTGGCAGAGAGCAACATTTACTCTATCTCTTGATTGGATCTTAGAACCAGCCACTTCCTCCCTCACAGGAGAGCCTTGGGCTGTGCACAGGTAAAACTTCAGCACGTAAAAGCAATCAGGTGGAATCTAAAGAGCCCAGGAGGAATTCAGAGGCAGAGTGAAAGAGAATTGGAAGCCAGCCCCGTAGCCCAGGCCGCCTATGCGAAGCCCACACAAGGGGCTGCAGAGCCACGTCTTGGGCCTTTGGGAGAGGCCAGGTGGGTGGGGGGGGCTGTCTCATCTCCCATGGACCAAACCTTCTGGGGGGAGGGCGGGGGGAATGGCAGAGAAGGCTCCCTTGCTGAAGCCCCCAGTCGGAATGCCTTGGGTGGTGGGATCCGCAACGCATCTTCCCTGAATTAACAGACGGTTTCCAAGGTAACCTGACCCCAACCTGTGTGGGGCTCTATAGGTCCCAACCAGCACCTGGAAGTGGACCCAGCGCAGCTTCTGTTGTAAAGGTGTGACATCCGCCGTTCGTCGGATAGGCAGGATTCCCTCCCCCCCCCCAGCCTCCTTCGGCACCACCTGAAGCTTCCTAGGACACTTTCAGGGGAAGCCCCCCCTCTCCCCCCCCCCCCGGCATTGCAATTCTCCAAGAGACCCCCCAGCTATTCCACCAGAGTTGATGGCTGTGCAGAGGTCTCTTTCCTTGGGACACCACTGGGGGGGAGGTCGGGGGGGGGTGTTAAATTATTGCCCTCCCAGTACTCTGTGTGTGTGTGTGTGTGTGTGTGTGTGTGTGTGTGTGTGTGTGTGTGTTTGAAAGGCCTCAAGGGGGGAGGGGCTGAGCTGCATGGACACCATCGCTCTGGTCTCACAGAAGCGCCTCCCCGCAGCCACCACTGCCGGAGGTCTCTGGTCTTCCATGGAGGGAGGCCCTCTTCTTCCTGCACCCCACCTTCTGGGGAGGGGAGGAGCTGGGGAGCGTGGGCTTCCCTGGAAGGGGATTCTCCGGCTTTGGGTCATGTTCAGAAATGCCCCCGTAGCTCCCGAGATGTTGCTCTTCAGCAGCTGTCGGGGGAAGCTGCCCCTCGGCCACCGGCCAGATGTGGAGGAGAAGCCCAACAGCTGCCATTCCTGGAGACGGAATTTCAGTTCTTGGGCTGTTTCCTTTGTCCCTGCCTCACCCTCCTCTCCTTCCGCCTTGGGGGCACAGGGCGGCTGCCTCCTTCTGGGCAGGGCCCCGTGAGAGATGGGGGAGCCCCAGCCATGGGCACTCAGGCCCTTCTTGATGAGGCCACAGAGGCCCCTCTCTGGCCACTTGCTCCCCCTCCCCACATGCACACAGCGTGCGGCCTCGCCCACTTGGCAACACTGCCACCCCCACTGAAGTGCTTCCTTCCCTCATGAAATATCTGCCTGCCCCCTTGTGCAGAGGACTCACTGCCCCCCCTCCCCCCCCCAGCCGGTCTGGGTTTTCGCCAGATGGGCTGGAGGAGAGCCCAGCTGTGGCTGGCGGGGAGGGGGGCTTCCTCAGCAGCCTTCCTGTGGTTTCCTCTCACATGCACATCCGAAGCAGCCAGGAAAGGGCTGCAGAGACACCCCCCCTCTCGCCCCCACAGGCTCCCAAGAGGAGCAGGAGCAGGAAGGCACCGATCTGCTGGCAGGAGGAGGCCTGGCTGAGGTTGGCCATCAGGCTCGGCCTCTCCCTCCGCAGGAGAGCCAGGTTGCGGTTGGCCCACCAGGAGCTCCTGGTGCTGCAGTTGCTGCTGGGTGCGGTTCTCGGCTGCCCAGCTGTGCCAAAGGGCCACCAGAGTGGAGTTGAGCTCGGCCGCGTGGTCTCGGGACGCTTGCTGGAGCTGTGGGTCTGGAGAGAGGGGGCAGCTGGGGAACCAGAGCATGGGGTGAGGGAGAAGGGAGGGAGGGAGGGGACCCATCACTGGGCAGGTGGGGACGCTGGTCTGAGTTTAGGAGATGCCAGTGCAAGGGGCGGAGGAAAGAAATCCGTGCCACCCTTGGACAGCAGGGCATCCCTTCCCCCCCCCCCCCGAGGGAGCTGCAGGGGGAGGGTCAAGGCTGGGGTCTCCAGGACTCACATTGCACCCCGAGGCTGATGACGACGGAGAGAAGGAAGAGGCCAATGCCCAGCACCCCCAAGGCTGCCCACCTGGTCCGGGGACTCCACCCTGGAGAGAAACACCCCGCTCAGGACATCCTGAGAATGGATGGGGGGGGGGGCATCCCTTTCATGCCCACCTGCACTGCCCTGGTGCCCCGAGATCAGGGCGCTTCGTGTCCTGGCAGCAGGCTGCTGTTTCCGGGGTTTGATGCCCTCAGGGGGCTCTCCTGAGGAAGACTCTGGCCTGTGGGGAAGAGCCGGAGGTGCTTGGAGGGAGCCGGGCTGGGGCTGAAAAGAGCAAAACACAGGGGACTGGGATGCCCCCTTAGAAGCCCTCCAGGTCAGGCACCGGGCGCCAGGGAAGTCCCCGGGTGAAGGAGGACCTGTGTGGCTCTGCCTGCCTCTCCTGGGGAGGGAGAGAAAAGACTCTGCCAGGCTCTCTGCGCTGTGCCCCCCCCCCTTGAAGACAGCACTCGACCACTGAAAGGAAACCCCTTCAATGGGGCTGAGCAGCCAGTGCAGCCCCAGGGCCAAGGAACCGGCACTCACCTTCCACCCCCTGGGCAGTTCTGGGGGGCTCCCCGGAGGGCCTCATAGGCGAGCTGCCCCTCGTCCGGCTCTGGAAGACAAGCAGGGGTCATGGGGGAGGAGGCATGGGGGGAGCCCTGGGAGGGACGGCCCGGCTGGCTCCTACCTTCCCCATGGATCTTCCCCAGGGGGCTTCCTGCCAAGGGCAGATCAGCGTAGGCCCCCCTCTCACACATCAGTGGTGGCCGTGTGTGCGTGTGTGAGAGAGAGGGAGGGAGGGGGAGGAACTGCAGCTGAGTGGCTGAGGGAGGGGCAGGGGGGAGGCTGGGAAAGCAGAAGCTGAGGGTTGTGGGGGAGCCCAAAGGGAAACGGGGGAGGGCAGAGGCCGCGTCTGCTGGCACCCAGCCACTCAGAAGGGTGGAGCACAACCTGGGCGGAGGAAAGTGTTGGGCAGATGCTCCGGGGTTCATTTCTGGGCACCCACTGACAGGCCCAGGGAATGGCCAGGGGTCACTTGGAAGAGAACATGGGGGCACAAAGGCCTCCTTTGCAACACACGCAGAGGAGGTCAGTTTAGAATAAGAGCAAAACTTTAGTGGTTACAATATAGGTGCTCTCTCTCTCTCTCTCTCTCTCTCTCACTCACTCACACACACACACTTACTTTCATCCTTCTAAACTAGGCTGGCAGGGCTAGCCAGAGAGAGAGAAACAGTCAAATCTGGATCCAAAGAGTGGGGAGGGGGATGCAGGACCCCTTTCATGGCCCCCTCACTCACGCCCTTGTCTCTTCCCGTCTGGACTACTGCAATGCTCTCTACCTGGGGCTCCCCTTGAAGAGCACCCGGAGGCTCCAACTGGTCCAGAATGAGGCTGCACGGGTAATTATGGGGGCGACGCGACGCTCCCATGTAACACCTCTCCTGCGCGAGCTGCACTGGCTTCCGGTGGTTTTCCGGGTGCGATTCAAGGTGTTGGTTACCATCTTTAAAGCGCTCCATGGCTGAGGACCCGGGTACTTACGAGATCGCCTTCTGCCACCGAGAGCCTCCCACTGGCCAGAATGCTCCCATAGAGAGGGTCTCCTCATGGTGCCGTCGGCTAGGCAATGTCGACTGGCGACACCCAGGGGGAGAGCCTTCTCTGTGGGAGCCCCTGTCCTCTGGAACGAATTGTCCCCGGAATTAAGAACTATCCCTGACTTACGCACCTTCCGCCGTGCTCTCAAAACCTTTTTTTTCCAACAAGCCGGGCTGGCATAAAAATGATTTTTAAATTACAATTTTTTATTAATTTTAATCAGGGTTGGTTGGGTTTTTTCATTTTTAGGCCAAATTGTTTAATATCTCTTTTTTAAACTTTTATATATTTGTCTTACTCTGGCTGTACACCGCCCTGAGTCCTTCGGGAGTAGGGCAGTATAAAAAACTAATAAAACCTAAACCTAAAAACCAAACCAAATGTTATGCTCTATTAATATTGCACTATACCTTAGAATTCAATATAGTTACTGCCCTGGGATAGAAGCTGTTTTTCAACCTATTTCTTCTTGTTTTTATTATCCTGTACCGTCTGCCAGATGGTAATAGTTTTAAAAAAGGTGCCCAGAATGAGATGGATCTTTAAGAATGTTTTGAACTTCATTGAGGCAGCGAGAGCTATCAAGCTCTTCCACGGAGGGAAGAGGGCGACCCATGGTCCTCTGGGCCATGACGTTGACCCTCTGGAGCGCTGTCCTGTCTGCCACTGTGCAATCAGCAAACCAGACACAGGTGTAGTAAGTTAAAATACTCTCTATGGTCCAAAGGTAGAAGGTCAGCAGCGGTTTCCCATTCAGTTGTTGTTTCCTGAGAAGCCTCAGGTCGTGTTGAAGGATCAGATGAGGGAAGGTATGCACAGAGGAGGCCCTGGGCATCAGAGAAAGGGCCACAGGTGGAGGTAGGGCCCAGGTGTGGATGGGATGGGCATGAGAGTGAGGAAGAGGAATGCTGACAAAACATTTTCTCTTGTCTCCGTTTCTTTGCCTTGGCAATTAAGAGCTTTGCTCCTTTCCGGTCTCTCTCACTGCGGAAGGAGGGGGGTTCACAGGGGGGGGGGCGGTCTGCCTCAGATAAAATAGTTTGTTCTTTTATTCTGCTCTGCAATAGGAAGGAGGGGGGCTGCACACTAGGGTAAGGGCTGAAATCCAAATAACCAATCAATATTACCTGTTATGCATGCATTGATTAGGGGAGGGGCAAAGGGTTGAAGGCGACCATCCCTCGTCTATAAAAAATCCTAGTCTTGGCCCTTGGTTATGCTTTTCAAACCAGGGTTCTTCTGTCTTGGTACCAAAATAAAAGTATAACTCTGTATCACACCTTGTGGCTGGTGACTTATCGGCTTTCACACGAAGCATGAGCCCAGTTTTGGGGACAACAGTATAATCTCTGCAGGGCCCTTTTTTAAAAAGTTTTTTTTAATACAAAAACAAACTAAACATATACAATACAATACAATACAATACAATAGCAGAGTTGGAAGGGATCTTGGAGGTCATCTAGCCCAACTCCCTGCCTAGGCAGGAAGCCCTATACCATTTCAGACAAATGGCTATCCAACATCTTCTTAAAGACTTCCAGTGTTGGGGCATTCACAACTTCTGGAGGCAATTTCTGTTCCACTGATTAATTGTTCTGTCAGGAAATTTCTCCTCTGTTCTAAGTTGCTTCTCTCCTTGATTAGTTTCCACCCATTGCTCCTTGTTCTGCCCTCAGGTGCTTTGGAGAATAGCTTGACTCCCTCTTCTTTGGGGCAACCCCTGAGATGTTGGAAGGCTGCTATCATGTCTCCCCTAGTCCCTCTTTTATTAAACTAGACATACCCAGCTCCTGCAACCATTCTTCATATGTTTTAGTCTCCAGTCCCCTAATCATCTTTGTTGCTCTTCTCTGCACTCTTTCTAGAGTCTCCACATCTTTTCTACATTGTGGTGACCAAAACTGAATGCAGTATTCCAAGTGTGGCCTTACCAAGGCATTATAAAGTGGTATTAACTCTTCACGTGATCTTGATTCTATCCCTCTGTTTATGTAGCCTAGAACTGTGTTGGCTTTTTTGGCAGCTGCTGCACACTGCTGACTCATATTTAAATGGTTGTCTACTAGGACTCCAAGATCCTTTTCACAGTTACTGCTATTGAGCAAAGTACCACCTATACTGTTCCTGCGCATTTCATTTTTGTTGCCTAAATGTATTTCATTTTATTAGATAGTGCCCAATTTTCAAGTCTGTCATGATCCTTCTGTATCTTAAGCCTATCTTCTGGAGTGTTGGCTATTCCTGCCAGCTTGGTGTCATCTGCAAATTTGATGAGTTCCCCATTTATCCCCTCAAAATCATTGATGAAGATGTTGAAGTGTACTGGGCCTAAAACAGAGCCTTGGGGGACTCCACTGCATACTTCCTTCCATGTAGATGCAGTTCCATTGAGGACTACACATTGAGTGCGGTTGGTCAGCCAGTTACGAATCCATCTGGTGGTGATGCTGTCTAACCCACATTCTTCCACTTTATCTAGTAGTAGGTTATGGTCTACTTTATCAAATGCCTTACTGAAGTCCAAGTAAACTATAAAAGGAAACTTGGTGTCCTGGTGGACAGCTCAATGAAGGTGTCAACCCAGTGTGCCGCAGCAGTGAAAAAAGCAAACTCATTGCTAGGGATCATTAGGAAGGGTATAGAAAATAAGTCAGCAAGTGTTATTTTGCCTCTTTATAAATCTATGGTGAGGCCCCATCTGGAGCATTGTGTACAGTTCTGGTCACCATACCTTCAGAAGGACATTATGGAAATGGAAAAGGTGCAGAGGAGGGCAACCAGAAGGATTAGGGGGCTGGAACCCCTTCCTTACCATCTGAAGCTGCAACGGCTGGGCCTCTTCACTCTAGAACGACGGCACCTGAGAGGTGACCTGATTGAAGTCTATCAAATCATGCACGGTGTGGACAAACTGTTTCCCCTATCGCGCAACACTAAAACTAAGGGGCACCCCATGAAACTTTTGATAGCTAGACCTCAAACAAATAAGAGGAAGTACTTTTTCACCCAGAGGATCCCTGGTCTATGGAACTCCCTGCCAGAAGAAGTGGTGACAGCTGTCAGTCTCGACACCTTCAAGAAAGGATGAGAGGAGTTCATGGAGAACAAGGGTATCCATGGCTATCATGATGGATGCCTAAGGACACCCTCCGGGTTGGAGAGATAGGCAGGAGATATCTCAATGCCATTTGCAGGGAATCACAAGCAGGTGAAGACATCTGCTTGGGAAGACCCTGAATCAAATGGGGAGCCATTGTGGGAGACAGAAGGCTGGACTGGATGGGGTGTGGCCTCTTCCAGCAAGGCTGTTCTTATGTTCTTATGTTCTTATATCGACGGCATTCCTCTGGTCTCCTACAATTGCTATTACAATGCTAAGTAATTTTGTCCAACACTTTTCATTTCCCTGTCTTCTTATCTAGCCAGTGGTAAAACAAGCCCCATTCTTTTTACTCTGCTGGGGCTTTTTGACCAGGGCTGCAATGTGAGTTGTCCCAGGTCAGGTCCTCTTTTAGGATGACACCCAGAAACTTAAAACTGGCCACTTGCTCCAGTTGGTCTCCATATATTAGGAACACATTAAATTGGCAAGGGCTTGGTGTAATTCCGACTCTGAACTGAATCAGCAAAAGTATGAATCTTCCCCCTTTCAACAGTTAGAAAGTGGCATTTTTCTAGAAAGTTATAGCTATTTCTATGAACGTTTTTAGCTTTAAAATAGAGTGTTTGATTATAGGATATATAAAGGACAATAATGAATCTAATGTATAAGAGTGGATGATCTGAACGCTATGTATAATTTTAAGTAGTGAGTATTGGACACTGGAAAGATTTTTTGTATGTTAAATGGACTAATGGATGTAATGAATAATTGATACCTACATGAATTGAAATATCTAATAACTACTTGGGGTAACAATGGAAAATTAGTACTGGAATTGAGTATGTTTTATACTCCATGGGAACATTAATGATAATCTGAGCACATAATGCTCAATGATAGCCATGCATTTAGATATGTTGGATGGAGAACCTGGGATTCTAATTCTAATGGTAAAAACTGATGCACAAGAGCTTGTAACCAAACGACACGCTTGATGAAATCGAGGAAAGTATTATATATGTGTTGTTTTGCCTTTGTTTTAAAAAACAAAAAACATAGTAATAATAATAATAATAATAATAATAATAATAATAATGATGATGATGATGATGATGATGATGATGATGATGATGATGATGATGATGATGAAAGTGGCGAGCCTGAAGTATTTTTAAATTCAGTTACTACAAAGCTGAAAGCTAACAGGAAAAGAGTGCCTAGGCCACAATAGGACATGCCGTCTTCAGGGCCAACCTTTCTTAGAGGTTGAAGCTGTGGATAGTCTTGACAGTGATTGTCCACTAGGACCCCAAGATCCTCCTCATCGTTACTGACAGGTTTCACCTGGCTTCTACCTACACAGTTGTTGTTTTCTTGCCTGTGTAAGACTTTTACTTTTAGCTCTATTGAATTGCTTAAGACACTTCTTTTCCAGCAAGCTGGACTGGCGTAGAACTTGAATTTTAGAACAACAGAGCCTCAGCCAAGTTAGATAGGTTTTTAATGGGATTTTAGCACAGGTTTTCTATTTAATTTCTTTTTAATTCTTGTATATTGTTATTTATTGTAAATTTTAATGTCCTGTGCACCGCCCAGAGTCCGTCTCGATGGAGATTGGTGCGGTTAACAAATCGAATAAAATGAAAAATGAAAATGTGGTTGAATATGGCCCATTGTTCATGTCTGTTAAGATCCTTTTGGATCCTGAGCTGACCTCCTGGGGCATTGGCTGTTCCTCTAGTGCCATTTGATGAGGTCTCTTCTATTGCCACATTTAGATTGTTTATGAAGACATTGAAGAGTACCAGAAATGGATCCTTGGGGAACACTGCTGCTTCCTTCCCTCCATGTGCTTGTAATTCCATTGAGCACTAAACGTTGAATGCAATTTGTCAGCCAGTCACAAATCCATCTGGTGGTGATATTCTGTATCCCACATTTTTCTAGCTTACCAAGAAGTAGGTTGTAGTCTACTTTATCAAATGCTTTACTGAAAGATAAGTATACTATGTGCACAGCATTTCACTAATCCACTAATTTAGTCACTTTCTCAAAGAATGAAATAACATTTGTTTGGTATGATCTACTTTTGACACACCCATGTTGGCTTCTGGTTATAACCATGTTTGCTTATAGGTGTATGCAGATTTGTTGCTTGATTATCTTTTCCAAGATCTTCCCAGGTATTGATGTGTGGCTGGTCTGTAAGTTTCTGGATCTGTCCCCCCACTTTTTGAAGATGGGGACCACATCGGCCCCTTTCCAGTCCTCAGGCAGTTCCTTGGTGCTCCAAGAACTTTGAAAGATATCGGAGGGGGGGAGGTTGGAAAGGTATAGGGTCTCCTGCTTGAGCAGAGGGTTGAACTAGAAGACCTCCAAGGTACCTTCCAGCTGTATTCTATTCATGATGAGCTGGGAGGTGCAGTGGTTAGAATGCAGTACCGCAGGCTACTTCTGCTGATTACCAGCTGCCAGCAGTTTGGCAAATCTAATCCCACCAGGCTAAGGTTGACTCGGCCTTCCATCCTTCCAAGGTTGATAAAGTGAGGACCCAAATTGTGGGGGCAATATGCTGATTCTGTAAACCACTTAGAGAATGTGGTTTAAACTTAGAAGTATAAGTGCTATTGTTGATATGTTTAAGGGTTCCAAAATCGCATCTGCCAGTTCCTTCAGGACTCTGGGTTGTAGTCCATCAGGACCGGGTGATTTGAATCCGTCCAGAGCGGACAGGTGTTCTCTTATTTTTGCATGTCTTAATTTGCATTTCTAAACTGTCATTTATGGTTCTGCTTTTGGTAAATTATAGCTTTCTTTTTGCCTGAAGACAGATACAAAGTATGAATATAGCAGTTCTGCTTTCCCTCTTACTTCTTTGCCACCTTTTCCCATTAGTGGACCAATTGTTTCTTTGACTTCTGCTGTTTACTCTTTACAATGACTCTTGTCCATGAAATTGCTTTTACTATTTATCAATTGATTGCTTTGGAGATTAGCAGCAATGTTTGTCAAAATGTACCTGTTGGCTTGCAACCTAATTTCCTGCCTTGTGGGCTTCAGTGGCCTTTAGGGCAATGGAAAGGATTGGCTAAGACTGCAATTATTTCCACCTGCATCTCTTTCTCTCCAGGAACCCCACCAGCCTTCTCTGCTGTCAGGCCCAGCAAGATCTGCATGCAGATGACTCAGGTTCCCCTTCTCTGAAATGGGCCCCTGCGCCCTGCCTAGTCTGCACAGGTGTTCCTGCCTCCCACCCGCCTTCCAGAGCCGAGGCTGGGGCCCCCTCTGGGTCCTGCAGGGAACCTGGCTGTTCAGAGGGGGCACCTCAGCTCAGGGGCTCTTGGCTTCCCCCCCCTGAGAGAGGCAGGTGTGGATTCTGCACAGGAGCCCCAGGTAGGGAAGGTGTTTGGGGGGCCAGGGGGCATCAAGAGGGCAGGCTGAGGGGGTCCTGTCTTTGGACCTGGCTAGAAGAGTGCCAGATCGGCCATCAAATCCCTTCAGCCTTGCTTTGCTGTGCTTTGCCATGCCATAAAATGTGGGGAGGGGAAGATAGGGAGGGGAGATGATAGGAAGGTGCCATTGAGTGAAGGACACAAGCCCGGGGGTGGAATGAAGAAAGCCCATCCAAAGAGACACCAACAGGTGGAACTGTTGCCAAAACCCCTAACGTGAACCTTTCTGGCCCTCTTAGCAAGGGGAGAAGGCCTGGGAGAGAGAAAAATGACTGGGTTACATGGGAAATCCTCAGATCTCTCTTTGCCACTCTGCAACTGCTGGCCTTGAGTAAAAGTCCACCTTCCACAACACATGGACTCGAGGGCCTTTCTCTCCTGAGGGCTCAAGCTGGGGCCGATCTGGCAGAGAGACTGATGGGGAAGAGGCTTTCAGGAAAACAGTCAAGGGAAGACACAGGGTGCAGCTGTGGGCATCCGAACACACCCCTCGCGTGGCCTCCCACCTCCTCCCAGAAGGCCTGAGCCTTTGAGGCTGCACCCTGGAGCGTCTGGCAGACCCAGCTTAGGCCCAGCCCTGCCTCTGTCCTGGGAGCAGACCCAGGCCCTGCTGCCTTCTGCCTAGGTCACTGCCCCGTCTCAGCCCACCCTTCCCTTCCTCCAGCCCAGAGGGAGTTCTTCCTCAGCCGAGGAAGAACTGACTGACTCTGATTAGGATCTATTTTCCCTGTTTTGACTTGACTTGCACTTGCACTTTATCCAGGAGTTCCTCCCTTTAAAGCCAGCAATGGAGCCACGGGATGGTTTTTTATTCAAGTCCGACCTCCTCCACCTGCGAGAGTCCCCCCTCTCGCAGGTTTGGCCCCTTGGTTTATCTCAGGCCCACCTCGAGGATGGATTCATTAATCCAGAGAGGTGGGAAAAACGCAAGCTCCGGGGGTTTTTAAACAAATTTTTAATTAGGCTTTTAAGGGGTTCTGGGGTGGGGGGAGGGTTTTTTCAGTCAGAGGGGGGTCAAGACAAAGGGCCGGCCGGCGGAAGAAGGATAAAGGAGGAGTCCACTAGGGAAGGGGGACTGGGGGTCGTCTCTGTTGAGGGCCGTCCCATTCGATTGGTCTTGGGGAGGGGCAGGGGCGGTGGGAGACAGGATGTCCATCGCGGGTTGGGGACGCGCGGTCGCTGGCTAAAAGCGGTCGCTTGCCCCAACCCCCTGTGCTCCACTCGTGGGCTAGGCAGTCAGGGACTACAGAGCCGGGGCCCCAGGCTGATGTTCTGCAACGCCAGGTTCATGGTGAACAAAGCCCCCCTCATTAATGACCTTGTGTCAGAGGGGGACCCGGACCTGGTGGGAATCACGGAAACCTGGTTGGGCCCCGAGGGGGGTTTACCTCTCGTAGAAATGTGCCCACCAGGCTACCGTGCATTTCATCGGCCTAGGGCCCTAGGCAGGGGTGGGGGGGGTGGCGGTTATTGTTAAGGAAAGTCTGGAGCCGAAGGAGACCACCATGCCTCAGACGACCGGCTGTGAGTCCCTCTTCGTGAAGTGGGGCCTAAGGAGGCAGTTGGGCTTGCTGATTGTATACCTGGCTCCCCGCTATGTAACAGCAGCCCTGCCCGAGCTACTCGAGCTGATCGCCGCGATGGCGGTGGAGACCCCCAGACTGTTAGTCATGGGGGACTTTAACCTGCCATCGATGGCCGAATCATCCGAGGCAGCTCGGGAGTTCATGGCTTCCATGACGGCCGTGGACCTGACCCAAGTAGTTCAGGGCCCCACTCACGAAAGAGGACACACGCTGGATCTGATTTTTGTCTCTGGTCAGTGGAGAAGTGATCTTGGAATCGGGGATTTAGTCATCTCACCCTTGTCATGGACAGATCACTCCCTCCTTCGGATAGACTTTCCAACCGTCACACCCCACCGCGGGGAGGCGGAACCGGAGACACTGAGTTGGTTCCGTCCCAGGCGCCTGATGGACCCGGAAAGGTTCCAGAGGGAGCTTGGGCCAGTACCTGTATCCCTGTCCCGCGACTCGACTGAGGACCTAGTGGCCGCATGGTATAGTGTGGCCACGGGGGCCTTGGACCGAGTCGCGCCCTTGCGGCCTCTCATGCGGCGTCGAGTCACCCAGGCCCCTTGGTTTACCGAGGAGATTTGGGAGATGAAACGCCGCAAGAGGTGCCTAGAGAGTAGGTGGAGATCTTCTCGATCCGAAGCTGACCGAACACTAGTGAGAGACCATATTAGGACTTACTTAGTGGCGCTAAGAGTGGCCAAACGTGAATATTGTGCCACCCTTATCGCGTCCGCGGAAAACCGCCCTGCCGCCCTGTTTGGGGTGACCCGCTCCCTCCTTCATCTGAGGCCGCGGGAAGCCCCTTTACAGGGTCGAGCAGAGGAATTTGGAGTATTCCTGCAGGACAAAATCACTCAGATTCGGAACGAGTTGCCCTCCACTGAAAGTGACCCAGTCGAGATGTCCGGTGCTGGTCTTGAGGTAACACCATGGGAGGAGTTTGACTTTGTCACTACCGAGGATATGGACAGGTTGCGGAGGAACCTTAGAGCCACCACATGTTTATTGGACCCGTGCCCCTCTTGGCTTGTATTGGCATCCTGGGAGGTGACAGGAGGCTGGCTCCAGGGTATTGTGAATTCATCTCTGAGTGAGGGGTTCTTGCCTACCGTCTTGAAAGAGGCGGTGGTGAGGTCCCTCCTCAAGAAGCCATCCCTGGATCCGGCTTTATTAGAGAACTATCGTCCCGTCTCCAACCTTCAC
Organism: Rhabdophis nuchalis; assembly: GCA_039707465.1. Classification (NCBI taxonomy): domain Eukaryota; kingdom Metazoa; phylum Chordata; class Lepidosauria; order Squamata; family Natricidae; genus Rhabdophis; species Rhabdophis nuchalis. The sequence continues at coordinate 249,561,011 of CM077644.1, forward strand.
TTTTTAGTGAAGGTTGTTGAGAGTGTGGTGGCTCAACAGTTTCCTCGACACCTGGAGGAAGTTGATTATCTAGACCCGCGCCAGTCCGGCTTCCGGCCCGGTCACAGTACCGAGACGGCATTGGTCGCGTTGGTGGATGATCTCTGGAGGGCTCGGGATAGAGGTTGCTCCTCTATCCTAGTCCTGTTAGACCTCTCAGCGGCTTTTGATACCATCAACCATGGTATCTTATTGCACCGATTGGGGGGGTTGGGGCTGAGAGGCACCGTTTTACGGTGGTTCTCGTCCTACCTCTCTGGTCGGTCGCAATGGGTGTTGGCAGGAGGGCAGAGGTCGGCCCCGAGGCCCCTCACATGCGGGGTTCCTCAGGGGTCAGTCCTCTCGCCACTTCTGTTCAACACCTACATGAAGCCGCTGGGCGAGATCATCCGTGGTTTGGGGGTGGAATACCATCTGTACGCTGATGACACCCAGTTGTACATATCCCCCCCAAACCACCGCAACGATGCCGTCGAGGTGTTGTCTTGGTGCCTGGAGGCCGTACGGATCTGGATGGGTAGTAACAAACTCAAACTCAACCTGTCCAAGACCGAGTGGCTGTGGTTTCCGGCACCCCGGTTTAGCCAGATAAGTCCAACACTGGCCATTGGGGGCGAACAACTTGCCCCCGTGGAGAGGGCGCGCAACTTGGGCGTCCTCCTGGATTCGCGGCTGTCCATGGAGGACCATGTGGCGGCCGTGGCCAGGGGGGCGTTCTATCAGGTTCGCCTGATACGCCAGTTGCGCCCCTTACTAGACCTGGGGGCCCTTCGCACAGTCACTCAAGCGCTTGTGACATCTCGGCTGGATTACTGTAATGCTCTCTACATGGGGCTCCCCTTGAGGTGCACTCGAAAGCTATAGTTAGTGCAGAATGCGGCCGCGCGGGTGATTATGGGTGCCACAAGGCAAGCCCACGTAACACCTCTCCTGCACGTGCTGCACTGGCTGCCTGTGGCCTTTCGAGTGCGCTTCAAGGTGTTGACTACCATCTTTAAATCGCTCCATTGCTCGGGGCCTAGCTATATACGAGACCGCCTCCTGTCCCATACATCCCTTCGTCCGGTCCGCTCCCATAGAGCGGGCCTTCTCCGGGTGCCGTCGGCTGGGCAATGCCGGCTGGCGACACCCAGGGGAAGAGCCGCCTCTGTGGCGGGCCCGGCCCTCTGGAACGACCTACCTCCCGACCTTCGCACTACCTCGGACCTCCGCCTCTTCCGCCAACGTCTTAAGACGTACTTATTCCAACAAGCCGGCCTAGGATAGCCCCCCGCTTCTGACTTTTTAAATATAAATTATAATTTGGTTACGGTTTTAATTACTGGGTTTTAGCACGGGTTAATTAATTTAATATATTTTTAATTGATGTATATTATATTTATGGTTTTATATAATGCCTGTGCGCCGCCCTGGGTCCTAACAAGGAGAAGGGCGGGGTATAAATTTGATAAAATAAATAAAATGGCCAAGAGGCCAACTGCCAGCCATTGGGCAAAACAAACCTGCTCCTAGATCTTCTTCCCAGATGCCCTGGACCAGGAGAACGACACGCAAATCATAGGCTCCTGGGAAGCATGACGCATGGACTCCCTCCTTGCTGGACGGCTTTATTGGACTCACAGGCGCTGGAGGCCTACAAGGATGACCTCCTGAGGGGGGTCCCTGCAATGTGGCCCAGGTGCAGCCGGCCTTTGGGGTTTCCTCCTCGGGGTGAAGCTGAGGAAAGGTTCCCCTTGGGCTGCTCTTCAAGGGCTGCCCACAAGGGCCACAGACCATGGGCATGCTCCCCAGCACATACAAAGGGCACCAGGGACTTGGACCCCCAGGTGAGGCCCACCATTTCAGCATGGTTAGCAGCCCCTGCGGACGCCTCTGCTGTCCACCCGTGGTCAGTTCTGGAGGAGGAAGATCCCGGCTGCCACCCGCTTCCTTAGTGGAGGCATCCACCTCTTGGGAAGAGGGCTTCATCCTGGCTCTGGAGCTGGTGGGCAGCATCAGCCGCAGCTTCCAATGGACAGTTTCACTCCCATGTCCGGCCGTCTGCGGTCCAAAGAGATGCAGAGTCTCTCAAAAGTCCGGCCACAGCCTTGAAGGAAGAAAGCAGAGGGGTTGTCACTGGGAGGGAAAGAAGGGGAGGGAGGCCACTCTGGGCACCTGGGCCCAAGAGGGGGGGCTGCATGTGAAAAGGGTCTGGGGCCCTGGGGGATCGCAGGCTGAGCAGAAGCCGGGGCTATTTGTGGTTCTGCACGGGGAACACCGCTCTAGAATGCTGCCGCCCCATTTCAGGAAGGATTTGGGCAAATGGGAGGGGGGCAAGGAGGGGAGAAAACAGAACAACCAGAGATTGGGGGGGGGGGGGGAGTGGCCGAATTGCTGGATCTGGAGAAGAAAGTCTGGTGGGGGGGGACCTGAAGGGTCAGGGGCCAAAGCCAGGCACAGAGATTTTGGGCTTCAATTTCCAGGGAGCAGATTTTGGCATCAGGAAGAATTCCTTAAGGGCAGAAATTGCCCCCAGTGGGCCAGAGGGAGCGCAGGGGAGAGAAAGAGCAGAGGCTGGGGGATTATCTGCCAGGAGGTTCCCAGGGTGGATTTTGCTCTGCAGGACCCTGAAGGGTGGGGGAGAAGGGCCCCCCAATGAGATCCAGAGTCCTCGTTTCACCTTCCGTAATGTCTTTATCCCAGTCATGAAATTAACCCAACTAAAAAGAGAAACTATCTAAAGTTAAAACTAAACACATTTGGCATTTTCAATCTTAGTTAGTTTGGAATCAGGATTCCCAGATCCGTGATGCGGGATAGGAGTGGTCACCTCGTCCCTCCCCTTCCCGGAGTGGGTCTGTTGGCTTCATTAAGGGAGTTGCCTACCCATTGTCCAGTGGGTGTTCCTCAGGACTGGCTGCCCTTTCGCAGATGAATCTTTTCCATAATGATGGTCTCTCTGATGACAGTTGCCCATGGTGCATGACCACATAGTTGGCTTGGGAATTGTGGTTGACAGTTTCCCTTCTGGAATGTTTAAAAGAAACTTATGACAGTCAACATCTTCACAGATTTTTTTCTTTCTCTGCTGAATGTGAAACACAAATTCTGCAGCAGCCAAATTCCGCAAGTGGACCAAGGCCACCAGCAGATAAAGGACGCCAGAGACGGAGGCAGGAGAGTTTCTCGGCTGAGCAGCCGCAAAGACCCGAAGGGGGATCCTTGAGCCACGCAAACACGGGACTTGTGTTAAAAGGTGGGCAACCGCAGCCCTCTTGGTGGGCACCGGGTTTCCCTTCAGATATGACAAGCTTCTCACTCTTCTGCTGCCTTGGAGCTGCTCTTGGCACCTCCCTCTGCTGCAGTCTCAGGGGGGCCCTGGCCTCCCCCTCCCCAGTGTTGAAAGGGGGCACCCACTTCAGGTCACCTGAAGCAAGACTAGATCTCCCCGTTCCCAGTCAGAGGCCTTGAACCAGTGCAGAAAACTGGCTCTCGCCTGGGAAATAAGGGTCAATGCAAAGTTTTGCCCCGTCCAGTCACGGCTGGCTCCAGGGGGCGCTGCTCCTCTCCGTTTCTTGGCCGAGGGAGCCGGCATCGTCCAAAGACATTTCCGTAGTCCTTGGCCAGCATGGCTGTCCCCTTGAGGCCCATGGAGCGCTCCTCAGAGTCTGGCTTGCTTGGGGGTGTTACCTGGACCCTTGACATTCTGTTCCCTTCTCACGGGAATGGCACCTATTTATCTGTTTGCATTTTCATGCTTTCAAATGGTTAGATGGGCAGGAGATGGGCAAGAGCGGGAGCTCACCCCGCCTTGTGGCACTCGGGTATTGAACCTGGACTGTGAGCTTTCCAGCTGGCTAGCTCAGTGGCTTTAGCTGCTGAGCTGTTGGGCCCCCATCCCCTGGGGAATGGAGCAATGGTAAGGCACAGCAGAAGGAGGAGGAGGCAAATGGGCCTCCCATGGGTCCCAGAGAGAGCGCTTGAGGTCCTCCTTGCGAAAGAAACATTAGATGAGGAACGACAGAAGAACAATGCACCAAGAAAGAGCAGGAAAGCAGTTGGAAAGCCTCTAACAGGCCGAATTTGGCATCTCCCAAGCGTCCCTCTCAAGCCCTGCAAAGCCCAGGCCCAGGAAGAGACCCAGGCCCAGGAAATGCAAAGCTGGGCTGGGTGGCCAGGGAGGGGAGGGGAGGGGGGTAAACGTCTCCCTGCAGGGCTGATGTTTGTCTCTGCCCCAGTTAATCAGGGAAGGTCCTCAGGGCACCACCTGGGGAGGGAGAGTGGCAACCAGGTGAGTCTTTGCTGCTCACCTGGCTCTGGAGATTCCAGCCCCCACTTGGACCCTTGAAGAGACAACAGGCAAAGACATCTCGACCTTGCCCACCCACAAACCCCTCCAAAGACTCTTCCGCCAAGGGCTGACTGGTTAGCTAAGGTACGCAGGAAGCACAAGGATTGTAACGAGGGACTTTCTCCTGCCATCCACTGGGAGACAAACTCTGCATCACGTAGAAGATCAAGCAAACAACTTTGTCTCCCCAAAGGGAACCAGAAGGTGGGCCACAGCAGACTTAATTCTCACTAACGGAATGAAATGACAGAAGGGGTAGAAGTTAGAGGAAATTTAAGAGACAGTGACCATGCAAGATTGGAATTCAACATTATGCAAGCACAAGGAATAGAACAAAGCTAAACTAGAGTTTTGGATTTTAAGGAAGCTGATTTCAACAAACTTAGAGAGCGCTTGGGAAGAATTCCATGAGAATCCTCAAGGAGAAAACAACCCAGGATACTTGGGGAACTTTGAAAAATGTGATTATAAAAGCCCAGTATAGCACAATAACACTGAAAAATAAAAATAAGACATCCCAGAAGAAACCAGCTGATGATTAGGTGAAGGAACTGGGTAAGGCTACTCTCGTGAGGTGAAGGACTAGGGGTGACATAATTGCTTTTTCCAATAGTGGAAGGACTCTCGCAGACAGGGAGGGAACAACCTCTTCTCCAAAGCACCTGAGGGCAGGAGAAGAAGTAACAGGTGGAAACTAATCAAGGAGAAAGGCCACCAGGAATTAAGAGAAACTTCCTAACAATAAGGACAATTAACCAGTGGAACAACTTGCCTTCAGAAATTGTGGGCAGCCGGACTTCCGGTATCCGGCTCCAGCGGAGACGGGCGAGCCTAGGGCTCGCTCGCCGCTTTGTTGCCTTTTCTGCCCCCCCAGGGGGGCGAAACTCTCCGGTTACCGGAGGTTTCCCGCAGGGTCGGCTCAGAGGGAGCGGCCCTCGTCACGGCGGTGGGGAGGGCGCTCCTCTCTGCGACCTAGGAGGAGAGGAACATGCTAGCGGGGGTTTTTTCCTTCCCCAACGGCTGTCGGTGCCATTCGCTTTAATGGAGAGGGCTGAACGGAGAGATCGGGCGGATCGCCGAGGCTTCAGCTGCGAGAGAGAGTGAGTTTAAAAGAACACCTTTTTCTCCTTGCTGCCAGCCAGGCTGAACGGACTGGGAGGGGGGTGTTTAATTTTAAAAAACCCCCCCTCGGATTTAAGCGGCACGTTAAAATGGCTTCTCTGCAAAGAGAAAGCGGAAACTTTCACTCCGGACTGTCTTTAACAAGGGAAAGTGGATTGTGACTTTCTGCAACATTGTTTCTAGGTCTGGCTGAGCTTAAAAAATTTCTTTTTTTTGCTACTCTCTCCCTCTGGCTGCGAGATGGGCGGTGGAAGTGGCTTCACTTTGTCCCTTGCCTGACTATTTCAACTAAGGAAAATTTCCAGCGTCTCTTTGAAAGCAGGACTCTCTCTGGATTTTTGAAATTTTTTTTCTTTTGATGGATTTGTGACTTCTTCTCTGGAATACCTTCGTTATTATTATTTGCTGATTTGGGAAATTGTGTCTCTTTTGGTTTCTGAATGGTTTGCAACTTCACAGCCCTGAACTGAACTGAGCTCCTGGTTTGCCCCACCAGCCCCACCCGGAAAACGCCATCTTGGTGGCAGTGATTTTAACTTTTAACCATGGCACAAGAAGCAGCACTTGTAAATTTGGAACAAAGGATGGCTTCTCTTGAAACTTCTATGCAAACTTTGATATTAGAAATAAAGGCCCAGAGGGCTGAAAATAGTACTTTTAAAAAGGAACTATTGGATACCCGGAAGCAAGTGTTGGAGAATACACAGAAGAATGAAGAATTGGAAGGAGGGCTGGAGGGGGCTAAGGGAGAGATTAAAAATGTTTCTAATGAGGTGGGGGAAATAAATGGGCATGTGTCTAGGATAGATATGGAAAGAATGACATATTTTTTGAGATTTCAGAATGTTCTTGAGGAATCTGGTGAATGCCTACCTGATCTTATGAGTACAATTTTAGCAGACTATTTACAAAAACCTAAGGATGAGATCAGGGGGGACATTGACCTAGCCTATAGAATTAATTCTGCATATGCCAGGATGAATGAAGTGCCTAGAGAGATACATGTGAAATTTGTTAGAAGGTCAACCAGAGAGGAAATCCTGAAATTGCAGAGAGAAAGTCCATTAATTTACCAACTAAAAACGGTCACTATCTTGAAGCAGATTCCTAGAAAGATTCGAGATGCAAGACGGAAATTTTCCTTCTTGTCTAAAACATTGTTTGATCACGGGATTTGGTTCAAGTGGGTGACACCCGAAGGGATGCTGGTGTTCTGGGAAGGAGGAAGAGTGAGGATTAAAACAGTTGCTGAGGCGGAAGCCTTTCTTAAAAAACATTCCTCTGCCCTGGGGGAAGATCCAGGGGGGACGGAGGGGGTCACGGCCCCGCCCGCGGGGGGCCAGGGGGGAGAGAAAGAAGATACAATAGCCAAAAGACTTAGATCCAAAAAATAACTTTGCCTTGATTTTTCTTGAACAATTTTGTATAATATTTCTATCCGGACTTTTTGTAAATGTCTGACAGCATGGAAGGGAGAATTTAGGTAAATGTACTTGCTTTCATCTTGTAGTGGTATGGAAAATGTTTTCTATGTTAACTTTTTTTAATGTGTATTTTGAGGTCTCGGAAGGTCCGACGACTCTGACGTGAATGCTCTCAAAATTTCTTTCTAACCATTACCCTATCCTGTTAAAAAATGTAAAACCAATAAAACTTTTTCAATAAAAAAAAAAAAAAAAAAAAAAAAAGAAATTGTGGGCAGCCGAACATTGGAGGTTTTAAAGAAAATATTGGACAGCCACCTGTCTGGACTGGTCGAGGGTCTCCTGCTTGAGCAAGACCTTCCAAGCCTTGTTATTCGGTTCTTCTACAAGGCTGGCAGCCGGGCAGGCATGGCTTCCTCAGGCATCCACACTGAACTGAACCATCTAGGGCTGGAGCTCTCCTCAAAGTGGCCTCCTTGCCTCCAGGTTTTTCAAAGGGAAGTGGCAGGGGCCTGGAGCCACCTCCTGGGTACCCACACTCTCCCCTCTGCTGATGTGGGGCTGCCTTCACGCCTTCACTCCCAGCAGCCGAGCACTTCTGCCAGAGACCCAGAGGGAGAGCCAGGATCTCCAGCGGGCAGACTGACTGCCTGCTTCCCCAGGACAGCCTCCTCTACCACCCCCCACCCCCAGCCTCCCCCAGGCCCTTCAGTCTCACTCACCCTTTGTAGGGGGAACCATCCACCCACCTCCAGCCCGTCTCCTTGTCTCTCTGAAGTCCGACCCAGAACCGATTTAGATCCGAGGAACTCCACCTCTAGAAAGGAGTAAAGTAATAACTAGCAGCCAGCGGGGGTTTGTTAGAAACAGATCAAACCAATTGCGTTTCATTCTTCAACATAATGACAACAGAGAAATGCGGTGGACATAATATAGTTTGACTTCAGCAAGGCATTCAACCAAGTAGACCACAACCCACTTCCTGGTAAGCTACCAAAGTGGGGTAGACAGCATCACCATCAGATGGATTCGTAAGTGGCTGACAAATTGTACTCAACGAGTAGTCCTTAAGGGTACTACGGTTACAGGGAAGGAAGGAAGCAGTGAGGTACCAGAAGGTTCCGTCCTAGATACTCTTCAGTATCTTCATAAACGACTTAGATGAAGGAACGAGTCCCGTAGGGGAGAGGGGGCGGTTTATAAATTTAATTAATTAATTAATTAATTAATTAATCAATTAATTTATTTATTTATTTATTTATTTATTTATTACATTTATATCCCGCCCTTCTCCACAGAGGACCCAGGGCGGCCTTCTACTTATTCATTTATTTAAAATAAAATAAATAAATGAATAAGTAGAAGGGGAACTCATCACCTTTGCAGATGATACTAAGCTGGCAGGAATAGCGAACGCCCTATACCAGTCATGACGAACCTTTTTCGCCTCGGGTGCCAAAAGCACGAGCATGCCTGCTATCGGGCGTGTTCGCACGCCCTCTATTGCACGCACTCACATGCCCACCCCATAACTTCATCTCCCCCCACGCCGTGCCCCCCGCACCTGCCCACGTGACCATTTGGAGGGTTGAAACCAGGACAGGCCTTCCAAGGTAAGCCAGATCCCTCCTTAGTTTGTTCTAAGGCGGAGGTTCCGGAAGGGGAGCTGGGTGTTTTGGGGGAGGGCTTGAGCCCCTCTGCTTCTTGGGGGAACTAATTAAGATGTCCTGGCGATGGCCCCAATTAGGCCTACCAGCCTGGAAATGCCCTGCCAGAGGCCAGTTGAAGAAGGTGGCTATTTCTATCGGAAACTCACCAGTTTCCAATGCTGAGGAGGGAGAAGCTGAAGGGCCACGAGGCCCCCAGGCAGCCCCCAGCGCAAAGGAAAAGGAAAAGAAAAGCCAGGGCAAGCTCTCTTCTAAAAAGCAGGAGCCCAGCTTTCCAAGGAAGCTCGCCAAGAGTTCTGAAGGGAAACCTGGGGTCAAAACAATGCTTCTCCCCCCCCCACCCCCCACCCAGGAGAAGAAGGTGGGGGGAGGGGGGGACGAGAGAGCTCAAATGAGTTAGCAAATGGCAAAAACTGCCCAAAATGAAGGCCAAAATCAGCTGGCCAGTGGGCACATGCACGCTGGAGCTAACATGCAGCCACGCAATGTCTCCGCATTTTTCAATTCAATTCAAATTTAATTTGCAGACCGCTCCCTCTCCCCAAAGGGACTCGGGGCGGTGCACAGGAGATTAAAAAACATACAGACATAGAAACATTTATAAATATCTAAAATCAAATTAAACCAACGATATCCCTGTGATAAAACCTAAGATCCTTCAAAAAAAAAACCTTAAAACCCAGTCAAAACAAATTTACATATTCAGACCAAGGCTGGAACGGAAGATCAGGCCAGGCCGGCCTGTTGGAAGAAGTGGCCCCTGTGCCATAGGTTCGCCATCAGATAGGCTGAAGGTTCCGGTGGATCTTGGCCCACCTGAACTCTGCAGGGTTTGAAGAAGCAAAGTTCTGCTCACACATTCAAAGCACAAGTCGGTGCTGCTCCGTTGAGACTGGGGGGTGGGGAGAGGTTGAGGGGGGGATGTCCTTATGCCGAATCTCATGGAGGTAACACATCCACCCCACCCCACCCCCCGAGGCTCTGTGCCCCGCCTTTCCTCACCTGGGTGAACGCTTCGCCCACAGCCTCCCAGAGCTCTTGCGCTGACCAGGGCTCTGGGAGGACCAGCAGCCGCGACGACATCTCCTCACATTTCGACTTGCTGTTCCACCAGTTCTGCCGCTCGCTCGATGCCCGCAGGCACTTCCAGCGGAACAGCGTCCATCTGTGGGGGCAGCACCCTAGAGGGAAGGTTTGGAGGGCTGAGCGGCATCTGCTGGAGATTCCTTGGGTCCGCCCCACCCAGAGCCCCTGGTGGCTGAGAGGGGAGGGGGACCAGGGAAGAGTCGGCGCTGCACCAGGATGCCCCCCTGCCCCCCAGTCCATCCCGCTGCTCTGAGCTGCCGTCGAAGCAGCTGCAAGTCGGCCAGGGGGGCAGAGGTGCAACCAGCATCTCCGGGGAGTCCCGTGAGAAGGAGGCGGCCTTTGCAAGGGCTTAAGAGGAAGCTGGTCACGCTCAGGTTCCTTTGGTCCAGGCTGAGGAACGGATACTTGGGGGATGGGTGCAAGGGGCTCAGAACCTGGGGGCAGCTCATGCCAGGAAGTTGCCCCATGTGCCCACCCAAACCCCGCCTCCTGCTCAGGGGAGGCCCACAACGATGCAGGCTCTTCCATTGGAAGAGGCAGGAAGAGGGGAGCCCAGACACAGCCCAGAACCTACCGATCTGCTGGCAGGAGGAGGCCCGGCTGAGGTTGGCCTCCAGGCTGGCCCACTGACTCTGCAGGAGAGCCAGGCTGCGGTTGGCCTGGCCCAGCAGGAGCTCCTGATGCTGCAGCTGCCGCCAGGTCTGGTTCTCGGCCGCCCGGCTCTGCCGAAGGGCCACCGTGGTGGAGTTGAGCTCCTGCTCGGTCAGGTGCAGCCGGTGCTGGCTCTTCTCCAGGCCGGCTTGCAGGTGGTGGGCTCTTTCTCCCAGGACGAGGCTCTTGGCCGCGTGGTCGCGAGAGGCTCGCTGCAGCTGCCGGGAGGCCTGCAAGTCTGGAGGGAAAGTGGGCACGGGTGAAGGCCTCTCCTGCAGGACTCTGGGCTGCCAGGCGGGAGACGGTTCTCAGGTCAGCAGCCCTGGCTCTCCTGGTGGTGCCCCGGCCTCCGTGGCGATGAGCAGGAGCTGAGGCTCCCCAGAGCAGGAGTCCCGCACAGGCAGGGGCTGCCCCACAGCCTCCCATGGTGGGTCCAGTCTTGGCTTGCGTGGGGACCTGCCCCCCCTCAAGTGCAGAGGGAGACATGATGACACCTCCAGAAGACCCTTCTTCTTCCCCCAACCCCCCCAAGAATCTGGGCTCTGCCCTCTTGTTCCCCGGAGACTGTGAGGGTGCAGGTTTGAGCGAAAAGCAGCTGCTACTCACACTGGACGCCAAGGGTGATGTTGGTGGCCAGAAGGAAGAGGCAGAGGGCTCCCAGCATCGGGCGGCTTGTCACTGAAAGAAAAGTCCAGCTCCTTCTCAGTGCGATGCGCCCCCCCCCCCTCAGAAAATTGCTTCTTACTCTCCGCTTTCCTTCTGCTGCTATTAAAACAGTTGCTGCTGTTATCCCACAGCTGAGTAAAGCTGGAGTACGGTTCAGATAACAGGGAGATATAAAAATAATAAATCTGCAAACTTTCCTTTGTGTCTCCTTTGCCCCCTTTTCTGTTGCAAGCCCTTTCTCCATTTCCCTCTGCTGTCTCCCCCCCCCCCACTTTTCCTCATCTCTCTTGCTCAAAAGGTCCTGAGGAATCAGCTCCTCCAGAGTTCTCACCCTCGTCCCCAAAATAGGAAAAGACCTCTGCCTTTCCATTATCCAGGCTCCCCTTTTCTTTCTCTCTTTCTAGCCAACCCAATGATTCAGTTGTCCAGTATCTGAGAGGTTGCCACAAAGGAAACGGGTGGGGGGGGAGGCAGCCTATTCTCCAAAGCACCTGAAGGAAGGAGAAGAAGCCACGGGTGGAAACTAACCAAGGGGAGAAGCAACCGGGAACCAAGGAGAAGGACAATTAATCAGAGAACAGTTTGCCTTCAGAGGCAAGTTGTGGAGGTTTTTAAGAAGAGACTGGAGCTCCACCTGTCTGAAAGGGTACCGGGCAGGGATGTCAAGGCCTGGGCCCCGGACCTGACCCAGGGGGAACTTAGATCTGGCCTGTGGGGCCTCCCTGGAAACAGCAAAGGACCAGCCCGCCTCCTGCTTCTGCCAGTGGAAACGGGCTCTCGAGCATGCGGACCTCTGTGCCACCCACCATTTTCACTGGCAGAGGGTTGCAGGAGGCCATGGCAGCCGAAAACGGAGCTCAGGAGCCTGTTTTCGTTGGCAGAGTGCTTGGGCCACCACAGGCACTTCCGACACGAGTGGCATTGAACTGGCCACGCCCACCCTGGCCACACCTGTCATTAAACTGACCACACACCCTAACCCTCCCCCCCCAAGGTCAAACCCAACCCTGATGTGGCCCTCAATGAAATCGAGTTTGACCCCCCCGGTCTAGGGTCTCCGGCTTGAAGAGGGGGTTGGACAAGAAGACCTCCAAGCTCCCTTCCAGCTCTATTCTGATCGATTGATGTTTGTATAAAGTGTGGCCATTTCTCCTTAACATTGTGATCCTTTCTCTGGTGAAAGAAATTGCAGGGGGTTTCTGAATTAAACCTTTCTTTCCCCTTTTGTGTGAGCTCTCTGCCTTTTATCTTTCTCTCCCACCCCCCTCCCTCTCTCCTTTCCCCTCCTTTCCCTCTTTTGGCCCTTGCTGGTGGCTCCTTTTACACAGCTGAACCGAGGGTGTGGCTCTGCCTTGGAGAGAGGAACCAGCTGGGCAGCCTCCTCCAGCTGTCCGGGCATAGGCAGGAGAGGCTTCTGCCAGCCTGGGGCCTTGGGAGGGGGGCATAGCCACTCACCTGGTCTCCAGCGATGACAGGAGGTGGCCCAGCAGGGCAGTTCTGAGGTGTCCTTCAGGGGGCCACACTCTTCCGCCTCTTTCTCCAGGCCCCGGGGTACCTGGAGGTTCTCATAGGTGAGCTCCCCCTCATTGGGCTCTGGAAGACACAGGGGGTCAGGAAGGAGGGGAGGGAGGGGAGCCAGAAGGACCCTAACCAGGCTGACCCCTACCTTCCCCATGGCTCTTCTCCGGAGGGCTTCTTGCAAAGCGCAGGTCAGCGTAGGTGATGCCCCCAGCCATCCGGCTGCCCCCAAGGCAACCACAGAGCGGCAGAGAAGGAGGAACTTCAGCCAACGGGCAGCGTCTGCTCAATGCTCTCCTGGGGAGGCAGAAAGCAGAAGTGGCTCTCTGGTGGGTGGGGAGCAGCTGGCCAAGCCCAGCCCCAAATTCCCGCAACTCTGGCCCTGTGGGGAGCCCCAGAGCTCCGTCTCCAGGGACTGAACCGGCTCCCTCCGTGGACTTTCCCAGCCCAGCGAGACACGAGCGCTCGGCTTCCCCCCACTGAATGGCCCATCTCTGCAGCCTCCCAGGCAGGTGAGCCAGAGGTTCTGGGAGGGGAATCGCTTGGTTCTGCGGCACCATTGCCAGCTCTTAGTGACCACATCGGCCTTCTCTGAGACCCCTGACCCTCCCTGGTCCTCCAGTCTCCCCAGGGTGCTTCCACCGCCCGTCCCCCAGGAGGCTGCTGCCCCCCTTCCTTCCACCTTTCCCAGCCTCCGAGCCTCTGGGGATCCGGGTCTTTGCGAAACGGGTCTCAACTCTGGCAGTTCAACTCTGGCATCCGAGGGAATGCCAGGCACAACTCTGGTCTTCGGACCGAGCCAATCCAGGCGTTTCCCTTCATGACGTTTGCAGGTATAGGGAATCAGGGTAGCTTCCTTCAGGCCTTTCCTTGGCTGCCTGCTTCCTTCACAATCAGCCCTGCAGGATCTTCAAGGCGTCCGTGCTCCGTGCAGCCATCAAAATGACAGCATCGTGCATGTTATCAATCTCTCTGGCTCCAGTTTTAAATCCTGCCACTCTTGCTCCAGTCCATCTCCCTTCTGCCCCTGGGTGGAATAAGTTAGGGGAGAGTGTTCAGCCGTGTCCTTTTTGCGCTCTTAAAAGGAAGGCATCCTTAGAGGGTCTTCTGCCCCCCCCATCACATCCCCCTCAGAAGGAAACCTCCAGCGGGCACCGACAGTGCAGCTCAAACTCCAGAAACAAGCAGTCTTCGGCCCCCACCCTCTGCTATCAAGGATGATGAAAGGTGCTTGGTGTCAGGGGTGGGGTTCAGCCGGTTCTGAGCAGTTCTAGTGAACCGGTTGTGGAAAGTTTGAGTAGTTTGAAGAACCAGCAAATATCACCTCCGGCTGGCCCGAGTGGGGAGGGAATGGGGATTTTGCAGTACCCCTGCCACGCCCGCCACGCCCACAGAACTGGTAGTAGAACATTTTTTTTTTTATTGCAAAAGTTTTATTCAGACAAGTTTTCCCCCCTTTTACCCCCCAACATATAATATAAAATCACATACAAAAAGTATACCCCTCACCTCCCCCCATCTTAAAATAAAGTTCTCATTCAAATATTGAGTATTATACCCCCGACCAACATAATATAAATTTAGTATAAAATACATCAATCTCTCCCTGACACCCTTTCTAAGTTAATTCAGCATCATAACATAACCATATCCCATTATACCCATCTCTATATTGCTTATCCACTTGTATTTCCCCACCCTCCACCCTAACCCACCCCCACCTCCCAGTCAATCCCACCCCCCCTGAGTTCCGCTGTACACCACTTTAAACATTCCAATCATCAAACCCACCCCCCTGACTTCCGCTATACACCACTCTAATAATTCCAAGCATCCCAAATATTATTTACTCTATTCACCTATCAATCAGAGCATTCTTACCTAAAAGCTACATAATACTTCCTAATCTGATATTTATTCTGTATATAATCAATCCATTAGAAACCTTATAACAAACTCAACATAAACACCCCCTTTTAGTTGAACATTAAAATACATAGAAGATAATTCTTAAGATCTAAATACCATATCATATAACCTAACACTTATAAAACTTAAACCATATATCCTAGCTTAAGTTTACATCCTTCCTGATTCAAAAGGTTTACTATTTTCCCCCCTCTCCATTTGCTTAATTACCCACTTAACAACACAAAAAATGTAAAGATTACTCTAATATTTAAAAAAAGCAAAATTACTTCTCTCTTCACAAAGGAAACAAAAATAATATAGGAAAATTTCAGATCCTATCACATGAAGGATACAGTAAATTGCAAGAAAATTTCAAAGTTCGACCCAAGTTTTTTCCCAGAACACTAACATAATATTAGTCCTTTCCGCGTCAATGTTCATAAGTCCAACTCTTCAGGTCTCCTTCCATTCCATCCATAGCTGTTTGTAATACCAGTTTAAACAGCTGCCCCCATAAATAACAAAAAAAAAAAAAAAAAAACCCTTTACATAGGTAACCCCCGAGTGACTTTTCATCAGGATTATAAAGTTCCAAGATCGTGATAGGGTAACAACCAGATCCACTGCAAATGCTCCGGTTCCAATTTTCAACCCTGAAAAAGTTTCCACATCCAAGAGAACCAGCATTGCAGAGATCTGTATATTTTTATCTAGATTGATTAATTGCTTCGTCCTTTAATCCTTTTGTCTTTCTTAACTCGCCGAGATTGAGACCTCCTCTGCTTCTGCGGTTTCTCAATTTGTCTGGTGCTAGACCTGGCTTCACATTGCTCATCTGATTTACGTATTGGCATTCCAACAGATCCCCCTATAGCAGTCTTCGACATTTCCTCCAGAGTAGGGCTTAAAAAAAGCCCAGGGGAATCCAACTGAGTATGTTTTTCCATCTCTTTTCCAAATTGTTTCTGCTCCATCTCAATATCTTGCTCTGAACCATCCAGATCTACTAGTGTTGGTATAGATATACGTGGGGGCGTTGCACTTTTCTTCAGTATTTCATAATAAAAATCTCTTGCCTTGTCTATAGTATTCAAACAATATCGCGCCCCTTCATATCTGAATATAACACCCATTGGAGCATCCCACCTGTACTGTATCCCTCTTTTCTTCAGCTCCTCCACCAAAAAACCAAAATCCCTTCTGAGCTTCAGGATAGTTGATGGAAGTTCCTTAAAGACACCAATCCGTTTTCCAGCTATGTGGAGAGAGGAGTGAAAAGACTTCTGCAGAATATCATTTCTAAGGTTTCTCTCAGTAAAATATATCACAACATCTCTCGGTAGTTGCCTTTGTAATGCTATACGTGAGTTTGCTCTGTAAATTTTATCAATCTTAGCATAAATTTCACCAGGATCCATTTTTACTAATATAGCCAAAGCATCGGCAGAAACTTTTCTTAAGTCTTCTCTAGGATTTTCTGTTAAACCCCTCAATCTAATGGCGTTTTCCATTAAAAAAAGTTGTAACATAATAACCTGTTTGTCCAATTTGTGCATATTCCCCTCCATTTCCACCAATTTCAAATCCGTTTCCTTTGCTTTGACTTCCACCTCTGAAGACAGCTTTTCAATTTTCCTATCAATTTTAATGATAACTTCAGACAGACTCTTGGCCATTGCAAGCATTTTTTTTCCCAATTGTTCATATTTCTCCTGAATCATTCTTTTGAGGTCTCTGCTTTCATTAACTATAAAGTTCATCAAATCTTTAAAGTCCTAGAACATTTTTGAATGCCACCAGTGTGGGAACAAAAAGGAAGCGGATCTGGTCAAGAGAGGATGTGGCTGTCCTGAGGGCCACCTTGTGATTCCTGAAGTCCCAGCTCAGCATCTTCTCAAAGGGAAATCGCCACGAAAGGAGAAGAAAGGCAGGATGTCTGAGTTCTTGGAGGACCTCCTGAGCTAGAAGGAAGGCAAAGCCCCCATCAGCCGTGGGAGCTCCAGGGCCAAACCAGCCATGAGGCCCGGCAGCCGTTGGGGAAGAGGCTCTGCAGCAGGGAGGATGGTAGACAAGGGGGGGGGGGGGCTGCCTTGTCCACAGAGACCCATCCAGTTATCTGCAGGAAAGCCTCCTAAATGCCAGTAGCCTCCTGGGTGACGTTTGCCAGCCCAGCCTCTGCCTCTTGGGGGGCCAGTGCCACCTAGGCCCATGAACCGTTCTGCGGTGGACGTGGCTTCCCGGCCTTCTGCCAGGTCTACCATCTTCTGCTTGGAGCCTCACTGGCTTCTTGCCCTCAAAGGCTAAGCGTGTGTGTGTGTGTGTGTGTGTGTGTGTGTGCAAGCACGGGGGAAACAGTGGCAAATGAAACTGTTAGTTGTGCTGGTGAATGGGGGGGGGGGGGAGTGACCTCTTGATGAAGACCAGAGGCGTTTGGAACCAGTGCATACCAGCATTCAAGGCCAGGCACCCTGAGAAAGGATAAGGACTACCCTCAACATCTCAGTTCTCAAAACACCTGGGTGAATCTTCATTGGCTGAAGATGAGGGGGGCGAGGGCGAGGGGGCTGGGTTGAGGGAAACCATTTTTTGTGTTCTTTTAGCATATGAGGCATCTTCTACTAAAAGAACCGGTCACTTCAACCAAATGGGAGTCGAGGGTCTTTCTTTCCTAAGGAATTGGAGTGGGGCAGGCCTAACACCTGTTCCTTCTCCTCTGAGCATGCTTCCATTTGTTACAGCCCCTTTCAAACTGGGGTGCCCAGGCCTTCCTGGCGAGATCTGAGCCTTCCAATACCTGAAGGGCTGCCACATGGAAGAGGGGGCACCTCATCTATCAAAGCGCCTGAAGGCAGACAAGACGCAATGGATGGAAACTAACCAAGGAGAGAAGCAAGCTGGAACTAAGGAGAAATTCCCTAAGGTCCCTTCCAACTCTATTACTGTTACATCCCTGGAGCAGCTCCACAAGTGTGAGGAATGCTGCACTCTAGTTTTGGCCTTCCCGCTTGCAGGGCTGCTGTGGATGTGATGCCAAAGAGCAGTCGCTCTGCAAGCCACACAGCTGGATGCTGGGTTGCCATGGAGATGGGTGGGTTGCTGTGGTTACAGTAACAGGGACCGTCATCCTGCCTGAGGATGCCCTGCGGAAACCCCCAAGCTCGGCACCAGAACTGGACGCTGCCCAGGCAAAGGCGTTTAGGTAGACAGGCATGATCGCCGGGGGGGGGAGCGGGGGCTGCTTCAGGCCAGTCCTTCCTTGCAAGAACGCCTCCCCCCTCCACAGCCTCAGCCCCTCCCCTCCGGAGCTGTGTTCAGGGCACAAAGACCCCCCCCCCACCTTCCACGGTGGCCCCACACATATAGAGGGAGGCCAGGCTGGAGCAGAAGAGCCTTCCTCGCAGGAGCAGTCTACCAAAGAATGGGTCGTCACGCTCTGGCACTCTGGGAGCCGAAGCTGCCCTTCCTGCCCTCTTGCACAGGCTCAGCGCCCGCCCTCGGCCCCCTCAGAGCCCAACCTGCAAACGGCGGCTGGTGAGAGGAAAGCCGAAGGCGGGAAGGGAGAGGGGAACGAGGCGGCTGCTGGTCTCCTGCTCCTTCTCTGCCAAGTGGAAGGCTGAACACGCACTTGGCAGGCAGGAATTCACCAGGGCAGCCTTTCTCGCCCTCCAAGGTCTCAGCCGCCACACACCACCGACTGCACTGCAGGGCACCCCTACACGCTCAAAGCCCCCCACGGAGTCCCAGGGAGAAGGGCTGATCTCCGTGGGTATGGATGCCCCCCCCCCAAAGGGAAACAAACAGTAAAGGTGGGGAAAGACGGAGAAAGATCTGGGGAAAAGCTACCAGGACAATAGAATCAGAACGGGGGGAAACAACGACTGGGAAGAAAAAAATGTAGAAACTACAGAAACGAGAGAGAGGGAGAGAGAGAGAGAGAGAGAGTGAATGAGAGAGAGGGGGGGAGGGGGAGAGAGGGGGGGGAGAGAGAGTGAATGAGAGAGAGGGGGGAGGGGGAGAGAGGGGGGGAGAGAGAGTGAATGAGAGAGAGGGGGGGAGGGGGAGAGAGGGGGGGGAGAGAGAGTGAATGAGAGAGAGGGGGGGAGGGGGAGAGAGGGGAAGGGGGAGTGAATGAGAGAGAGTGAATGAGAGAGAGTGAATGAGAGAGAGAGAGCCAGGGGAATGGGTGGAAAGAAGAGAACATAAGAAAAGTGAAGCTTCTGAGAGACCAGGAGAAAATGGTTAGCAAAGGACGAAAAGGAGGAAACTTTTAGAATAAAATGAAATATGGTAACGTTGCCAATGGTGTACTGTTAATAGGATGTGAGGGAAATAGATTACTATTATTAATGGTGGATAATTAACTGAAATGTTTATTATACAAATTTGGGGATATATGTTATCTATAGTAAAATAGAATAATAGATGGAAATGAAATGTTAAATTTGATTAACTTGGAGGGACAAATAATGATATTGTTTATCTACTAAGAAGAAATTAAGATGGAAAATATGGAAAGAAAATAAAAGGCTGAAATTGGAAATGGAAATAGGATGTAAAGTGAACTATGCATATGAGAGGATCTTAAGGGGGGAAGCCCCAGCAACACTTTGTTTATAAAAGAAGTTAAAATATGTAACCAAAATAATTGTGTTTTTTTATAAAAAAGGAAATCAGGAGGAGAGAATCGGAAGGGGCCTTGGAGGCCTTCTAGTCCAGGGGTCTCGCACGCTCTCTTTCAAACCTGGCTGTGTGTGTGTGTGTGTGTGCGCGTGTGCAAAGATCCACTCACACAAGGGGAGGGGCCTGGAAGGGGGAAAAGCTGGGGGTGGGGGTGGGGGTGGAGGCTGCCAAAAGACAAAAGTGCATATATATATAGGAGATATTGCAAAAGAAACAAAAGAAGGTTGTGCAATGTTGATGCAAAGATTCCAGTGAAGGAGAGGAGGAGGAGAGCTGAAGACCGAAAGAAGCAACCAAGAGATAAAAGGGAAATTCTGAAACAAATTAAAAAACCACTTTGAAGTCGTCTAGGGGGAGCCTCCAGCGGAAGGGAGGGGCTTCAAAAAAGAAGGCGTGGCAGGATTTGGGACCAGCCTGAAGCTCCCCAGCTGTGGCCCAGCGGTCTTCAAGAAACATCTGGTGGGGGAGGGGGCTTGTGCTCAGGCCAGCCCTGCGGCCCCTTCCTGACCTCCTCTAGCTGACTAGGACCGGCTCTGCCCTGCGGGGCTGCCCTTTGGTCGAAACAGCCAGGGTCCCCCTTGGTCTTTGGGGCCTGTTAGCCCAGCAATGGCCTCGGACCGCCCCTTGCCCTGCCCTCCCTCTCGAACGTGCCCAGAGGGCTAGATGAGAAGATGGCCCTTTGGGAGAGTCTGCTGGAAGGAATCACTGGGGAATAAACCCCCAAGATGCAGACCAGGAGAACAACAGAAAACAGGGACCCAACACACCTCCCACCAGCCGACCTGCCCAGCCTTCTCCCCTCCCCTGCCCCCCCCCCTCCCAGAATATCAGAAACCGACACAAGGCAGTGCAGGGTGTGGCCAGAGGACATTTATGCAACAATCACAAGCATTTCCTCATCCGGACTTCTTTCGAGAGCCTCAACCACAATTCAACCGAAATGGGGGCGATGCCACTCGGATACTTAAAAGCCCGCTGTCAATTCCACAGCCCCCCCCCCTCCAAAGAGCACAGAGTCCCTCCTGCTTAAGGCCCCCTCCCGAATTGACCAAGCAGGTGACCGGCTGCTTCCTTTGGCTCAGGGCTGCCCCAGCGGCATGAGGCTGAGCGGAGGCCACTTCCCCTTTCGGCCTTGAAGCAACGGATGTGGGGAAGTCACGGGGGCCCACGGAACAGGCTCACGGGCAGAGGCTTCCGGCCCAGGCACACGGGAGGGAGCGCAGCAGGGATCTCCTAACAGGGCCGCATTTCTCTTCGCGGGGGAATGAGGTGGGGATCCCTGGAAGCAGATCACGGGGCCGGCCGCTGGAGCCCTTCCCAGCAACCGTCAGGGAGCCTTTGTGTCGAGGAGGGCTTTGCATTCGGAAGCTTCTGCTTGACGCAGCTCCTGAGCCCACCCAACAAGCGCCCAGGGCTGCCACGAAGGAGCCCCTCCCGGGTGGCATCGCAACTGAAGGCTTTTATCGGGAAAGAAAACCCCGGCGGCCAGGGAAGACCCAGGGAAGATCTGCTTTTCAGGACTGAGAGATGGGCAGGGGCCAAGGAAGCTTCAGAGTTCGTTGTGCCGGAGGCCTCTCGAAATTCTGCTGGACAAATCTTGCAGGTGTTTCTTGACCTGGAAGGAGAAAATGGATTTGATTCATCCTAAACAGATTTTAGACATTTCAGCCCTAATTTAACTGACTCAGTTTACATCTTCCAATTCCAAAGCCCACTCTGCCCTTTCATTTTAAAAAAAAATGTTTTTCTGCTTCAGGATTTTAAAACCACCGAATATGAATGGATAAATGAAGATATTTTTTTTTACATAGTTTCCGTTAAATAATAATAATAATAATAATAATAATAATAATAAATTTAATTTATAGACCGCTTCCTCTCCCCTAGGGGACTCGGAGCGGTGCACAGGGAAGTTAAAAATACAATAAATATACATAAATAATTAGATAAAAGGCAAATTAAACAATTATCCCTGCGCTAAAATCCCCCAATTAAATTACTAAAATCCCCTAAACCATAAAAAGAGACTACCCTAGGCCGGCCAAGCAGAAAAGATGTGTTTTTAATTTTAAGCCCACCCTCAGTTTTTACTTTCCAAATGAAAACACTTCTTGCCTCACTGTTAAACTGGGCACCTTTTGCCTGATAAATCCGGAGCACCAGGGCATGATTGGGGCAAACTTGGTCCCAATTCGAAAGAGGCAGGAAGTCCTTGGAAGGAGGAGAGGGCAACACCAGCTGCCAGCCGGACGGGGAATCTCCCACCCGGTCCAAGAGCAGCCCCCGCCCCCCACCGACTTGGCTTGGAGCTCCCCAGACCAGCCACCTTTGAGGCCCAGCAAACGATGTGGTAAGAGGGGCCAGGAGCTGCAGTGCTTCCGGTGAGAGGCAGCCCATTATCTCAACAGGCCCCTTTGGCTGAGGGAAAAGTGGGCTTTTGCCTCCCTGCCCCCCCCCCCTCAAACCAGGCATATTCATCTTCTCCAAATGACCGCAGTTGACTGTCTTCACGGCAGGATGTGGATGGGTTCCGTGAAGCAGCCTCCTTCTCAGCTTCAGCCCAAATGGATTTTGCTGAGCTTTGGAACCAGCGGCTGTTCTGCCCGTTCGGTTTAGGTGCTCGCTTGGCCTCTCTGCGTTTCTGGACACAATTCTGACTTCCCTGCCCTGAAGGTCCCCACAGGTGCTCTGAGGAAAGGTACACCCGCAGGACAGGAACTGGGGAATGCCCCACAGGGAGGCTTTTGGTCTGACCCAACAAACTCAGTAACCGCCAGGGGCCCCTCAGCTGGTCACCCGAGGGCCACATCCCTTCGGCTGCCATGGTTTCACTCTCGTTGTCTCCCACGTGCCCCCCCCCCCCGGGACGCCCAGGTCAGGGCCAAAGCCTATTGCTGCGTGGGGGTGGAGGGAGAGGGCTTCACAGGGCTCAGGGCAGGACGGAGGGGCTTGGGACCACCCCATCCAGACCAGCACAGCCGCTCCCTCTCCTCTTAATACATTTCATGACGCCCATTTTAATTCTTAATTTCGGTTGCAATAATTTTAGGGTTTGAGATGCAGTTCGGCTATAATAATTTTACAGGCAAGAGATGCAGTCCAGGTTAGATGGGTGAGGAATTTAGCAGCTTCTCTGTGCCCATTGTCCCCCCCCCCCCAGCCTCCCGTCCCCTGCGGAGGGGCAGAAGGCCAGAGCAGAGGGCTCCCTGCTGCCCACCTTGTAGCCCAGCTCTTTCGTCTTCTCTTCCAGCATGCTGTACTTCTCCTTGTTTCGACTGAGATGCTCCTTGTCCCCCGTTCCCTCCACGTGCTTCAGTTTCTGGTGGGAGATCTCCAGCTGCTTCTGATAATGGTGGTGCTTCTCCACTTTGGCTTCAAAATGTTTCAGCTCTTCCTAGGATACAAAACATGCCTTTGTCCGGATGGGCGCCACTGTAAGCCACACCCGCACTTGCCATCTTCCGCATGCACAGCAACACAACCCCACAAACTGTCTCAGCTACAACCACTCAAGCCCTTTGCAAAGAGGGGAGGGGCTGCTGGTGGTGGTGGGGGAAGATGCGCCGGTTATGGAAGACTTCCTAGTCCTGAGCCACGGTGACACCTGGTTAGAGAGCAGGACTGCAGGCTACTTCTGCTGCCTGCCTGCAATGTGGCAGTTCGAATCTCACTGGCTCCAGGTTGACTCAACCTTCCATCCTGCCGAGGTGGGTAAAACGAGGACCCAGATTGTTAGGGGCAATAGGTTGACTCTGTGAACCACTTAGAGAGGGCTGTAAAAGTGCTGTGAAGCGGCATATAAGTGCTTAAGTGCTAATGCTAGCCGTGCCTGAGAAAACACACAGGTACGTCAGCTGAGATTACTCCAAATGTGCAAACTTACAAGTTGCAGATCGTTCACCAGACAAGGGCATTGCCTGGACATCCACCTGTTGGGGACACCTCCAGTGGGACTCTGCACTGACCAGGTGGCAGGATTCAACGGCCCCTTCCGGTTCTACGGGTCAGCCACAGGTCCGCAGGTGCTTTCAGGAGCCACAGGGAGAGTAAAGGGCAGGGGCCTTTGGCGTACCTACGCCTGTCCTTCGTGTGAGGAAAGGGGCCCTAGGCGGTGCACCACCGGCGGCCACGAGCAGCCCAGCCCCGTGAGGGAAGTGCCCTCTCTGAAGGGCAGAGGTCAGGGGCCTGGCCTCTCACGCGTGAGCACACAGAGGTCATCAATGCGCCCAGGCTGCCTACCCGAAGTGACTCCAGCTCTTTCTCTGAGAAATTGGTTGACTGGGCCAAGTCCCACAAGTCCATCACACGGGGCTCCTCGAATTCTGCAGGGGGAAAGAAAGGCGGATTTTCAGGGCTTCTCTCTCTGTGTGTCTGCAAAGACTTCCGCAAGAGGCACTTGTGAAAAAAGGCAGAGAAAAAGTGTGGAGGCCCATGGGCACCAGGCAGGGGCCGGCCAGAACCGGCCTGGAAGAAGGGCTGAGACTGCCTGGCCTTCCCTGGCCAATCGGAGGTCCTCCCGAGGACACGCAATCCAGCAGGGGCTCCTCCCTCAAGGACAGCTCCCCAGCCCCCCCCCCTGCAACCTCTAGACAGCCAGTGCGCCCCCACCCCACCCCAGCCTCAGAGGAGTGGAACCTCCTGGGCTTCCTCCCAGAGCCTCCAGGCAGCCAGTCCCACCTTCGGCCCTTAGGTCAAGTAAGAGGGAGGCCCAGAGGGGGAGAGGAGCGCCTACCGCTGGCGGAATCGTAGCCCTGGCGGCTGACTTTGCGCAGGCGCTCGAAGCCCTGGTTGATGCTGTGCAGCTGCTCCTTGAGCTCCGAGTGTTTGCGATGCAGCAGCTCCTTCCTGGCTGCGCTCTCTTCCTCCACCGGCCAGTCGATCGTGTTTTTGTGGACATCTGCAAGGAGAGGAGCTGGCACCAACTCCAGGCCCACCTGGGGCTGGCACAGGCGGAGGCCTCACTGGCCCGCCTGGATCAACATTCACGAAGGTAGAGCAGAAAACACGGGGGGGGGGGGTGTTCTCTTGTTCAGAAGTGTTGGGGGGGGGGGTCCTGGCAATTGGCCAGAGAAAGGCCCTGCAGGGGGCCTGGATCTTCAGCAAAGGTGGCAGGGACAGAAAGGGGAGCAGAGGCTCCCTTGGCCACCTGCCCTCGCGCCGGCTCTTCTCCCCACCGGGCAGGAACCTCAAAGCCAAAGGGGAGAAACGGATTCCTCCTGTCAGACTGGAAAGCAGCCCCAGGCACTGGCTCCCTGCTTAGAGACTGCTTCACTCAATGACAGAACCGCCAGTCACAATTGTAACTACACAAGGACCACCTGAACCAGCCGTGCGCCTCTCTGCCCTTCTCCGTACCTTCTGTCCGGCTCATGGTCTCCAGCAGGATGTTGTATTCGTGGACTTTCTCTTTGTGATGCTGGAATTCCCTCCACAGCTTCTCCAGTTCCTCGTCCGAGAACTTCCCGGAGCTTCTGGCCTGGAAGGGAGATCGAAGGCACAGCGGGGGGCTCACTCCCATTCCCCCCCCCCTCTGCTCAGTGGAAGAATCGCTTCCGAAAACCTAGGAGATACATTTCCTCCCCCCCAGCTCTAAGGGAAGGGGGAGCTGCTGCGGAAGGCAGGCGCTCTTCTGGGCCAGCAGCAGGCAGCCCAAGGGGGCCTCTCCCAGAGCAGCAGGAGGCCAGATCGGCTTCCCCTAGCCCAGCGACCGGAGTGTCCCTGCGGGATGAGAATGGCAGGACCACCAGGACCAGGAATAGGCAGCCAATCTCTGCCAAACGGGGCTTTGGGGAGCACAAAACTGGGCAGTGACGAAAGAGCATCATCGTAGCCTCTTAAGGCCCTAAACAAGAGGAGGACTCACTATCCCGCCCAACCAGGTTAGAGGGCAAAATGGGCGGGAACCCTTCTCCCTGCAATGCACCTGGGCCCCTTGTCCCCTCACGCGTGGCTCTCTGAATCAATGAACATCGGAAGACACCCCCCCCCGCTCCCTCCCCCCAGGGCTCCAGACAGACCTTGCTCCAGAGTTTCTCCAGCCGGGGGTCACCAAGGCCATCCTGCGCGAAGCCCTCCTTGATGTGGTTGGTCTCCCACTGCTGCCCCTCCTTCTTCCCACTCAAGCCGTATTTAGTCATAATTACTGGAGGGAACCAAACAAGGAGGCGATTTTGGCACAGATCACTAACATTTATTTTCACAGTTTTGTGAAGCTCGGAGTGAGCAGCCGGTGGACTCTCTGGGGGTGTGGGGAGGCTCTAGTGGTTTCAGTGTTTTGGGAAATTCCACCCACCCAACCTTAGAGTGGGCTGACCCTTAATCTGATTCAGCAAAGCAACACATTTTTGACAAAAAAAGTGCACATTCAAGACCATCTCATATATTTTAGTCAGATATTAATTGCTACAATTGTCAGCAGCCACTTCAGGCTCTCATGGGTGAAAGTCTGCCATGGACTCAGTGGATTGGGGGGGGGGGGGGAGGGGGGGAGTAACTGCTGTATCTGCCTGAGAGGCGGCTTCAAGAGAGAAGGTGGCAGCTGCTGCCTACCAACCGACCGTTCTGAAAACATCCTGCTTCGACTTGATTGGACAAAGGGGTCAACAATGGGAGTTGAGGGAGGGACAACTTGAACTTAGGGATTTTGGCAAGCACTTCTGGGTTCTGGCTGTGCTTTACTTCTATTAAACAATCCCTTTCTCAACAATGACAGCCAAGGATCGTTTCTAATGTTTAACCTGTGGCAGGTCTGACAACAATTAATGATCAACCGGTTCAGGCTTTGGGGAAAATATGCAGTTCCTCTGATCGCACAGCAACACCGAAGAGAGTCAGGAGGGTCCTAACCAGCTGGAAGAATGGGACAGATGCAGCCGGGTAGACTCAGGGAACAAATGCAAATTCCCAGATTTGGGCAGAAAATATCAAGGGAGTGGAGATAAATACACGGAATTCATCCAGAGCGGCCGTGTGCAAAATGGACCCGGGTGCCTTGGGGATCAAAAGCCACATAGAAGCCAACAGCGAATGCATCAGCATCCAAAAAGCACAAAGCGATCCCAGGTGGGCCCAGACAGGCAGAAGGCAAAAGGCCCTGCGAGAGGCGTCTCCCTTCTGCTCTGTGCTCTGCTCAGGCCTCAGCAGAAGACCCAGCCAGTTCTGGGCAGGAAAGGCCTGGGCAAACTGAACCGCCCAAAACAGAGCGCCCCCCCCCCCCATAAAGGGGCCAGGAAGGAAAAAAGGGAAAGGCTGCTTCAGTCCAGTTGAGTTGTGCGTCTAGAGCGGAGAAGAGGGCAGGCGAGGGGGGCGGGGGGGCCTTTGGGTATCAGAAGGGCCATCGTGCAGGAGTTGTCAGGCTCCTCCGGAAGACAAGGAAGAACGGCTTTAAACCACAGACATTGGGACAAAAACTCCTGACAGCAATGGAGGCATCAGACTTTGCACAGAGGACGGTCCCCATGGGCGCCTGGTTTTAATTTCAGGGCATAATAAATTTTAAAAAAAGACCGAGGGAAATTTCCCAGCTTCCTCAAGAGCAGCACATCTCTAGCAACTACATCATACATCATGATCCTCATAAGCGACCTAGACGAGGGAATAGAAAGGGAACCCATCACGTTTGCAGATGAGACTAAGCTGGCTGAAATAGCCAACAGCCCAGAAGATAAGCTCGGGATCCAAAAAGACCTCGACAGACTTGAACAATGGGCCCCATCCCACAACATGAAATTTAATGTGGAGAAAAGTTTTACACCTGGGGAGAAAAAAAGCAAAGGTACAAGTACAGATTATATGAAACCTGGATCAAAAACGGGAACTATGACAGGAACCTTGGAGTCCTAGAGGACAGTTGTTTAAACCAGGGGTCTGCAAAGTCGGCTCTTTTAAGACTGGTGGACTTCAACTCCCAGAATTCCCCTGGCTGGGGAATTCTGGGAGTTGAAGTCCACCAGTCTTAAAAGAGCCGACTTTGCAGAACCCCGGTTTAAACTATTGTGGGGGCAGGCAAAAAAGCCAATGCAATCCTCGGTTGCATAAACAGAGGCATAGAATCAACATCACGAGAAGTATTAGTATCGCTTCATAAAGCCTTAGTAAGGCCACATCTGGAATACTGCATCCAATTTTGGTATCACATTACGAATAAGATGTGGAGATTCTGGAATAAATGCAAAGAAAAGCAACAGATGGTTGAGGGGTTGAAGGCTAAAACATATGAAGAACAGTTGCATGTCTAGTCTAACAAAGGACTAGGGACATGATAGCAGTGTTCCAATATCGAAAGGGCTGCCAGAAAGAAGAAGAAACTTCCTGACCATGAATATCAGTGGACCAGCCTGACTTCAGAGGTTTTGAAGAAGAGACTGGAGAGTCATTTGTTCTGAATGGTATAGGGTCTCCTGCTTGAGCAGGGGGGTTGGACTAGTCACTAGAAGACCTCCAAGGTCCCTTCCAACCCTGTTATTCAGCCAAGCAGGTATTGTGACAAATGTCTATGGAGGCTGTCAGTCATCCAGGCCACGGCTGTCCTAAAGGTGATTTTTTAAGAGACAACTGGACTTTGTTTTTCCTTAGAATTCATTTTGCTTTTCATCCAAGAAGCTTCCTCAGTTCTGACTGAATTGTGGGGAATGAAAGGATTTACATTATATTGCATTCATCTGGTCGTTAGCCCTCTTTCTGAGAATCCCTGAGGTCACTTGGAGGTTTGTGTGTCCTCAGGGTCACCTGAATCAGAGCACAAAGGGGTGTGGAGCCTTCTTGCAACTGCTGAAAGGACCCTCCCCTCTTTCAAACCAGTGGTCCTCTCTGCCAAAGGTATTGTGACAATGAAACCCAAAGAGAAGAGCTTGTCACAGAAGAAAACTACAAATACAAGCTAGGTAAAGACAGACATAATCCAATCATTGCTGGGAAAAGAGCCTTTTGCTGTCCCGTATTTACTTCTGAATTACTGCTTGATTTTCCTACCTCTCTGACCTTTAGCACCGGATGACCAATAATGAAAGACAAGGCATCCCGTAGTTAAATAGAACGAATTAAGTTAATAGTTAATACAACTAGTTAAAGACTTCATCCCTCTGCTGTCTCTTAGTCTTGGGGGGGTTTGTATAATTTTAAAAGGGCCGACTGGGTGCCAAGGCAGGGAGAGGCCCACCATGGAGAGAAGGGCTCAATTTAAACAGGGGCGCCCAGTTGGGAGCAGCCCAAAAGCAACGGGGGGGGGGGGGGATCCAGGAGCCCCTCAGCGGGAGGGAGCTACAATGGAAGCCGCCGGCGGGGAAAGGGCGGCCGGGGGACTCGGGGCAGCCCAACCCAGACCCGCCAAGACCCCCGCGGGGTTAAAGGCTAACCACGAAGCCCCCCCCCCCCGAGTTAATAGGTGAAGGCCGGTGAGGGATGAATTGGGAGCCAAGAGGGAGGGGCGCCTGCCAGCACCACCCCTCCCCTCCCCCCCTCGCAAAGGACACGAAGAGCAGAGAGGGGAGGGGAGGGGCTGGCCCGGGGGGGGGGGGGGCTCTCCAACCTTGGGCCGCTTCTGTAAGACTGGCGGACTTCAACTCCCAGAGTTCCTCAGCTGGCAAAGCCAAGCGAAGCTGTCTGAGGAATTCTGGGAGTTGAAGTCCGCCAGTCTTACAGAAGCGGCCAAAGGTTGGAGAGCCCCCTGGGGGAGGCCAAGGGGTTCAGGGGCGGGGGAGGGGGGCGAAGGAGGGGAGGTCCCGGGGGATGGGGGGGAGGGGGAGCGGCCGCTGTCTCACCCTCCAGGCGGCGCCTCAGGCGGGCCTCCCGCTCCCCGTCCTCGTCCATCCCGGCGGCCTTCAGCTTCTTCCAGCTCAGCTCGTCCTTCTCCTGCAGCCGCAGGTCGCTGTGCAGCTCGGCCAGGCGCACCGCCGGCAGCCCCACCTGCCCGCAGGGAGAGAGGCCGCCGCCCCGTCAGCCCCGCACCGCCTCCCTCTCCCCTCGCTTCCCCTCGCCCGCCCGCCCGCCGCCACTCACGCGCTGCGCCTTCTCCCACAGCTGGTTCAGGCGCACCAGGCGGAACTCGGCGGAGGGGGAGGAGGAGGCGGCGGCCTCGTTGGCCTCCCGCGAGTACAGCCCGCCGCCCGCCTCAGCCTCCGTCCCCGCCAGCAGCAGCAGCAGCAGCAGCCCCGGGGCCGCCATGACGCTCCTCGGACTACGCATCCCAGCAGGCGCCTCGCCCCTTCCCGCCTCTGCGCCTGGGCGGAGCTTCCGTGGCCGCGCCCCTTCCGGCTGGAGGGCCCTCCCCCTTCCCGCAAAGGCGGTCGGCAAAACCTCCGGAAGGAAGCCCCTCCCCCGGCGGCGTTCCGGGGGGGGCGGTGGCCGCCGGGGGAGGGGCGGCTCCGCTGGCCTTGCCGGGGTCCCCGCGGGCGGAGGGGGGTCCGGGGCTGCCTTGCCTGCCGGCGCCCCGAACCGCTGCGAGTTGAAGGGACTCCGAGCCCCACGGCGCCTTCCCGGGATTGGGGGCTGGAAGCGGCGCCCCTCCGCCCACCTCCGCCCGTGGACTCCCCGACCCATCAGCCACATGAGCCGCGTGACCGGCCGTCTCCCGGGGGGGTGGGGGGGTGAATGGGCCAGAGGGGGAAGGAGGGAGGGGCAGGCAGAGGACCAGGACCACCTTCCGTTTGCATCTCTTTAATTCCAAGGAAGAAGAGCGGCGGAGCTTCCCCTGGGCGCCCACTGCCCCCCTCCCCCCCCCTCCATTCGGCAGGAGGCTTTGTGGCACCGGATCCCCCCCTCCCCAGCCCCTTCCAGGATCCGGAGCTCCGGCCGTGGGAGAAGCCGCGGGGCTGGTGCCGAACGGGGCCCTTTTCTCCCCTGCAGCGGCAGCGCGGGAGGCTTGGCACTTGGTGCAGCAGTGGGAGGGGGAAAGGAGCGGTGCCCAGGAAGCTTTCCAGGTGTGGGAGGGGCTGCCTATCCCAACACCTGGAGCTGGGGAAATCTTGCCCTGTGCAGGTGGGGGTCGGGGGAGCGGCTGTCTGAAGCCCCCACCCGAGCCAAAGCCCAGGGGCGCTGATGTTCTGGGTGGGAGGTGGGTTTCCCTTGCCCTCTGGGATGGAGGCACTGTCCCCTCAGGCGGGGGGGGGGGGGCTCCCCATCCAGCTCCTCCGGCCTCCCCAGACTCCTGAATCCGGAAGCAGCAGCTCCTTTGCCCCTCTGGGGATGGAAAGGCCTGGGGCTTCCAGGGGTGGGGGCTGCTCCACCTCCCTCCAGAAAGGATCTTGCAGTGCGGTCTGTGCGTATGGGGGAGGGGGCGCAAGGGAAAGGCATGGTCTGGGCGGAGGAAGGCTCCTCTTCTGCATCATCCCTGGGCACCCAGGCGGGTAGGCACGTGGCAGCCCCCCCTCCCTTGGCGCCAGAGGCCCTGGGCCAAGAGGGGAGGGGCCCATAGTTGGCACAGAGTCCAGAGCAAGAGTGGTCCGGCTGGGCGAGGGGGGGCGCTCTCATCCTGGCCGCCTGTCTCTGAAGTCCCCGAGGCCCTTGCCCTGCATCAGCTGGTGCAGACGCTGGTGATGGAGACCCCAGTGGCGGCAGCGCCCGGGTCCACCAGGCCGAGCTCCTCCTGCTCGTTGATGCAGAGCTGGTAGCCGCAGCCCTTCCGCCGAGGCAGGGCTCCCTCCAGCCCCGATGCCGGCGCCTTGGCCTGGGGGGGCAGCAAGAAGCCCACGCTGCCTGCGATCAGCATGTGCCAGATGCTGTGCGTGTAGAAGTAGTTCTCCTCGGTCTCCACAAAAGCGTAGAGCAGCACGGCTGAGGCGGCGATCAGGGCCCCGGGCAGGAGGCAGAAGGTCCAGCGCTGCCAGGTGGGCGGGTAGCAATGCCGCCGGCGGATGCTGCGAACCGTCTGCAGGCGGAAGGAGGTTGGAGCCAGTCCTGGGGGGCAGCCTGGCCGAAGAGTCGCTGCTTATGCGTCTCGGCCATTCTGGGAGCTTCGGCTACCCCCGCCCTGCCCTCCCCTTGGTACTCCCTGCCACAGGAGGCCCGCCCACAGTGCCTGCTGGAAATCAAGTCCTCCTGTCGTCGTCGTCCCCCTCCGTGTTTGGGGGAGCAGGCGTGGACAGCCTGGCTGGGAGGGAGGCTGGGGCGCCCTAGGCTCAACCCCTCTTTTCTGCAGGGCCAGGAGGGGGCTGCTCCCCCAAGCCAGGCTGCCTCTTGAGGGGCGCTCTGATTCACTGAGGGTGTCCGGGGCCCTTGTGCAAAGGCCTTTCCATCCGGAAGCCCCACCGCTGGGGGCCCAGGGGAGGGGAGGGGAGGCCCGGGGCCCTTACCCAGGCGACGGCCATGACACCCACGGCGAAGAGGCTGGGCCCCAGCAGGTTCCAGAGGCCGTGGCGGTCCAGCTGCAGGGCCATGGAGAGGAGCATGGCTCCCAGCAGGTACAGCACCTGCCCGGGGGAAGCAGAGGGAGTCCCTCCTGGGGTCAGTCTGCCAGCTCAGAAGAGCCGCCTCAGGAGAGCTGGGCAGCCCCCGGGCCCTCCTCTCTCCCCAGATGGGCAGGCCTCCCCAGCCCTCCCTGCAGCAGAAGGGCCAGCCCAGCAGGCGAGCCCTGAGCCCCACGGGTGGCTGGCAGCAGCAGCACCCCTGCCAACCCTGCCTTGGGGCTGCCTTGCTGGCGTGCCAGGCCCACCGCTGCTCCTCCTCCGCCTCCTCCTGCCTTGCAGGGCCTGAGCCTGGCGGATGCTCTCCCACAGCCCCTTCCCCTTCTGAGCCTGGGAAAGAGGCAACGGGGTCTATTCCCCACACGGGCACAGCAGCCCAGGGAGAGTTTGTTTATTCTCGGGGGGGGGGAGGAAAGGGGGGTCAAAATGGAGGTGATGCCACTTTCTTCCTTTCCCTACGTGAGCCGGGGCAGCATGCAGAGTGATCCTTCTTTGCCACACAACAACCCTGTGAGGGAGGCTGGGCCGAAGGCTCGTTGACCCGTTCCAGGAAGTGATCTCTGGCCTCCCGGCTGAGTCCCTTGGGCCCTCCTCCTTTGCCAAGATGGTCCCTATTCCCTCGGGCGAGGCATCGTCCTGCAGGGCCTTCTCTCTTGTGCTCTCGGCTTCCTGCCCAGAATCTGCCAGGATCGACTCCCTGTGATACCCCTGGGGGAGGAGGAAGGGGCTGCTGCCGCCCCAGGCTCTCCAGGGCTCCTGCCTGCCCTCTCCCTTGCCCAGGGCCCCTGCGGCACTGCCAGCCCCACTCCTGGGGCCCCGCCTGTTTCCAGCCTGGGCTCCAAGCTGCTGCTTTGAGCAGCCCTGCCCCCTTCATTCTCTCTACCTGTTTGACGACGGGCTGTAGGCGGGCCATGGCGATGACGGTGACCCAAACGGACATGAGGGAGCCCAAGAAGTCGCAGAACTGCAGCACGTCGTAGTCCATGATGCAGAAGACCACGATGCCCGGCTGGTCACAGGCGTGGTAGAACTGAGACAGAAAGGGTCACTCCATCAGCGGGAGGGCTGATCGCTTGCCTCCAACCTGGCCAGCTGGCCTTGCCCTTGGGGGCTCCAGAAGGAGGCGCCTCTTCTGGCCTGCCAGGCAGCTGGACCGGCCATTGTGGCTGCTGGGGACGGGGGGGGGGGGGAGCTTTGCCAGTAAGAGAGTCTGGCCCAGAGGGCTACAGGGCTCCTTCGGAGCTCATCCAACTAAGGAGGCCATCGGGAACTAGAGAGAGGCTGGGAGCCCTTCCACTCTGGAGGCCGGGCGGCTGGACAGAAAACCAAGTTAGGGAAATGTACGCATCAGAGCAGGAAAGACCAGGGCCGGTCAGAACCTCTTGCCTCCCCACCCCGAGGGACTGCAAATGGCCAGGGAGCCCCTCGCACCTTCCTGCCCTCCCGCTCCCCCCGACCCCTTGTCTTGGTGCATCCCCAGCAGCCCTCACCGTGGAGAAGAACATGGTGAAGATGTAGACGGCAGCCTCCAGCAGGTAGCCAGTCCGCACCGCAATGGCCACCGGTGGGACGAACATGAGGTTGCTCAGGCAGAGGAGGAGGGTGGAGAGCAGCTGGAAGCCGTAGGAGAAGGCGGCCGCGTTGTCGGTGCAGCCCCAGCCGCTCCAGCCTGTGTGCAAGAACCGGCATCAGGGACGGCCCACTGCCTTTCAGAGCCCGTCCCCAGGGACCCTCTGGTGGGGGCCTCCCTCCCTCCCCAAACCTAGGGGTTGAGCAGGCCGTGGGGGCCGGCAGTTGTCGGGAGAGCAGCAGCCTGGAGTCAGGGCAAGGTGGGAACGCCTGCCCTCCCCCTCACCTGCTTTGCACTCGCAGGCTGCGTACAGGTAATTGTTGGTGCGCAGAAGCTTGCACTGGCCGTAGGGGCCGCAGTCGTTGATGCAGGGCGAGAGGAAGGCCCGCAGGTACACCTCAGCCGTCACGTTCCCACAGGACGAGGGCCTGTAGGGAGGGAGGGAGGGAGGGAGGGAGGCTGGGTCCGGAGGGAGGGGGCCCAGCTGCCCAGAGGGAGAAGGCCCAGCCAGCCAGTGGAAGAAGAGCCAAGCGCGAGAGGCAGGGCTGGGGCAGGGCACAAGCGGTAGTGGGGGCGGTTCAGAGCCTCTTCCAGGGGTATGTGGGGGATGTCACCCAAGAACTGCCAGCCCCCCCCCCCACTGATGGGAGCAGGAAAGGGGCCATTATAGTGAATATTCAACTATTAACAAGCGATGCTGAGAATATTATGGGATGGTACATGGTGGGTGTTTGGCTTCTGGGCCTCCTCTCTAGATGTTTCATGATGGAACCTGAAAACCCAATTTGTTGGAAGTGTATGTAAAGTGATCCCCCTGCCCTTTCCACTTCTTGAGGGAAACCGATCCTTTGCTCATGCGTGAATCAAAGAGATCCCCCTTTCCGGCTGGGATGCTGTTTTTGACCCACTGAGGGTCTTTGTACGCTGTGGGAGAGCTCCCAGCAGCTTCTGGGGGCCCCACATGGCTGCCCCCTGCTAGACTAGGGCATCGGGCACTCCCCACACAGCTCAGCCCCTCCCTGGCAGCCCCACGGAGAGGCCCGGAGGAGCCAGGGAGCCTCCCGCCCTGACCCTCACAATTTCAATTTATTCGAATGTGTATAGCGCCCTTTCTCCCTTGCGGGACTCAGGGCGGTGAACAGGCAATGATAAAAACCAATAATAAAAACATCAATATAAATACCTATGCTAAAAATAAATTAAATACTAAGCCTGCTCTAAAATGCACAATAAAAGCCCCAATAAAACCAGATTAAAAGCTACACCAGGCTGGCCGTATGAAAAAGATGAGTCTTCAGGGCTCAGCGGAACAGGTGCAGGTCCGTAGCTGTGCGGAGGTCAGGGGGCAGGTCGTTCCAGAGGGCAGGAGCTGCCACACAGAAGGCTCTCCCTCTCACAACACGGACATCGTAGTGGGGCCTTCTGGAAAGTTCCGGCACTCCTTCAGTGCAGCCACGTCCCCTCGGAAGGCTCAGCTGGGCATTTGGAGAGGGGGCTCAAGGAGGCCAAGAGGAAAGGCAGCCGCTCGGACTCTCTCTCCTCTCCTAAGAGTAGTTTCCTCCCAGCTGCCGGCGTGAGGGAGAAGAGAAGCCGCTGCTTCCCCAAGGGAAGGCTTCCCCAGGCAGGGAGGGTCCTTTGCCACCAGCTCTGGGCGTGGACTGGGACACACACACACGGACACCCCCACGCAGCCGGCAGAGGGGCCCCTGGGCCAGCGGGGCTTGCCTTCTCTGTCCTCTGCTGCTTCCTGGGGGATGCCCAGCCAGGCTGCCCTACCTTCCGTCCGTGTTGCAGAGCGATCGCAGACTCAGGTACCAGCTGCCCGTCTGGGGGTAGGGAATCCGCAGCCGGGTGAAGGGGGAGGCGGCATGGAGGGTCAGCAGGAACCCAGCCAGCAGCTCTGCCAGGGGAGAAGCAGCGGCTGAGGGCAGCTTGCCTGCCTGCCTTGCCACGGCTGCCCCTCTGACTGTGCAACAAAAGCCCCCTGCAAGGAGAGTCCCTGTTGGTCCCTGCAGATGGGCAGGAAGGGGCCTCTGCCTTTACCTGTCTGGCAGGTCACTGAGGAGTCCCCTTCTGCGGCCAAGGGCACCTCGTGGTTCAAACACGCGAAGATGGTGGCATTCTCCCCCCGCAGAGAAGACTAAAGGAAGAGAGACGAGGCTGCATCATCACCCTAGACATTTCAACCACTCCCCTTGTCGTCCCCCCGGCTGCCTCGGGCTCCCTCTGGGGCAGAGGGTGGTTGGAAGAAGTGCCTGCACCCCCTGGGCACCCTGCTGCTTCTGCGCCCCACAGCCACTGACCACTGTTGAGCCCCCCCCAGGCCTGCCAAAAGGACGCACCACATTCAGCCGCAGCTCCAGGTTGAGGATCCCTCCGCTGTCCAGCACGGGCAGGAGGTTGATGGCAAAGACGGCTGGCCGGTCGGGGGGCACCGACACGTTGGGCCCGA
The DNA here is from genome assembly GCA_039707465.1 of Rhabdophis nuchalis. NCBI lineage: Eukaryota > Metazoa > Chordata > Lepidosauria > Squamata > Natricidae > Rhabdophis > Rhabdophis nuchalis. The sequence goes on from CM077644.1 coordinate 249,596,525, forward strand.
AGAAGATGTAGAAGTGCACCGAGAAGGTGTCCAGCTCGTTGCGCAGAGTGGGCCGGGTGGGCCAGCAGTGGTCCCCCCCTCTGGGGGGCGTGGGGATGGCTGGGGGCTGGAAGCTGCTGGGGAGGGAGGGGGACAGGAGGTCTGCTAGGGCCAGCCCTCCCGGGGAGCCGAAGGAATGAGGCATGTTGAGGTGGGAGGCAGGTAACTGGGCTTCCCCCAGGCCAGTCCGGGAGCAGTCTGCAAAGACAGGAAGGGGGGCGTTTGGATTGTGGGGGGCCCAGCAGCCCCTTATTCCAGCAGCCCCTTATTCCAGCAGCCCTCCCCCCCTCAACCAGACAGCCTCCTTCGTTCTTCCCCCGGAGAGCCTCCTTGATGTTCCTGGATCCAGACCCAGAGAAGCCACCCGCCAAGGGGCCCTTTTCACCCAAGGGGCAGACAAGGGAGCCAACCGAGGCCCCCGGGGTCCCCTGAAGCCGCTCTGCCTGACCTGGGAGGTCAAGCACATTGACCCCCTCCCCCACTGGCCTTGCTCAGTCCCACCGCTTGGCCGTGCCAGAGGGACAGCACCCCTCCCCCACTGGCCTTGCTCAGTCCGTTCCCTGCCACGTCCCCAGGTGTCCCTGGAGGCCCGGAGCTTCCCAGCCCAGCAGTTCCGTCCCTGGTGGGCCCAGCTCACCCTTCAGCTGCACCCCCAGCTGGAAGCTGATCCGGTCGGGCAGCGGCAGAAGCTTCTCCACCAGGATGAAGTACCAGTTTTGCCAGAAGGGGCGCTCCAGCACCAGGCGGCAAGGCAGCTGTTCTCGGCAGTCCACGGCCGTGGAGTTGTGCAGAGGGGGGGCCTTGCCACGCACTTTCAGCCCCAGCGGGCAGCCTGGCGCACTCTGGTTGCTCCTGTGGCAGCTTCGCAACTGCACGAGCACCCTGGAGGTGTAGCTGGGGACAAAGACCCTGCGGGCAAAGGAGCCTCGTTGCCCCCTGTCAGGATGGGCAACTGGTCATCTTGGCTGGGAGCCGGGTGGGAACCTGATGCCCTGGCTGGGTCTGCAGGGGGATCACTGGGGACCCCCGGCTGCATCAGTGCCCCCCCTTCATTCAAACCTCTTGGGGGCGCCCCTCTAGCCCCCTCGGGGGAGGAGTCAAAGGGGGAGGCTTTGTGGGGTGGGAAAGAGCAATCCCTTCTCTGCAGGAAAGGGGTGTTTCTCCCTCACGGAGGCTCCCCTCCCTCTTTCCTGGTCCCCTCCTGGGATTTTATGCTACCTTGGAAACACCTGGGACACCCCATTATTCCCCCTCAGAATGCCCCCCCCCAAGCACCAGAGAAGCCCCGTTCCTTGGCTGTGACACTCACTTGTAGAGCAGGGACCGATTGTGAGGAGAGAGGATGTGCTCAGTCTCGTAGCCTGGGTGCAGCACCGCAATGCTCACCAGACGCTGGACGATGAGCTGTGGCTGGAAGAGATACTGGCAGTCCTCTGCAAGTCCCTGTGGGGGACAGGGGACCCTGTCAGAAGACCCCCAACCCAGTCCAGTTGTCCCCCATCCGCACGCCCTGCTCAGGGGCCGGTGGCTGCCCTTGAGAGAGGAGCGATGCGAATGTGCTCCTTCTGCCTTCTCCCCACACAAGGAGCCCCTCACGTAATCCCTGCACCCCACCCCCCTCAAAGGCAGAGGCAGAGAATGGCCCCCCATTCCCCACCCAAAGCCTTCGTCCTGGGCTCTCTCCATGGAGGAGCAAATTGTGTGGGTCAGGGGGCTCCCCCGAATGCCACCTGCCCCTGCCCTGGCCAAGGCTTCTCCCCGCAGAAGAGCCGGCCCAGCCGTCTCCTGGGGCTTCTCCCTCCCCAGGCATTTTTTTATGGAGGGGCTTGCAAGCGCATCATCTTCTTTGGCCTTTTTCATTCCACGGGGGCCCTGAACTGGCCCACAACCTCCATCATCTCTGCCTCGTGTAGCAGATTACCTGCCCTTGCTCTCTCCCTGGGACTGGCTCTCCCAGATCCTCCAGGGGTCTGCCCTCCTGCAGCCCCCACTCACCTTGACGGAGATCTTGCCCTGCTCTTTGGGCAAATGGGCAGCCAGGAACCAGTCCCCGGGCAGAGGGCTGGTGATGTTGAAGACCCCGGTGGTCCGGTTGGGCAGCGTCCAGGTGAGCTTGAGGGCAAAGGAGCCAGGCACAGCTGTGTCCCTGGGGAAGTGCATGCCCAGCGGGTTAATGACGGGTGGCGCTCCTGAGCGGAAATACCTGCCAGAGAGACAAAGGGCAGGGTTGGAGTGAGGAGAGCCTGGGCCCTGGGTTGGGGGAGGGGTGGCCTGGTGGGAGGGGGCTACAAGAGGAGGTGGGGAGCGGGAGAGTTCCCATTTCTATGCCAGGGTGGGACTCCTGCCCTCTGCTTTGGGCCTGGAAAGCTCCCCCTGCCCCCTTCCCTGTCCTGGCACTTCACGGGGCTGCTTCTGCCACCTTTAATCTGCCCTGCAAATTCAGAAAAGCGAGCATCCGGCTCCCTCCCCTCAGCGCAGGCTCCCCTTTCCAGAGTCTCCGTAAGCTCTGGGCCTAAAGCTCTGGGCCGCCCGCGAATCCTGCAAGGAAGGGCCCGGCCATTCCCTCGAGGGCACGGGGGCCGGTCGAAGGCTGACGAGCCCCCGGACAGAAACAGCAGCGGTACAGAGGGAAGCGAGCCTGGGAGGCCCCGCAGCCGGACTAAGAGCCCCGCCTCGACTCACACGGTGACGCTCCGGTCGGGGCAGCGGTCCCCGAGGGCGCCGCCCTGCTCTTTGAAGGTGACCAGGTTCCAGACGGCCACCGCCGTGTCCTCCGGGATGCGGAAATGGAAGAGCTCCAGGCTGGTGAAGGAGCGGAAGGCATTCAGCTTGCGAGGCGTCCGGGTGAAGTAGTCGGTCACGACCAGCCCAGCTGGGGAAAGAGAGGCAGGGCGGGGGACGGTCGGAGGCTGCTGGGCAAGGCAGGTGCGAGAAGCCGGCCCAAGCCGCCAGAGGGCAGCTGGTTCCCCAAAGGGCTCCACACAGACCTCCCTTCTCCAACACACACACACACACACACACACCCCGCATTCCTGTCCCAGAGCAACACCCATGTCTGGCGCTCCCCCCTCCCCCCCAGTGTGGGCCAAAGATGCGGTTAGGCGCTTTTCTCAGCTTCCGCCTCCACGAAACGGGATTGAAGCGCTCCCAAGGCGTCCCAGCAGAAAGTTCTGTGCGGGGAAGACTCCGGCCCAGAAGGCTCAGCTGGTCTAAGGTCGGAGAAGCCCCCCCCCTCCCCCAGCAAGCACGCTTGGCCCTCCCCATAAGGATTGAGGGGGCCTGCCTTCTAGAAGAGGTTCCCTTCCGCCCGCCCCGTATTGGCGGCAGCAAGAGGCTCCTGGGACGCTTAGCAGCCTCCAGTCCAGTTGCAAGGACAGTGGGACCCGCCTGGCCTGCCATTTTCTGCCCAAGCCCCCACTCAACTCCTCTCGGCTGACGATTTCCTCCCCCCCCCCCAACAGCAGCCCCCCCCCTCTGGCTGCCCCAGATTATCTGGGTGGAAGGCCGGGCCTCGTTCCTTTCTGAGAGGGAGAGCAGGGATGACGTCACCAGCCCAGTAGGCAGAAGGTGGGAGGGGCTGCTCCTTGGGTGAGTGGGCATTCCTCACCCTCTGCCAAGGCCCAGAGACGGGACCAAGCGCAGAGGAGCCCGCTGGAGGCATATGTGTGTGAGCGCATGTCCGTGCCTTCCCTCTCTCATGGCAGAGTGGAAGAAATCTGGGTAGAGAGAATCACAGGGCAAATCCATGTGGCATGGGGGCTACCATTGCCTGTTGCCCCATGTTTCCCTCTCCCCCCTGGGAGCCCCCTTCCTGTCAGGAGCACCACAGAGAGGAGTGGCCTGCCTCCTCCTCCTCCTCCTCCATGCGGTTTCCCCCCATAGGGACCAGTTCCCTTTTGTGGCTGGGTAAAAGCCAGAACTAGGATTGTGCTCTCTACTTAATACCCCTGGGATTTGGTCTGAAAGCTGCTTCCCTGTAACCAGGATCCATTGCTTTCTGGAGTCAGAGAGAGCTGGCAGGGCCGCTCTTCTGCAGGGCCTCTTCGGTGAGTTTGGCTGTGGGGCTGGACGTGGCTTTTATGCTGTGTTTTGATGACTGGGCTGGGGAGTTGTTTATGGTTTCTCTTACTATTGCAAGCCAGTCAGAGTCAGTCTGTGGGAGAGGGGGGCTGTAATAAATGTGAACAGCTCATATTGAAATGGTTATTTTACCCCTCCCCCTTGTCCTTTTTCAAGGCCAAACATGCCCAGCTTATCCAGGGAATCCCCCTCCAGGACTCCTCCCAGGACTCCAGCTGTGGCCATTCGCCTCTCAGGTGCTCCTGCCCCTCCATGAGGCCCCCTCCTCCTCAGTGGTTGGAGTCTTTTGTGGACTGAGGACCTCTCTGTTTCAGAAAAGGGAGTGGACTACAAAGAAGGGTGGGCTGCATCTGCAGAGAAAACCCCTCCCAGGTTCCCACCAGGTGAGAGGGCTCAGGTGTCCCGGGGGAGGTGAAGGGGACATTAATCCTTGGTGTCGGCATGCTTGCTTGCAGCTGTTTCACCAGAGCACTGAACGATGTGACCTTGTTGGCTCATGAAACGCCTGAAAGCAAACAGCCGAGCACAGAGAGCGGCAGGAGCCCGGAGTTCAACTCTCGGCTAGGGAGGTTCTCTTCTGTGGCTCACCTACACTCCAGTGGCCAAGATCGTCTTTGGCTTGGAGCTTCATAAGCCTGGCTTAGACTCACGCCCACCACAAGGCTCGGCCACAGTAGGCGGAAGCCCCCTTGGACAGGCAAAAGCCCAAAGCAGGGAGAAGAACTGGGCTGCCCTGTTTCTACAGTTGCTGCCTGGAGCAGCCTTTGATTTGTTTATGCCTCTCCAGCCCAGGAGGGGTCAGTCTGAAAAAGAGACAACACTCAAATAATCTAGACCGAACTAGCTGGCTGGCTGGCAGCCTGGAGAGACCTATACGCGAATAGCTGGAACCAGGCTAATGAAACCCCATTCTGACAGTCCCACAGCATCCGTGGGCTTTGCAAAGAGAAGGACTCTGATGTCATCCCTTGGCTCACTCCAGGCAGTGGCTGGATTCCCACAAGATGCTGAACAACAAACTCCCCAAGGCCACTTCCACCTGAAAGGAAGGGACGAGGGACACTTGCAGAGCAAGCAGGCAGGAACTCCAAGCTCAGTGTTGCCACGTGACCTGACAGGGAGGCAGCCTGGCGCTGAATTCTGAAGGGTCATTCAGGCCTGGCCAGTGCTGTCATCAGTTTTAGCCTCAAGGACATGTGGGACCTGGGAAGTCTGTCTGTGCCTGATGGGGGGGGGGGAGCACAGGCAGGGAGGCTTCTGGGGTACTAGAGAGCTCCCCCTTCCACTCCCAGCCATCAGCCAAGGTATGGAACAGGTACGCCACCGGTATCACCTCTCCAGGAGCTCCTCCTTCCTTAGGTGCTCTAGAAGAAGCCCAGAATAATGGAATAGCCTGCCCATAGGCTGGAAGGAAAACACAGAACATGGAACCCTAGGCAGGAAGGGGCCTCAGAGGCCTTCTAATCTAGTCCAGCCCCCTACTCAAGGCAGGAGACCCTATACTATCCCAGTCAAATGGTTGTCCTGTCTATTTTTGAAAACGTCCAGTGATGGAAAAACCACAACTCTGGAAGGCAAACTATTCCACTGATTATTCTCACTGTCAAAAAATTTTTTGTTACTACTACGGTAAGTTGCATCTCTCTTTAACAAGCTTCCACCCATTGCTTCTTGTCCTGCCCTCTGATGCCCTGAAGAATAAGGCAATCCCTTCAAATACCAGAAGATGGCTATCATGTCACCCCTAGTCCGTCTCTTTGGCAGGCTAGACTTACCTGGCTCCCTCAACCATTCATCGTATGATCTAGCCTCCAGACCCTTCATCGCCGCCCTGGGTCCTTTGTGGAGAAGGGCGGGATATAAATATGAATAATATAAAAATAAATAAAAAACTTTTCTTGCTCTTCTCTGCACACTTTTTAGGGCCTCGTCGTCCTTTTTTGGTCATGGTGACTAGAACTGTATGGAGTCCTCCAAGTGTGGCCTCACCAGTGCAGTATAGAGTGGTACTATAATTTCTCATGACCTTGATGCTAGCCTTCTATTGATGCACCCCAGGACTGCACTGGCTTTTTTGGCAGCTGCAGCACATGGCTGGCTCATACCGAAGTGATGGACACCCAGATCCCTCTCACAGTTACTGCTGTCGACCCAGGTACCTTCGATATCTATGCATTTCATTTTTCTACCCAAGTCTTTTCTCCCTTTTGTTGGCTAGGACCCAATGCTCAGGTCTGCCAAGATCCTTCTGGATTTTGACTCTATCATGGAAAGTGTTAGCAACTTCCTCCAGCTTGGTGTCAACTGCAAATTTGCTGAGCTTCAATCTCCTCATCTAGATCATTTGTTAAGATGTGGAAGAGTCCTGGGCCTGAGGCAGAGCCTTAGGTTACCCCACTCCATACTCCCCTCCATACAGGTGCAGTCATCCAGTTGGTTAACTGGTTGGTTGGCCAGTTACAAACCCATCTGGTGCTGATGCTGTCTATCCCACATTGTTCTATCTTGCCAAGAAGAAGGTGGTGGTCTATTTTATCAAATGTGTTACTGGAGCCCAAGTATACTTTGACACAGTATTTTGCTGATCCACTAATTTAGTCACTTAATCAAAGAAGGATATAAGATTTGTCTGGCATGATCTGTTTTTAAGAAACCCATGCTGGCTTCTTGCAGGCCGAGTCCTTCAGAGATACATGTCTGTAATGGCTGCATGGAAGCTGAGAAGGGAAAGGGGGTGGGGGGGGGTGGGGGGGCAGAATCAGGGCCCAATCCATGAGTTCAGTTCCATGACATCTTGGTTTGGCCTCAGGGTTGCCTTTCAATCTGAGCACTCTAGGAACTCTCAATGTGGAGTTTGAAATGCTCCCGTCCCCCGTGCCTTTTCCAGGAAACAAGTCAGAGACCCCCAGTTGGACAAACATAAGTAAAACATGCTGTGGTGGGGAGCTTGTGCATTCAATATCCTCGGAGAGGTCAAAAAGCTGATGCATATATTAGGACAATCTCCAAAGCCTGCAAGTTTCGTTAGCCACCAAAACAGCACCAAGAACTACTCAGGGTCTTAAGGAAGGTGGAGGTGGAGCTTCCCCTGAAGGAGAGGGCTTTTCCTGGAGAACCTCCATGGCCTGCTGGTGCATCGGTCACATCCTTTGGAAGGTGTGTTTGGAAGGGGGCTGCAGCCAAGGGCACAGGGCAAGAAATGTGGGCAGCCCTGCCATGAAACAATTTTTGGAAGTTCAAAGAAGCACGGAGAATATTCCTTCACCTGAAAATGAGCTCCCTGCTGAGAGCCATCAACTCCCAAGTCATTAAAAGTCCTGAGAGCTGGCAGGCAGCGGTTCCACCGGAAAGGCGTTCCTTTCCATTGGTTGGCAGACAGGCAGGTATGTCTCTCTCAACCCCTGCCCCCTCTCTCTGGAGGACAGGAAGAAGTAAAACTCCGGCCCTTCTCCGGAGGAGAAGGAGGCCAGGGCCAAAGCGGAATGGGGGCCCCTCTGGTACAAGACGTGCCTGAGGACGAGGGACTGTATTCCCATGGGTGGGCAAGGGGGGGAGGCTCCTCGTCCTCCTTTAAGGGCCGGCTCCAGGGCTCTTTGGGCTCGGAGGAGCCGTTCCCACTCACAAACCACAACCACTCGGCCTCCGCTGTCCTTCTCCCGCTGCTTCCCGCCCGTTCCCTATTAGCGGCGCAGGGGCTTCGGCGGACCGCCGTAGGCTGGAAGGCCATGGCGCCTGCAATCGCAGGGCCCTGGGAGGCAAGATGGAGGGCCCGTTCCAGAAAGGCGCGGGATGCGCTGCGAAGCTGGGCGGAAGATGCTGCCGGGGTCCGCGGCGCCGCAGCTCGCCCAGTCCCCCCGCGCCGGCGCGGCTCGCGTTCAGCACCGCGGCGGGAGAGAGCTCCGAGCGCCTGGCGGAAGGGCTCCGGGCGGCTCCTTCAGCACCAGGCGCCCCGGACAGCTCCCGCCGGGCCCGCTCCCCCCGCCCGCCCTCCGCGCACTCACCGGCCGGCGGGCGCTGGCTGAGCCCGGCGAGCAGCTGGAGCAGCAGCTGGAGCCGCCCGAGAGCCGCGCCGCCCATCCCGAGAAGTCCGCGCCGGGACGGGCCGCCGCGCTCGGGCTCCCGCAGAAGTGGCCGCAGCCATGACGTCGTCGGGGCCGCCTGCCGCCCGGCTGCCGCTCCTTCCCCATTGGCCCGGCGCGGGAGGCTGCCCGGGGAGGCCGCGGGTGCCCATTGGCCGCCACAACCGCCGCTCACTCACCCGCCGAGCAGGAAGACTCCGCCCCTGCCACGGCTCGGGGGCCGCCGGGCTGACCGGCTGTGCGCTTGCCCGGCGTGGAGGCGGCGGCCCGGAAAGCCACGATTTGACTAGGGTGGAGCCGTTGGTGCCCGGAGCGGCGGAGTCTCGGAATAAGGAGCGGAGGGAGGTTGCCTTCCGGCCTCCTGAGGGCCCTGCCAGGGAAGCGGCCACAGGGAAGCCCAGCAGGCCTGGGGAATGGCCGCTGGTGCCTTCTGCAGCTGAAAACCCCATCTCCAGAAGTGGGGAGTTCCGCCCCCCTTCAAGGTTTTCCCTGAAGGGCTTCAGGCAGCTGGAGCCTTTCCTTGGCAGACTTTCACCTTGTATTCTCCACTGCTGGCCGGGTGGAGCTCAGCCACATTCTTCCCGCATCCCATTGACCTCAACTCACCTGAAGTTTTAGCATAAATGGTGACCTCATGCCAGCCCATGATTCTGTCAATCACACTGCCTTGATGAACAGCAGAAAAACAGGGATTTCCTGAAAGTGGCAAGGAAGCTGTCCTGTTTTATCATCCCAGTCTTCCCAGTCTGAGGAGGGAAACTTGCATCTCCAGTATCAATCTTATTGTGAGCAAATCAGTGGACCACGAGAATGCTGCTAGTGGAGTATGTTTAGACCTTAGTAAGGGACCTGATGAAGTAGAGCACCGCCTGGGAGCCAATCTAGCTCAGTCACCGGGACTGGAGGTTTGGTCTTCCTCAGGGAAGATAGAAATCCTGATTTACAGGAGATGAAAGGATGGAAGGGAAGACCATCAAAAATGCAGTTGACACCAAGTTTGGGGGAACAGGCAGCACTTTGGAACATAGGCATTGGGGTCTATCCCACAAGATGCACTTCAGTGGTGAGAAAAGTCACAGGCAGGAAAAAACACATGGATGGTGGAATGACAGGTTGCAGACTCTTCATCCAGCAATTTTCTCTTCAACTCTGAACAAAGGAACAATTACAAACCCAAGAAGTAAAAGAATTTGAAATAAACAGTAAAAATCTAACGTTTTCATCTATTATAAATGGATTAAGAATCCTGGTAAATTTGGAATATTGACTTTTATTACGACTAAATTTTGGAATTAATAAACCAATTTTACAAAAAGCAAACAATTCTCATGGGAAATTGACTTATTTTGGTTATCCTAGCAGTTGCTTTTGTTGCAAATGATGATTTTAGAAACCGGACACTAGAGGGGGCTAAGGATTCTAAGCAGAAGAGAAAAAATAGGATATGCAGGATGATACAAAATGTTACATTTGAAATTATTTGAAATGTTCTTCAAATTTTTGAAAAAATGGAGCCAGAAGTTGGTAATTGCCATATCAAGAGTGTCAGTAAGGACATCTGCTTGTGGGTCCTTGGGCCGCTTTGAGCTTGTTTGATTTCTTGCAGATGTTTCATTACCCAAACTAGGAAGCATCATCAGTGCTGGAAAGGAAGGCACTCTGCTCTCTATGTATATGCTGGAGGGGGGGGGGGGTTGCCCTGCGAAAAGACTCTTGGCAGGCTTCCGGGTTGAGCTGCGGACTCCGCCGGCAGGTTTTTCCAAGCCTGCCAACCCAGTCGTCTGTAGAGGCGTTTTTAAACCAACAAAACGCCTCAGAAAACTCCAAGCTCCTAAGAAGCTTGTGAGAGAGCTGGCGCCTTTGAGTAGAGTCCCTTGCGGGGTGTCCCAGAGGGTTTCTTTTCCTCTGGGGTGCGAGCAAGGTGGGACTCCCTTTTCGGGCGGCTATATGCTCCGGATGGCTGGGAAACTTCGCAAATAGCGAAGCAAGGCGTAGCTCTCAACTTTCAATTTACATTCCAAGCAAGCCAGGAAAATATTCTGCTTTAATCGCCTTAACTGCAAGTATGAATTTTCTAAATACAGTAGCGTTAAATTTGAACGGTATGGATTTGGAACAAAGGATTTAGAACAAAGGACTTAAGATGGCGTTAATCCTCAGACGAAAGTTGAAAGGAAACGAAAGTTAACTGCTTTGTGTATTCTAGTTTGTATTTAAACCTGGCTGACAGCTTAAGCTTCAGTGAAAAGGAAATGAAAGTTAACTGGTCTGTGTATTCCAGCTTGTTATAAAGTATCCTACCCTGGCGGAAAGTCAAAGGAGATAGTAAGTAAGAGAGACAGCTAATATATAATTTTGTGAAAATCGGGGAAGAAGATGGCAACGAAGCGAGGAGGTCCCTCAGCTGGCGTAGCTTTAATGCAACAGCAGATAGAGATAACAAGCCTTCAGGATTTGAAACACTTTATAGATAAAGAATTTAAAGAAATTAAGGAAATGGTCCAGGATAATATGGATAAATACGAACAGCTTGATAAAAATTTACGAATATTAGCTAAGGGTATGTCTGATATTGTGCTTAAGATTGATAATAAAGTTGAACAGCTGGCTTTGGACCTGGAAACTAAAATGAAGGAATCTGATCTAAATCTTGTGAAAGTTGCTGGAGAAATACAAAGGATGGATAATGAAATAGTTATGATGCAATTTAGATCTATGGAACCTGCTATCAGACTTAGGGGAATTAGGGAGAATCCTAAAGAAGATATTAAAAGAATTTGTGCGGATGCATTGTCTATATTGTTGAAACTGGATGATTCTGACCAGATTTTTTTTAACATTGATAAAATCTACAGAGTAAATTCACATGCAGCACTACAAAGACAACTACCAAGAGATGTGGTTGTATATTTTATTGATAGAAATCTTAGAAATGATATTTTGCAGAAGTCCTTTCATTCTGCTCTTCAAATAGATGGAAACCAGATTGGTGTCTTCAAGGAGTTACCACCAGCAATGTTGAAGTCTAGAAGGGATTTTGGATTCTTGGTAGCAGAATTGAAGAAAAGAAAGATACAATATAGATGGGATGTGCCAATGGGTATTATACCGAGATATGAAGGTGTGAGTTATCATTTGAATACTCTAGATAAAGCAAAATAATTTTATTATACAGTTTTGAAGGCAAGCGTCACACCTTCGCGCACATTTACACCAACAGATATTGAGATGGAGCAGAAGCAGTTTGAAAAAGAGACGGAAGAACATATACAGTGGCAAAAAGAAAAGAAAACCTATGATGCTGCAGGTGGTTTTCAGCTGGACTCTCCTGGACCTCTTTTAAGTTCTACTTTGGAGGAATTGTCGAAGACTGCTATAGAGGGAACTGTTGGAATACCAATGTTTAAATTAGATGAGCAACGTGAAACCAGGTCTTATTACCAGACGAATTCAGAAACCGCAGTAGCAGAGGAGGCCTCAATCCCAGCGAGTTAAGAAAGATAAAAGGATAAAAGGAAGAAGCTAGTAGAAGCCAAGGGAGGAGCAGGATTCAAGATTAGTCCTGCGGAGAAAGAATACAGCAAGGAGGCGATCCTAAGAACTTAGAGGATTATAGATTAACATCTCTTTTGACTACAGACTAAAAAAAAACTTTTTTTTTCTGTTAATGATGCCAACAGATTGATGCCAGTTATTTAAGAGGTAATTTATTATGATTAAGTAGGATTTATTGAAGGTGGATATATGAAGGAGAATGTAAGGCAACTCATAGTTTTAACTGACTATCTAGATAAAAATATGCAGATCTCTGCAATGCTGGTTTTCTTGGATGTGGAAAAGGCCTCCGAGCGAATGAACCAGAACTTTCTAATCAAGACTTGGGGAAAATGGATATGGGATTTGGTTTCGACAGCTGATAGAAGCAAAATATTAACAACAAAATGTATAACATGTTATTAATGGAAATTTGTTTAGGTGTTATGAGATAAAAGAAGGCACAAGACAAGGTTGTATATTATCTCCAATGTCATTTATTTTAATTTTAGAAGTCTTGTTGAATACAATTTGGGACCCGAATTCCTTAAATGGTATAGCTATAAGGCAAAAGGAATACAGAATTAGAGCATCTGCAGTTGATCTGGCTGTTACCCTATCACGTTTTTAGAACTTAATAATCCAGATGAAAAGTAACTCGGGGGTTGTTTATATAAAGATGTGTTTTTTACTTTTTTTTTTTTTGGAGCTTTCTTTTTTTTATTGAAAAAGTTTTATTCAAACAAATTTCCCCCCTTTTTACCCCCCCGACATATAATAAAAATCACATACAAATACTATACCCCCTCCCCTCACCCCGTCTTAGAATAAATTTCTCATTCAGATATTATACCCCCTCGCCTCCCAGCAAACACAATATAAATTTCTCTTAATATATCAATATCCCATTAACACCATCTTCTAGCTTAATTAAACCTATATAAAACATAATATAAATTTCTCTTAAAAAAACCATATCCTATTATTCCCATCTCTAGATTAATCATACATATATATTTCCCCACCCTCCACCCTAACCCTCCCCACCTCCCATTCAAACCCACGCCCCTGACTTCCGCTATACACCACGCTAATAATTTCAAACATCCCAAATATTATTTACTCTGTTCACCTATCAATCTAAACATTCTTACCTAAAAGCTACATAGTACTTCCTAGTCTGATATTTATTCTATATATAATCAATCCCTTAGAAACCTTATAACAGACCCATCATAAACACCCACACCTTTAACCTTTTAGCTAAACATTAAAATACATACATAATAATTTGCATCCTTCCTGGTTCAAAAGGTTTGCTATTTTCCCCTCTCCATTTGCTTGATTGCCCACTTAGCAACACAAAAGATGTAAAGATTACTCTAGTATTTGAAAAGAACACAGTTACTTCTCTTTTCACAGAGGAAACAGAAGTGGTATAGAAAGATTTCAGATCCTATCACAGGAAGGATACAGTAAATTGCAGGCCAATTTCTACTTCAATACATACATGATGATAATTTCTTAGAATGTAGATACCATCTATAAAATGTAATATAAACTTCTTCCAACAGATATTCCAAACCAAAAACGCAATATCATAACAACCAGATCGACTGCAAATGCTCTAGTATATCCCTTTTACCTTATAGCTATGCCATTTAAGAGATTCAAATCCCAAATTATATTCAACAAGACTTCTAAAGTTACAATAAATAACATTAGAAATAATAAACCTTGTCCAAATCCCATATTCATTTCCCCCCCCCCCCCCAAGTCTTGATTAGAGAGTTTCGGTTCATTCACTCGTAGGCCTTTTTCACATCCAAAAAAGCCAGCATTGCAGAGATCTACATATTTTTATTTAGATAGACAATTAAAAATTATGAGTTGCCTTGCATTCTCCCTCACATATCCCCTCTTAAATAACTGGCATCAATCTGTTGGAGTAAACACCCATATCTGCTAAGTTCTCCCTTCCAGCATTTTAATTAACCATTAGGTTACCTACATAATGATAATTTCTTCGAATCTAGATACCATCTGTAAAATATATTATAAAGATTCTCCCTTGAGTTCTATATCTATACAAATTTAGCATTTAACTTTCAAAATTCGACCCAAGTTTTTCCCCAGAACACTAACATGATATTAATCCTTTCCGCGTCAATATTCATAAGTCCAACTCTTCAGGTCTGTTTCCATCCCTTCCGTAGCTGTTTGTAATACCAGTTTAAGCAGCTGCCCCCATGAATAACAAAAAAAACCCTTTATATAAGCAACCCCCGAGTGACTTTTCATCAGGATTATTAAATATATAAGCAATCCCCGAGTGACTTTTCATCAGGATTATTAAGTTCCAAAAACGTGATAGGGTAACAACCAGATCCACTGCAAATGCTCCGGTTCCAGTTTTCAGTCATAAGCCTTTTCCACATCCAAGAGAACCAGCATTGCAGAGATCTGCGCATTTTTATCTAGATAGTCAAATAACTGGCATCCAACTGTTGGCTAATTGCTTCTTCCTTTTATCCTTTTGTCTTTCTTAATTCGCCGAGATTGAGACCTCCTCTGCTTCTGCGGTTTCTGAATTTGTCTGGTGCTAGACCTGGCTTCACATTGCTCATCTGATTTACATATTGGCATTCCAACGGATCCCCCTATAGCAGTCACTTGAGATCCACTTGCAGCATCCTGGGCTTCCCTCTCTTTTTGTGTCTGCCTTATCTGTTCTTCTGTCTCTTTCTCAAACAGCCTCTGCTCTAAGGCGTCCAGGTCTGCTGGTGTTGGTGTAGATGTACGTGGGGGCATTGCACTTGCCTTCAGTATTCCATCATAAAAATCTCTTGCCTTATCTATAGTGTTCAGACGATACCTCACCCCCTCATATCTGAATATAACACCCATTGGGGCATCCCACCTAAACGGTATCTCTCTCTTCTTCAACTCAGCTACCAAAAATCCAAAATCCCTTCTAAGCTTTAATACCGCCGGAGGCAGCTCCTTAAAAACACTGATCAGTTGTCCATCTACATGAATAGAGGAATAATAAGACTTCTGCACAATATCGTTTCTAAAGTTTCTCTTGGTAAAATATATCACAACATCTCTCGGTAATTGCCTTTGTAGTGCTATGCGTGAATTTACTCTGTACGTTTTATCAATTTTAGCATAAATTTCACCAGGATCCACTTTTAATAATATAGCCTGAGCATCAGCACAAGCTTTTCTTAAATCTTCTCTAGAATTCTCTCTAAGACCTCTCAGCCTAATAGCATGCTCCATTGACCTAAGTTGTAACATAATAACCTCATGATCTATCTTGCGCATGTTTCCCTCCATTTCCACAAATTTCAAATCCGTTTCCTTTGCTTTAACTTCCACCTCTGAGGCCAATCGCTCAATTTTAGAATCAACCTTAATTATAACTTCAGACAGGCT
Organism: Rhabdophis nuchalis; assembly: GCA_039707465.1. NCBI lineage: Eukaryota > Metazoa > Chordata > Lepidosauria > Squamata > Natricidae > Rhabdophis > Rhabdophis nuchalis. The sequence continues at coordinate 249,611,698 of CM077644.1, forward strand.
CTTAGCCATAGCTTGCATATTTTTATCCAGTTGATCATGTTTATCCTGAACCGCACTCTTGATCATGTTTATCCTGAACCACTCTCTTAAGTTCTGTCCTTTCATTAGCTATGAAATTCATCAATTCTTTAAAATCCTGGGTAGTTACTGCACCAGCCCATTCCGTTGCCATCTTTTAAACTTCCCAAGAAAAATGCTCTTCGAAATATCCAAATAAGTAAATAAATCAAATAGTGCGTTTGGCTTTATAACTTGCTCCCCCTTTCCGCCTGCAGCTGTCCGCTATCAGCCAGGGGTTAAGCAGAGACCAAAATCCACAAATCAGTCATTAGACAAAGCAACTAACTTTCGTTTCATTTCATCTGGTAGTTAACGCCATCTTGAATCCTTTGTTCTAAGAGCTGTATCTTAAAACAGTTCACGAACTTTAATTACTTGCGTTTAGTTTCCTTTGAAGTACGAACGCTTGAAATATAGTCCTTCTTGATGGATTGCCTGGAGCATATTTTAAAGAGTTGTTTACGGTTGTCTTGCTTCGCTAAACCCTTAGCGAAGGGGTCCGGCAGCCTGGAACTAAAGCCGCTGAGAAGGGGGGCTCTCCTTGCCTGCTCCCCAGAGGCTATAATACCTTCTGGAGAGCTACACAAGAGGCTCAACCCGACAGTGTGAGTTCTCCCATAAATTCCTAAGGATTTATGAGTATCCGAGACATTTACGATGTTATAAAAACGCTTCTACAAGCTGCTGGATCGGCAAGCTCAAAAAAGCAAGATGTGTTTTTTACTGATGGGGGCAGCTGATAACTGAAAATTTTGGAAGAAGGAGTTATTTTAAACTGGTTTTATTATAAACAGCTACGGAAGAGATGGAAACAGACCTGAAGAGTTGGACTTATGAACAATGATGCTGAAAGGAGATCTGGGAAAAAACATGGGTTGAATTTTGAAAGTTAAATGTTAAATTTGCATAGATATAGAATTTATGGGAGAATTTTTATAATATATTTTATAGATGGTATCTAAATCCTAAGAAATTATCATCATGTATGTAACCTAATTGTTAATTAAAATGCTGGAAGGGAGAATCTAGGAGGTATGGGTGTTTACGATGGGTCTACAATAAGGCTTAGAAAATATTATATTATATTATATAGTTTTTAGGTACGAATGAGTAGATTGGTAACTAAGAGTTGGATTGATGGATAATGGATGGAAGTTGATATGATTAATGTTTTGTTGGAGATCTGGGGAGAATTTTTATAAAATGTTTTATAGATGGTATTTAGAGCCTAAGAAATTATCTTGTATGTATCTTAATGTTCAACTAAACTGTGGGAAGAGAGAATTTTTATAAAATGTTTTACAGATGGTATTTAGATCCTAAGAATTTATCATGTATGTATCCTAATGTTTAACCAAAATGTTGAAGGTGTGGGTGTTTATGATGGGTTTGTAATAAGTTTTTTTTTTAAAGTATTATGTAGTTATTAGGTATTTTAGGCAAGAACGAGTAGATTGATAAGGAGATATGTAAGGGGTATAATGTGAACAGAGAAGATAATATCTGGGTTGTTTGGAATTATCAGAGTGGTGCATAGTGGGAGTCAGGGGGATGGGTTGGAATGGGAGGTGGGGGAGGGCTAGGGTGGTCAGGGGAGGGAAATATATTTGCATAATTAGTTTACAAGATGGGGATAACTGGATAATGCTATCTTGGGAGAAATTCATATTATGAGGGTTGTGATGAGGGGGGGGTATAGCACTTGTATTTGATTTATATTATATGTATGGGGAGGGGAAAAAAGGGGGGAAATTTGTTTTTGTAAAACTTTTTCAATAAAAGAGCAGCAAAGATAAAAAAAAAGACTCTTGGCAGTGGAAACACAGCCGTGTTTGCACTGGACATTGTTCTGGAGCTGGCAAAACACAGGAGGACAAGCCCATCAGGACAAGATTCAGCCGTCCATCTGCACGTCAAAGACAAAGGCCGCTCTTTTGAAGACAGCAAAGTCCACACTTTGGACAGAGGGGATGGCTGGGTTGAAAGAGGGGCTCACAGAGGGCATCTATGTCAAAACTGAACAGCCCTCCCTCAACAGAGGGGGAGGGATACGGCACCATCAATCTCCCACCTACAACACAGTCCTTCCAGCAGTCCCTAGAAGGCTCCACACCCATTGGCACCACTCAGGTGACCCCCGAGGGCACAGATAAAACCTCCAGGTGGCCTCAAGGACCCTCTCAAAGGAGGCAAAGGACCAGCTGTCTGCAAGGAGCATCAATCCTTCCCTTCCCCGCCCTCCAGTCAGAGCTGGAGAAGCTTCTTGGATGGGAAGTGAAACATCTTCAAAGAAAAACCAAGAAAGTCCAGTTGCCTCCTGAAAAAAGCCCCTTTGGGACAACCAGGACCCGGAGGGCGGAGAATCTCCATAGACATTTTACAAAAGGGGAGCGCTGCGCTCTCTCCTTCACACGCTCATACTCCTGCTCCCCCACCCCACCCACCCCTTTCTCTCTAAAGGCACCAGGACGAAGTGGGGGGAGGTTAAAAAGACGGGGCGGGGGTGTAACCATGCAGCGAAGCCTGATCGGCTTCTTTTTCATCTTGCCGTTATGCGGGGGAAAGGCTGGGAAGGGCCCGCACCCTCCTCTCCTTGCCTGAATATCAAAGCAATGTCCTCTCTCTTCGTGTTCCAGAGGCCGCCCACCCCTCAGAGCGCGGATTGGCAGCCAGGATGCGCGTTTAAATGTCCCACGCAGCCAAAGGTCCCTGGCAAAGGATCCCTCGTCAAACGCCCGGCATGAAGAGGCGGCTTTAGAGCGCTGGCGGACCAATGGCGGAGAGGAGTGCCGATGGAGAGCCAGCCGAGGAAGGATGCCCGCGTTGGGCCAACCGCAGAGGAGGGTCCGAGAAGAAGCCCCCCATGCGCCCTGGCTGCCAAAGTGCTGGTCAGCGCTCCTCTTGAGATCCAGCGATTTCCCAGAAGCGCCCGTCCCCTCGGGGAGGGGGGATCCTGCCCCTCCTTGCCGCCAGGGGTGTGGGGAGGCGGCAGCTCCATGGGGGGGGGGGTGTAGCCAGCGCGAGCCCAAGCGGGGCTTTATAAGGGGCCGTCCCGCCCGGGGCTGGCAAATCTCGATTCCTGGAGGGCACCATGGCGATGGGCACAGCAACTCTGGGGCTCCTCGCTCTCCTGCTCGGCTGCTCCAGCACCTCTGCCGAAGCCCAAAACTCGGGCCGCTTCGCCATGCAGAAGGTGAGATGCGGGGTGGCGGGCAGAGAGTCCCGGCCTTCCTCGAGGAAAGTCCCCTCTGGTGTGGGCCCACCCAGGGGATCGGGCACGTGGGAGCAGCGGGAGTTTTCAGATCCCCGCTGCCAGCCTCTCTACCTGTTGGGCAGCCGGGCTTGGCCAGCGCCGCGACCTGCTTTCCCCCGCGCCCCCTTTAGTGCATCCTGACTGGCAACTGGAGGAACGACCTGGCCTCCACCGTGCAGTTCGGCAGCGTCAGTAACGCCGGGGGCTTCAGCGGCGTCTACCAAACGGCCGTCTCGTCCTCCGCCAATCCCATCCGGCCATCCCCGCTGCAGGGCATCCAGCGCCAGGGGGACAAGCCCACCTTCGGCTTCACCGTCAAGTGGGACTTCTCTGGTTAGAGCCACTCACTTCTTGGGGTGGAAGCCAATAGAACGGGAGGCGGGAATCTAGTGGATCTCCCCTTCCCTAGATCTGCCTCTTGCAGATTCTGCCGCTGAATGGCCCCCTCCCCATGAGCGGGAGCTGCCCAAAGACTTTCCCAACCCAAAGGCCGCACCGGGCAGTGGGGGTCTTTGGGGGAAATATGCCCCTCCCTCAGTGGAGTCTCCGGCCGATTCCTCCCCCAGAGTCCGTCACCGTCTTTGTCGGCCAGTGTTTCGTGGCTGAGGACGGGAAGGAGCAGCTGAACACCGTCTGGCTGCTGCGCGGGACGGCGGCCTCCAGGAAAGACGACTGGAAAGCCACCAGGTAAGGAAAAGCAGGGGCTGAACTGCCGCGCCCCCTAACCGGAAGGGCGCCCCTTCTTTTCCCCTTTCCTCCCACCCCCGGAAGTGGCTCTTGAAAGGCTGCCCCGATGGCCCCCGTCCTTTCAGGAGCCGCTTCAGCACCCACGGCTGGCTGGGCAGCTCCCGCGGGAGAGGCTGGCATCAGCGGAGCCCTTGTTGCCACTTCCCCCACAAAGCCGCCCAGCAGAGCGTTTGAGGAGGCTCCCCAGGTCCTTCTCACTGACGAGCGGCTGAAGTGTGGTTTGGGTGGCATCCCAGTCTGGTGAGCCCACAGCTGGCAAGACTCTGAAAGTTGTTGGGTGGAAGGAGGGAGTGTGGTGGGTGGGCGGGAGGTTTGCTCAGTCTGCAGGGACAGCAATCATGCCACCATGAATTTTGAGACTTTCCTCCCTCCTGCTTCCTTGTAGGGTTGGCACGGACACTTTCTACCGCACCAAGTGAGCGGGTGAAGAGAGCCAGGCTCCCCTGGTTTCTGCTTGGGGGGTGGGTGGGTGGGTGGGGGGAGCCTTCCTACCACACCCATCAGCCACTCTTCTCCAATAAAATGTTTTCCCCAGCAGCATCCGCCTCCCTGGTCTTTCAGAAGCTCCCTGGTCGCCAGTCTGCAGGCTCCCTGGAGATCCTGGGTGGGACCCCCATCTGGAGGGTGGGCTCAAAGCCAACTCTGGGGTTTGGAGCTTCTACTTGCTTCTACTACTGCTCTGCCATTTACACAGCCTTTGCCCTTGCGGACTATTGGGAGCCTGCAGCTAATCCACTGAGGATCTGACCTATTAATTTATTAACAAATTATTAATGGGTTTTTGCAAATGAGCAATGAATTGGCTTCACCCAGAGATGATCCATCCATCCCACAATGACTCCATCAGCTTGATGGAGTCATTGTTAGAGCCAGCAGTTAGCCAACACCTACTGTATTTCGACACTTACCTGAAGAAGCCAGAGGGGCTGACCACAGACAAACGGTTCAGTTAAAGGAAAGTGGATTTGCAACCATGCAGAAGAATTTTGCAAGTGGGCCGTTAATGTCACAAGGAAAAGTAACGAAGTGGCTTTTTGCTTAAGCCTTGGTCAAGAATGACCGGGCAACGGTCCAAAAAGCAAAAAGCTCAATGTTAGCCTGTCAAAAAAACAACCCCAAGAAGTGGAGAGCTGTATGTATGTATGTATGTATGTATGTATGTATGTATGTATGATGCCACCTGGCTGAGCCACAACTGGGACAGATGCTGTTCCAAGAAGAGATAAAAGTAAAGGAAAGGGGTTTTTTTTGGCTGTGTCAGTAGTTCAAGGAAGAGGAAGGAAGGAATTCACTTATTTAAATTACATTCAAAATTAATGTTATTTAAATATCTACTTTTACATTTGCATCTACTTATCTAACTCATTATATGTTTATGTTTATGTTTAATGTTTATTCGACTTATATCCCGCACCTATCTCTCAAAAAGGGACCCAGGGTGGCGCACAGGAAATTAAAACAAAATACAAATATACAGATACATAATAAATATCATAAAATCAGATTAAACTAGAAAACCCTGTGCTAAAATATTATTAAAATCCCTCTGATTAAAATTTGCTAATTTAAAACTCAGTTGTTATAGGGTGGTTCACGCTAGGCCGGCTTGATGGAAAAAGTGCGTCTTCAGGCGCTTGGCGGAAGAGGCGGAGATCCGCGGTGATATGGAGTTCGGGAGGAAGGTCGTTCCAGAGGGTTGGGCCCACCACAGAGAAGGCCCTTCCCCTGGGCGTCGCCAACCGGCATTGCTCAGCCAACGGCACCCGGAGAAGGCCCTCTCTATGGGAGCGGATCGGTCGGAGGGATGTATGGGGCAGGAGACGGTCTCGCACATAACTAGGCCCCATGCCATGGAGCACTTTGAAGATGGTCGTCAACACCTTGAAGCGCACCTGAAAGGTCACAGGTAGCCAGTGCAGCTCGCGCAGGAGAGGTGTTATGTGGGATTGCCTTGAGGCTCCCATAATCACCCGCGCAGCCGCATTCTGAACTAGCTGCAGCCTTCGAGTGCACCTCAAGGGGAGCCAAATGTAGAGAGCGTTACAGTAGTCCAGCCGGGATATCACAAGTGCTTGAGTGACTGTGTGAAGGGCCTCCCGGTCCAGTAAGGGGTGCAATTGGCGGACCAGGCGCACCTGGTAAAACGCCCCCCTGGCCACGGCTGTCACATGGTCCTCCATGGACAGCTGGGAATCCAGGAGGACACCTAAATTGCGCGCCCTCTCCACGGGGGCTAATAGTTCGCCCCCTATGGCCAGTGTTGGACTCATCTGGCTAAACCGGGACGCCGGAAACCACAGCCACTCGGTCTTGGACGGGTTGAGTTTGAATTTTTTACTCCCCATCCAGACCCATATGGCCTCCAAGCACAGGGACATCACTTCGACGGCATCGTTGGGGTGGTTTGGGGTAGATATGTACAGCTGAGTGTCATCAGTGGAAAAAAGATTTTTTACCGACGATTGATCAATGGATTCAGAAAGTGGCGGGGTTTGCGGAAATGGCAAAAATTTCAGCTTTCTTAAAAGATCAGAAGCAGGAGAATTATACACAGGAATGGGCAAAATGGATTGATTATATACAGAATAAATACCAGACTAGGAGATATTATGTACCCTTTAGGTAAGAATGTTTAGATTGACAGGTGAACAGAGTAAATAATATATGGGATGTTTGGAATTATTAGAGTGGTGTATAGCGGAAGTCAGGGGGGTGGGATTGAGTGGGAGGTGGGGGAGGGTTAGGGTGGAGGGTGGGGAAATATATATGTATAATTAATTTAGAAGACGGGATTAATGGGATACTGTTACTTTAAAAGAAATTTATATTATGATTTATATATGTTTAATTAATCTAGAAGATGGGGTTAATGGGATATTGTTACTTTAAGAGAAATTTATATTATGATTGTTGGGAGGAGAGGGGGTACAATATTTGTATGAGAAACTTATTTTAAGATGGGGGGGAGGGGGCACAGTGCTTGTATGTGATTTATATTATATGTTGGGGGGGAGAAAAAGGGGGGGAAACTTGTTTGTATAAAACTTTTTCAATTAAAAAAAAAAGATGGTACTCTACTCCAAAACTGCGGATGATCTCGCCCAGCGGCTTCATGTAAGTGTTGAACAGGAGTGGCGAGAAGACCGACCCCTGAGGTACCCCACATATGAGGGGCCTCGAGGTCGACCTCTGCCCTCCTGCCAACACAAATTGCGACCGACCGGAGAGGTAGGAGGAGAACCACCGTAAGACGGTGCCTCCCACCCCCAACCCCCCCACTCGGTGCAATAGGATACCATGGTCGATGGTATCAAAAGCCACTGAGAGGTCTAATAGGACCAGGATAGAGGAGCAACCCCTATCCCGCGCCCTCCAGAGATCATCCACCAACGCAACCAATGCCGTCTCGGTGCTGTGACCGGGTCAGAAGCCAGACTGGAGCGGGTCTAGATAATCAATTTCCTCCAGATGACGGGGAAACTGCTGTGCCACCACACTCTCTACAACCTTCGCTAAAAAGCGGAGGTTGGAGACCGGATGGTAATTTACCAACAATGCTGGGTCCAGGGAAGGCTTCTTGAAGAGGGGTCTCACCACCGCCTCTTTCAGGGCTGTAGGCAAGAACCCCTCACTTAAAGAGGCGTTCACTATATCCTGGAGCCAGCCTCGTGTAACCTCTCAGGATGCCAGTACAAGCCAGAAGGGACACGGGTCCAATAAACATGTGGTGGCCTTTACTCTCCTCGACAACCTGTCCATATCCTCGGTAGTGACAAAGTCGAACTCCTCCCATAACATTGTCTCAAGGCCTGCATCGGGAAATCCCGCCGGACTACTTTTAGTGGGGGGCAACTCGCTCTGAATCTGAGTGATTTTATCCTGCAGATACTCTCCAAATTCCTCTGCTCTGCCCTGCAAAGGGGCTTCCCGCGGCCTCTGTTGAAGGAGGGAGCGGGTCACCCCAAACAGGGCAGCAGGGCGGTTATCTGCGGATGCAATAAGTGTGGCACTGCTAAGGCAGTTATGAGGGGTTTACTGATTAAATACGGCGCTGTCACAAAATTAAAAGAACACAACGGAAAGAACTCCTGAATAATCTGAGTCGAGTTGAGCAGAGAATGCAGGAAGGGAATGAGCAGGAACACCTGGTCGAGGAAAGGATGTTCTGGCAACATCCGATTAGCTTGCTAGATAAAGAAGAGTTAGCCTCTAAGATTAAATGGTCAAAACAACATTATTTTGAGAATGCCAGTAAGCCAGGCAGATGGCTCTCATACGGCCTAAGGAAGGAAGGCGAACAATGCAGGATAGAGGGGTTGAAGGATTTGGATGGAAACTTCCATACTACTAAGGAAGGGAAAAAGAAAGTGGCACAAGAATTTTTTACCAAACTGTATGAGAAAGGGGGAGAAGAGATACAAGGAATCAGAGTTTTTGATTAAATCTGACCTACCACAAGTCCCTGAATCTATGAAGCAACTTCTTAACGCTGATATAACGGAAGGGGAAGTAGAAGCAGCCATGATGAAACAAGCCAATGGGAAGACCCCGGGTACAGATGGGCTACCGGTTGAACTATATAAGGCGATGTTTGGGGTACTGGGTAAATATATGACAGAGTTGTATAACAGAGTGATGAGGGATACCCAGATTCCAGTATCGTGGTCTGGAGCGTTTATTTCCATTATTCCCAAGGAAGGGACTGACTTGTCATTTATTAGAAGTTATAGGCCAATTTCGCTGCTAAACTCTGATTATAAAATTTTTGCGGCAGTGTTAGCAGCAAGACTTACCTGCTTTCTCAATACCTTTATATACTCAGATCAGAATGGCTTCCTCCCCAACCGACACCTACGGGATAATTTGAGGATGATTATGAATACCCTGGAATATTTTGAGGCCTGCCCGGATAAACAGATGGCCGTAGTTTTTGTTGACGCCCAAAAGGCATTTGATCGGGTCTCCTGGGATTTTATGATATCCCAGATGGATTATATGGATTTTGGCACAAAATTTATTGGGGCAATTCAGGCCATATATCAAAAACAAACAGCAAGGGTATTGATTGAGGGAGATCAAACAGGGAAGATCGAGATCCATAGAGGTACAAGACAGAGTTGCTCCTTATCCCCGCTCTTATTTGTCTTGACTTTGGAACCTCTACTGAGAGAAGCAAGACGGAAAAACGAGATAAAGGGACTGAGGATTAGACGGGAGGAGGTTAAGGTGCAAGCCTATGCTGATGATCTGGCCTTCATCCTAGAGGAACCAAGGGAATCTGGACCGCATTTGTTAGAACTAATTAGGGAATTTGGGAGCGTTGCAGGTCTACTTCTTAACGAAGATAAGACCAAAATGCTGGTCAAAAACATGACCACAAGACAGAAACACCAACTTGAAGAACTAGTGGGTCTGAAGATCGTAAATAAAATCAAATATTTAGGAATATGGCTGACAGGGAGATGTAGCTCCATAAAGGAAGATAACTATGTTCATCTTTACAAACAGATGGTCCAAGATTTCGGCAGATGGAAGAACCTGCAACTCTCCCTCATGGGGAGAATAGCAGTTATTAAAATGTGTATCCTCCCCAAATGGTTATTTCTATTTCAATCGGCCCCTGTAAAATTGGAAAATAAATTCTTTAATGAAATGAATAGAGCCGTCTCAAAATTCATTTGGCAAGGTAAAAAACCCAGAATTAAACTGAAAATGATGCAGGAACCTAGAATCAGAGGGGGATTTGGCCTCCCCAATTGGCAGCTTTATTATCAGGCGGCTTTATTAATTTGGATTAAAGAGTGGATGACCCTGAGAAGAACACGGCTCCTGACTATTGAAGGCTGGGGCCTACAGTATGGTTGGCACTATTATATTTGGCCCGGTTCAGAGCGACCCAAACACTTCAATGACCACCTTGTGCGTAGGACCTTGAGTTATTCTTGGGAGAAGTTGAGGAGGAAGTTATATTTGAAGGTGCCATGCTGGATCTCTACTCAGGAAGCCCTTGTCTACCCAACACGATATAGAGGGGAGAAGATCTTGACATATGAGGAGATCTTAGATTCATAGGGGAATTTGAAGACCAGGGAATCATTAGCTTCGCAAGGATACCATATCGACTGGTGGCCATATTCCCAGATATTCTCAAGATACAAAAAAGATCAGAAGACTGAAGGTATATATCCCTATAAACAAGAACTGGACAAGGTTCTTTTTGGAATAGAGAAAGGGATGCTCTCCAAGTGTTACGGACATCTATTGTTATTAGACGTAGGGGAAGAAGTGGTCAAAGACTGCATGATTGCTTGGGGACGGAATATAGGACGCACATTGGACTTTCAAAGTTGGGAAGAAATCTGGTTCAAAAATATGAAATTGACTATGGCAGCCTCGTATAAGGAAAATACATATAAAATGATATATTGGTGGCATCTACCCCCGGCAAGACTTGCCAGAATGTTCCCTGGGACCATGCCTAATTGCTGGAAATGTGGCCACAGAGAGGGGACCTATTTCCATCAGTGGTGGACCTGCCCAATGGCGATTAAATACTGGAATAAAATCAGGCAGTGGTTAATAGAAATCACCCAGCATCAATTAGATTTGAAACCTGAAACCTTCCTGTTAGGACATAAACCCCCAGATATCAACATGGAGATATGGTTTTTGGTGTTGCACATAATTATTGTGGCAAGATTGGCATTTGCCCAGGAATGGAAGAGTGATCAAATACCAATGGATAGGGCAGTAATAAACAAAATTAATGAGTGCGCAGAATCGGATAGATTAACAAAATTAATTAAAGGAAAAAAGGACTCAGAATTCTATAACTCGTGGAAGAGGTGGTATAACTGGGTACGGGAACGACCGAATAATAACAACTGAAGCAATAATATATGTTTAAATCAGATATTGGTAAATAATATCAATCAGAAATTAAAGGACGAATAAGAATTGATGAAATAGGTAGGTTAACTAGATGGGCTGTATATAGTGTAAATGTTGGTGTTAAATATTAGGCCTATTATTAGGACGGTAATGTTAAGTTTGGTTATTTAGTTGTTATGCTTTCTCGCGCTGTGACGGCAATATGTTTAAAATTATGTTTGTATGATTTTATTTTTATAAGAATAAATAAAAAAATATTTATAAAAAAAAAAGAGTGGCACAATAATCACGTTTGGCCACTCTTATCACTCTTATCACCACTAGGTAAGTCCTCAAATGGGATCTTACCAGTGTTTGGTCAGATTCGGACCGAGTGGATCTCCACCTACTCTCTTGTGGCGTTTCATCCCCCTCAGCTCCTCGGAAAACCAGGGAGCCTGGGTGAGTCGACGCCGCGTGAGAGGCCGCAAGGGCGTGACCCGGTCCAAGGCCCCCATGGCCGCACTATACCATGCGGCCACTAGGTTCTCAGTCGAGTCGCGGGTCAAGGTCGCAGGTAGCGGCCCAAGCTCCGTCTGGAACCTTTCGGGGTCCATCAGGCGCCTGCGGCGGAACCATCTTGGGATCTCTGGTTCCGCCTCCCCACGGTGGGATGAGACGATTGGAAAGTCCAGCCGAAGGAGAGAGTGATCTGTCCATGACAAGGGTATGGTGACTAAATCCCCTATTCCCAGATCACTCCTCCACTGGCCAGAGACAAAAATTAGGTCCAGAGTGTGTCCTCCAACGTGAGTGGGGCCATGAACTACCTGGGTCAGGTCCATGGCCGTCATGGAGGCCATGAACTCCCGAGCTGCCTCGGATGTCTCGCCTACCGATGGCAGGTTGAAGTCCCCCATGACTAATAGTCTGGGGGTATCAACCGCCATCTTGGCGACCACCTCAAGGAGCTCGGGGAGGGCTGCTGATACGTAGCGGGGAGCCAGGTATACAATCAGCAAGCCCAACTGCCTCCCTAGGCCCCACTTCACGTAGAGGGACTCACAGCCGGTATACAGTGGTCTCTCTCGGCTCAAGACCTTCCTTAACAATAATCGCCACACCCCCCCACCCCTACCTAGGGACCGTGGCTGATGAAATGCTCGGTAGCCTGGTGGGCACATTTCCACAAGGGGTAATCCTCCCTCGTGGCCCAACCGAAGTTCCGAAGGCAACTTCTGTTCCATGGATTGATTGTTCTCACGGTCAGGAAATTCCTCCTTATTTCCAGGTTGAATATCTCCTTGGTCAGTTTCCACCCATTGCCTCTTGTCCTGCCCTCAGGTGCCTTGGAGAATAGCTTGACCCCCTTCCTCCTCTCTGGGGCAGCCCCTCAAATATTGGAAGGCTGCTCTCCTGTCTCCCCTGGTCCTTCTCTTCCCTAGACTAGCCAGGCCCAGTTCCTGCAACCGTTCTTCATCTGTTTTAGTCTCCAGTCCCCTCATCATCCTGGTTTCTCTTTTCTGCACTTTTTCTAGAGTCTCCACATCTTTTTAAAATTTCAACAGGGATAAATGCAAAGTCCAACATTTCTGTAGAAACAAAAAGGGTTTTGTTAATTAATGCAGGATGGCAGTAGTTAGCCGCCAACCAATCGGCTGTCAATGTTGGCAGCCAGAAGCCATGGTGCCATGGATCACAGGGGGTGGGGGTGGGGGGCAGGCGTTGCAGCCAAAGAGTCTCAGGCACTTGTTAGAAGCAAGGGGAGGGGTGGAAGCTCTCCTGTACCTCCCTGGGGGGGGGGGGGAGGAAGTAAGCTGGCTTCATCCAAGGGGAAGGGGGTGGGGGGAGAAATAAGGGATGCAAGAAAAGAAAGAAAGAGAGAGGGAGGGAGGGAAAGAAAAAGGAGAGGAAGAAAGGACCACAGACACTAGATGCAGCTTCAGGGGATGCTTTGAAACAGCACAGCAATCCAGGGCTGGAAGGGACCTCAGAGGTCATCTAGTCCAACCCCCTGCTCCAGCAAGAGGCTTATCATCTTGGTTGTTTTGGTGCCTCTGACACAGAGGAGAAATTCCCAGAGAAGGGAAGGAGTTTACTAGGCAAAGCTGCCCTGCAGAGGAAGGCAGAGATAGTCCTTGACTTACGACAACAATGGAGCCCAAAATTTTGGTTGCTAAACAAGAGCGTTGTTAAAGCGAGTTCCGACCCACCTTACTCCATCCATTCTCCACCAGTGGATACCAATCCCTCTGGGCCAGGCGGAGGATTGGAGAGCAAAGGCCTGGGCCGTACCCATGATTGGCAGGCTTATAAGGGAAGGGTACGCCTCGACTTAGGGTATGTCCACCGTTGAGCCTCAAATCTCCGTTGCAAAGCGAGACAGCTGTTCAGTGGGTTTCCACTCCACTTTGCAGGGTGAGAAGGGGACTGACCACTTTTCTCACACTTAACGACCGTGGCAGCATCCCCATGGTCAGGCGATCCAAATTCGGATGCTTGGCAACTGACTCTTACTTACGACGGTCTCAGTGTCCCAGAGTCACGTGATCCCCTTTTGCGACGTGACCAACAAAGTCCATGGGGAAGCAGGATTCACTTAACGACCGTGTGACTTACTTAAGAGCTGCCACTCCCACTTAACAACAGTGGCAAGAAAGGTCGTAAAGAGAGTCGGGGCGTGTCAGCCGAGGAGAAAAGCTGGAGGGGAATCCCCGGAGGAGGAACCCTGGCGGAGGGGCAGGCGTGGCCGAGGGTGGGAGCCGAAAAGTCCCACCCGGTTTCTGCCTGCGATGACCAGCGAGGCCTTCCGGGAGGGGTGGGGGGGGGGGCACTTATCCTGGCATCCTGCTCCTCCCCTGCTGACCGCTTCCTTTAGTGGAAGGAAGAGCAGGAGGAGCTGCTGCCCTGGACCTGAGCCTGGCCAAAGGGAGGGAGGAGGGCTGGATAAGCCCCCACTCTGGGTCTGCACACAATTTGGACCAGGGACATGTCAGCGGGCCACATTTGGGCAACAGGCCAGGCCACCGATCTACCCAAGGATCCCAGGCGCTCCGAGTTCAGCACCTGGGAGCTCCGAGCCGTGGGGGAGGGAGGGGGAGGGAGGGGCCCGGCCTCCCCTTTGGACCTTCCCAGGGCGGCCTCTGCTGCCCTCCCCAGGCTGGGCTCCCTTTCCCCAGGGCGGGTCCTCGCCAGCCTCCCTCCTTGCCGTGGTTGTGCGCTGTGGCCCAGGAGGGGCTGATTTCGGGAGGGCCCCAGTCCCGGTGGACGGAAGAGAGGCAGGAGGAGTGGAGCAGCAACGCCGGAACCCAGCCGGCCGCTGCTATGCCAATACAACAAGGCTTCTGTTGCCTTGGAAACATTTCCTCCCCCGGTCAGAGAATCCAGGCTTCCGGGACGGCCGCTGCTCTTCTGCCCGACAGGGACTCCCACGGAGGTAGAGGAGCTGCGGGATGGGTGTGTGCGTGTGTGTGTGTGAGAGAGAGAGAGACTCCTGCTCAACCTCCGCCCTTGGCTGCCACAGTCCCATCCCCCCACCCGTGCCACTCCCAGCGCCCCAAGTCGCCCTGCCCTCTTCACCGCATCCGCAGCAAAAAGCACCTCAGGGTGCCAGGAAAGAGCTCCAATGCCCCGCCAGCCGGCAGATCGCAAGGCCCACCGGGACTCGTCTCAGGCGAGGAGGTCCTCGCATTTGCGCCACTAGAGGTGCCCCAGTGGCAGAAAGCCTCGCGGGGGGCTCTGCACCATCTGCCGGACGTAGAGCAGCCACGGGAAGCGGGTTCCCTTGAGTGGCCTGCAGGAGAGCTGGGTAGCCCAGGGACCCTTGGCTAAGCGTCTTGCCCTCTGCCCTCCGGGCGCCCTAGCCTGGGCCACGCGGTCCACCCCATCGCCTCCTGTGCTTGCATCCAGCAGAGCCGGCATGGAAGTGGAACCCACGGAAGCGGCAACTGCGCAGCCTCTGGCGGTGTCCTGGGAGGCAGCGGCGGCGGTGGAGGAGGAGGACCAGCCCAGCAGCACGTCGCCTACGGCTCGCGAGGTGGAGGAGGAGCTGATCCTCCCCACCTCCACCTCCCTGGAGAGCGAGGAGGACACAGTCTTGCCGCGGTCGAGCTCGTTGGTGGGGGAGGACGACCTCCCAGACCCCTCCCCGCCCTCCTCGTCCGAGTGGGCAGAGCCAGAGAACACCAGTCACAGCGAGCCCTCCTCTGCGCCACTTGAGAGCTCCCCTTTCACCTTCTCCTCGCCCTCGCCACTCTCCTGGAAGGCGCCCTCCGACAGGCAGCAGCGGCGGCTGGAAGAGGCGGAAGGCCATGGGGAGCACGCTGGGTGGACGAAAGCCAAAAAGAAATGCCCGCCAGCCAAGAAGGGCATCCCAAGTCAGTGGGAGTCAGCCAGGGCAGCGAGCGAGTGGGCTGGCCAGAAGCGCAGCCAGTCCCAGGGCAGGGGGCTGCTGGTGGGGGGGGGGGGATGCGGGGAGGGCGCTTCCTTTTGGCTGCTGCACTGGGTCCAGCAGAGAACAGGTGTCCCCTCTGCCCCAGTAGAAGGAAGGGCGCCGCCCTTGCGGAGAAAGCCAAAGCCAGCAGTTTCCACAGCCCCATAGCCCACCCCACCCTTGAAGCAGTGGGCAGGCAGAGAGAAGAGCAAGGGGGGGCTGGAGGGCAGCAGTGGGGGCAAAGGCTCCTCCTGGAGCCCAACGCGGAAGGCAGCTGACGCAAAGCAACCGGGAGGCAGGATGGGGGAGCTTCTGAGGCGGGCTCTTCTCCCCACAGCCTACACGGTGAGGACCATTGTGCCAGCTGAGAAGGAGGAGCTGGTATCGGTGGCCAAGGCCATGCACCGAGAGAAGTTTGCCAAGAGCACCAAGGAGCTCTTCCACCTGGAGAAGGAGGCGGCCCTCAAGTCCCTCCAGACAGGTGGGTGGGAGCCTTTCTGCAGTGACCCACGGAGGGCGCTTCTGCCATGATGCCAGCTGCAAGCCTCAGCAGGGACCGTCTTCACCTAACTCTGGGCAGGAGGGCGTTGCAACCAGGAGCTGCTTTTTGGGCAGCAACCGGCTTCCTCTGCGAGAGGAGGAGGAGGAGAGGGACCCTGGGCAGAGTCCAAGCTGTTTCCCAGACTGGCATTTGGGATGTGCCCCCTCTCCCCTCCCCCAGAAGAGAGAGGAAGGAGTTTTGAGGCTGCTGGGTGGGATTTGAGCTGCCTGGGGCAGGGCCCTCTAACAGCGCCCCCCCTCCAGCGTCTGCAAGCCCACCTACTGAGCACGCCCGTCTGTTGCTCTTTAGGCCTCTACATCGGCTGGCGCTGCCCTGAATACCTTTGGGATTGTTTCCGGGTGGGGGATGAGTCCAGGTGCTTCTGTGGGCACCTGCTGAAGCTGCACCAGGTGTACGTGGGTGAGTAGCAGAGCAGGTGATGGGCTGGAGAGAGCCTGGCTGAGGGTGACGCCTGGCATCCTGCACAAGGTGGCCACTGCCTTCAGGATACCCAGGTAGGGGAGGTCCACGTTTTCCCTCTTGCTGTCTATTTTAATGTCCTTTCACACTTAACGGGGACTCCCTGCAAGTAGTCCTTGACTTACGACGACTGTAAACCACGCTGTTTAGCTATGGCAATTCCAGGACAGCCCCATTGCACAGCCGGTTCGCTTCAGCCATATTCGCCTTCGCTTCAACACCCTCTCTGCCCTTTTGACTGCCCTGACTCTGCGGCTGACCCCGACCCCCTTCGTGGCTGGCAGCTGACCTTCTCCAGCTCCTTCCTCCTCTTCCTCCTGCTGGCCTGGGATCCAGGCACTGGGCGAGGGGGCAGTCCTGGGATGCGCACTCTGAGTGCAAACAGGAGCCTCCTTTGCACGGCTCAGCTGGGGGAGGCGGCAGTAGGACGAGGGGCTGCGGTGGCTCCCATGGCTCGGATGCCGAGTCTGGAGACCACGGAGAGGTTGACGGCTCAGCGGTGCAAAACCCGAAAGCCGCGTGACGGAATGAGCTCCTGTCCATTGGCCCCAGCTCCTGCCCACCCAGCTGTCCGAAAGCATGGGAATGGAAGCAGAGAGAAAGGTTTCGCCTTGGTGGGGAAGGCAACACGGAAGGAAGGAGGGTCCCCTGGGCCACGGTGATGCCACCGACCAGAATGCTTTCGACCGGAAGGGCCTTGTGGGGGCTCCAGACCTTGGTGCTTGTGGGGCAGAGAGGTGGGGTGAAGTGCAGGGGGGGAGCGTGTGGGAGGAGCTCTTGGGGGGGGCAGAAGCGGAGGGAAGTGGGCGTCCAGGGGGGTTGGAAGAGGCCCTGGAGAGGCGGCCTGAGGGCTTGAAGCGAGGGTTGCAGTGCTGGTGGGCTTCATTCTTGCTCTCAGCCCTGCCTTCCTCCTGCCAAGCCTCGCAAGGCTCAGCTGCTCGGAACCTGCTGGAGCCCGCAGACAGGCTCTCCGGGGGGCTTCCACTATGCGGCTGGCTGTCCTCTGGAGGGGGGGGGGGCTTCTGGCACAGCCCTCCCTGCAGCAGACAGCCTCTGCCAGTGCACGGCGGCCGGCCTTTGTCCCTTGCTGAAGCCCACAGGGTGGTTTCCCAGAGGGCCTGCAACCCCAAGCAGCCCAGATCGGGTGCGCAATGCGGGGGTCCTCCGGGACTCATAGCTTCCGCTGCAGGAGCAGGTGGCAGGCATGGCAGGGGAGGCCTTTCACAGCAGGCGGTGCCCATCCCTGGACTGGGGCCACTCGGGCCTTGGTCACTTCCTGGCGGGACGACTGCAACACGCTGGACATGGGATCGTCTCGGAAGATCACCTGGAAGTTGCTCCTGGCCCAGAACTTGCACTGGGCTCTCCCCAGTTTGGCCATGTTACACGGAGCGCTCCCAGTTTCCTTCTGGGTGCAGCCGAAGGTGCCACAACTACCAGGCTCCACATCGGCCCTTCCTGCAGCCTGGGGGCAGTGGGCCGGCACCAGCATCGTGCCATTTCGTGTCACCTGGAAGCCCCCCGGGAAGCCCTTTCCCCGCTTAGCCTTCCCACACTCTGCTGGTGCGGCAGAGGGGCTGCCCAGGGCGTCCTGGGGATGATGGAGCGGGGGAGGGGTCTGGTTCTTATTCCCTTGTTGCATTGTTTTTATTGTTTGTGTTGCCATCACTACGGCTAGGTGCCCGGAGTTGTGTGGCGCAAGATGTGCCCCATGCAAATCTTTAAGTAAGCGCAGGGGGTGGACTTATGACTGGTTGCTAAGCGACCATTCAAAGCTATGATGGAGCTGCCCTGGTCACATGGCCACATTCTGGCCACTCGGCCGCTGGCTTGGATTGCTGCCATGTGCAGCATCCTCCAGTCACGTGGCTGCAATTTACAGTGTTTTTGGCAAAAATGCCCCATAACGAATAATGGGTACAGTTAAGAACCATGGCATTTGTTTAATGACTGCGGATTCACTTAATGATCACAGTGATTGGCTTAATGACGACCACAGAAAATGCTTCTGGAATCAGGTCAGGCCCCACGACGGCCGGTTTTATGACCCTCATGACTCGTGACTGTAACGGGCAGGCTCTGTTACGGACAGAAGTCAAGGACTTCCTGTAACTAAATCTCCACCTCAAATCCAGGCCTCCCCTCAGACGGGAGGGATTCACCCCAGGGAGAGTGGGAAGCGATGCCCCCCTGAGTGCCCGGGGGAGAGCAGGCCTGGCCTCGGGCAGCCTGTGCCCTCTTTCCCAAATGGGCAAAAGGCAGAACAGCCTTGGAAGCAGCCAGGCGTGACTGTCGGCCTCCTCCTGGAGATCCCCGTGGCCGTTTCTGTCCCAGGGAGTCCGGTGTCCGGTCTCTTCCGAACGGAGCGCCTCTGGTCCCCGGCAGAACAGGCCACATCAAGTACCACCTCTGGCCTGAAATAATGAAGCCGAATGCAGGAGCTCGATGACCCTTGGCCTTCCTGCTTGGGGTGGGTGGGTTCTCCCCCCCCCCCAGAGGAGGCCTTGGGGGCCATAGACTCCCCGCTTGATTTGCTGGGCAACCTCCCGCCCTTCCTTCCCCCTTTTGAGGGCCAATTCTGTGTTGCAGAGAAAAGAGCCACCGTGCCCTGCACAGTGCCAGACTGCCGGTGCCAGGGGTTCCTGTTTGTTCCTTCATGCCCGGAAGAAGTGGGCGAATTCTGGCTTCGGCGAAGAACTGGCTTTGATGTGGCAGCCTGGCGAGCAAAATGCCGGTGCACACACACGCACGAGGCGCATGCGCCCATCGGAGCACGGGGATGCTGCGTCCGAGGTGAGCACCCCGTTGCCTGCCACCCCAGGCTGCTGGCTTCTCCGGCCGCTCTGTGCCCCTTCCTCCTCTCAACGAGCAGGCTGGCTCCTGGCCTTGAGCAGAGAGGATGTGCCCCAAGGCTCTGGGGCTGCCGGGCACCTCCGGACTCCAATCCCCGACGGCTGCGGCTGTCCTCATCAGAGCAGCCTTTGGCCCTACGGAGCACCCGTGCCTTAGTCTGCTCTCGCCACTAGGCCTGAGGGCCGTGCCTTGCAATCTAAGTGCGCTTCCTGCCTTCTGCTTTCTTGAGAAGGGTGGTAGGGGGCTGCCTTTTCCTAAATGCCTTTTCGGACTGGGTTGAAGCCACCTTTATGGGATCATTGCTTTGGTACCTGCCCTTCCCTCCGTCTGCCACGCCCTCCCTCTCTACTCCTTCCCCCTCTGCCATCTTATCCAAGTAACACCCCAGGCCCCTCCTCCACTTCCAGCCCCACCCGGCCTTCTTCCAGGGTTTGCTCATCCCGACCCCCATCGCTCACCCAGGCAGCGTCATCTCCAGCAAGTCCACGCGCAGGTCTGAGCCTCCTCCAGCCACCAGCACTGCGGAGCCCCCTCCCCAAGGGGCAGGCATAAGCGGCACCATCTCCCCCAGCTGCACGGCTAAGGAGCCCCTCCCGCGGCCACCTGAGGCTGAGGCTGTCCACTATGACCCAGGCACCGTCCCCCAGGACCCTCTCCCTCGGGGCCACTTCCTCCCAATCGCTGCCAGCTCAGAGTCAGGGCCTTCCTGGGGGCTTCGGCATCCCTTCCTGCCTTCTGGCCAGGGGATCTTGGCCTGTGTTCCCAGAGAGGGAAAGGGAGGGAGGGAGGCCAGGCCAGGAGCCGGACTAGGAGGGGGCCTTTCCTGTGGAGCTACATCAGGAGACGCTTGCAAGCCTCAAAGCCACCCTGGCCCTTCTCTGAAGATGATCCCCACGTGCAACTCAGCTGCCCCTCCCAAGACCTCCGCAGCAGGGTGGGAGGTCCTCCCCCCTCCCCCCTCCCCAGCACCTCTCCAAAGGGCTCTGCGGCTGCTCCGGGCGCCAGGTCCCGTCCCCCTCCCCTGTGCCCTTGACCAGTGCCCCTCCTGCCCCACCAGGCTGCCCCTGCATGGCCTTCACCTCCAGCTTCCTGTGCGCGGCCTGCGACCGACGCTGGGAGGAGCACGAAACCTTCTTTGAGTCAGAGGAGTCGCGGCGCAGAGGTGGCCGGCCTTACGGTATGGGGGATGGCAGAGAGGGTTACGGTCCCTCCCCTCAGTCCTCCAGCTTGCGAGGGGGGGCATCTGTCCCTCTGGCCATGGCAAGGACCCGCCCAGCATCTTGGGGGCTGGGGGTGTCAGGCAGCCCAGCTCATTCCTCTGGCGCTCCCCTGGCCAGCTCCTTCCTCCTCAGCAGGACCATCGTCCAGGGCTGATCCCGTTGTGGGCCTCTAGCCACGAGGTTTGCTCCCTGCTTGCCGTCTTTGTGGAGGGACCCCAAACTGCCCAGGGGAAGAGGCAGGGCCAGCCGTGCCCTGGCATTGTGGGCCCCAGAGGGGTGGGGTCCCTTTTTTCAGACCCCAGAGCTGCACTCAGACCAGCTCCAAGAACAGAGACCGCCCACAGGGGAGAAGCCGCCTCACCCCAAGTCAGCCCGGGGGGGGGGGTAGGGGGGGGATTACTTATGAGCCAAAGTGGAAACTCCCTGAGACGCAGGGTGGGCAACGTGGGATCCAGGTCAAGGGCTGCCCCATTCTTACTCTCCTGCAGGCTGTTCCCCAGGGGCCCGTGTTCCCACGGCTATCCAGGGGCCCCCCAACACCTGTGGCCTCTCTCTCCCCAGGAGAAGCTTATCTGCCCTTTGCCGAGCTGCCCGAGCTGCGTGGGGCCGTGCTGACGGGGCGCTCTGAGGACCCTTCCGCCTCCAGGGCTCTGCAGGGCCAGGCCTGTCAGGCCCTGCCGCCCCCCTCCAGCTCAAGGGCTCTGCCTCTTCCCCCCCCAGGCCCCCGGCGGTTCCTGCAGAAGGACGACAAGAAGGCTTGAGGCGCCTTCCCTGCCCCACTTCCTGCTGCGCATGGGAAGCACAATAAAGAGAGATGGCTCTGCGGGGGTCTTTGTGGCCGTGACTTCGGAGCCCCAAGGGGGGGGGGAGCAGACTCAGCAGGGATGCCAGGCTGAGGGTGGGATTCTGCTCCCCAGGGAGGGGCCTGGCAGGGTCTCCGCCTGTGCCCAGCGAGATGGGGACATCCCCTGCAGGGACGTTGGAGGGGAAAGAGACGGCCCTCCCCTTGAGAAAGCAGCCCCAACCTCCTGGACTGCTCCGTCATGCCCACTGGGAAGGGGGGGTGTCCTGCATTCCCCTGGGGCCGCATTCCCCTTCCAGGGTCAGGCCAAAGGAGCCCTTCCCTTGGCTGGAGCCCGGTTCCTCTGCTTTTGGACATGCCATGGAGGAGCTGATGCCCTTGGGCCCCTGGGGGCCACAGGGGAAGGGCCCTGGCATGGCGGGTGGGTGCCTTTGCCTCCCTCTAAGAGGGCATCTGAGGCTGCCAGAACCGACTGGGCTGAAAAGGCCCTTCTCTGGCAGAGGGATGTGCGCAGCATTCGGCTCTCAGCTTATGCCAGGGAGGGGCTCCTGCCCTCCCCCACTGGGATAAGGGAGGTGGAGATGGCGGGGGGGGGGGGGCTCGTCCATCCTCCTCAGCAGCAAAATAATATGGGACAAATCCTGACTTGCCAAAGAGAAGCCTGGCGTTGCCTGGCAGCTCTTCTCCTTGGCTGGCATTTCATTGACCACCAAGTTGGGGTGGACACAATCCAGGCCCTGCTCATTCCCGCATAAAGGGGGGCAGTTAACTTTCCTGGTCTGGCTGGCTTCCTTTGCATCTTCTTTGAGTGAAGGCAACACCCCCCTCCCCTTTTTCTCTCCTCCGCCCCCCCCAAAAAATTAAGCCTCCCACACACCCCCTGGCTAGACCTGGCCTGGATCTCTAGGCCTGCCAAGCGGAAAGAGGACAGGCTCCCTTTGTCTCCGAGAGGAGGAAGCAGGAGCTTCATGGGGGCTTCTGCTCAGAGGCAGCCCTTCCTTTGGTCCTGCTTTTGCTTTTAGCCTTTTCATCCCAGAAAGGCCCTTTTGGGCTGTGTGAGCACAGACCCTCCCCCACGCACAGGATGGGCTGCGGCGGGTGGGTGGGGGAGGCTGGGAACCAGTTTAGGAACTGCTGGGAAGATTGGGAGGCCTGGAGAGGACAAGAAGGTCCATGTTGCTTCCCAAAAGCAGGAGAGGGGCAGCCTGGGAAGCCTCAGAGGGGCTCAGCCATCCGTCCTGGGGTCCCGCTGCCTCCTGCGCTTGGCTCTGGGAATTGTCTTGGGGGCATGGAAGGAAGTAGTTGGGGGGGGGGGAGTTTTGCTTGGCTGGAAGAGAATTTCCCTTCTGATGGTTCCCAGCACTGAGTGGTCTGGCTTGTGGGTTGAGCAGCTGCTTCCCTCCCCCCAAACGGGTCAGCATTACTTTCATCTGGATGGGGAGATGGGGGGGCGGCTGAGCAATGAGGGGGGAAGAGGGGCTCGGGGCCCCTTTCTAACCCCCAACTTACCTCTCGGGAAGAACAGGGCTAATGGGGGGGGGGGGAGATGCCTTCGGGTGGCTGGAAACGGGCAGCGTGATGTTTCCCTTCGGAGAGCTGGCAAGGTAGCCCAGCGGGAGCCCTTTCCCCTTGAGGGGCCGGCGAAGGAGAAAGGGAGCTGGGCAACTTTTGAAGGCTTCTCTCGGTGGAGCCCCTGCCAGCTTTCCTGCGTCTTTCCTCCAGGCGCTGCTTTTCCTATTGCATTCCTATCCTTCGGTTCTCCTCTCCCTTCCCATTACGTGCCTCCTCCTCCCACTTATGACCATCCCCATCTTGCTTGTGGATTTCCGAGTTACGCTGTTCTCTTTGCAGCCTACTATCGTTGGATTGCTTCGGGGTGACGTCTATCCCTGAGCGCTGCATCCTAAGGATGCCCGAGGAATGGATGTCGGTGGCCAACGAGGAGCCCCATTCTAGGAAGCCTTCCTGGCCCCCCGCCTCCCAACCCCCCAGCCGCCTTCAGCGGAGAAGCGCCAAAGGCGAGGGGCGGGAGTCGGGGCTTTGCAGGCGGGGGGCGGAGCGACGTTCGGAGATCGCCGCCAGGGGGCGCTGGCGGGACCGTCGCGCGAGGCGACTTCGGGCATGCGCGGCCGGCCAGTCCCGCACGTGCGCGCGCCCATGGCGGCCTTCCCCGTGGCGCTGCTGCCGGGGCTCTTCCGCGCGGGGCCGCCCAGGCGCGACGGGGCCGGTCTGCGGGCGGGCGGCTGGGGCCAGTGCGGGCAGGTGGGCGTGGCGGCTGCAGGGGGGCCGGGAGCCCCGCCGCTCTTCGTGCCCCGCCGCCGTCGGGAGGCTCGGGAGAGCTGGCTTCCCGCCGAGCCCGCCCCGCTGCCGCTGAAGCCCCCGCAGGCGGCGGGCCCCGTCGACGGCGCCTCCGCCGCCCCGGCCCTGAGCGCGCTGGGCCCGCAGCTGGGCCGGCTCTTCCTGGACCAGCCGGAGGCGGCCTTCGGGGCCACGGCGCGGCTGCTGCACGAGCACGTCTACCTGGGGGACTCCACCGACTGGGTCAGCGCGGGCGGGAGGCGGAGGCGGCTACCCGGAGCCCTGGGGGGGGGAGGCATGGCGGGCCCCGCCGGGCCCTTCCTTACCCGCCGCCCGCTCTCTTCCGCAGAGGAGAGCCGGAGGCGTCTGCGGGATGACCCGGCTCCTTCGAGCCCTGGAAGGCCAGACGCGAGGAGGCAGGCAAGGAGCTTCGGCGACGGGGGAGAGAGCCCGGGACCTGCGCCCGGCCAGCGAGGCTGCTTCCCCGAGCCGCCCTCGGGATGGGAGGAGGAGGAGGAGGGGCGGCCGTCGGGGGGGTCGGGCGGCGTGTGAGCGGCCGCTGTTCCATCTTCCCGTTTCAGCGCCGGGCGGCCTCTCTCCGGGGTGGCCTCGCTGTGCCGCGACTGGCTGTCCGAGCTGCCCCTGAAGCTGGTGGCCGAGTGGCTCCACGAGGACCTGGCCGAGCGGCGGCGGCGCCTGTCCTTCGACGAGAACCCCACCGGCGGGGCCTTGGCCTGGCTGCCCGACGGCGCCCGCGGTGAACCCCCCCGCCGGGGTTGCTTGGTGTTCCCGGCCGGGGAGGCGGCGGACCGGCTTTGTATCCTGCGGGGCGAGGCCAGGGCACGGGGCGGAGGGCGGCTGGGCAGGCCCTTTCGCCGTGCGCCTCTTCCTTAGCGGCCCCTGCAGGCTTCCAGGAGGCCGCCTTGAGACCAGCGGCCAGCGGCGCCCTGAGGCCCGAACTCCGCGGCTGCCCCGTCCAGTTCAAGCTCAACGGGGCCGTCCAGCAAGTGGCAGCAGCGCACCTGGAGGGCAACGGTGGGTGCGGCGGTTCCAGGGATGGTCCTAGTCCTCTGTTGCCCCCCCCCTCTTCCCCTCTTGAAGGGGCCCTTTCTGTTTCATCCCTCCCAGACTTCCTGGGGGTGCGCTCGGCCCATTTCTGTGGGGCTTGGAGGAGGCAGCGTGGAAAGGCCCCCAGCCCTCTGCAGGTGGTTTGCACAGAAGCCCCATGCTCTTCCATTGCAGTCAGGTAAGGGGCCTCTCCTCCGGGAGGGGGGCTTCTGCCGGTGGGGCTGCCCTGCTGCTTGGGGGGGAGGGGCAAGGGACCTCTGCCCTTCCCCAGCTGCGCTGTCTCCTTGCAGCCCCCACTTACCCGGCGAGCTGTCCTTGTGCACCCTGGAAGGGGAGCTGTACCTCTGGAACGTGGAGACCGGGTGAGCAAGTGGGGCTGACTGCCTTCATGAGTGGGGCCCAGACTGGAAGGCTTCAGGGGGGCATGGAGGGGAAGGTGCTGCTTAACTCTTCTGCTGGGGGGGGGGGGGGACGGAATAGCCAGTGGGTTAAAGAGGCTGTCCTGAACACCTTGGTGGGGGGTGAGGGGGGAATCCTTTGGGGTGTTGCTCTCTTGCCAGCAGACCAGCGTTTGGCTGTGAGGGGGCAGGGACTGACCCCCTTTCCCAACAGGCTCCGACGGCTGCACCAGGACCGCGACAGCCTCTTCTTCCGGGACCCCTCCCCTTGGCGCTGGAGCGAGTTTTCCGCCCACCCACAAGTGCTGACTTTTGCCGACCGCACCGGCCTGAAGGGTCTCGACCAGAGGGTGAGGCTTGAGCGGGGGGGCCCGTGGAGGGAGGGGCGGGCTGAGCAGGGCTTCTGGCTGCAGACCCTTCTGCATTATGAGGGAGGGGCTGCTGACCTTCCTGGCTTGTCCCCAGGTGTCCTCCCGGGGCCACTTCGAGCTCTTCAAGGTGGGGGCTGAAGCGGATTGCCAGCGTGGGGAACGCCTGCTCCTCTCCAAATACCTGGGCCCTTCGGAGCCCTTCCACCACTTAGTGGCCACGCAGGTAACCTGGGGGGGGGGGAATGTTTCTTTGGGGCTGTTGAGGGCACCTGTAGCACAGTCTTTGTCTCGGCTAGGGGCCTCAGACTGGGGCATTTCCCCCCCCCCTCCTGAGCAGCTGCTAGGTTGCCTCCCCTGGTTGCCCCTGGCCAGCCCCCATGGCTCAGCAGAAGCCATGGTGGGTTGGTTGGCTCCTTTGGCTGGAGGGTCCCTGTGCCTAGAAAACACACAGAGAGAGAAACCTTCATTCATCCGCAGTTTTCGGTCTTTGTGCTGGACGAACGCTTCCCCCTGGTGCCTGTCCTGTGCTGGGAGCACATGATGCAGCAGCCCCCCATCTATGCCCACCTCACGCCCGCCGGGTCTGCGCAGCATAGCCACAAGGTGCTCCTGGGCGCCCACCACTCCCAGGAGATGCTCCTGCTGCAGTACTCAGGTGGGCACCGGAAGGGGCCCCTGCATCCCCCACCGGCCCCTGGCACTGAGGCAGTCATGCCCGGTGGGCGGGAGGGGGCAGCCTGGGTGCTGCAGGACTCTGAGGTGGCTGGGCTGTCTCCACAGGCGGGCACAGCCTCCCTTGCCAGCTCCAAGGGGCGCCCCAGAAGCTGCCGTCCATCAAGGAATGCCTGCCCCACTTTCCCGTGCAGGTGCCAGTGAGGCAGAGCGCCCTCAGCCAGCGGCTCTCCGTCCCCACAGCAGGTAGGGGCCAGGCGGGGAGGGGTGGCTGGGAGGAATGCCAGAGGAAGGCAAACGGGCTTTGCACTCCAAGGAGGCTGTAGCGGGGGGAGGGGGGAGGAGGCGCTCTGGGTTGCCTCCCTGCACCTCCATCCCCCCCACCTCAGCCAGATCCAGGAACTGGGCTAGCGTTGCCAATAACAGGGCAGAACCTGGCATAGAAATGGAGGTCAGGAATGGGGGGGGGGGGCTTCTCTGGTCTGGAACCCCTCCTTCTCCTTTGAGCCCCCAATTGCTTCCTCTCCCTGCCAACTGACCCAGAGCCTCCCTTCATCCCTTCTGCATGTGGTCAAGTGTGCCCCATCCATTCTGGTGTTTAAGTTTTATTTCATTTATATACCACTCCTTCTCCATCAAGATGGACTCAGGGCGGAAAAACAAGTTTCCCCCCCTTCCCCCCCCCCTAACATATAATATAAATCACATACAAGTACTGTGCCCCCTCCCCTCCCCCCATCTTAAAATAAATTTCTCATTCAAATATTGTATCCCCTCTCCTCCCAACAATCATAATATAAATTTCTCTTAAAGTAACAATATCCCATTAACCCCATCTTCTAAGTTAATTAAACATATATAAATCATAATATAAATTTCTCTTAAAGCAACAATATCCCATTAATCCCATCTTCTAAATTAACTATACATATATATTTCCCCACCCTCCCCCACCTCCCATTCAAACCCACCCCCCTGACTTCCGCTATACACCACTCTAATAATTCCAAACATCCCATATATTATTTACTCTGTTCACCTGTCAATCTAAACATTCTTACCTAAAAGCTACATAATATTTCTTAGTCTGGTATTTATTCTGTATATAATCAATCCATTTTGCCCATTCCTGTGTATAATTCTCCTGCTTCTGATCTTTTAAGAAAGCTGAAATTTTTGCCATTTCCGCAAACCCCGCCACTTTCTGAATCCATTGATCAATTGTCGGTAAAAGATCTTTCTTCCAGTGCTGAGCAATCAACAACCTAGCTGCTGTAACCATATACAAAAACAATTTCATTTCCCCCTTTGAAAAATCCTTAATTATACCCAATAAAAGCATTTGCGGAGTAAATTGTAGTCTTTTCTTCAATACATTTTGCATAACCCACCATATTTTAATCCAAAAAGCTTTAACCTTAGTACAGGTCCACCATACATGAAAAAATGTAGCATCTAAACACCCACACCTCCAACATAGGTGTTAAACAGGAGAGGCGAGAGGACCGACCCCTGAGGCAGCCCACACGTTAGGGGCCTCAACGTCAACCTCTGCCCTCCTGTCAACACAAATTGCAACCGACCGGAGAGGTAGGAGGAGAACCACTGTAATACAGTGCCCCCCAGTCCCAACCTCCCCAGTCGGTACGATAAGATACCATGGTCCGTGGTATCAAAAGCCTCTGAGAGGTCTAACAGGACCAGGATAGAGGAATAACCTCTATCTCTGGCCCTTTCTTTCTTGCGAAGGTTGTTGAGAGTGTGGTGGCACAGCAGTTCCCTCGGCACCTGGAGGAAACCACTTATCTAGACCCGCACCAGTCCGGCTTCCGACCCGAGCATAGTACCGAGACGGCATTGGTCGCGTTGGTGGATGATTCCTGGAAATCATCCACCAACGCGACCAATGCCGTCTCGGTACTATGCTCGGGTCGGAAGCCGGACTGGTGCGGGTCTAGATAAGTGGTTTCCTCCAGGTGCCGAGGGAACTGCTGTGCCACCACACTCTCAACAACCTTCGCAAGAAAGTGAAGGTTGGAGACCGGACGATAATTAGTTAACAATGCTGGGTCCAGGGAAGACTTCTTGAGGAGGGGTCTCACCACTGCCTCTTTCAAGGCGGCCGGCAAGGACCCCTCACTCAAGGAAGCGTTCACTATTTCCTGGAGCCAGCCTCGTGTAACCTCCCAGGAGGCCAGTACCAGCCAGGAGGGACACGGGTCCAATGTGGTGGCATTCAGCCGCCTCGGCAACCTGTCCATGTCTTCACGAACTCGTCCCATAAAACAGTCTCAAGACCCGCTTCGGACGGTCCGCCCAGATCCATCTCAGTGGAGGCCAACTCGTCCCGGATCCGAGTGATTTTATCCTGCAGATAATCTCCAAATTCCTCTGCTCTGCCCTGCAAAGGAGCTTCCCGCAGCCCCTGTTGGAGAAGGGAGTGGGTCACTCTAAACAGGGCGGCAGGGCGGTTATCTGCGGATGCGATAAGAGTGGCTAGATAGCTACGTTTTGCCACTCTTATCACCACTAGGTAGGTCCTCAAATGGGATCTACCCGTGTTCGGTCGGTGTTACACGTAATTCTTCTAACACACTTTGCCATCCCCACAGCCAGGTCCTTTTGGGGGGGGGGGGGGGGTAGCATATGATGACATCTTTCCCAGAAGTCACTGCGTCCCGTTTCCCCCCCTCCCAAATGGTCAGGCTCCCCTGCAAATGGTCCTCTTTTCCTGGGCTCGGGGAGGGGGCTTCTCCTTGGGAGCCCTGAGAGAAGGTCTCCTAGACCTTGGGAAAAGAGAGCGGCTGGGAGGAACGAGGGGGAGGGGGTTGTGCCTCCCTGAGCCCCCCCCCCCCCCTTTCAAGCTGCCTCCCAGCAGGAGGGCGGTATAGCCTGGCTCCCATTTGAGCTGTCCCTCCACTGTTTCCAGCTGGGCTTCAGGAGTTGGTCCCCCTCCCAATCTCAACCCTCCTCTCTCTCCCCCCTCCCAGGCATTGCAGCAGCCCTGGGCCAGCAGGAGAGCATCCGGACACTGCTGGTCTTCCAGCTTTCCCAGGCTGGGGACCTCTTCTACCAGCCGCTGCTCCCCCAGGCCAGTGGGGAGGAGGCCGAGGGGCACGCTCCCACCGACTCGGACCCAGAGGCCATGGTGGGCAGACCCTGCCAGGACCCCATTTCTCCAGGCGGAGCAAAGGCAGCTTGCAGCCCGGCAGCTGCAGCCCTCTACCGGCGCTGGCTGAGGGCCTGGAAGCGGGCTGCCCCGCCCAGCCAGGACTGGCAGTGCCCTCTGGCCACACTCAACCAGGGCTGCCTCTTCGCCCACCGAGAGCCGAGGGACGCGGAGGGGGGCTCCCCGCCCTCTCTGGAGGCTTCCCGCCGCCTGCGCGGGCTCATGCGGGAAGAGCGGCTCTTCTGCTCCTGGGGGGACGAGAATGGGGGCCCCGTGCCCCCCGCCCCGCAGGGGCTCCCAGGGGAGCTCGGCCAGCGACTGGAGGCTTCCTGGACGGGCGACTGGGCGGCCTGGTGGCTGGAGAGGCTGGGCGCCACCAAGGCCCGGCGACAGGAGGCCCTGAGGCAGCAGCGGAGGCGAGCCAAGCGCCGCAAGGGGACGCAGAGCCTCTCGGGCAGCTTCACCTCCTCCACCAGCTACCAGTCGGAACTCAGTGACTGGTCGGGGGACGGCAGGGCTCCCAGGCCCCCTCCTGCCCTGCCTGTGGAGCCCCCCACTCTGCCAGCCGCTTCCCGGGGGGACTCCCAGGAGCTGCTGTCCTCGCAGAGCCTGAGCGCCCGGGGCATCCCCCACGAGCGCCGGCAGACCCTGCGCAGGTACCTGGCTGTGCTGGAGCAGCCCCCAGAGCCCCCCGAGGACCCCCTGCCCGCCAGCCAGGCTTCAGTCGGCAGCAGCCAGCGGGGCCCCTCCTCTTCCCAGGGGCCCCAGCCGAAACGGGCCCGCATGGGCTTCTGAGGGGGGGGGGGGGGGGGAAGAGGGCTGCGCTCCCTGCTGGCCCTGATGAATAAAGAGCCGCTTTCTCAGCCCTCTCAGGCCTCTCGTGCTGTTGGGAGGGGCGGGCGTCCTGCAATTCCTGGTCCCGCCGCTAGGTGCGGGAGTGCGCATGCGCTTGGCCGAGGGGGCGGCGCCAGCAGGCATGGCGGCGGCGAGGTTGGGGAGGGGGCTGCTGCGTTGCGCCTGGCGCCCTCCGGGACAGGTAGGGGGGGGGCGGGGACGGTGGGGTGAAATGGCCGCTCTCCGAGGCGCCTTCGCCGGAGCTCTCCTGGGGGGGGGGGGCTTCCTAGCCCGCGTCCGCCGCAGGGGGGTTTGCGGGGGGGGGGCGCAGCGGGGTGACCGGCACCGTCTGTCCGGCAGAGGGGCGTGAGTGGGCGCGGGCCGGGGGACGAGGCGGAGCGGGCGCAGCGCACCACTGAGCAGCCCGGCCCCACCGTCTTCAGCCGGATCCTGGACGGCTCCATCCCGGCGCACGTGCTGCACGAGGACGACCAGGTGGGCGAGGGGGGGGGGGAAGCCGCGAGGGACGGGGGGGGAAGGGCGGCGCAAGAGGCTCACCGCGCCCTCCCTCCCTCGCAGTGCCTGGCCTTTCGGGATGCGGCCCCGCAGGCTCCGGTGCACTTCCTGGTGATCCCGCGCCGGCCCCTGGCGCGCCTCAGCCTGGTCTCCGAGAGCGACGCCCAGGTGAGCGGCCGGCCTGGCCGGAGGTGGAAGGGCGGGCGGGGACCGCTCCCCTCCTCCTCCCCCGCGGAGCCTGGCGAAGGACGCGGCCTCCCCTTCCCGCTGCCTGGGCGCTGGGCCTTCGGCTGGGGTCAGGAGCCTGGGGCGGAGGCGGGAGGAGGGGCTCTGCGACCCCCACTCCATCTCCCTCCCTCCCCGCCCAGCTCCTGGGACACTTGCTGGTGGTGGCCAGCCAGACGGCCAAGGCGGAAGGGCTGTCCGAGGGCTACCGAGTGGGTGAGTAGAAGGCGGCAGGAGCCGGGATGGGGGGATGGGGGGCCGCCTTAACTGGTGCTTCCTGAAGCCCAGTTGGGGGGGGGGCGTGCCGGATAGGTCTTCTGGAAATGCCCCCCCTCCCTTTCTGAGCTTCCTGCCTTTGGTCCCCTGAAGCCTCCTTGCCTCGTCCTCTGAGGCTTTCAGGCAGGGCTCGGCCTCTGCTGAGGAGGAAGGGGTCACCCACGCCTCCCTCCCCAGGAAGAGCCTGCCATGCCCCAAACAGTTCTCCTGGGAAGCCCCGCTGTTGTCCTGGGGGGTGTTGGTTCTCCCTCCTGCTGCCAAGGGTGCCAGTGCCTGCCCGGTGTTGCGTGGTGCTCCCTCCAACGCTTTCTCCCTCCTCCTGCAGTCATCAACGAGGGCCAGCACGGGGCACAGTCCGTCTACCACCTCCACCTCCACGTGCTGGGGGGGCGCCAGATGGGCTGGCCGCCCGGCTGAAGAAAGCTGTGCTGTACAGGAGCTGCTCTCAATAAAGGCCTGCGCCGGGCTCTGCGTGGGCCTCTTTCTTCCCAAGGGTTGCCTTGCGGCCCCTGGCTGGGTGTGCTTGAGGGGGGCCGGCCCCAGGGAGGCCCCAGGGAGGCCTTGATCAGCTCAGGGGGTTAAGAAATCAGGCAAAGAACACACAGTGCCCAGGAGCCCAGCTGGCAGGGATTGCCCCCCCCCTCCCTCACCTTGGGTCTTACAGCTGGGGCTGGATTCTGAAGTCAACGCCTGTGGATTGGTGGGTGAGGAAGGAGGTGTCCCTGCTGTGTGACCAGGGCGGTTTAGTTATTAATCCTGTCTCTGGCCTGGTCGGCTCTGGAGGGCTTAGCGCAGAAGAAGCGTGAAATCAAGAAACGAAACCCAAAAGATGGAGCGGAAGGGGAGCCTCGCCCCTTTAAAGCGGAGTTTCTGCCTTGGGGAGGGGGCACGAGTGGCCAGCAAGCACACAGCTCCATTTGCACAAGCACTGCGCACACATGCCTGCCACTCACTTAAATGGAACGCACGCTCGCCTGCTGCCCGCACGAGTGAGGAGGCACCCATGCTTGCTGTCCATTTCCACGGCCGGCTGCAAACCCCTCACGACCCACAGGCGGCTGAGCCTTGTTTTAAAGGGCCCCAAATGAGGGGGGAGGGGGTGGTTTCTGGGGAGAAGCTTTTTAGGAGGGGGCTGCACTTCCAGAAGACCCTCTTCTTGGCTCCTCCACGATCACGTTATTCCGTCAGTGGGAGAACAGCAGCTTTGTTAGATTGTGAAGCATGGAGACAAGGCGAGGGATGGCTGCTCAGAGGGGGCTCTGGGCCACGGAGGGCCTGGGAGTCGGAATCCCCTGCTCTTGCCCCTGCAGTCTAAACAGCCTTCAAGGGCAGCCCTGGTAGAGCACATTATAACAATCCATTTGCAAACTGACCAAGGCGTGCCAGATACGACATGCCTTGGTCCAGGAAAGGCTGCCACCAGCACACGAGATAAGGGTGCCAAGGCTCCCCCTCCTCTTCAAGCAGCAGCTGTGAGCCTGCAAGGAAGCCCTCCTCCCCCCCCTCTACCACCTCCGCAGCCCTCCCCCATAAGAGGCCACTGGCTGCAGGGAAGGCTTTGCGATGGGGAAAGGGGGTTGCCTTCTCCAGGCCTGGCACATGCCTCCCCCCCCCCCACAAGGAGCCCACCGTCACTGCATGGCTCCAGTGGGCTGAGCCAGCCAGGAGGGAGACGGATTGGAAGGGCACAGGACGTCCGGGGCCTTTTGCTCCAGTGCTCCCCAGGTGAGCAGGGAGGGAACAGCCTGTGAGACCGCAGGTGGGTCAGCTGAGCCCAAGCGCTTCCTCTGCCAGCTGCCTGCGGAAATCCTCAGGGCAGCTCAGGTGGCGCCCTTCAGGCTCTTCCTCCCCAGAAGCGTTGCTGGTTGGCTGCCCAGACGTGAGATGGAGAAATCGGTGCATTTGGTTACAAACAACCCCACGTGGTTAACGTGGCTCTGCCGTATTTCTGGTGAACCCAATTGGGGGCCCCCTAGAACTGCTTGGGCCTCATCCAAAGCTTGCGCCCCAGTAGCCCTGAGCACTTTCTGTCCTTGTGGCGCCAGGTCCCATTGAGCAGAGCAATTGAGCCCACCTGCGATTCAGATTCAGTAAAGGTTTACCCTCAAAATGAAGGTAGTCCTCACTTAGTGGCCACTCATTCAGTGACTGTTTTAAGTTACAGTGGCACTGAATTCAGGGTCCTTGTAGTTGTAGCTGTTGCAGCACGTGATCGCAAGCTGATCATCCCACGGTCCCCGGAGCATCACAGGCGGCCTTCCCTGCCAGCTCCCCACAAGGCAGGGCCAATGATGTGAGAGCCTTAACAGCTGTGGCTGCTGCTGAAGTCGTGTGTCTGTGACTGTGCCATTTAGCTATATGTACGCTGGTCCCAATTACCGTCGTTAAGTGAGGACTACCTTTAGATAACAGAACAATGTGGTTTTCTAAAGTTTATTAGATTAAAAAATAATGTATATGCTGCCTGACTCCCAGCCACTCAGTATCAAAGCTAAAAAAACAACAACAATGGAACAATAGCAAAGAAGGTGAACCCAGAGGGAGGGAGGGAGGGAGGGAGGGGTGGGGGGCTTTGGGGGTCCTTGGGCCTGGGTGCCCTTCAAAACCCCAGGAGAGAGGGAGCTGTTCAAAGTATGGGAGGGGGGAATGTCACTCCGGAGGGCAGATGCTTTTGGACTCCCCACAGTGGCCTTGTCGACTCCATGGTGCTCCCGTGTGCCACAGCTGCCCACTGGCACATGGGGCACAAGGGGGGGAGGGGCAGACACTCAACACTTCCCTATACTATTTGGATGGGCTTTTACCATTCACTGATAATATACTGGAGATTTTGATTCTGCACTGATTTATACTTTTTATCATCATCATAATAATAATTTTAATTTATGGACCGCTCTCTCTCCCCGAAGGGACTCGAGGCGGGGCACAGGGGATTTAAAAGTACATATATAAAAACACCATAAATAAAATTTAAAACGAATTAAACTTAACCCTGTGCTAAAATCCCAGACCAACTAAAATTAGATCCCTAAAAAATCCTAATAGAGCAATTCAGTTCCCCCAAGCCGGCCAGGCAGAAAAAATGAGTTTTTGTTTTTGACGGAAGGAGTGGAGGTCTGTAGTTGTTCTAATTTTGGGGGGAAGGTCTTTCCAGAGGGTCGGGTCCGCCACAGAGAAGGCCATTCCCGCTGGCATAGCCTAGTGGACGGCACCCGGAGAACTCCCCCTCTGTGGGAGCGAATCGGCCGCAGGGATGTATGGGGCAGGATGCGATCCCGCAAATAGCTAGGTCCCGTGCCACGGAGCGCTTTGAAGATGGTAACCAGCACCTTGAAGCGCACCCGAAAGACGACAGGCAGCCAGTGCAGCTCGCACAGGAGCGGTGTTACATGGGAAAACCTAGAGGTTCCCATAACTGCCCGCGCGGCTGCATTCTGGACAAGCTGCAGTCTTCGGGTGCACCTCAAGGGGAGCCCCATGTAGAGAGCATTACAGTAGTCCAGTCGGGATGTCACGAGTGCATTAGTGACTGTGCAAAGGGCATCCCGGTCCAATAATTTCAATTCAATTTCAATTTATTCAATTTATATCCCGCCCTTCTCCGAGAGGACCCAGGGCGGCGCACAGGAATTTAAAACAATATACAAAATAGTACCAATTATAATTTAAAAAACTTATTAAATGACAAAACCTGCGCTAAAACCAGATTAAATCCCCCATTTAAATTGTAAACTATCCCTCCCCTCCTCCCTGGAACCCCCTAAAAGCCAAATTAAGAATTTTGTTCAAACACCCCTAGAACTGCGACCCGCCCACCTCTCTTGATACAGAATCCCTCATCAAGGTGGGCCCTCGTTGACGCGGAGGGCCATACCTGCGAGTAGGGGGACTCCCGCAGTAGAAAAGGTCTGCCTTAGAGTACTTCATGGTGAATGTCATAAATATGATATATATAAATATGTATAAATATATATAAAATATAAGGTCAGAGGAGTTGTTAGACAGGGCATTAAAATTCTAGATGTTATTGAATATTAAAATAGATGTTAAAGTATGTATAGTACAAGTTAAACTCCGGAGACGTCTAGACCGGCTCTAAAAAGTTCATAAATAGTTCATAAATTCATAAAAATCATGCATGGTTCAAAGATAGTTAATCATGGTTCATAAATAGTTAGTTTGTCATCGAAGGTGGGAGAGTTAGTTCATATAGATATATCAGACTGGGGGTAGAGGGTGGCTTTGGCCTTCCAGTTGTAAATTAGTCCCGGCCTGTAGTCCTCAAGGACTCCTCCAGTCCCACAATACCAGGAGTCTTAAGAGCCTCAGCTGAAGAGTTCTAATAGCTGAGGCCAGTTTTTCTCGGCCTGGAGCCTCCACTGCCCACCTTTGTCCCCGGTGGCATCTCCTTCGGCCCCAACGCCTCCAGCGCTCCTGGTATCTTTCGGCCTGCCAGGCCCAGATCTCCTTAGGCCCGGCCCGGCCCAGCCAGGCCTTGCGGCCTCGATGTTACCCTGCCGGCCCATGCCAGTCCAGTTGGTCCTCAGCTAGCCAGGTCCGGCTCTGTCTGGCCTCCCCAGGTCTTTACAGTTGCTGGCCTCTGATGTCCGCTCCAGCGCTGGTCACTTCTCCGCCCACTGGCCGTCCCGGCTCCGCTCGTCAGCTCATACCGGCACCGCTCTTCTCCTCCTCTCCTCCACGCCGCGCGGCTCCACTCCGCTCTGTTCCTCCATTCCTCTCCTTCTCTCCTTCTCTCTTCCGCGCCACGCGCCGCTCCACTCAAGCCTCGGAACAGCATGGCGTTTTGGAGCCTCCCCGGCGTTTTGGAGCCTCCGGCCAGCTTCCCTCCGATGGCCCATGCAGAGCCGCCGGATCACCCTGGAAGCTCGTCCTGGCCTCAAAAGGCAGCCAGGGTGAGCGTCTCGCTGGGCCTGGCCCTAAAAGTTGGCAAACGGGCCAGGCGACATGCCCTAGCCGCCCACAACTCCCGCGGCCCTCATAGCGCTCGGTGGCAGACCGCCATCTTCGCGCATGCGCAGTTCAATCCTCAAGGACTCCTCCAGTCCCACAATACCAGGAGTCTTAAGAGCCTCAGCTGAAGAGTTCTAATAGCTGAGGCCAGTAGGGGATGCAACTGGCGTACCAGGCGAACCTGGTAAAACGCCCTCCTGGCTACGGCTGTCACTTGATCTTCCATGGACAGCTGTGCATCAAGGAGGACGCCCAAGTTGCGTGCCCCATCCACAGGGGTTAGATGTTCACCCCCTATGGCCAGTGATGGAGTCAGCTGGTTGTACTGGGATGCCGGGAACCACAGCCTTGGACGGGTTGAGTCTGAGTCTGTTCCTTCCCATCCAGGCCCGCACGGCTTCCAGGCACTGGCACATCACCTCTACGGCATCGTTGGGGTGGTTTGGGGTAGATATATACAGCTGCGTATCATCAGCGTAGACGGTGGTACTCTACCCCAAAACCACGGATGATCTCGCCCAGCGGCTTCATATATGTGTTGAACAGGAGAGGCGAGAGGACCAACCCCTGAGGCACCGCACCAGTGAGGGGTCTCGAGGTCAACCTCTGCCCTCCTGCCAACACAAATTGCGATCGACCGGAGAGGTAGGAGGAGAACCACCGTAACACGGTGCCCCTCACCCCCAACCCCTCCAGCCGATGCAATAGGATATCATGGTCGATGGTATCAAAAGCCGCTGAGAGGTCTAATAGGACCAGGATGGAGGAACAACCCCCATCTCTGGCCCTCCAGAGATCATCCACCAACGCGACCAATGCCGTCTCGGTGCTGTGCCCGGACCGGAAGCCGGACTGGCGCGGGTCCAGATAATCAATTTCCTCTAGATGATGGGGGAACTGTTATGCCACCACACTCTCGCCAAAAAGTGAAGAGTTATAATGAAAACGGTAGATGAGGCCCAGGCCTTTCTTAAAAAGCACTCCTCAATCCTAGACGACAATGATACGGGAACGGGAGGGGCTACAGCTCTGCCTACCGGTGGGGTGGAAGAAGAAGAAACAATAGCAAAGAGACTCAGATCACAAAAATGATTTCCCCCCCCTTTCTTATATATAGTAATCCATGTTAAGGATGTTTATGGAAACAAAATAATTGAATGTATGAATTTTTAGATTATGAAATTTGCGATTTGAAATGTATGTACCCTTTCCAATTTTTTTTAAATCCTTTAATCGAATCGATATTGTAAGAGACCTCGGAGGCCGTCATCAGCACTGATATGGAAGCTCTTAAGATATTGTTAAGAAACACCCTATTTAACCCTTTCCTACTATAAAATTGTAAAACCAATAAAATTATTTTATTAAAGAAAAAAAAAAGTGGAGGTTGGAGACCGGACGGTAATTTACCAACAATGCTGGGTCCAGAGAGGGCTTCTTGAGGAGGGGTCTCACCACAGCCTCTTTCAAGACGGCAGGCAAGGACCCCTCACCCAAGGAAGCATTCACTACCTCCTGGAGCCAGCCTCATGTAACCTCCCAGGATGCCAGTACGAGGCATACTTCATTAATGTTATATGGAGCATCCCTGGTGTTTGTAACTCTGTTAAATACTGAAATTATTTCTTTTGAATCCATGTCTTTCTTTTAAATGAACATTAAAAGAAAAAGCAACGTATGGTTAAACTCCTGGCTGGAATCCAGTAGGCAAGTGAATTGAAGGACCGGGTTTGTGTGTTGTGCGAACGGGCTCCGCGTCTCGGCCTGGACTATGTCAGGGTCTCCTCCTGTGCTGTCGTCACTCTGCTAACTTCCCCTAAGCAGCCCACCGGGACCCCCTTGCTCTGCCCCGGACCCCGTCTAAATTTAGCCGCTTGGCTCGAGGCTCCGCCGCGGGAGGAAGGCCGGCGAGGCGAGGGCAGCGCGTAATGAAAGCCCTTCTTGTTCTCGTGAGGCAGACCGTGCGCGGAGTGGCCGCCAGAGGGCGCTGCTGTGCTGCAGGGAAAGCGGGAAGCGCCCGGTTCTGCGCCCCCCCCCCCCCCCGCGCCAGGGGCTTGGCTGAGCCGCGCATCTCCGGAGCCCGGCACTTTCGGCGGCCACCCTGGAAATGAGGAGCCGGGAGTGATGCGGGGGAGGGGACGTCGGAGATGCCACACGGGTCCTCCGTGACCGATCGCCCATAGGGAGCCTGGGTCGGGCCGGAGCCCGTGCCTCGCGTGGCTTTTGGATCGGGACCTCGGGGGGGGGAGGGAGAGAGGCAGGCCTGGAGGCTCCTCTCCAGCGGCCTCTCTAGACTAGAGCTTCTCCACCCCCCTCTAGCTTGGGTGGGCCTGGCCGTCGGAGGGCGCGAGGACTCCCTCTCGCTCGCCCTTCCCTCCCGGGGCTCGCGGGCTCCTCGTCAACGGCCTCTCACTTGGACCGACCGGCACCCTCGCCCCGCAACCCGTGGATAGGATGGAGCCAGGCGGCAGATGCATCCAGATGCCAGAAGGCCCTTGCGGGGTCCCCGCACTTCCCCAGCCCCCGGGGAAGGCAGAGGCTCCGGGGGGGGGGGGGCGCTGCGGACGTGCAG
Organism: Rhabdophis nuchalis; assembly: GCA_039707465.1. Classification (NCBI taxonomy): domain Eukaryota; kingdom Metazoa; phylum Chordata; class Lepidosauria; order Squamata; family Natricidae; genus Rhabdophis; species Rhabdophis nuchalis. The sequence goes on from CM077644.1 coordinate 249,650,326, forward strand.
GCTGCAACGGCAGGTGCGCCTGTTGACTGCCAATTAGGGGCCGCCCGCCCGCCTGGCTAAGAATAGCCTCGCCTGCGCTGACGGGCAAGCCCCCTCCGCCACCCCGCCTCGCGTCACCGAACTAAGCCCGAAGCGGGCGAGCAGCTTCGGCTCAGGGCAGGCACCGCAGGGTTCCTCCGGTTCTCCGGGAGCGGCTGGCAGAAGTGTCGAGCAACCAGGCCCCATCACCGGTCCGGCCGCAGGCGGCTGAACGCGCTTCGGTCAAATGCGGGCGTCTGGAAGCCGGCCCCGGGGTTGCCGAACTCTGGCCCCCGTCGCCTGCCGGTCAGCCCTCCTTGGCCCCAGCTGCCAAGGACCCGCTTCTTGGAGAAAACGCTTCCTTGCTTAGCCGGCCCCGCGACGCCGACGGCTGGGATGGGGAGGGGGGGGGCAGAGTGCAGAAGAGGCTGCTCTCCGATGAGGGCAGGGAAAGGCGAGATTTAGGCTGGGCCCGGATCCCACCCTTCCCACAGGGCCAACTCCAGCCTACCCTGGAGCCGCTGGTGGACTTGGGGACCTTAAACCCGGGACCTCTCATTCTGGGGGCCTGCTTCTTCACAGGGAGTCTGGTTCTCCCTTCCATGGGGTGAGGCAGACCCCCAAATGCAGAGGAGTGGGATCAGAGCTGGCAGTGACAGATGAGAAAAGAGAGCCTGGAGTAAAGGGAAACCCTTCAAGGGTGTCTACAGGGTGAAAAAGGCCAGAGGGGTCAACATGAGGATGGGTGGGACCACATCTGGAAGGCTGCACAGTTCCAGGGCCCCACCTCAGAAGGAACGTTGTGGAGCTGGAGAAGGTTCTTTGCAAGGGAGGGTGATGATGAAACGGGGGACTGGAATAGCTTGCTCGGAGGAAAGGGTGGGATGTTGGGGGCTCTGGGCTCTGGGGAGGAGGGGACAGGATGGAAGAAACTATTTTCCCCTTCCAAGATGCTAGAGCCAGAGGCCACCCATGGAGTGCAATCCTGGAAGAACCAAGACAAAGGAAGAAGAGGGGTTTTTTAATGTAGTGCTCACACTGTAGAATGGACTACTGTGGGGCAGGGGGCTGGCTAGCAGCTTGCCTGGCTTCCTGCGCTGCTTGGCCCAGTTGAAGTCCTGTGAATGGGCAGCTCTTGGCCTCGGTGGCCTCTGCTGGGAGATCAGAGGGCTTCCTTGTGCAGTGAGGACTGACTGCCGGACAAGATGAGCTCGCTGCTGGCAAGAGATGGCCCCAGTTGCCTCCAGGGTCTCTGTCAGCTGGGTGGAAGCAGGACTAGCAGCTGCACGGATTGACAAAAAGCCACTAAGGCTAAGCCGAAAAAGGGAGCTTGGGGTTCATTGAGAATGCAAAGGCCTGCTGTGCTTCCTGGCTACCCTTGACCACTCTTTTCCTGACCACCCCACCCCCACCCCGGTCTCCTTCACATAAAGTTTACCCCATCTGCCCCAAATTGGCTTGGTAGAAAATAACTGATAGCTTGGTCTATCAGCAGCTCAGAAGTCACACTGAAGAAGCCTGGCTGAAGAGGAGCCCCTTGGGAGGAGACCATACACTACGCAGTTGCTGCAGCAGCCGCAAAGAGTGCAGGCAATCAGCAGCTGCGCCAACAGAGGCATCATGCTGAAGTCAGTCCTGCTCTCTGCTACTCTTTCAGGTTGTCCTGGGAACACCCTCTCCAGCTCTCCAGCCACAGTACTGGAGGGATGCTGAAGAACAGGAAGGGAGTCCAGAGGAAAGCAGCAGAAATGGCCAGGGCCTTCGCGGCCGAGTGACAGCCATTGTGCCGTACTTGAAGGGCTGTGGATGGATCCTGATTCCTTCGATCTAACTGACCTTCCAGACTTCTTCTAAGATCGCCTGTGAGCAACCAGGTGATGTGGCCCTTCATGAGATGACCGATGGCCATTTATTTGTCTGCTGGTTTTGCAATAGTCTCTATTTAAATAGGTATTAATTTGTACACCACCAAGCCTTACAGCTCCTGTTGGTTTTCATTGCAAAGGCAATGAAAAGAAAAGCTCCGGTACTATTACCACAAAGAAGTGAACACATACACAACAATAATTATTCCTAAAGTGGTCAGCGAACAGAGCAACATTAATTTAATTTAATTTAATTAAGTACTATCTATCGGCTAGTAATGCAACTGAGGGAGCCCAGGGGTGTCTCCTGAGAAGAGTCCTCCACTCCTCTGCTTGCAGCAGAATCCCTGATGCCACCAGGCGTGAAATTCTGGGCTTGGAAAACCTAGAACTACGCTGCCTTCGGTCTTACCTAAGCGCAGTACAAAAAATTATCCGCTACAACATCCTACTTCATCTTGAACCAAAATAATGCACAGGCAAACAACAGATACAAACTCAAGGTAAATTTCATAACAAAAAGGGAAAGAAAAAAAAAGAAAAGAATTTTTAACATTAGCTATCCTTTTCTACTGTAAGTATAACTAAACGAAGTATTTCATCTCCAGATTCCTTTTGTCCAGCCATTGATAAAACAAACTTTATACAATTGCTCATCCTCTTGTTCTCTAATTTCAAATGTCAGTTTACTCATTTCGGCACAGTCCATTATCTTTCGGATAATTTCCTCCTGAGAGGGTAATTTCTCATTCCTCCAATTTTTTGCACATACAATTCTAGCTGCTGTCAAAACATTCACAATCAAATATTTCAAGTCTTTGTCAAATGTTTCCTGTATAATTCCAAGTAGAAAAAGTTCAGGTTTGAGGTCTACATGCTTATGTATCATTTTCTCCAACCATATGTGGATTGTAGCCCAATATCTCCTAGCTTCAGAACAGGTCCACCACATGTGGTAATAAGAGTCAGGCAACTGATGGCATTTCCAACATTTTTCAGATTTGTTCTTGGATATTCTTGCAATTCTCACTGGTGATGTGCCACCTGTAAAACATCTTATACAAATTCTCTTTATAAGGAGTTGACATTGTCATTTTATAGTCATTTGAGTCCACAAATTTTGCAGTTTATCTAGCTCAATCCCATGCCCAAAGTTTTCCCCCAAGCTATCATAGTTTCTTTTACTTGTTCTTCCTGAAGCTTAATCTCTAGCAAATAAGCATAAGGTTTTTAAATTACTTTTTCATCAGCGCCTGTTAAAATTTTATCCAATTCCATCATTTTATCATAAACACGCTCCTTTTCGTGACCTTCCTTATGTCTAGAATATATTTGCATATAGGTATACCAATTCATTTCTATTCCTTCCTGTTTTAGCTCCTGAATAGACTTGAGCTCACCCTCTGTATTTAATAACTCAGCATATCTAACTGTTCCTTTTTATATGTTATTGCAAATGAGAACGCTTCAAAAGTTGATACCCAGACTGGAATTTTTTTTATTTTTTATTAAAAAAGTTTTATTCAAACCAATTTTTCCCCTTTTTTACCCCCCAACATATAATATAAATCACATACCAATACTATACCCCCTCCCCTTCCCCTATCTTAAAATTAATTTCTCATTCAAGTATTGTATTCCCTCACCTCCAAACAATCATAATATAAATTTCTCTTAAAATAAGAGTATCCCATTAACCCCATCTTCTTAATTAATTAAACATATATAAATCATAATATAAATCTCTCTTGACGTAACCATATCCCGTTAATCCCATCTTCTAAATTAACTATACACATATATTTCCCCACCGTCCACCCTAACCCTCCCCCACCTCCCATTCAGACCCACCCCCCTGACTTCCGCTATACACCACTCTAATAACTCCAAACATCCCATATAATATTTGCTCTATTCACATTGTTTCACTCACATATCACCTTATCAATCTAAACATTCTTACCTAAAGGCTACATAGTACTTCCTGGTCTGATATCTATTCTGTATATAATCAATCCACTTTACCCATTCCTGTGCATAATTCTCCTGTTTCTGATCTTTTAAAAAAGCTGAGATTTTTGCCATTTCGGCAAACCCCGCCACTTTTTGAATCCATTGATCAATTGTCGGTAAGAAATCTTTTTTCCAGTGTTGAGCAATCAACAACCTCGCTGCTGTAACCATATACAAAATCAATTTTGTTTCCCCTTTAGTAAAATCCTTAATTATACCCAATAAAAACATTTGCGGGATAAATTGTATTCTTTTCTTAAATACATTTTGCATAACCCACCATACTTTTATCCAAAAAGCTTTAACCTTATTGCAAGTCCACCATACATGAAAAAAAGTAGCATCTAAACACCAGCATCTCCAGCATTTAGGTTGAACATTTGGGTACATACATGATAACTTCTTAGGATCTAAATACCATCTGTAAAACATTTTATAAAAATTCTCCCTTAAATTCTGTGACTGCGTAAATTTAACATTCTGAACCCATATTTTTTCCCACATATCATAACCGGTTCATCCAGATTCTGAGCCCATTTAATCATACAATCCTTCACCAATTCACTTTCTGAGTCTCTTTCTAACAATACATTACATATTCTTTTAATATGTTTTGGACCAGTCTCTTTTATCTGCTTGATCAGTTCAGCCTCTTTATCCATAAAGCCGACCCTACAATCTTCTTTCCATCTCTTCTGTAACTGTATGTAATGTAACCAATTTAAAGTGATTCCTGCGTCCAACAGTTGTTCCATAGTTTTCAATTGCCATTCAACCCCATCAAAAGTAAGCACATCTTTATATAAACACCCCCCGAGTGACTTAGTATTTATAATCCCCATGGTGTCCGCAAGATCCAACCAAAGCGGTATTTTGTAATCCCAATTAGGCCGATGCTTCTTCCATATTCTCATCAAGGCACTTCGGAGAACGTGGTTATTAAACGCTTTGTCCACCTTATCTTCGTAGAACAGATATGCATGCCAACCCATAACAAGGTCATGACCTTCTATATTCAATAGTTCAGATTTTGTTTTCCCAAACCAATCTGCCACACACGTCAGTGCCGCTGCTTCATAATACAATCGAAGGTTTGGAACCCTCTTTCACAAGTATCTTGCATAATCTTCATTTTTACTCTCGGTTTTTTCTCCTTCCAAACAAATTTATTTAATGTTGCCTTCCATTCTAACAAGGTTTTATCTGATTTAAGCACCGGTATCATCTGAAATAAGAAGATAAATCTAGGTAGAATATTCATTTTAATTGCTGAAATCCTTCCAAGCAAAGATAGTTGTAGCTTTTTCCAAACTTGAAGATCCTTCTGTATCTTTTGCCACAACACTTCGTAGTTATTTGAAAAAAGTTTTGTATTTACTTCTGCAATTTGTATTCCTAAATATTTGACTTTAGAAACGATTTCGAACCCTGCCAGACTTACAAGTCTCTTTCTCTGAATCTCTGACATATTTTTAACCATCATTTTCGTTTTATTTTGATTCAGTTTAAACCCAGACACCATGCCAAATTCTTCAATGATATTTTTCATCTGGATTATTGAGTTCAGAGGATGTGAAAGGGTAACCACCAGATCATCAGCAAATGACCTAGTTCTGTATTCCTTTTGCCTAATAATTATACCACTTAAAGAATTTGAATCCCGAATTGTATTCAACAAGACTTCCAAAGTTAAAATAAATAACAATGGAGATAATGGGCATCCTTGTCTTGTACCTTTTTGTATCTCAAAAGTTGTAGACAAATTTCCGTTGATAATAAGTTGTGCGTTTTGTTGCTGGTAAATTGCTCCAATCGCTTGTCGAAACCGTGGTCCCATATCCATCTTATCCAACGTCTTGGTTAGAAAATTCCAGTTCACACGATCGAAGGCTTTTTCCGCATCCAGAAAGACCAGCACTGCAGAGAGTGGAATTTTTAAGTAATGTAACCTCTTAACCTTTTCCCAGTTTAAAAACAAAGACTCTCTTATATAGTGTCTTCTAAAATAGCCGTGTGCTTTAGTTCCTTTATACCACAAAAATGCATGCCAACCCTACAGCCGGTCATGTCCCTCTAGATCCAAAAGCCTCGTATTTCTTAACATTATCCACTCCTTAATCCACATCAAATGTGTTGCCTGATAGTATAACTCCCAATCAGGTAGGCCCAAACCCCCTCTCATTTTAGCATCTTGTAACACTTTTAGCTTTATTCTTGCTCTTTTCCCTTGCCATATAAATGTTGAGACTATTTTATTCAAATCTTCAAAATGGTCCTTACCCAGTCTAATTGGGATTGTCTGGAACAGATATAAAAATTTTGGCAAAATATTCATTTTTATTGTAGATATTCTCCCAATCAATGATAGTTGCAGATTCTCCCATTTCGTCAAATCTGTTGCAATTTATTGCTTCAATCTAGAGTAGTTGTCCTCTTTAAGTGTACTACATCAAGCTGTCAGGTAGATCCCCAAGTATTTAACCTTGTTTGTGACCTGAATCTCCAAAATTTCCACCAATTCCTCTTTACAATACAATAGCAGAGTTGGAAGGGACCTTGTAGGTCTTCTAGTCCAACCCCCTGCGTGGGCAGGAACCTTATACCATTTCAGACAAATGGCTATCGAACATCCTCTTAAAGACTTACAGGGTTGGGAGCATTCGCAACTTCTGTTCCACTGATTGATTGTTCTGTCAGGAAATTCCTCCTTAGTTCTAAGCTGCTTCTCTCCTTGATTAGTTTCCACCCATTGCTTCTTGTCCTGCCCCCAGGTGCCTTGGAGAATAGTTTGACTCCCTCTTCTTTGTGGCAACCCCTAAGATATTGGAACACTGCTATCATGTCTCCCCTGGTCCTTCTCTTCATCAAACTAGACATACCCAGTTCCTGCAACCGTCCTTCATATGTTTTAGTCTCCAGTCCCCTAATCATCTTGGTTGCTCTTCTCTGCACTCTTTCTGTCTTGATATATTCTTTGTCAATATCTTTGTTTTATCTTTATTTATTTTCAAACCTGCTACTTTTCCATAGTCCTCAATTCTTTCGATCAGTTTGGGTGCAGTTTCAAATGGCCTCACCCCATTCCTAAGAGGTCTGTGAGGGGCGTGCATAAACGCATAAGCGTGCTTACCATCCCTGTCCTACTGTCTCCATTTATTCCTACCTGTTTACTGTGTTCATATTTATGTTTATACTTATACCTGTTATCTTTGCATGTTTGACAAACTAAAATAAATAAAATAAAACAAATTTAAGTCCTCCCCCTCTGGAAGGGCCCCATCATCTGATTCCTGCCAGGCTGGCTGTGGCTCTGTATGCTACTTTTAGAATGGCCAGATCATCCTCAGGGAACCGCAGGCCATTTAGGGAAGCCAGCGAGGGGCCAATGTTGGGCCAAAGAGGGCTTCTGGCACCAGTGACAGGATCCAGAATCTCTCCCTTCAGGAGAAAGGGCAGCAAGGACCCTTCTTGGCCCCCCAGGACAGCATGCACAAAGATCCCCCCCCCACAGTTTCAGCCCTTCTTCCTATTGGATAGAAGCGACCTCTTCCCCCCCCCCCCCCCTTGGCACATGCATGTGTGCGTATGCCTCCCCCCCATGGTTAGGGGACAGCCAAGGGGCATTTTCCTGCCTCTCTTCCAGGGTGCTGAGCTGGAACTCTGCCTGGGAAGCACCTGTTGCAGTGGCGGTGGGGAGCTGCCTCAGAGGGCAGCTGGGACAGAGAGTCACACATTCTGCAGGCAGCTGTCCAAAGGGCGGTCCCACCCCACCCCCAGGCCCAGAGCCGCTCTCCCCTCAGGCAGCAGTTATGAGGGCTGGGCATCCAGGCTGGTGGACCAAGACCCCGTGTGGATATTGGGCAAGGAGGGGGTGGCCTTCTCTGTGGGCAGGTCTAGTGGCCCTGGGAAACATCTGGGTCCTCCCCAGGCATCCTGCGTGGGCGTTCACACAACCCTCTGGGGTTGCAGCCGCCCAAGCTGAGCAGAGGCTGGGGGGAGCCGTTTTGGCCACCTTGGCCGACAGCCTCTCTCCAGGGACCTGGACAATTGGTGGCCTGTTAAAAACCGGGTGGACTTTTAATCGCACTGTCGCAACTGCCATCTTGACTTTTTTGACCGTATCCTGGCAGATCCCTTGTGCTGAAGACAAGGGTAGCCACGACCCTCTCCCGAGGCGCAGCACGTGCGAAGCCAGAGCTAGGGAAAGCCCCTCCGGTGCTTTCTGGGCAGCCTGACCGGGGAGGGGGCAAGTCCCATCTGCTGCCGGGCAGGGAGGGAGGCTGGGACCTCGCCTCCTTCGGGCAGTCTCGGGGCAGCCTTGGGCTGCGCGCAGCACGGGCCGCGCCCACCGCTCCCCTCCTCCTCCTCCTCCTCGCCCTCGGCCAACCAACGGCCGCGCCGCCGCTCGCCCGCCTCCCAGGGCCGCCCGCGCCGAGTTCCGCGTCTCCATGGAGACCAGCCAAGCGTTGGCCGCGATGGAGCCGGACAGGTGAGCTGGAGCGTGATGGAGCTGCCTTTCCCCCGCGGCTTCTGGCGTCGGGAGCGGGGCGGCCCCGTGCGGGGCGGGTGGCCCTCGGGGTCCTGGGCGCTCTCGGCAGGGCGGTGGGTGGACGGAGCGGCCGGGGCCCCTTCCCGCCTCCCAGCGCCCTACCGACCGCCGACCGCCGCTCTCCCGTCTCTTCCCCGACCAGCGCGGAGCAGCCCCGCGGCAGTCCTGCGGAGATGCCGCCGGAACACGAGGAGCACCTGCAGGCCGCAGAAACCTACCCGCTGGAGCTGCCGCCCTGCCACGGCGTGCCCGGGCCGTACCTGGGGGAGCTGCCGGCCGCTGATCTGCTGCCGCCCCCGCCCTGCGTCCCGGAGGCGCCGAGGAAGCCCCCTGCCCGCGGCCAGTGCCTGATGCACAACTGGCAGGAAGAGGTCAGCCCCAGCGCAGGCCCTGCCTGGTACCCCTGGGGGGGGGGGCTTCCAAGCGCCCCTTCCCCTCCTGCCCTGTAGACCCAGCAGGGCAGGTAGGACCAAGCTGGGGGGAGGGGGAGGCGACTGGGGGCTGCGGCCCTGTGTGTGTGGGGGGCATTCTTTGCTTTCATGTTTGCTTCTCCCAGAGAGCCACCAATGATCTGGACCACGTGCCGAGACCCGAATACGGCACCGAGGGCTTTTTCTACCGGCACGGGCATCCTGGCCTCTTCACCCTTGACTTTCTGGCCAGCACCTCTACGGCCACCACGATGAAGGACTCCTATCCTCTTCCCGTAAAGACGGGGCTCCCTGTGCGAGGTGGGCAGCAGGACAAGAGGGGGCCCAGCAGATGCTCCAGAGGCCGGGAGGGGAAGAGGCAAGCAGGGGCTGCGCAGGGAGAGGGCTTCTCTCTCTGGAGGATTAGCCAGGCGGAGTTCATTCCCCCCACACTGGAGGCCCCTTGCTTCCCACTCATTAGAAAGCCAGGCAGCCCCACTCAGGTAGCCAAGGCAGGGGAGTTTAGCTGCTCCCTTTGGGCCACCAGGCAGGGCCTCCCTTGCTCTGGCTTCCAATCAGGATGCAGGCAGCCCTGCTCTCTCCTCGACCTTTCCCCCCAAACTGCCCCCTCAGCATGTCCACGGAGGGTCATCCATCAAGTCCCACATGGGGGTTTTCAAAAGGCAACTGGACTTTCTTGATTTTCCTTTGAAGACATTTTGCTTCTCATCCAAGAAGCTTCTTCAGTTCTGACTGAATAGTGGAGGACGGAAGGGTTTATATTCTTACAGCCCTCTGGTTGTTAGTCGTCTTCCTGAGAGTCCTTGAGGCTACTTGGAAGACGCAGATAACCTCCAAGACAAAACAAAAGGAAAAATGCAGCTACCTTTTGAGGAAGCCCCTTTGGGACGGCCTCCTGGGCAGCTCCTTGGGTCAACAGCAACACCTTCCGAAGATTTAGATTTTTTTTAGATTTTATTCAATTTGTATCCCGCCCTTCTCCAGAAGGACCCAGGGCGGCACACAGGAATTTAAAATAACATACAAAAGTAATACAAAATACACAAATTTAAAACCTATTAGATCCCCATCCTGCGCTAAAACCAATTAAAATCCCCGAATTAAAACTATCTATGGCTAGTCCCAGCGGAGGCTATGTTAGGCCGGCTTAATGGAAGAGGTGTGTTTTTAGACACTGGCGGAAGAGGCGGAGGTCCGAGATGGTGCGGAGTTCAGGGGGAAGGTCGTTCCAAAGGGCGGGGCCCGCCACAGAGAAAGCTCTTCTCCTGGGTGTCGCCAGTCGGCATTGTCTGGCCGACGGCACCCTGAAAAGGCCCGCTCTGTGGGAGCGTATCGGTCTGAGGGATGTATGGGGCAGGAGGCGGTCTCGCATGTAACTAGGCCCCGAGCCATGGAGCGCTTTGAAGATGGTCGTCAAAACCTTGAAGCGCACCCGAAAGACCACAGGAAGCCAGTGCAGCATATGGGAGCATCTAGTGGCTCCCATAATCACCCGCGCGGCTGCATTCTGGACTAACTGTAGCTTTCGAGTGCACCTCAAGGGAAGCCCCATGTAGAGAGCATTGCAGTAGTCGAGTCGGGATACAATACAATAATACAATAATACAATAGCAGAGTTGGAAGGGACCTTGTAGGTCTTCTAGTCCAACCCCCTGCATGGGCAGGAACCTTATACCATTTCAGACAAATGGCTGTCTAACATCTTTTTAAAGACTTCCAGGGTTGGGGCATTCACAACTGCTGGAGGCAAGCTGTTCCAGAGGTTAATTGTTCTTACTGTTAGGAAATTTCTCCTTAGTTCTAAGTTGCTTCTCTCCTTGGTTAGTTTCCACCCATTGCTCCTTGTCCTGCCCCCAGGTGCCTCGGAGAAAAGTTTGACTCCCTCTTCTTTGTGGCACCCTCTGAGATATCGGAACACTGCTATCATGTCTCCCCTGGTCCTTCTCTTCATCAAACTAGACATACCCAGCTCCTGCAGCCGTTCTTCATATGTCTTAGTCTCCAGTCCTCTAATCATCTTGGTTGCTCTTCTCTGCACTCTTTCCAGAGTCTCCACGTCTTTTCTACATCGTGGCGACCAAAACTGTATGCAGTATTCCAAGTGTGGCCTTACCAAGGCACTATACAGTGGCATTAACACTTCACGCGATCTAGATTCTATCCCTCTGTTGATGCAGCCTAGAACTGTGTTGGCTTTTTTGGCAGCTGCTGCACACTGCTGGTTCATATTTAGATGGTTGTCCACTAGGATTCCGAGATCCCTCTCACAGTTGCTACTATCGAGCAAGGTACCACCTATACTGTACTTGTGCATTTGGTTTTTCTTGCCTATATGTAGGACCTTACTTTTTTCACAATTGAATTTCATGTCAGAGATGTCAGAGATGCTTCAAAGAAGATGCTTCAAAGAGACGGTTCTGGTTCGGCTTCTATTCCCCCCCCCCCCCCCACACACACACACTTTCCCCCCTCTAAAGCATCTAGGATTTATTTTTGAAATTACGGGCAGTGCTCAACTTACAACCGCTTGTTTAATGACTGCTCAAAGCAGCAGCTTCTAGGAAGGCCTTCAGTTTCCCAGAATGGATCCTGCCAGGCCCCCACAGCTCATGGAGGGGAAAAGGCCAGGCTGCTCAGTTGAAATGGGGTGTGTGTGTGCTAAGAATCAGCTGGCCTGTAGAATCAGCTGCTCTGCTGCTAGAGCGTCTCCAGGGCTGGAGGTGGCAGCTGCAGTGAGTCCTGGAGGCCCCTGGCGGCAGATCCTTCCGGACTGTGAAAGTGCTCCTCTTTTGAAAATGGGGAGGGGGGGGGCTGTAGGGTGTCCTTGTTTTTGGACAGGTGGGAGCCTCTTCAAAGGGGCTGTGCGAGGTCCCCCAAGCCGCCTGGGCAGCCACCTAATCCTGCCTCTATAGCAGGAAGCAGAGCCTGCCAGAGCCTCCCAGCCAGGCTTCTGGTGCTGCCTTGAATGAAACAGAGGGTTGGGGGACGGTTGGCTCAATGGGGGGTACCAGGTGGGTCCTGGTGGGGATGGCTTTCTCCCGTCTCCCTCCCTATGGAAGCCTGGGGCCCACCTTCCTGTCTCCATTCCTGGGCCAGGCCCCTCTCCAGCCTCCCCATGGATGCCCCCCACCCCACTTGTCTCCTCCTTCTATCCCCAGGGAAACGAGAGGCCATGATGGAGCATCTCCTGTACCAGAAACACAGGTGAAGAGCATGACCTTCTCCCCCCACCCCACCCCACTTAGCAGCCAGGCATTGCTGTGGCGTTCTTTCCTCCAACTGGTCTGGATTGTGACTAAGAGTTGAAAGGGGCCGTGGGGGGTCTTCTAGTCCAACCCTCTGCTCAAGCAGGAGATCTTTCAGACAAGTGGCTGTCCAGCCTCTGGAGGGAAGCCCTTCCACTGGGGAATTGTTCCCTTAGGCAATTTCTCCCGAGTTCCAGGGTGCTTCTCTCCTTGGCTAGTTTCCACCTGTGGCTTCTTCTCCTGCCTTCAGATGGTCCCTGAGGCAGCCTCACAGATACTAGAAGGTGGCTATCATGCCCACGGCTGCCCAACTCTTGCAATCTCAGAGGGTGTCCTGGGGTGATCCTAGCTGGCATCCTGGAGCCTGCTTAAGAGAGCCTCCCAAAGGGGAAGCTGAGGAGGGAGGGGCCAGGGGCCAGCATGAAGTGGTTGGTGTGAGGACGGGGACCAGAAGGCCGGACTCCCTGGGCCCAGGTCTCCCAGGGGCTTTTGCCAGGGAGCGGAGCCACAGCACCAACCACGGAAGGCTCTCCTCTCTTGCCCAAGCACTGGCAGGAGGCCACGTTGCCCAACCCTGGAAGTCAAAAGGGCGATGAAGGAGAAGCCGGCGGGAAGGGCCAGGGCGGGATGGGGGCCATGGGGCAGGGAAGGTTGGCCAGGCAGGGAGTGGCAGCAGCTGCACGGGGGACCAGGCCAGAGGACCATCTCCAAGGCAAGCAGCAGCAGAAGGGAGGTGGGCAGTTCCCCCCACTCAATTAGGGTTTCCTTGGGTTGAAAGAACCCCAACAGGCTGATGGCTGCAGAAGTCCCCTGTGGCCAGCAGGCGGGTAAGGAGACTCCCAGGGGCCCCTGCAGCTGCAGGGAGGCAGCCGATGTCCAGATTGCAGAGCAGGTTGGCAGGTGGAGCCCTGCAAAGGAACTCTCTCTCTCTCTCTCTCTCTCACACACACACACACAGAGTTTGCACAAGAAGCCCTGGCGCCTCCCTGCTGTGGCCTTGAGAACAAGGGATTCACACGCAGGCAGGGCCTGCCCATCCACCAGTGACATGGGGGGGGTGCGTGTGCGTGTGGATCCTGGGCCCAGCAGAAGCTCCCTCCTGGGCCTTTCCTTGGCCTTCCTGCCTGCGCAGCAGCAGGGCTGGGCACGGTGGCATGAAGCAGCCGGTGCTGTGCCAGCCCTTTCCCTGCCCCTGGGAGGAGATCCTGCCCCTCAGCCGTGGTGATTGGAAGGCAAAGGAGGCGGCCGACTTAGACCCTGGAGAAAGAGCCCGATAAACCTTTCGCCCACCAGGCGTGGCCTTCTGTGAGTCCGGCAAGGAAGGCTCCGGCAGTGCCAAAGCTCAGAGCTTTCTTGGGGAAACCAACGCAAGGAGCCTGCAGGGCTTGGGTGCTCTCTTTTATTCCTAAAAGACCTGGACAGCTTTAAAAACGACCCTGGCCCTCCTGCTCTCCGTCTAGAAAATGAGCGTATAAAATCTTCCCAAAGGAGATTATTACTGACCCCACCAGCCTTCCTTCCCCCAACTGCTGGTCACCCCCCAAAACTCCCTGGGTTCAGTGCGGTTGGTGCTCCTGGAGGTCCCACACCTGGCTTGGCAAGGGAAGCCCTCCGGTCCCTGAGGTGGGCGAGGGGGCAAGAGAGCCACCTGCAACCAGCCGCTCCCCTCCGCCCTCTGCCAGTGCAGCTCCCGACTCGGCTGCTGTTGTCACTGTTGGTTTGCAGCACCAGCCTCCTGGCGGGCGACACCCACCATCCGCCCGAGGCCATGGAGCCCCTCTCCACCACCCACCGGGACTACAAGCAGGAGGGCTTCCATTCTGCCCCCCTGCCGCCCACCCAGGTAAGAGGCCCTGCTGGCCAGAATAGCAGCCCCCCCCCTCCCTCCTGTGGTTCCTCATGACTTCCTCTCCCCTCGCAGCCCCACGACTACCGGCTGGAACAACCGCAGACATTCTGGCTTGAACATGCCCAGCAGGTGCCGGTGAGTGCCACGCTCTCCAACCTGGGGTTGCCATGCCCTTCTGCGCCCTCCCACGAGGCTCGTCCTTGAGCGGCTGTGAAGGAGACGGGCGGGTGGGCAGCCCGGGCACCTGTTGTTCCAGCAGGGAGGGATTGCTCTGGCCAGGTGGCTTGAACCGAACCACGAGGGTGGGTGACGCATGCCTCTTTACCCCCCTGCACAGGGCACCTCCAGCATCCGGACTGGCGACACCCCTTTCAGGAAGTGCGCAACGTTCACCACCCCTGTCCCGGAATGCCTCGACCAGCCGTCGCTGTACGGCCCAGAAAACTGCCCCCACCTGTGACCGCTTCCCTGCCATGCGCTGGGCCAGTGGGGGAGCACCAAGCTCACGCAGGCGGAGGGGGGTGGAGAGACCCTTCCTCAAAGCGTTGGCTTCCCCGTGGAATTCCTGCAAGAGCTGAAGGCCCGACCCCCACGGCCGGCTCCAGGAAGCTCCCTTGCAGCTCCCCCAACACCAAAGACCCTTGGCCATCCCTTCTCCTGCTAAATGGAGGGGGGGGCATCCTCCCTCTTTCCATTCGGACAAAACCGCTTGCCTGGTTCCTGAAATTGCAACCGAAGGGGGAAGGCTGGCTCAGCCGGCTGAGCTAGAGGGGGGGCATCGAATGGGGCCAGGAGCCCCAGTGGGCAAAGGGCATCTGCGGTTGGCTCGGCAGGTGGGTTCCTGCTGCCACGGGCCAGGCGGGAAAGACCATTGGTGTCCGGGGCAGCCAGAGCCCCCCCTGCCTGCTCCAGGCGTAGCTGCTGCCTCCCTTGGCACGGAGCCCTCCTGGCCTGCAGGCTGGCCGCCCGGTGCCCTCTCTGGCTGCTCCGAGACAGGGCAGGTCCACCAGCCGTCTGTCTGTCCGTCAGTCTGTTTGTGGGAGCAGCTGCTCCTGCTGCAGTGTCCCCGCAGAGGGAGGGCCCCCCTCAGATGACGGCCGCCTTCTCTTCGCCCAGCAGCCAGTAGGTCCTCATCTTCCCTTTGCCCTGCCAGAAGGCAGACGCCTGCGTGAGGGGCCCCTGCCCCCTCTCTTGCAATGCAGCCCCCCCCGCAAAGCAGTGAAAGGGCAGGCCCCCCCCACACCCACCTTCATCTCCACGTCCCCCCGGAGCTCCAGCAGAAAGCAGCCAAAGCCGTCCAGGATCTCCTTGGTGGCGGCCGAGATGTGGATCTTCAAGGCTGGAAGGGAGGGGGGCAGGAGAGTGAGTGGGGCCCAGCAGCGCACTTGGGGGTCTTGGGGCCCACAGCAATGACAGAGACTGCAATAAAGTTGATTAGTCCAAAGCAGTGAGGCTTCGGCTGTTCCTGTGGGAACCCCTTAAGGAGGGGAAGGCCTCCAGGAAATGGGGCACTGCTGGGCTGCATGGCATCCCCCTGGAGCCTCTGCGGAAGGGGAAGGGAGATCCCCAAGGAAGCTGGGCAGGGAAGCTCCAGTTGCAAGATGGGGGGGTGCACAGGCCCTGCAGACAGAGCATGAGAGGGGGGGGCTCACCCTCGCCATTAGACTCCATGCGTGAAGCCGTGTTGACCGTGTCTCCAAAGAGGCAGTAGCGTGGCATCTTGAGGCCCACCACTCCTGCACACACCGGCCCTGCAGGGAGGCAGAAGAGGGCGGCTGAAGCGCTGGGGCTCTGCGCATGCTCGGGGGAGGGCGGCTGCACTTGCCTGCTTGAGACTCACCCGAGTGGACCCCGATGCGCAGGTGCAGCTGTTCGCCGGGCCGGTGCCGGATGCGGAAAGTCTTCACAGCCTCCAAGAGTGCCAGGGCCATGCGGACGATCTCATGGGCGTGGAGCTTGCCGTTTCGGACAGGCAGACCGGACACCACCATGTAGGCATCCCCAATGGTCTCCACCTAAGGCCAGGGCCAAGGAGCAGGGTGAGGGGGGGCTCCCTGCAGGGCTACTGTAGAGGAAGCCCCCCCCCCGGCTCAGCCAGGCTCACCTTGTAGACGTCAAAATTGTCAATGATGGCATCAAAGCAAGTGTAGAGGTCATTGAGGAGCGTCACCACCTGATGGTGGGTGGGAGAGAGACAGGTGAGCTGGCTGGGCAGGTGAGGGGAGTCTAATGGAGCAGGTGACCGTCGGGGCCAAGGCCAGACGAGGCTGGGACCCTCCGGCACGGCAGTTCCTGCAGAGGCCCCGGGCGGAGGGATCGACGTTTTTGGGAAAGCGAGAAGAGGCCAATGAACAATGAGTTGAAGGAGCAGGAGGGGTAAGGGGCCTTCGCCTTTCCTCTGCTTCCCAACGGCTGCGTTCACGCAACCCCCTAAGCCGGCACTGGAACCCAATTGCTGTGTCCGTGTAATGTGTGAGACCGAACCACCCGAGGACTTGGAAGGAGCAGCCCGATTCACGGTCATTCCAAACCCCAAAGGGCTTAGTAAGAACGTGGCCACTGAGCTTGATGGCCAGAACCATCGACCAGGGACGGCGAATCCTTTGGGCTCAGCATGTCAAACGTTCAGAAAAGGCCCGCCTTGATTCTGTGGCGTGTGACACCCCCTTCCCCAATTCACCCTGGTCAAAAGGGGCCTCTGCAGACCTCCCCCCCTCTCCTCCCAGGACCCTCCGAGAATGGTCAGCCTCCAGAGTGTCGGGAGGCCTGGCATGCCACCGCCAATGGTGTGGTGTTTCCCACAGGTTCTCCTTCACTGCAATGGACCACGTTAACACAGCCATTCCTCTTTTCCCAACCATTGGCAGCTGCCTAAGTCCCGGCCTTCATGGGTGGCAGCACCGCATGCAGGGCTCCCCGTCTACCCTGGGTGAGGAGAACAGACCTCACCCCAACTCTTCAGCGGAGGAACCCGGGAGCTCCTGGCGTTCAAGGGAAACTGGTGGGAACCTGCCCTTGGACCTGCTCCGGCCACTGGGGAGGCGGCGGAGGCGGCGGAGGGGGCTTCTCCAAGGCCAAAGCAAGGAGAACCATTTCAGGCACGCAAGGGATTCCCTACTCACCCATCTGTGCTGCAGCCTACCTGCATGGGGGTGCTCTCTGCTGACAAGGAGGTGAACCCTACAATGTCACTGAAGTAGATGGTGACACAGTCGAAGGCTTCGGCCTGCACCGTCTCGCCCCGCTTCAGCTGCTCAGCCACCGAACTGCGGGGAGGGAGGAGTGGAGCCGCTGACCTTCCAAGCGGTCTCAGGCCCCAGAGCCCCAGAGGGAGGAAGGCAGGCAGGCAGGAGCCGGACTCACTGGGGCAGGATCTGGTAGAGCAGGTTCTCCGCCTTGCGCTTCTCCTCCAGGTAGGCCTGCGTGCGCTCTTCCACCAGCTTCTCCAGGTTGTTGGCGTACTGCTCCATGCGCGACAATAAGTTGTCCAGGATGCTGGTACTTCCTTCCCTGAGGCAGAGGGCAGGCAGGGCGAGGGGAAGGGAAGGGGGCCATGCCATTACATTCCCCACCCCTGAGCCCTTCCCTCGGAAGCCTCTGGGCGAGAGGCAACGCTGTGGTGGGCTGGGGATTGTGGGAGCAGCTGCCCTGCTGGAGCAGCCCTGACTTCTCCTCCAGGAAGCCCACCCTTGAATCCCGTGGGTGGGAAGAGCGCCCGCCTCCTCTCTGTCAGCCGAGCCACAGAAGTGCCTGAGAAAGTGTAGCTGGCCAGATTGGAGACCCTCCTTTCCCCACAGCCAGGTTCCCACGGACACCACACCTCCCTGGCTGTTTTGTCTCCGTCCCGGGGGTCCAGCTGAAGGTCTTTGGGGGCCTCCCCACGGGGACCCTCAGGCCACGTTCAGTGGGATAAGAGGGAGATCCTCTCCAGGGCCAGCTGGAGCCTCCTTCAGGTACGCCTGCTTCTCATGAGAAGGCACCCTTGGGATGGTTGCCACCAGGTGCCCCGCCTGCCCTCCTGAGCGGAGACCTTCTGCCCAGCAGAACTCTTTCTCTCTCTCTCTCACACACACACACACGCACACACTCCAATCCCACAGGGTGGGAGGCCTCACCTGTTGAACCGCCGGACGAAGGCTTTGATCTGGGCGAAATCCGGGCGCTCGGCCGGCTGCTGAGCCCAGCAGCGCTCCATCAGGACAGCCAGCTCCTCACTGTGCAGGCGGGTGTCAGTAGTGGGCCGGAAGTAGGGCGGCTGGCCGTTGCACACCTTCTGCACAACCTCTGGGGGGGAGGAGTGGGGCGGGATGCACAGGAGTGAATGTGGGGGCGATGGGATGGAGGCACAGCTGACTCGTGGGGGGAGGGGGGGTGACCGGCTGCTGGGACAATGAGGAGAGAGAAGTGAACATGGCAATCCTGGGGGGGGTGGGGGGGTGGAGGACAAGGGGGGAGGACACTGGAAAGACAGAGGTCACAGGGTCAAACCTGCATGGTCACAAGGAGCAGAATCCAGCCAATGGCACAGCCAGCAGCACCAGCCCTTTCCCCTTCTCTGGAATTCAGGCAGTGCCATCCTCTCCCTCCACCCCAGGTGAGCTGGTGGAAGAGGCTGGATGGGGATCCTCCTCCCCGGGTGAGAAGCCCCTGCCTGCTCTCTGGGGAGGCCCAGAAGACCTAAGGGCAGCCCAAGTGTTCGCCCCCCCCCTCCCCAGGAGGAGCTCCAGGCCACGCGTCTCCCAGGAGCCCGGAGGCATGACTCCCCCGCCTCCTCTGCAGCCCCCCTCAGGCGGCCGGTCCCACTGCTGGACCCATCCAGGCCGGAGGACTCCTTGGCTGCAAGAGGTCAGTGCAGGGCGTGGCGGGAGGAAGGGAGGGACTGTCTGCCTCCGCTGCTGACCTTTCCTGATTCTCCGGGCTGAAGCAGGAAGTGTCAACTAGCATCCCACTTCCTGGTCAGTGCAGGCTGGAGGCCAGAGGGCCTGCATTTGCCAGGAAAGGCTCCCAGGCTCTGGGCTTCTCCTCACCCTTGGGGCTGAGCTCTAGGCCCTCCACATAGAAGGCGCCGCTGCGCAGGGCGATCTCCTGCAGGATGATCCCAAAGCTGTAGACGTCCGCCTTCTGTATGGCCGGGGGGGCGGGAGCAGCGTCCCCTTCTGCAGCAGCTCCGGGGCCGTCCAAAGCTTTTCTGGAGCAGGAGCCGGAGAGTCTGGAGTCAGGGAGGGGGCAGGGCTTGGGCTTCCCCAGGGGCCACGGGGGGGCTTGCTGGGCACTCACTGGCATAGAGCGCATGGCTGCCCTCGCTCTCGTGGCCCTGGCGGAAGCTGGCCAGGCCGTAATCTGTGATCTTGAGCACGAAGCGGCTGTCCACCACGCAGTTGCAGGACTTGAGGCTGCCGTGGTAGCCAATGATGCTGTTGTGCAGGAAGGCCATGCCCTGCGTGGGGTTCGAGAGAGGGAGAAGCAGCTGCCGAGGGGGGGAGGAGGAGGAGGGAGGGAGGGAGGGAGCCGCATGGGATGAGGGGGGAGGAGTGGGGTCCCCGGATGCACAGCCAGAAGCCCGGAGGAGCTGGGGGGACCTCCGGGGTGGGGGAAACGGCTGGGTGTCCCATGCAATCCCCCCGCTCGGCTGCCCGAAGCCTCTCCTCACCTTGACGATGTCGTTGATGAGGGCGTAGCGGAACATCCAGTCCAGGTTGATGCTCTCGTTCTCCAGAATGTCCTGGGCAGGCCACGGAGGGGGGGGGGGGCAGAGGTCAGCTTTGGCCACAGCCCAGCGGGGGGAGCCCTGCCGTCCCCTCCCCCATCCTCACCTGCAGACTGCCACGAGGACAGTACTCGGTCACGATGCAGATGTTGGGGGGGTCAATGCAGGCCCCGATGAACCGGGTCAGGTGGTTGAACTGGATATCCCGCATCTGTGGGGCAGCGAGCATGGAGCAAGGGCCACGGCCAGCATCTGCCTCCCCCACAAGTCCCCCAGCGTAGTCAGCCCCCCCACCCCAGTACATACATGCTTGAGCTCGAAGAGCACCTGCCGCGTCAGGTCAATCCTCTTCTTATTGACGTGTTTAATGGCCACCACGTTTCCCTGGAGGGCGAGAGACGAGCGGAGGGCAGGTAAGCCGGCCTGGCCTCCAAGGCAGCTGGGGTGGAGTGGGGGGCGGAGGGGCTCACCTTGAAGAGTCCTGTGTTGGCAAAGATCTGGTACTTGCCGTGGGCCGTCATGAGGGAGCCATAACTGGAGCCACGCTGGAGAGAAGCCACGGCAGAAAGTCACAGGCAACCCAGGCCAAGTGGGCAGGAGGGGGGAAGGGCCCCATAAAAGCAGGGGGAGGGGCTGGGGAACAGGTGGGGGGGGCGGTCCTTGGAAGGACACCCCGTGGGTGCCCAATAGTACCTACCAGTGAGAGGGTGAGTCGGCTGCCTGCCCCCTTGTGGTAGCGCTCTGAGCCCCCAAACTGCAGGTCCTCCCAGCGTATCCGCCACAGCATGCTGGCCAGCTCCTTCTCCAGCTTCAGCTTCCTGCCAAGAGCTCCAGTTGAGCCCCCTGACCCGGCCACGGCCCCACAGCCCCTCCCCACAAGTGCCCTGCAACTGGACCTGGCCTGGCTCAGGGCTGAGCCTGCAGCGCAAGAGCCAGAAGCTGCTCTGGCCACCCAAGGCCAGCCTGGCATGGGTGAACACACCTGCCAGCCTTCCTCTGGTTCAATCCCCCTGCGTGAACGCGCAGAGGCTGTGGCCCTTCTGTGCAGCCCAGCCTCCCCCAAAGGCCGAGGAGGGCCCGGCCTGGCCCTGACCGCACAACAAAGGGGTGGCCACTGCAGCCATGCCCCTCCTCCGGTCTCTGGCCAGGGCACCCCACTTCTCGCCCACTGCGTTCCAGTACCCCCCCCCCGAGCGTTTGCCCAGGCACCTGAAGATCAGGAAGCTGGAAACCCCAAACATGATGAAGGTGAGTCCGGCCCCCAGTGCCAGGATCGCCAGGGTGCTGAGCGCACCTGCAAGGATACAGCTAATCAGGGAGGGCCCCCCGCCTGCCAGCCACCCCCAGGGAGGCACCCTGAAAGGCACAGGCAGGGTGTCCCTGGTGGGTGTCTCTGGGGAGGGAGCCTGGGGGGGGGATACATCCCCTGGGAGGGAGAGAACCAGCTGCCTACAGCAGGCGGGGCATCCAAAGGAGGGAGGAGGGAAGAGAGGGGGGGTCAGGGGTCCTCCAAAGCCCTCCCAGGGTGAAGGGAGCCCCGTCTCTCCCCCGACACCCACTTTGGTCACAGGAGGGGTCGTCCATGTCAAAGCAGGGAGGGTTATCGAGAGGCGGCTGCCCCTTGACCCAGTGGATGGGGCCAAGCCACTTCAGCTGTTTCTCCGATCCCACGTAGTGTCCAACCACCTGTGGGCAGAAGGCCGTTGGCTCGCCTGGCCAGATGTTGTTGTTCTCCCCCCTCCCCCAGAGAACGAGGGGTCCTTTTCCCCCCAGGAGAAAGGAGGGCCAGGGTCGGGTGGGCTGGGACTGGGGGCTGCTGAGGGGCTCCAGCCTACCTGGTACTCGCCACTCTCCCCCTCCGTCATGGCCCACAGGTTGAAGTCCGTGTCGCGGTCGTTGTTCTGATCCATGCTCACGGTGCCAGTGACCCCTGGACAAGCAAAAGTGGCCACCTATTTGGGTGGGGGTCCCTGGGAGCACTTGGGGCCAGCAGCGCCATCACCCTCATAGATGGGACAGGCACCTCCCCTGGGAGGCCCTGACTGGGCCCCAGACCTCCCCTCCAGCCACTCCAGCCCCCCCGCCCCCGCATCCACCTAATAAGGTCTCTTTTGGGTCTGGGACCCCCCCCCCCTTGCAGCCCCCGTACCCTGGAACCTGTGCCCCTTCATCTTCTCCAGGATGCGGGTGTTGTTGAGCCGAGTGTCGCCCTCGTGGAGGGTCTCGTTCAGGGCCCAGGCGTAGAGGAGAAGCCCGTCATGGAAGCAGCCGGCCACTAGGTTCTTCTGTTGTTGGGGGAGGGATTGCTCAGGGCAAGCAGCCGAAGGGCCCACAGCCACCCACCCCCGTCTAGAGTGGCAGCAGGAATGTGGGGTTTCTGCCCCGTCAATTTAACTGGGCCTCAGTTGTGTGGTAACTGCGGATACCCCAAATTCCCCCCGATTCCCATCCTCCACAAGCAAAGGAGTCTAAAGACCTGACCCAGGAGCCCTTCTCTGCTGGGACACATAGGGGCCCTCTTGCACCCCAGGCAGAGGGGCCCCTCCGCCACGGCACCCCTGCGGCCAAGGCAAGCCGGTGACCGCTGGCCCTTTCATCCAGAGGCTGAGACTAGGGAGGGCTTACACCTATTTGAAGGTAGGAAACAGGGACGTGTCTATTTCGGAAAAGGGGAACAAAATCCCTCAGAACAACGGATAGAAACTGATCCAGGAGAGATTCCACCTGGAAGTAAGGAGGGATTTCCTGACTGGGAGAACCATCCACCCATGGAAGAGAAGCTGCCTTCGGAAGTGGTGGGAGCTTCATCCCTGGAGGCTTTCCAGGAGAGACTGGGCTGCCCTCCGTCAGAAACGGTGCAGGGTCTCCTGCTTGAGCGGGGGTGGGGGTGGGTGGACTCCATGACCTACAAGGTCCCTTTCCGTTAATCCGTTAATTTCTGTTAATCTGCTCCAAGGCTCTGGCTGCAGAGGGGCCAGAAGGCAGCAGGGCGAGGGGGGCTCCGTGGCTGCGGGGCCCTTGGGGGACTGAAGGCAGCTGCTTGTCCTGCGGACTCCTCTGGGCTTGGGGCCCGCGAATGAGCACGGCCGGCAGTTCAGCCAGCGGATTGGCCAGCAGGTGAACAGCCAATCAGGAAACAGGCTTACTCAGGGAACAATGAAGGGAGAGGTGTCGGTGCAGCGCCCCCCCCCCCAATGCCTTAATTCTGCCTGTCTGAGGATTCCTGGGAAGCGGCACAGAGGGAGGGGAGCCTAAAAATAGGAGCAGCCCCATGGGGAGGGGGCAGGATGTGCGGGGGAGGTGGCCGCTGTTTCCTGTCTGCACCCAGAGTCGCTTCCACAGCCTGGTGATGCTCCCCCCCCCCCAAACGGGAAGGAAAAGGTTAATTACTCACACTCACCTCTTGCAGAAGGGGAATGTACACAAACAACAAACACGCACACACCCCTCAGTGTTGGGAGACCCCAAGGGACCTCCCTGCCCTGGGTTCAAGGGCCTCCGTTCATCAAGGCAAGCAGCCCTGCCCCCAACTCCCTCTGCCCCAGTGCTGGCCCTATAGGGGAGCGGGGCACCTGCTCTTCCAGGGGGCTTCCAGGCCAAAGACCCTCCCTGAGGGGTGCCACTATATTTTATATATTTATTACATTTCTATCCCGCCCATTCTCCCAGAAGGGACTTAAAATCCACAAATACAAACAATACAAAAATACTACAAAAATTAAAACTACCATTAAATAATTTAGCCCGTGCTGAAAAGGAGACAGTTCATTTAAAACCCAATTCTAAAATAACATGATTGTAGCAGCTATGCCAGGCCGGGGAGGCTCCTCCCTGCAAGGAGCTCAAGAGGGCAGGGCTGGTGCTCTTTCAGGAAGAACCCGCACACAGACCTGCTTTGAACCAGGGTAGCCGGGTGCCTCTGACCCACGTGGCTGATGGCAGCTAGGAACTCCTGGGCCATCGCCAGGCAGCAGTTTGGGCAGAGACCAGAGGCGGGTTGCTCCTAGTTTGGCTGAACTGGTGGAGGTATTTTGGCCTGGGTCGCAGAACTGGCAGCCACCCAGGCTGGCCACCCCCCCCCCCCGAACCAGTTCCCTGGTCGCCGCTGCTGTTGCCGGCATGTTGTTTAGTAGTGCGCGTGCGTGCGCAGTTCACCGTAACTTTCTCTGTGCATGCGCGAAGAACAATTTACATTGAACTGTGCCAGTGCACAAAGCGTGCGCGAAGTGAACTGGTAGTAAAACAGGGAGCAACCCACCTCTGGCGGAGACCCTCAGCCTTGGAGGACGGGTGTGGCACACCTATACCCCTCCCACTTCTGCTCAGCCCCTCAGGCTGCTGGCTGCATGGACCAACCGGGTCCCCTGCCCCGCCCCCCAGAGTTGGCCTTGGCTGGCTGCAGGGGTCTCGCAGAGGTTCCCGTGCGGCCTCTCTCCTCTAGGCGGCCCAGAGCTTGTGGGGCCCCCCTCCCCCCAGAGAGGGGGCTTTCAAAGTCCTCTCCTTGGGATTTGTGGGAGCTTCTTCACTGGAAGCTTTGAAGAAGAGACCGGACTGCCGTTTGTCAGAAATGGTTGCAGGGTCTCCTGCTTGGGCAGGGGGTTGGACTAGATGCCCTCCAAGACCCCTTCCAACTCTGTGAATCCGTAAGTCTGTAAAGCTCGCTGCAAGCAGAGGCCAAGACAGACCCTCCCACCCCCACGTGCAGGCCTTCCCTCGCCAGCTGGGTGTCCCCCTCAAAGAGGGCATTGAAACTCTCTGGATCCCCCTCTGGAGACCCCCACCAAGGGGAGGGGCACCTTGGGTGGGGAAGGGTCCTGTTCATTCTCTGGGCTTTTATGCTCACAGATGGGGGAGGGGGGGTCTGACTGCACCGCCTGGAAAGCTCTTGAGTGCAACTCTGGGCGGCCATTTGACATACAACCCGCCTGCCTCCCACTGAGCCCAGCAGAGCCCCCTCCCCCCACGGGAGAAAGAGGCTGGGGGGCTCTGGCACAAACTGCTGAGGGGCTGGAGAGGATGGGGCAGCTCTCTCCCCCCTCCCCCATGAGTGTGTCTGCTGCCCCCTTTGAACCCCCTTGCCTGTGGGACCCCTGCGCTCGCTCCAGGGAGCCCCTGCCCAGCCAGGGAGTGGGGCTGCCATGGTCCCGCTGCAGCCGGGTCCCGTCCAGGGTTGCTGCGGCTGCTTCAGTTGGGCCCCGCAGGGACAGCCTGGGAACCGTCCCGTCGGCTTTGACTCCGTGAAGCCGTGCGTGGTCAGTTGCTCTGGGCAAAGGCCGGCTCCAGCCGCCCCCCCGCCCCCCCACGGCTCTCCCTGCCTGAGGCTCTGCGGTTGCAGAGAGGTTTGGCCTGGGCAGCCTTCAGGCAGCCTCCCTCCCTCCCTCCCTCCCTCCCTGTCTGTCTGTCAGAAGCGTTGCGGGGGGGGGGGGGCTCCTCCTCTTGCCCTGCTAAGAGCTCTGGGCGGGGGAAGGGCTGCCAGAGGGGCAGGTGGGGGGGGGGGCTTACCAGGGAATCACTCAGCTCCACCTGATACTCCTGCCGAGCCCGCAGGATCACCTGGTTCTGGAAGTCTCTGTACCGCAAAGTCTGGGGCTCATAATAGGTGATCACCAGCACCGTCTGCAAGAGAAGCCCTTGGCTGAGGAGGGAGATGGGAGCCCCCCGCCTCTCTCTCTCTCCCACCCACACACAGGCACCCCCCTCCCCCCTGCAGGTAGCGCTCTGGAAACCTCCCACCAGGCTGCCAAGCGCCTCCCATCTGCCCTCGCCTGCAGGGCCAGCGGGTGGGGGCTCTGCAGCCTCTGGGGGCTGCTTAGGGCTCCCCTTGCCTCAGGCACCAGCCTTGCCCCCCCCCCCCGTCCCCCTGTCCCCCCTGCTCCTCCTGAGCATTTCTGCAAAGCCTCAGCCTCTTTGGGGAGGGGGGAGGGAGGGGGAGGGGCAAAGGCTGTGGCCATGCTCAATACGTGCATTGGGGGGGGGGCTGAGAGGAAGGGGCAAGGAAGCCAGTCTGCACTTCCAGCGAGTTTGGCTTCATCGCAACACACACACACACACACTCTCACACACACACGGAGGCAAGCAGATGTTGGCCAGGTAGAGCTGGACTGGCTGCCTGTCAGGGAGTAAAAGCACTCAGGCAGTCCAGATGTGAGGCTGGCTGCTTCCCAGGGGCTTTTGCCCACAGCGGGGCCAGGCTGGCCTCCCCCTCAGCAAGGGGTTGAATTCCTGCCCCCCTAGCTGCTCCTGCGGAAGAGACCCAGGGCTCCCCCTTCTCCTTTGCAGCCAGCAGAGGGAGGGGGCGCCGGAAGGGGCTTTCCCGGGGTTTAGGCACAGACTGGGTAGCAAGTAGTGGGCCCCTCCTTCTCTGAGCAAGAGAAGCCCCAGGCCCAGAGAGAGAGACCCCTAGAGTAGAGGAGGAGGGAGGAGGAGGAGGAGGAGGCTTCACCAAGGCCACCACCCACCCTCTCACCCGTCCTTGAGGACAGAGCCAGCCTCCCAGAAGGGCAGCCGGTGGGGCTAATAATAATCTATATAAATAAAAATGTAAAATAGTTTGTACGAATCCACTAATCTCAAAAACTACTGGACCGATTTACACCAAACTTTCACACAATGTTGACAAGGACTTCTGATAATAGAATACCAAATCATTTTGTGCCTAGCACACGTGTATCGTCTGCAAGGCACGCACAAGTAAAAGTTACTCACTGAAAACGGTTTAAGCTCCGTGTAACTCCTCCCATCCGGCTGATACGTCATGGACACATAATGGCAGAAAACCGCCTTGAAGGAACGTTGCCAGGGGCAACGTGGAAAGCAACGCATGCGCCTCCCTGTCTGCTTACAGCCACTCTCTTCCACAGACACGCACACGAACGCAGGGCCACAGGATCAGAAGCGTCCGAGCCCCGTGTGGTAGTCGCCTGGCAGGCGTGTCGGGCGGGGCAGCCGGGCGCGTCTCCACCAGCTCTCTCCGATGGCCACCGATATGCACTTTCCGGAGCCGTTGGAGAGAGCTGGTGGGGGCATGGCCGGCTGTCCTGCCTGGTGCGCCTGCCTGGGCGGCGGCGGCTGCGTGTCGCGGGGCTTGGGGGCGGCGGCGGCACGGGGCTGGTGGGGTTAGGCATGCGGTGCCCGGACGGCCACGCTCACTGCGGCAGCCCTAGCCTCCCCAGCCCTACATGCCGGCCTTTTCGCTGCTTGCGGAGGGGGGGGGAGACTGATACACAGAGAGACAGAGACAGAGAGGGAGGGAGAGACAAACAGAGAGATAATGAATGAGAGAGATCGACAGGCACACACACAGTGACAGAGAGAAAGGGAGGGGAGAGAGACAGACACACAGAGAGAATGAGTGAGGGAAAGATAGACAGGCAATCATACGCAAACAGAGTGACAGAGATGGGGGAGGAAGGAGAGAGAGAGACAGAGAGACAGAGAGAATGACAGAGAAAGACAGAGAAGGAGGGAGGAACAGAGGGACAAAGAGACTAATGACTTTGCCCACCACTGTGTTAGCCACAAGGGAGGGAGGAAGGGAGGGGGGGCCTGGAGGGGGTTGACTGAGGGGTGGTGGTCTGGGGAGGGGAGGGCTATTTATTTAGGTGGACGAATAGAGAGAGAGGAAGAAATACAGTAGGTAGTTAGGTAAGTAGAGGGATAAACGAGAGGGATGAATACAGCAGGTAAGTAGATAGGTACAGATATATAGAGATAAATACAATAGGTAGGTAGGTAGAGGGAGAGAGGGAAGAATACGGTAGGTAGGTAGGTGGATACAGAGAGAGGGGGAAATATGGTAGGTAGGTAGGTAGAGGGATAGAGGGGAGAAATACAGTAGGTAGGTAGGTAGGTAGAAGGATAGATAGTGGGAGAAATACAGTAGGTAGGTAGGTAGGTAGGTAAGTACAGGGATAGAGAGGGAGAAATACAGTAGGTAGGTAGATAGAGGGATAGATAGAGGGAGAAATACAGTAGGTAGGTTGATAAATAGTGGGATAGATAGAGAGTAAGAAATACAGTAGGTAGATAGGTAGGCAGGTACAGGGATAGATAGGGAGAAATACAATAGGTAGGTAGGGGGAGAGATAGATAGGGAGAAACACAGTAGGTAGGTAGGTAGATAGAGGGATAGATAGGGAGAAATACAATAGGTAGGTAGGTAGGTAGAGGGATAGATAGGGAAAAATACAGTAGGTAGGTAGGTTGGGGGTTATATGGTGGTTGTGTGTATGTGTGCAGGTGTAGATATACACACAGATTGGTTGGCCATTTAACCAGACTGGGCCACAGCAACGTGTGGCCGGGTATAGCTAGTAAATAATAATAATTTATTACATTTATAAACCGCCCCCTCTCCCCGAAGGGACTCGGGGCGGTGTACAGGAGAATTAAAAAACCATCTAAAAACATACAATACACACAAAGTTAAAAGCGAATTAAACTACCCTGTACTAAAATTTAAGAACCTTAAAATTACTACCCATTAAAACCCAATAGACAATTTGAGAAAACAGACTGGGGCGAGAAGCGTAAATTAGGCCAAGCCGGCCTGATGGAACAAATAAGTTTTGACCTTTTGGCGGAACGAGCAGAGGTCCGTGGTCGTTCTAATATCCGGGGGAAGGTCATTCCAGAGGGTCGGGCCCATCACAGAGAAGGCCCTTCCCCTGGGCGTCGCCCGCTGGCATTGCCTGTTGGACGGCACCCGGAGAAGTCCCTCTCTGTGTGAGCGAATCGGCCCAAGGGATGTATGGGGCAGGATACGATCCTGCAAATAACTAGGTCCTGTGCCATGGAGCGCTTTAAAGATGATAATCAATACCTTGAAACGCACCCGAAAGGCCACAGGCAGCCAGTGCAGCTCGCGCAGGAGTGGTGTTACATGGGAGTATCTAGTAACTCCCATAACTGCCCGCGCGGCCGCGTTGTGGACCAGCTGTAGCCTCCAAGTGCATCTCAAGGGGAGTCCCATGTAGAGAGCATTGCAGTAGTCCAGACGAGACGTCACAAGCGCATGAATGACCGTGCGAAGGGCGTCCCGGTCCAATAGGGGACGCAACTGGCGCACCAGGCGAACCTGGTAGAATGCCCCCCTGGCCACGGCTGTCACATGATCTTCTATAGACAGCCAAGAGTCCAGGAGGATGCCTAAGTTGCGTGCCCCTTCCACGGGGGCTAGATGTTCGCCCCCTATGGCCAGTGATTGACTGGTTGAACCGGGGCGCCGGTAGCCACAGCCACTCAGTCTTGGACGGGTTGAGCTTGAGTCTGTTCCTTCCCATCCAGATCCGCATGGCTTCCAGACACCGGGATATCATTTTGACGGCATCGTTGGGGTGGTTTGGGGTAGAGATGTACAGCTGGGTGTCATCCGCGTACAGATGGTAATCTACCCCAAACCCACGGATGATCTCGCCCAGCGGCTTCATATATGTATTGAACAAGAGAGGTGAGAGGACCGACCCCTGAGGCACCCCACAAGTGAGAGGCCTCGAGGTCGACCTCTGCCCCCCTGCCAATACAAATTGCAACCGACCGGAGAGGTAGGAGGAGAACCACCGTAAAACGGTGCCCCTCACCCCCGCCCTGGGTCCTTTTGGAGAAGAGCGGGATATAAATTGAATAAAATTCAAAAATTCAAAAAAAAACCTCCAGTCGATGCAATAGGATACCATGGTCGATGGTATCAAAAGCCGCTGAGAGGTCTAATAGGACCAGGATGGAGGAACAACCCCCATCTCTGGCCCTCCAGAGATCATACACCAATGCGACCAATGCCGTCTCGGTGCTGTGACCGGGCCGGAAGCCGGACTGGCGTGGGTCCAGATAATCAATTTCCTCCAGATGACGTGGAAACTGTTGTGCCACCACATTCTCTACAATCTTCGCCAAAAAGTGAAGGTTGGAGACCGGACGGTAATTTACTAACAATGCTGGGTCCAGGGAAGGCTTCTTGAGGAGAGGCCTCACCACCGCCTCTTTCAAGACGGTAGGCAAGAACCCCTCACTCAAAGAAGCCCTCACTATTTCCTGGAGCCAGCCTCGTGAAACCTCCCAGGATGCCAGTACAAGCCAGGAGGGACACGGGTCCAATAAACATGTGGTGGCCCTCAGTCTCCTACGCAACCTGTCCATATCATCGGAAGTAACAGAGTCAAACTCCTCCCAGAATGGTGCCTCAAGACCCGCTTCCGACGCCTCCTCCGGACCACTTTCGCTGGAGACCAACTCGCTCCGAATCTGAGCGATTTTGTCCTGCAGATACTCTCCAAATTCCTCTGCTCTGCCCTGTAGAGGGGCTTCCCGCGGCCTCTGGTGAAGGAGGGAGCGGGACACCCCAAACAGGGCGGCAGGGCGGTTATCTGCGGACGCGATAGAGTGGCACAATACCGACGCTTGTCCACTCTTACCGCCACAATGTAAGTCCTCAAATGGGCTCTTACCTGTGTTCGGTCAGATTCAGAGCGTGTGGATCTCCATCTCCTCTCTAGGCGTCTCTTGTGGCGCTTCATCACCCTCAGCTCCTCGGAGAACCAGGGAGCCAGGGTGGTTCGCTGCCGCAAGAGAGGCCGCAAAGGCGCAACCCGGTCCAAGGCCCCAGTGGCCGCACTATTCCATGCAGCCACTAGGTCCTCCATCCGGGCGTGGGTCAGGGCTACAGGTAGGGGCCCAAGCTCCGTCTGGAACCTTTCAGGTTCCATCAGGCGCCTGGGGCGGAACCATCTTGGATATTCCGGTTCCGCCACCCCGCGGTGGGGTGTAGCGGTGGGAAAGTCGTGCCGCAGAAGTGAGTGATCTGACCATGACAGGGGTGCGATGACTAAATCCCCAACTCCCAGATCACTCATCCCCTGGCCAGAGATAAAAATGAGATCCAGTGTGTGTCCTCCCTCTGGGCTCCTCTCTGCCCAGCCCAGGTCCTTCCGAGAAAGGCCTGGAGAGGCCCTGCCTTTCCCTGAGACGGCACCCTCGGTATCCCTGCCGCCTCCCCACGCCTGGGTGTCCAAAGGTGCCGGCTCCCTTCTCCAACTTCTGGACTGACCTGGAAAGCCTCCCGCAAGGTGCCCGAGTCCTGGCCCTCCTTGCTCTGCCAGGGCTTGGCAGCCCCCTGCTGCCCGTCCCCTTGCAGGCTCTCTCCGAAGACGTCCACGTAGAAGAAGACGTAGTCGCCCTGGGTCATGCCCTCCGAATGCGCTCGACGCATGACTTGGTGCAGCATCTCCAGGGGGCCGCAGATGTAGATGACTGGCAAGAGAAGAAGGGCAGGAGGGACCCCGCCTGATCAGCTGCTTTCCCTCTCCCTCTCCCAGAACCCCCCCTCCCCACGTGCGGCTCCCGGAGGTCTCTGGAAAGGACCCCCACGTTGTCATGTTTCTGGTTAGAAACGGGGGGGGGGCCTCGTACTCCGTGGAAAGCCCCCGATGTAATTGCATCTAGTGAATGCGAAATATCGCTTCCATTTCAATCAAATCAAACAAATGGATCGCTTTGTCCCAGCTGCTTTGTTTGCACTCAAAGGCCCCGTGCAGCCCCAGCCAGCTAAGGTGTGCTCCTGGGCAGCAGGAGGAAGGCCGTGACTGCCCCCAGGAGCCCCCTGCAGAAATCAGGGACTCAGAAAGTGGCGGGGTTTGCGGAAATGGCAAAAATCTCAGCTTTCCTAAAAGATCAGAAGCAGGAGAATTATACACAGGAATGGGCAAAATGGATTAATTATATACAGAATAAATATCAGACTGGGAAATACCATGTAGCCTTTAGGTAAGAATGCTTGGACTGAGAGGTGAATAGAGTAAACGATAGTTGGGATGTTTGGAATTTTTAAAGTGGTGTATAGCGGAAGTCAGGGGGGTGGGACTGAGTGGGAGCTGGGGGTGGGCTAGGGTGGAGGGTGGGGAAATATAGGTGGATAAGTAACATAGAGATGGGAATAGTGGGACATGGTTATATTATGATGTATACATGTTGAGTTAAGTTAGAAGATGGTGTTAAGGAGAGATTGATGTATTTTACACTAAACTTATATCATGTCTGTTGGGAGGCGAGGGGGTATAATATTTAATATCTGAATGAGAATTTTATTTTAAGATGGGGGAGGTGAGGGGTATATTTTTTGTACGTGACTTATATTATATGTGGGGGGGGGGGGAAAGGGGGAAAAATTGTTTGAATAAAACTTTTGCAATAAAAAAAAAAAAGAAATCAGGGACTCATCTGGGGTTGCCCCAGCCAGCCTCCCTCCGGAGCTGAGCCTTCGCCCCCTCCCCCAGAAAGGTGAGTTGGGTCCTATGGTGAAACTCCCAACCCTGTTCCACAGAAAGATAGGAAGGCTGAGCCCCACCTGGCCCCACCGATGCCCCTGGGGCTGGAGAGCTATCTATCATTTGATCCACATCCAATACTCAGCTACGATTGATGCAAATAAGAAACCTTTTTTTTAAAGGAAAGAACCTGATATTGTCTAACGTTCTACAGGCAGAGAGATGCACACAAAGCCTACACGAAACGCTTTCCCACTGGAGTGTAACCATGGAGCTTCCATAGCCTCTTTCAGGCCAAGGAGCTCCCCGTTTTCTAAAACCCCCGTCCAGGTGGGCCTCTTCCCAGGTGGACCCTCGGACAGAGGTCACGGCTGCTGGGCACAGTGGGGTGGGGGGACTGTTCCTCTAGGCCCCAAACCTTTGAGGGGACAGAATCTGAGTTTCCCCCCACACGCTGCCCATCACAATCCTCCCAAGTGGGGGGGGGGGGGAGAGGCGGCCACATGTGGTTGTCAGGGGCCACTCCAAGCTCTCCAGGGATGAGGCACCTGAGAGCCCCCTCCAGGCCCTGCCTTCAACGGAGGAAGAGCCCCTCCTGGGATCTCACACAGATGACTTTGCCCTGCAGACCGCCTTCCCCTCTGGCCCAGGGATTCCCCCTTCCCCAAAGCTCCCTCTGGGTTTTGTTTCTGGAATGGCAGTTTGGGGACTTCCAGGAAGCCCTCACTCTGCCTGGGCCCGTCTCCTGCCTCTCCTCTTCCCCCAAAGGACAAGATACGGGGGGGGGGGGGGGGGGTTGTCTCATTTGCACCCACCTTGGATCAGTTTCAGATGGAAAATGACAGAACTGCCCCAACTCTTTGGATGAGCAGCCCTGAAAACCAGGTAAGACAACAGAGAAGGTCAACTTGATTGCTTACATACACCTGCACACACACACACACCTGCAGCTGGGGTGAGCCAGGGGAAGAAGAAGGGGGGAGGGACGTATCACAGCTGGAGGGGCAGCTGAAAGGAGCTGGCGAGGAGCGAAGGAGAGAAGCAGCCACGAACGAAGGAGGAATTTCCTGACAGCCAGGACAGCCAATCAGTGGAAGGGCTTCGCCTTCAGACGTTGTGGGGGCTCCATCACTGGAGGTTTTTAAGAAGAGACTGGACAGACGCGTCTCTGGAACGGCCCAGGGACTCCTGCTTGAGCAGGGGGATGGACTAGAAGACCTCCAGGGTCCCTTCCACCTCTGTGATTCTGTTCAGACCACTCAGGTTCTTGAGGAGGAGAAAACCCTTGGCCCACCCAGTGCCGCTCCCCAGAGAAGGGAGAGGAATCCTGGGTGGTTTCCTTGCAGATGTCTCATCACGCAAACTAGGCAGCCCCATCAGTGCTCGTGAGGAGGCAGAGGCCCCAGAGACACAACCAGGAGGTTAAGGCTGGGACAGCTGTGAGAAACGGCCAGTTAAGCTTCCACAGGCAAACGGGGAGGATTTACTTTGCAGTCTACAAGATGCTCATCGTCATCTTAGCAGAGGCAATGGACTGCAAGTAGGGGAATCATGGAACCGTAGAGCAATTAAGCTACCCAGCAATTCACTTCAAGGGGAAAAGGCCCCATTCTGGACACTGCAACCCCAACGGATGGTTGAGGTGGCACCACTCCGGAGCCGTTCCTTGCCTTACGGGAATGGAGAACGTGATCTGGATGCGGGGGAGACTGTCCTCATCACCCCCTGGTCTCCCTTCCCATCGCTCTGGGGTGCTCCGGGGCTGCTCTCCGCCTTCCCAAGGAAGGAGCACCCGGTGGGCCCTGCTGGGCATCGGGAGAAGCTGGCGGTGCTCAGCCACCGCTGGAACGAGGGATCACCCGACGTGGGCAGCCTCTGACCGGGGCCTCTGGGGCTTCCGCTGGATTTTGGAGAAGCTCTGAGTGAGGAGACTGGAGAAATCCCCCCAGGACAGAGAATGAATCTGACCGGTCCTTTTATTAAGGACAGGCTGAGAACAGCCGAGGGAACCATCTCGGCTGCAGAGAGCTGGCCGGCCGGCTGACCTGTTCCAAGGGACCAGGTGCCTCCTGGGAAGTGGGAAGGAACATCTGCAGGGCAGCTGTGGGGAACAGCCCAGGCATTTCTCCCACCGAGTCACCAGGACTGGCTCCAAGTGGGAACCGGCTATGTGGGCCCTGCCGGGTTCCCCAAGGGGTGGCCTGGCGTGGGTATCTAGGAAGAGTTTGGGCCTATTAGTCCTAAGGAAGCGGGCACAGCCCCCAGGAGGTGATCTTGCCCACCAATTGGGCATCGGATCGATATTCCAGCTAAGGCCTCCTGGGAGACGGTGCGAGCATGGGCCCAGGTACAGAGATAGCCTTGGTCAAATGATGCGGCAGCTATTAAAAGAATAGAGGACAGACATTAAAAGATGCCCCCGCTAGACTCCCTTTAATATAAGGGCCAGGGGTGGGTGGGGGGCGGGAGAGAAGCTCAAGGGCTCCGAGATACATAGCCTATGTCAGCAGAGATGGGGTGCAGCTTCCGGGGCCCATCTCCTGACCAGGTCTGCCCTCTGGGGCAACACCAGGGCTTGGACTTCATCGTTGATTGAGGGAGAAGTCCATCCACGCCAAAGGCCCTCACCGGATCCAAAGGTATCAGGCCATTGTCTCCACCCCTTCCTTCTTCCAGGAGGCCCTTGAGACGCTGTTAGGGCTGCTCTCTTCAAATGGACTCTAGAACCTTTTCAGTTTCAGGCTGCAGCACAGAGACAGAATCAATCCTCTGGCGAGAGAAGAATGTGGATGGATGGCTCTCTCCTGGATCTCTCCACAGCCTTCAACACTAGTGAGCCTGGTAGCCTTCTGAACCAGCTGAGATCTGGGGAAGAGTGGCCTTTCGGTGGCTCTCTTTCCCCCTCTGGAGCCGGTTGGCATTTAGGGAGAGGGAGGGATCCAGCCCCAAGCCTCCTTAGCATCTACTACATGATGCCGGTGGGCAAAGTCACTGGCATGGAGTATCTGTTTATTTATCCATGTCTACTCCGGGCCAAGGAATGCTGTCAACATCCTGGTGTTTGGAGGATGGTCAGAGACAGGATGATGGTTCCGTAGAGCTGTCAGGTTCCGGTTAGTTCTCCAGCGTTGTCAGCTCCTCAAAGGAGGGGCCGTAACACTGCCTGCCCTACGGCCGAGGTCCCCCTCTCTGAAAGACGCCAGGAGCATAGAGGGACTCCAACTACACGTCATCTCCCAGGCAGTCTTAGCAGCCTAGAAAGGACCTGGATTTCCTAGGCAGTTGGTCAAGCTCTTGGTCCGGTGGGCCCTGCAGAAACTGCCCTGGCCGTCTCTCTGCATCGCCTGGGCCTGCTGGCTCTGCCATCCAAGCGGCTTGTCTCTTCCTGCCAAACCGTAAGAGTTTCAAGGGGGTGGAAGGATGTCCCCTTCCAGGGCCACCGGGGAGAAGGAGCTGCGCTTTGGTCTGTTTATGAACCACCAGACGCCTCTGGCGTTCACCCTGGAGAACCAGGAGACCAGCTGCCGGGCCTCCCCCTGACCCAGCGGGACAAACCTCAAACTCTTTGGAGACACAGAAGGTCCCCGCTGAAGGCCTTCTCCACAGCTCCCCAGTTGGCGGCGATCTTTACTCCCTGTGGGGGCGGCTTCCCCAGACGGAACGGAGGCTGCCCTTCCTTTTCCACCGGCATCGCCCGTGGCACAGTCCATGGGAGAAGCGCCCGGGGGGGGGGCTATCAGCACAGGCAAAACGGCTCCCCTTCCAGTTGCTCCCACGGGCCTTTGCCCTGCTCTCTCTCCCCAGGAGGCCTTTTCCTCCACACAGCCAATCCCCTTTCCTGCCGTTTTTCTGCTTCCTCTTTTTAGCCACCACAGTTCGCACAATCCTTAGTCATTGCAGCAATTTGGCCACCCGTTGTACTCTTGTGCCACACCCAAAACCTCTCCAATAGGTTGGATCTGCGCCACGCAGCCAGCCTCCCCTCAAAAGAAGAGCCTCAGAACCGGCCCCAAAATTCAGGCCAAGCAAGCCAGCAAGCTTAGCACAGCCATGGGTGCCAATCCCCACGTAAGCGAGCCAATGCACTGGCAGATTGGCATGGTCTCCATCCAAAGCCTGGAAGGTCTAAAAGGCGAGCCTAGCAGGAGGGACTCAACTCCCAGGGCAGGGGAGAAAAGGCAGGCCTTCCTGGCTCCACCCGCCCCCCCACGCCTCCCCCCCCCCCACAGTCACTGACCTTCATGGGGTTTTAGATCACGTTTTAGGGAACCTCCTTCATTTGCTAAACGGAACAAGCTACCAAAGCCCATCCAAGATTCTGGAGGCCAAAGAGGAGGGGAGGGGGATTCGCACAGTCACTCAAGCGCTTGTGACATCCCGGCTGGATTACTGTAACGCTCTCTACATGGGGCTCCCCTTGAAGTGCACTCAAAGGCTACAGTTAGTTCAGAATGCGGCCGCGCGGGTGATTATGGGTGCCCCAAGGCAAGCCCACGTAACACCTCTCCTGTGCGAGCTGCACTGGCTGCCTGTGGCCTTTCGAGTACGCTTCAAGGTGTTGACCACCATCTTTAAATCGCTCCATGGCTCGGGGCCTAGCTATATACGAGACCGCCTCCTGCCCCATACATCCCTTCGTCTGATCCGCTCCCACAGAGAGGGTCTTCTTCGGGTGCCGTCGGCTGGGCAATGCCGGTTGGCGGCACCCAGGGGAAGGGCCTTCTCTGTGGCGGGCCCGGCCCTCTGGAACGACCTACCCCCCAACCTACGCACCACCTCGGACCTCTGCCTCTTCCGCCAACGTCTTAAGACGTACCTATTCCAACAAGCCGGCCTAGCATAGCCCCCCGTTTCTGACTTTTATCTATAAATTGTTAATTTGCAGGGTTTTAAATGGGTTTTTTAGCACGGGATTTATAATTTAATATATTTTTAATAATGTATACTGTTCTTTTGTTATGGTTTTAATAATGCCTGTGCGCTACCCTGGGTCCTAACAAGGAGAAGGGTGGGGTATAAATTCGAAAAATAAATAAATAAATTCCCAGACGAAGCTACCAAACCAAATCTGACCAAGGTTGAAGCTTGGCCCATTAGCGGTTCACGTGAAACACAAATGTGTGCAAACAGAGCTGGCGCCTTAATGTTTACAGAAGTTAACGCTTGTTACTTCAAAGCACCCGGAGCTGCTGGGGAGGGGAACGCAGCGCCACCCCCTCGTGGCTGGAGACTTTATTTTAGTAACCGCTGCACAAAGCTGGCGGGGCGCAGCCGGGTCTCCTTGCCCCAAGCCCACTCCCCCGCTTTCTCTGGCGCAAGGCAAAGCGGGCACTTTCGCGGAAGGCTGGAGAAAGGCCAGTCGGGGGGGGGGGGGGAGATCGGTGCCGACGGGACCCTGCTGGGGGAGGAGGGGCTGGAGGCTGCGCAGCTGCATAGAGCTCCACGGCCGCCGGCGAGCCCCCTCCTCAGCCGAGAACGGTCTGCGGGACCCGTCGGGGAAAGAGCGCAGCCCAGAGGCTGGACTCCGCGACGGCCGCGCCCAGACGGAGAAGCCACCGAGCGAGGGAGCGCGCCGCAGACCCGGCCCCGAGCGGAAGGTTTGGCCGGCCCGCCCGAGTGGCGGGGAGAGCGGAGCTCGGACCCCGCAAAGGCGTCTCCCCGTCCCAGCCGCTGCCCTGGAAACAGCGCAGCCAACGCCGAGGTAGCCGGCGGCTTCCGGCAGGAGGGAGCTGCGTCGGGCCCCTCCGCGGAAGCGGCAAGGCCTTTTACTTCCAGCGCCAGGACGCCGCCCCGCTGGGTGGAGGAGCGGCTGAGGGGGCAGAGACCGCCGCTCGGCCCGGCCTGGCGCCTTCCCAAGGCCGGAGCCGGGCTACGGAAGAGAAAACCCTCGGGCTGGAAGGGACCTTGGAGGTCTTCTAGCCCAGCCTCTGGTCAAGGCAGGAATCCCGGTTAAATGGTCGTCCGGTCTATTTTTGAGAACCTCCCGTGATGGAGGCGAGCGCTGAGGGATTGTTCCCTCTGTCCAGAAACGTCTCCTTATTTGTATGCTGGAGCCCTCCGCCCCACTGCAGTTAGAAGGCTCCCCTGCCTGCTCCTGGCTGGGCCTCCCTCCCTCCCCCCGTTTTGGGTCCCTGCGGTCTGGAGGGCTCTTCTGCCAGGAAACCCTCCTGAAGACTCAGCTTCTGTGCTGGGGGTGAAAGGGAAACCTGGCCCGATTCTGCTCTGCTGAGTCCAAGCAGCAAAACCTGCCTTTAGAGGACTCTGGAGGGCAAATGTGATTTCCAGGATATGCAGGGAACACGCCACATGGCCTCAGGGAGTCACGAACACACAAAGACAATCCTCCAAGTGAAAGAGGAGAGGGATCTCCAGGGAAGTGTGCAACTGTCACTTGCAAAGTCCATGTGTCTGTCTGTCTCCCTCCCTCCCTCCCTTCCTTCCTTCCTTCCTTCCTTCCTTCCTTCCTCAATCAATTTATATGGCTGCCCATCTCACAAGAGCAGGAAAAACATGCAAAACAGTAAACAGGTCTAACATAGATTTAAAATGTTTCTTTTCTTTTAAAGCACACAAGAGGGGGACCCCAAAATCTGACCTGTCCCCCAAGGCCCCCAGACTGGATGACAAAGCCAGGTCTTGAGGGATCTCTAGAAAATAAGGGATGGAGCTGCCCTTATGGGAGGAGGGGGGGGCATAAGGTGGGCACAGGGCAGAGAAGGGCGCCTTCTTGTCCTGCCTAGTGGGGCTCCCTGCAAGACGGAACCCCTCGCCAGGTCTGGTGCGGCGAGCAGAT
Source organism: Rhabdophis nuchalis (assembly GCA_039707465.1). Classification (NCBI taxonomy): domain Eukaryota; kingdom Metazoa; phylum Chordata; class Lepidosauria; order Squamata; family Natricidae; genus Rhabdophis; species Rhabdophis nuchalis. The sequence continues at coordinate 249,689,053 of CM077644.1, forward strand.
TAACTGGGGAGAAATGCTCCCTCAAATAGCCCAGCCATAAGGACCACCTTCACTCTATACGGTGGGACCTCGGGTCCCGAACGGCTCAGACCACAAACTATTCGGGTGCTGACCGAAAAATTCGCTAAATGTTTCACTCCCATCTCTCGCTTATCCTCGGGTGCAAAATAAACACAGTCGCAGCAATTTTCCCTTCCGCGCATGTGCAGTCAGTCTTGCTTCTGGTCACGACCAAATCAGGTGGCGACCAAAGTCCTGGAACGGATTACGTTTGGCACCCGAGGTCCCTCAACCAGCCCAGGAAATCCCCAAAGACATGCTAAACTTGGTTAGTTTTAACCTCGGTTAGCTACTACATTATTCAGCAGTGAGGTTTTAAGTGTCTTCTGCAAATAGCCATAGCCCTTAAAGAGTTATATCCCGCTTCACGGTGCTTTCCAGCCCTCTCTAAGCGGTTCACAGAGTCAGCCTCTTGCCTCCAACAATCCGGCGGCTCATTTTACTTTAGGCCCAAAGCTGGGGCTCTCGGCAGCATTTCCCCCTGCAGCACTCGGCCCAGTCAGCCTGGTTGTGAGGATGGGATCTGTAATATGGTCTCAGGAGGCAGTGGGGGTGGAATGGGCCTGGGTCTCTGCAAGGTCCACATGTCCAAGGAAAGAAGCTCAGGGGGCACCACAGTTCAACCCTCTGCTGCAAAGATTCTCTCTGGCGGCTGGCATAAACTCTACCTATCCACCTTTCCTCCTTGCCGTGGTGGGACTGGACAGGTCGGGGTCTAGGCAAGATGCTCTGCCCCCAAGGTCGCTCTGCCCTTCTCCGTAGAGGGCAGATGGGGACGGGCTCTGTACCAGGGTGGCAGGTATTAGGAGAGAAGGTGGGGCTAGGCATCAGCTGAGCTGCACCTGGGATTAAGTCCTCCGCATGGGAGGCAGGGAGAGAAATGCCAGCTCTTTGAGTTGTATCTGAAGAAATTGGAAAAGTCCTGCCAGGAAATGGGCACCCCGGGATGTGTGGGCAAATTTACCACCCACTTTAATAGATCTGAATATGCTGAAGAAGCATGCGTGAAACAGCCCCCTGGACAGTTGTGGCTGAAATAAGGAGCGAGACAGCAACCACTTGGCATGCACTAAACTCCAGTTTTTGTTACACATGGTTATCTGAACAACCCGATTTTCTAGTTTATACTTCAAAACCACAGCTTGCAAAGTGCGACTGCATTCTCACAATAAAGGAAGCCCGTGACAAGCCGCACCCGTTGTGATTTCATGCAATGGGTGAGAGAAGGGCCTCTGGCTGGACCCAGCTTCCGTGGAGCCAGGCACACGCAGACTCCACGGTAAGGGAGCACGGCTATCTTAGTCAAGCAAGCCCAGCGGGCCGAGAGCCGGCCGGCCTCCCTCACAATGGGAGAGATTTTGGGAAAAGGAAGCCAAGCGTCTGCCAGAGCAGCCGAAGAGTCAACTGGCCGTCAGGAGGAAGGGCGTGAGGTCAAGTCTGAGCCATTGAGCCACGGGGGTCTGGATTCAAGCCAGGGACTTTTGACCGGCTGCTCCATCTTGGATCTCTAAGCCAACATCCTAAATGTGTGAAGTGAGCCGGCTTCAGTCGGCAAGGGATTTCCTGCCAGGACGAAAGGCTGGGGACTCCATCTTTGCTAGGCCTCCTTTGTTCCCTCGGGCAGATCATGCATTCAGAAAAAGCTCCTGTGACTGGGCCGAGCTGTCCCGGGTGCATCTGTGGGACGGACTGAACCAGGCTGGCCTCTGTGAATCACCCTCTCCTTCCGCAAGTCGGCCGCCATTAGCCGAAGCGAGGAACAGCAGAATCAGCTGGAGGCTTCAGGAGAGCAGAGACGGCACCACAATGCAGAGCATCGGCGCTACCAGGGCTGGAAGAAACGGCCCTGTGCAAATCCCCAGAGAAAGAAGCAAGCTGGACACAACGATGGGTTTTGAAGGGAGGACTGGGCTCTTCTCCTGAAGCGACCCTTCTTTGTTCAGGAAAGGCGATGGAATCCATGGAAGCCAACTTAACAAATTGCTCTCTCGGCTGTAAACTTTGGTCTTCTCCTTGAAGAGCACATTGGTGTGGTTACAATCAACGAGGCATCCAGGTGACCCAAAGGAAGCTCCGCCACTGTCCTGTGGATGGCCTCTCAGGATCCAGGGCATGAACGGGCTCCTGGAGGGCCAGGCTTAGTTCCTTGAAGGCATCGCCCTCTAAGCACCGGCACAGAATCCAAGCTCTGCTCAGATCAGGAGGCCTGACTGGTGCCCCCCCCCCCCCAGTGTCTGTTGGCAGCTTCCTAAGGAAGAGCTCACCCCTTGGCCTGTGGCTGTCTGTTCCCCTGGCTACCAATTCTTCCTGGGCTCCTCCCGATGCTTAGCTTCAACGCTCCCCCTTGCAGTCTTGGCTCCTGGCTTCCGGCCTCTGGGCAAGAGAGAAGAAGTTCAGATGCCTCCTGCAGGCCAAAGCCTTCCTCTTTGGCCTTGGTTGCTGGGCTGTTTTGGAAGTCCTCCCTGCACATGCTCCCGTTGGCCACCTCCCTTCTGCCCAGCCATGCTTCAGTCAAGGCGGCAGAAGGGGAAGCCCTGGAGCCAAAGGACAAGGCTCTGCCCTCCTTCTTCATCCCAAGCGCTGGGATTGTCCTCACTTGTAGCCTGCAGCCCTCAGCCCGGATGACCAGAGTCTGCCAGGGCATCTTCTTCTCTTCCTCCCCAGCTCCATTTGGGAGACAGAGGGGTGGGCAGAGAGGGTCTCTTGCAATCGCCTTGGTGTTTGGCACTTGCCAGCCAGGAGCCCCCCCCCCCCCAGGCCTCAAGGGAGAAGGCAACCCAGAAGCCCCAGGTTCCCTTTGTGAGAGATGGGCAGGGAAAGGCTGGGCCAGCAGAGGGGGAGGGGACCAGCAGCTGCTCCCAGGAAGCCTGGAGGGCCATGATGTCATCCAACCCCATTGGAAAGCCATTTGAAAGGCAGCTTACACACACACACACCACATCTTTCCCATTACTCCCACACACACACACACACACACACACACACACATTTGTAACATTTTGAACTGCAATGCAAGCCGTTTATTCCCCTTGTGTGGAAGTTGGCAGAATCCTGTTCTCGGCCTCCCTCTAAGCCCCCAAGGCATCCCCAGCCTTAAGATCGGTTTGCTCCTGCCTTCCTTCGGTTCTCCAACTGTGTGGATAGAAGTGTACACAAACATCTAAGGGCGCCCCACACCCCACGCGCTGTATAAAAGCACAGTGTGATGTTGGCAGTGTTGTCTCTTTGCCACACACTGGGTCACTGTTTCCATGAAGCCCAATCCAATCCCAAAAGGCCTCTCCTGGCCAGTCGGGGCCCGCTCTCCCCCCACCCCCACCCCGCATTTGGCTGGCCCTCCCTAAATGATTTGGGGCTGCCAATCGGTTCAGTTCCCTGCTTGCTGTCGCAGCTCCCCAGGATTCATGCAGCCCCTGGGAGGCCCATCTGTTGACATAAGGGGGCCTGGGGAAGAGAGCCCCCCCCCCAACATCCAAGCGAGTCAAGGGAAGCCTGAAGCCATAGGCAGAAAATCCCAGCCTGCTTTCCCCATCATCCAGTCACTGAGCCTCTGAGCATCTGCCTGTGTGTGCTGTGCTCAGCCAGACGCCTTCTCTCCTTGAGCCCTGGATGAAGGGGCACATGAGCCCAGCCTCAGCAGTTTACGGCCCAAAGGAGGATGAGACCATTCAGAAACCATGCGCCCCCCCCCCCCCCGTCTTCTCCCACCCGCTCCTTTGTTCCCAGCACCTGCCTTTCTGAACAGAGACTCCTGGGGCTGATTGACTTGTCTCCTGGATCTTCTTAATTTGTACATTTTCTATTGGTCACTTTAGTCTGGTGTAGTTCAGTCTGCAGGGTCAGTACGTCCTGCAAATACTGATGACCCGTGATGCAACCCTTTAAATGCGTGAAGAAATTCGTATCAGCTCACTACCAGGTACAGCACTGTGCGCACTTTCTTCCAAGCTGCTAAGATATAGGAAATTATCCTGCCTTGTTACAGACCTTGGGTTGCCTAGGATAACACGAGCATGTTTGGAGTAAAAGTGGGCTCGGGTGCACATGCGACAATGGACTCAATTTGGGGCTGTGGCCTGGATGCCACAAAGGCAGGTCACCTAGTCTATGCTTCCTGTATGTTTCTCACCAGGGCCACGGAAAGCCTCACTTGACCGAAGCCACAATGGACAACAGAAACCCACATTGATGGGCCCATCGGAAGAAGCCCTTGGAAGACTCAGGATGTGTTTGTGTGTGTGTGTGTGAGGGGGGGGGGGTGAACGGCAAAGGAAAAGAAAGGAATGTGGGTCTATGAGATGAGGAGGAAAAGGGGAACGAGGGTTCAATGCAGCCAAAAGACACTGACGTGACCTTATAAAGCAATGAAGAGATGCAGGGCATTTAGACCAGAAGGGCTAAGCATGTCGGAAAGGAGGAAGTGAGGTTATGTATGGTATGTTGTGAGTGTGCATGTATCTATTTTCATACTCACCCACAACACACATAATGTCCTTGAATTGGTTAGCGTTATGCTTCAGTGAACGCTGATCACTGAAGAACCTGAAATTAATTTGGGGGAAAGTTGAGTAACATCCCGGATTAATCTGAAAGAATTTTCTCCTAGAGAGCTGGAGTGGGGGGGGGGGGGGAGGCCAAAGGCACAAGAGCGGGCAAGAGGAGGGCAGGGGCCGCTGGGCACACTTCTGCTTGGGGAAAGTCTCCGTTTCAGGTAGGAAAGCATAGCCACCTGGCTGCGAAGGGGGCCACCAAGTGAAGGAATATCTGGAAGCACAACAGATTCCGCAGTTTTCGACCAAAGGCTGAGAGATTAGTGAGGTACTGAATGGCAACCAAAGGTTCTTTGGAAACCGCTGGAACAGCTGCCGGAAGGAAAACTATTGCTGGATGGACTTTCCCAGCAGGACGAGGGGAAGTTGGATGTTCGGTTGCTGGGTTGAAGTGGAAAGGCCCCAGTTGCAGGGTTACCAAAGTTGTGAGGTGGTGGTGGTGGGAAATGGGAAGGAGCAGGTTAGGTGATGAAGTTAAAAGTTGTGAGTTTTCTGTTAAGGGGATCCCTCTAGCCTCCTTCTTCCCATATTCCACTAAAGCCCCCTCCTCTCGCTCGACAACCCACATCACAGGGTTGTTGTGTGGGCAAATGGGAAGGGGAAGGTGTGTCGGATATCTTCACCATTTTGAGTTATTCCTAAAAACAATGAAGCCGGGATTGAAACCACCAGTTCCCTAGTCCTTCCTGCAAATGGCTTCTGCGGTCAGCACCTCCCGGCGGCACCGGACTGTGCCGGTCCCTGATCCGCAGATCCACCTTGTGGAAGTTTCCTATTTCTGATGGAAGGCGGCGCCTACGGGACAGTCTGAAAGCCGCGCCAGCCCTCCGCAGCCGCAGGGGCCACCAACCGCGCCTCCCTGCTCCCCAGCGTTTCGGGAGCATTATAACTCCGACATCCGCCGGGGGCCTCGCCAGTCTGCAGCGTCTACGGGCCCGACCGCCACCCGACCCGGAGTCTCTGGGACGTCCTGCTGGCCCGCCGAGCTGGCCTCCAAATCCGCCGCCGGGCGAGCCCGTCCGGGCCTCATCCCGGAAAGATGGAATCGGTGGCGCAGGCAGACAGGCAGGCCGTGGCGGCTGCCAGGTCCCCCCCCCCCGGGCCGTCCCCGGCGGCTCCCTGCCCGCCCCAATGACAAAGCAGCTCCAGCAGCCGCGGCCGCCAAGATGGAGGGGCGCAGCTGCAGCAGGCCGACGGATCGATCGGGGCCGGGCGGCGACGCGCAGGGAAGAGCTGGCGCCGTCCGGCTGGTGGCTGCCCAGCCCCTCCCCGCGCCCGGCCTCATCCCCGGACTGCCCGCGCCCCGTCGAAGGAAGGTGCGGGCCTCGGGCAGGAGGACTGGCGCCCGCCCCGGCCGGCCGTGCGGCTGGCACGGAGGTCAAGGTCTCCGCGGGGGGAGGAAGGGCGAATCCTGCTCGCGATCGCGCTGAGCTCCGGGCGCGGGGCTGGGCGAGTCATCGCCGCCGGTGCCGCCCAACTCCCGTCCCGGCTCTCACCTCGCCCGTTGGCTCGGATGAACTGGACGGCGGCGTCTGGATCCCCCGCTTCGTCGCCGGCGGCGCTGCCGTTGTCGCGGGGCGCGTAGATGTGGTAGCCGACGACCAGGCTGGCGCGGCGCAGCTCTTCGTAGACGCCCTCGATGGTGAAGTAGAAGGGCCGGTCGTCGGTCTTGCGGTCCACGTAGAGCAGGGCGGCGCGCGAGCTCCAGTTGAAGTGCCCGTGCAGGTGGGCCACGAAGGCGCCCAGCTTGAGGGCGGAGGGGCCGACGCGCACCATGGTGCTGAAGTGCTGCTGCTTCTTGCTGAAGTCGACGGCCACGGCGGCGCCGGTGAGCAGCGGCAGGCTCCAGTGCGAGGCGAAGCGGCCCACGGCGGCCGCCGGGTACACGCAGCCCGGCCCCAGCAGCACGTCCGGGTTGTGGTAAAGCTTCAGGTCCACGGCCTTCAGCGGCGCCACCGACTCGGAGCAGGCGCCGTTCAGCTCGGACGTGGCGATCACCTTCTGCACCGCCAGCCCGGCGGCCCGCAGCGCCGGCTCCAGCGCCTCCAGGGCCAGGTCCACGGCGGGGCCCACGCGCGGCAGCGCCCACGGGTAGCTGGGGTTGTCCTTGGGCAGCACCATGGCCACCGTCAGGACGGTCGCGGCCGACGTGCTACCGTTGGCCACGGGCGCCGGGGAGGCGGCGGGCGCGAGAGGCGGCCAGGCGGCCAGCAGCAGCAGGGGCAGCAGCGGCACCAACGAGGGCGGCGAGGCCATGGGGGCGGCGGAAGGAATGCGCTCGCTCACCCGCTCGGCTCGACTCGGCTTCTCCGCCGCCGGATCCCTCTGCGGGGCGGTCTGTCCCGCGCTCCCCCCGGAGGGGCCGCCCCAGCCGCCCACCCTCCCCTCCCTCTCTCCGGATGCGTTGGCCGCGCCAGGAGGAGCGGTGGGCGGGCAGCGCCCCCTAGCGCCACCCTTGGCTTCCTCGGGCACCAGCAGCGCGGGCAAGGCGGGCCGTTGCTTTTCTCCGACCGCCCCCGGACGGCGCCGCCGCGCTTCAGGGAAGGTCCTGGGGCTTCGGGGGCGCTCGCGGCAGGGCCGGCAGTGGATCCTTTCGTCCCCTCCCTGTCCCGCGGCTTTTCGGCCGCAGCGAGAGGCTCGCTGCCCGGATTCGGCCCCACTGCAGGGCGGTCGCCGCCCCCGCCGGCCGGGGAAGGAGGGCAGCGAGCGCCGCACCGCAGCGCGCCGAGCGGGATCAGAGGCCGGCCCCTCTGGAGACCTCGGCGCAGCGGAGGAAAGCGTGCAAGCAGATCCCGTTCCGCCAGGAGGGGAAGGCGGGCCCACCCGGAAGGTGCCAAGAGGGGCCGTGGAGGGAAACGGTCAGAGTGCGGAGGCTGCGTGTCATCGGGAGTCGGTCTCGGAGGGAGCTGGGCAACTCCTGCCAGCGCCAGTCCTACTCCCAGCCGTGGGTAAGGTTAGGTGCAAAGCCCCCGAGAGCTCCGCTGGAGGGGAGTTGGCCTAAAGGACCCTGGCGGAGATTTTCTGGCGCAGGACAGCAGATGCTTCCGTGGGGTTTCCATCCCAGAAGAGAGACACGCCACGTAGACACGCCCAGGTCCCCAAACCTCTGAAACAGCTTCCTCCTATGAGATTAGTCTTCCCAACTCCCCCAGCCTAAAGGCACGGCTCAGCTTGGAGTTGGCTGGCACCTGGCTGGAGGCTCTGCCAGTCCAAGGCGGCCAATTGACGTGGACGTCCCCCAGCCAGTCTCCTGTTGGGACGGAAGCCCTCTGTGGGGGAGGAACCTCAGACGCAGAATGGCCAGAGCTGCTGCTCAGGGAAGCAGGGCTAGTAGGCAAATGAGCGCATCCTGCACTCCAGTGTGCCCCCATTAGAGCCAGGGAAAGGACTGAAGGGTTCCAACTTCCACTGCTTACAGGTCTTGAAGAAAGCAGAGAGGGAGCAGCACCCGGGTCACTATCTGAGCTTTGGCTGCCTGGGCTCCAGGCAGATGGTAGTAGCTGGTCTCCCAGAATAAGCAGATTGGGCAAAGGATGGTTGTTGAACCAATCGGCTGGCAGCCATCAGGTGTCCAGCCCCCAGGAGGACTTTGTGTTGGGAGTGCAGAAAGACGTCGGCACCCCTGGACCTGGCCTCCATGACAGCCGTGGACCTGACCCAAGTAATTCATGGCCCCACGCACACTAGGGGACACACTCGGGACCTTGTTTTTGCCTCCGGCCAGTGGACAGGTGATCTAGGATTAGGGGAATTAGTCATCAAATCCCTGTCATGGTCAGACCACTCTCTTCCGGCTTGACTTTCCAACCGCTGCACCCCACCGCGGGGAGGCGGAGCCAGAAATGCTAATATGGTTCCGCCCCAGGTGTCTGTCCGATGGATCCCGAAAGGTTCCAGACGGAGCTTGGGCCAATACCTGAATCCCTGACCCGCGACCTGACTGAGGACCTAGTGGCCGGCTGGAATAGTGCGGCCGCGGGGGCCCTGGACCGTGTCGTGCCTTTGCGGCCTCTCACTCGGCGTAGATCTACCTTAGCTCCTTGGTTCTCCAAGGAGCTGAGGAGGATGAAACGCCAGAAGAGACGCCTAGAGAGCATCTGGAGGTCCACCCGCGCCGAATCTGACCGAACACGGGTAAGGTCGCATTTACGGACCCACCTAGTGGCGATAAAAGTGGCGAAGCGAGACCATCTCGCCACCCTCATCGCATCCGCTGATAACCGCCCTGCCGCCCTGTTTAGGGTGACCCGCGCCCTCCTTCACCAGAGGCCGCGGGAGGCTCCCTTGCAGGGTCGTGCAGAGGAATTTGGATCTTATCTGCAGGATAAAATCGTTCAGATCCGGAGCGAGCTGGCCTCCAATTGGACTAGTCTGGATGGGGTGACAGAGATTGGCCTTGAGACCACTGTTTGGAATGAGTTTGACCCTGTGACCCCCGATGGCATGGACAGGATACTGGGGCAGTTGAAGGCCACCACGTGTTTATTGGACCCATGTCCCTCCTGGCTCGTACTGGCCTCCTGGGAGGTTACACGAGGCTGGCTCCAGAGGGTTGTTAATGCTTCTTTGAGTGAGGGGTTCTTGCCGGCCGTCTTGAAAGAGGCGGTGGTGAGGCCCCTCCTCAAGAAGCCCTCCCTGGACCCAGCTCTATTATCCAACTATCGTCCAGTCTCCAACCTTCCCTTTTTGGCGAAGGTTGGTGAGAGTGTGGTGGCACGACAATTCCCCCAGCACCTGGAGGAAACTGCCTATCTAGACTCGCGCCAGTCCGGTTTCCGGCCCGGACACAGCACGGAGACGGCATTGGTCGCGTTGGTAGATGATCTCTGGAGGGCTCGGGATAGGGGTTGCTCCTCTATCCTGGTCCTCTTGGATCTCTCAGCGGCTTTCGATACCATCGACCATGGTATCCTATTGCACCGGTTGGAGGGGTTAGGGTTGGGAGGAACCGTACTTCGGTGGTTCTCCTCCTACCTCTCTGACCGGTCGCAATTTGTGTTGACAGGGGGGCAGAGGTCGACTTCGAGGCCCCTCACTTGTGGGGTGCCGCAGGGGTCGATCCTCTCGCCTTTCCTGTTTAACATCTACATGATCTCACGCTGGGTGAGATTATCCGTGGTTTTGGGATAGAATTCCATCTGTACGCGGATGACACCCAGTTGTACATCTCTATCCCTAACCACCCCAACGATGCCGTTGAAATGATGTCCTGGTGTCTGGAGGCCGTGCGAGTCTGGATGGGGAAAAACAGGCTCCGACTCAACCCGTCCAAGACCGAGTGGCTGTGGCTTCCGGTGCCACGACATAGCCAGTTAGTTCCATCCCTGGCTATCGGGGGCGAGCCATTAGCCCCCGCAGAAAGTGTTCACAACTTGGGCGTCCTCCTGGACGGCTGTCCTTGGATGACCATGTGACGGCCGTAGCCAGGGGGGCCTTTTATCAGGTTTACCTGATACGCCAGCTGCGCCCCTTTCTAGATTGTGACGCCCTGCGCAGTCACGCAAACTCTTTGTCATTTCCCGCCTAGACTACTGCAATGCTCTCTACATAGGGCTTCCCTTGAGGTTCGCCCGGAGATTCCAGTTAGTGCAGAATGCGGCCCGCAGGGGATCTTGGGAGCACCAAGACACTCCCACATAACACCTCTCCTGCGCGAGCTGCACTGGCTGCCTGTGGCCTTCCGGGTGCGCTTCAAGGTTTTGGTGACCATCTTCAAAGTGCTCCATGGCATGGATCCTGGTTATTTGCAGAATCGCCTCCTGCCACATACCTCCATCCGACCTGTCCGCTCTCAGGGGGAGGGCCTCCTCAGAGTGCTGTCCGCTGGACAATGCCGGCTGGTGGCTCCCAGGGGAAGGGCCTTCTCTGTGGCGGGCCCAGCCCTCTGGAACGACCTGCCCCCTGACCATCGTACCATCACGGACCTTCCCCTCTTCCTGCGAACATTAGACTTACTTTTTTCATGCGGCCAGCCTGGCATTGTGTTTTTACTATCATTTTAATAGGGTTTCTTATTATTTTAACACAGGTTAAATTTATTTAATTTAATTTTAAATTTCTCTATTGACTGTATATGTATTTTATCCTTTATTATTCCTGTGCACCGCCCTGAGTCCCTACAGGAGAGAGGGCGGTATACAAACCAAAGTAGTAGTAATAATAATAATAATAATAATAATAATAATAATAATAATAATAATAATAATTAATAATAATTAATAATAATAATTAATAATAATAATCTGGGTATGACAAAGGGGGTCTTGGAGACCCTCTAGTCCAACCACCTCCTAGGGCAGTAATGGCTCCATCTCAACATCTCCAGAGACGGATCTTCTCAGCTGCTGGGGGCTCTCTTCCACAGCTTTCTCTTGAGTCCTGCTTCCTGCCCCACCTTGCCAGGGTTCTTCCTAAAATGCCAATGGTTCCCAGAATAATTTGGATAGAGGAGAAGTGTGAATCATAGAGTTGGAATGGACCTTAGAGGCCCTCTCTCATTCATTCCTGTAGAGGGCCATCCGGCCTCTCTTTGGAGCTCTCTAATCAAGCAGGATGCACTTCCTGCACCTCTGTCTTCCGATGAAGTCAGAAGGTTTCAGTTGCCAATTGCCATATCTAGAGCCCTGGCACAGGCCCCGCCTGGCTCCTACAGAAGGGACTGCCTGTCTCCCATGCTTTCTGCCTGCCTGGGTCGTTAGGTGGGAGTTGGACGCTGCCGGCCCCATCCATAAAGCAGCCATTTCTTGGATCCAGGATGGGGCCTTTTCTACTACTCTCAAATGGTTCCGACCCCCACTCTTCTCTAGAGAAGCCCTTAAGGGATGAATTCAAGATGGTGGCGCGCTTAGGTGCTGCGGCTTTCAGCTCCTGGTGTCACAGTAGAGTTAGGCAAAAACTAGTCTATACCTGCAGGGAGTTATTAAATTATTATTAAAGATTGGATTTTCTAGTCGACTTGATATTACCAGCGACTTCCAGCAGTCTCATGACTACCGGTCGCCTTCCAGGTGCACTTCAAGGTGCTTGTCACCATCTTTAAATTGCTCCATGGCTCGGGGCCTAGTTACTTGCGGGACCGTCTCCTGCCACATACCTCCCTTTGACCGATTCGCTCCCATAGGGAGGGCCTCCTCAGGGTGCCAACCGCCGGTCAATGCCGGCTAGCGGTACCCAGGGGTAGGGCCTTCTCTGTGGTAGGGCCAGCTCTCTGGAACCACCTACCCCCCGAACTTCGTACCATCACGGACCTTCCCCTTTTTCACTGCTCACTCAAGACATACTTTTTCCAGCAAGCTGGCCTAGCTTAGAGCTTAGACCTCAGGTGCGATACAGCTCTAGCCAATGGGTAAATGGATGGTGGGTTTTTATTAATGGGAATTTTTAGCACAGGTTTCTTAATTTAATTCTTTTTAATTATTGTTATTGTATTTGCTATTATTGTGTTTTTTAATTCCCCTGTGCACCGCCCTGAGTCCATCTCGATGGAGATAGGCGTGGTATACAAATTGAAATAAATTGAAATTGAAAATGGAAATATACCAAGTGACATGGTAAGTCTGCCAGGCTCTCCATGGATCGTTGTTTGGCCTAGGAGGCAGCGAAGAGAGACGAAGCAGAAACGGGGATGCAGAGCAGGTTTGCTAGTTCGATTACGGAAGCAGCCTCACAGACCAGCATTACCAAGCATTTCCTAACCAACTCTAGATCCTTTGTCCACAAAACTGATGAACTAGAGCTATGGATGGCAGCGAATAAGCTCATTCGTGACTGCTGTGTGATGATCATCACAGAGACCTGGCTTCATCCACTTGTACCGGATGCGTCTGTGAAGCTAACTAACCGCACCACACACCGCTTTGACCGAAAAAACAACTCTGATAAAAACAAAGGTGGAGGACTGTGTATTTACACACATAATAACTGGTGTACTAACAGTAGAGTTGCTTATACACACTGTTCTGCAGACATGGAATTCTCAACTGTCATTTGTCAGCCATTTTATTTACCTAGAGAGATTTCTGTTATAGTTATCACTGCTGTCTATATTCCACTGATGCAAATGTTAGCACAACGCTCAAACCAATTTCATTGTACATAAGAACATAAGAATAGCCTTGCTGGAACAGGCCACAGCCCATCCAGTCCAGCCTTCTGTCTCCCACAGTGGCTCCCCATTTGCTTCAGGGTCTTCCCAAGCAGATGTCTTCACCTGCTTATGATTCCCTGCAAATGGCATTGAGAGATATCCTGCCTATCTCTCCAACCCAGAGGGTGTCCTTAGGCATCCATCATGATAGTCATGGATACCCTTGTTCTCCATGAACTCCTCTCATCCTTTCTTAAAGGTGTCGAGGCTGACAGGTGTCACCACTTCTTCTGGCAGGGAGTTCAATAGACCAGTGATCCTCTGGGTGAAAAAGTACTTCCTCTTATTTGTTTGAGGTCTAGCTATCAAAGGTTTCATGGAGTGCCCCCTAGTTCTAGTGTTGTGCGATAGAGAAAACAGTTTTTCCTTTTCTACTTTGTTCACACCGTGCATGATTTGATAGACTTCAATCAGGTCACCTCTCAGGTGCTGTCGTTCTAGAGTGAAGAGGCCCAGCCGTTGCAACCTCAGATGGTAAGGAAGGTGTTCCAGCCCCCTAATCATTCTGGTTGCCCTCCTCTGCACCTTTTCCATTTCCATAATGTCCTTCTGAAGGTATGGTGACCAGAACTGTACACAATACTCCAGATGGGGCCTCACCATAGATTTATAAAGAGGCAAAATGACACTGGCTGACTTATTTTCTATACATTTCCTAATGATCCCTAGCAATGAGTTTGCTTTTTTCACTGCTGTGGCACACTGGGTTGACACCTTCATTGAGCTGTCCACCAGGACACCAAGGTCCCTTTCCTGGTTAGTTGCAAGGAGTTCAGACCCCATCAGTTTATATAGTTGGGGTTTTTTGCCCCAACATGCATCACTCTGCACTTACTAATGTTGAAGCTCATTTGCCACTGGTTTGCCCACTCCCCCAGTGTCAAGAGGTCCCTCTGGAGCTCCTCACACTCTCTCTCAGATTTTACTACCCTGTATAATTTAGTGTCGTCGGCGAATTTGGCTACCTTGCTGTTTACTCCTACTTCATTTATGAAAAGGTTGAAGAGCAGGGGTCCCAGTACTGAACCTTGGGGGACCCCACTCTTTACCTCCCTCCACCTGGAGAAGTGTCCATTTAATGCTACTCTCTGTTTCCTGTCCCTTAGCTAGTTGCTAATCCAGGACAAGGCCTGTCCCTTTATTCCATGACTGGCAAATTTATTTAAGAGCCTTTGGTGCGGGACCTTGTCAAAGGCCTTCTGAAAGTCCAGATAAACAATGTCAACTGGATCTCCCTTGTCCACGTGCTTGTTGACACTCTCAAAAAATTCCAGCAGATTAGTGAGGCATGATTTGCCCTTGCAAAAGCCATGTTGGCTCTCCTTCAGCAGCGCCTTCTCTTCTACGTGCCTATTAATTTTATCTTTTAAGATGGTTTCCATCACTTTACCTGGGACACTTGTCAAGCTGACCGGTCGGTAATTTCCTGGATCACCTCTGGATCCTTTTTTGAAGATAGGTGTTATGTTCGCTACCTTCCAGTCATCCGGCACAAGGCCTGATTCGAGGGAAAGATTATATATTTTGGCAAGGACATCAGCAATTTCATCTTTAAGTTCCTTGAGAAGTCCTTGGATGCCATCTGGTCCTAGTGATTTGTTAGTGTTTAGTTTAACAAGACATGCAAGGACCTCCTCCCTGGTTATTTCTATCTGGGTTAATTCTTCAGTTTCCCTCCCTACAAAGATACGCTGTTTTAGGCATGTGATCTCTGTCTTCTTCAGTGAATACTGAAGCAAAGAATTCATTGAGTCTCTCTACAATCTCTGTTTCCTCCTTAATAATCCCTTGCCTTCCATTGTCATCTAATGGTCCAATGGCCTTTCCAGTTGGGTTCTTACTTCTAATGTACTTAAAGAAGTCCTTGTTATCTGAGTGTTTTTAGCTAGACGCGCCCCGATGGAGGACCTCACGGCCGCATGGAACATTGCGGCCGTGGGAGCCTTGGATCGGGTCGCGCCCTTGCGGCCTCTCTTGCGGCGGCGAACCACCCTGGCTCCTTGGTTCACTGAGGAGCTGCGGGTGATGAAACGCCGCAAGAGATGCCTAGAGGGAAGATGGAGGTCTACCCACTCTGAATCTGACCGGACACAGGTAAGAGCCCATTTACGGACTTACATTGTGGCGCTGAGAGTGGCCAAACGTCATCATTGTGCCACTCTCATAGCATCCGCAGAAAACCGCCCTGCCTTGTTTGGGGTGACCCGCTCCCTCCTTCAACAGAGGGAGCGGGAAGCCCCGCTACAGGGTAGAGCAGAGGAATTTGTGACTTTTCTGCAGGAGAAAACCGCTCAGATACAGAGTGAGCTAGCCCCCATTCATGGCCCAGTGGGATGCCACGAGAGAGATCTTGTTTGGGAGGAGTTTGACTCCGTTGCTTCCGAAGATATGGACAGGCTACGACTGCGAGCCACCACATGTTTATTGGACCCGTGTCCCTCCTGGCTTGTACTGGCATCCTGGGAGGTGACACGAGGCTGGCTCCAAGAGGTTGTCAACGCATCCTTACGTGAGGGTTCCTTGCCCGCTTCCCTAAAAGAGGCTATGGTGAGGCCCCTCCTTAAGAAGCCCTCTTTGGACCCAGCTCTTTTAAACAACTATCGTCCAGTCTCCAACCTTCCCTTTTTGGCGAAGGTTGTTGAGAGTGTGGTGACACAACAGTTTCCCCGTCACCTGGAGGAAATTGAGTATCTAGATCCGCGCCAGTCCGGCTTTCGGCCCGGGCATAGCACCGAGACGGCATTGGTCGCGTTGGTAGATGATCTCTGGAGGGCCAGAGATGGGGGATGTTCCTCCATCCTGGTCCTATTAGACCTCTCGGCGGCTTTCGATACCATCGACCATGGTATCCTATTGCATCGGCTGGGTGGTGGGGGTGGGAGGCACCGTTTTACGGTGGTTCTCCTCCTACCTCTCTGGCCGATCGCAATTTGTGTTGGCAGGAGAGCAGAGGTCGACCCCGAGACCCCTCACATGCGGGGTGCCTCAGGGGTCGGTCCTCTCACCTCTCCTGTTTAATGCTTACATGAAGCCGCTGGGTGAGATCATTCGTGGTTTTGGGGTAGAGTACCATCTGTACGCTGATGATACTCAGCTGTACATATCTACCCCAAACCACCCCAACGATGCCGTAGCGGTGATGTGCCAGTGCCTGGAAGCCGTGCGGATCTGGATGGGAAGTAACGGACTCGGGCTCAACCCGACCAAGACCGAGTGGCTGTGGTTTCCGGCTGCCCGATTCAACCAGCTTTCTCCAACGCTGGCCATAGGGGGCGAACATCTTGCCCCTGTGGATGGGGCGCGCAATTTGGGTGTCCTCCTGGATACCCGGCTGTCTATGGAAGAGCAAGTGACAGCCGTGGCCAGGAGGGCGTTTTACCAGGTTCGCCTGGTTCGCCAATTGCGCCCCCTATTGGATCGGGACGCCCTTCGCACAGTCACTCATGCCCTCGTGACATCCCGACTGGACTATTGTAACTCTCTCTACATGGGGCTTCCCTTGAGGTGCACCCGGAGACTTCAGTTAGTTCAGAATGCAGCCGCGCGAGCAATTATGGGGACCACTAGGTTCACCCACGTTACACCGCTCTTGCGCGAGCTGCACTGGCTGCCTGTTGTCTTCCGGGTGCGCTTCAAGGTGTTAGTTATCATCTTTAAAGCGCTCCATGGCTCGGGACCTAGCTATCTGCGGGATCGGTTTCTGCCCCATACATCCTCACGGCCTATTCGCTCCCAGAGAGGGACTTCTCCGGGTGCCATCCGCTAGACTTTGTCAGCGGGCGACGCCCAGGGGAAGGCCTCTCTCTGTGGCGGGCCCGGCCCTCTGGAACGACCTTCCCCCCGATATCAGAACGACCATGGACCTCCGCTCCTTCCGTATGAAACTGAAGACCCATCTTTTTCGACTGGCCAGCCTTGGATAGTCTCTCTGTCTATAGATTTCAAATGTATTTTTAAATGGGATTTTAGTCAATAATTTTAGCACGGGATAAATTGTTTAATTGTGTTTTAAGTTACGTACTTTTGTATTTATTGTTCTTATTGTTTTATTTTTCCCTGTGCACCGCCCCGGGTCCCTGTGGGGAGAGGGAGCGGTTAATAAATTCGATTATTATTATTATTATTAAAGTCTTGCTTTGCTTTCCTGATTGTTGCCTTGCATTTGTTCTGCCAGAATTTATGTTTCTGCCTGTTGTCCTCATTTGGAGAAGCCTTCCATCTTTTAAATGAGCTTTTCTTGCTTTTGATCACTTCCCGAACAGCTCCTGTAAGCCACATCGGAGTCCTCTTGAAACTGCCGGTGCACTTTTTCCTTTTAGGTATACATTCCAATTGGGCCTCTGTTATTGTTTTTGTGAGCAGCCTCCATGCCTCATGGAGTGTTTGGACTTTCTCAATTCTCCCTTTCAGCTTCTTTTTTACTAGTTTCCTCATCTTCGGGAAATTTCCTTTATGAAAATTTAAGGTCTCTGTGTTAGATTTTATCGGTGATTTGCAGTCTATGATTAAGTTAAAAATAATTGTGTTGTGGTTACTGTTCCCTATTGGATCAGTCACATTAACATTTTGCACCAGATCCTGTATATTGCTCAGAACCAAGTCAAGGATTCTTGTACCTCTAGTACATTATTATTATTATTAAGTTCCATTTTTCTCCCCAAGCTTTGGGCTAGGACGGGGAGCAGCTGTGGCAGGATATAGTGGTTGCAGAGAATCATCTCACCTGCAGGCCGACCATATCCAGGCCCTTGAACCCTCATTTGGCTCGGCTTCTCCTTCTGAACTCACCCCCAATTTCTCTCCTTCCTTTTAGACTTGGGATAGCCAGAGCTCAGCAGACAGTCCATAATTCCCAGGGGAACTTCTCTGTTGAAAGCAGACACACCTCAGGGCTGCTTACTGGTCTAGAAACTCTCTTAAACAAGAGGCGGCCATCCAGGCCTGAGTTCTTTGCAACCTTCACATTCCCACTTCTGCAAACATGGAACTACACTTAGCTTACAATCACACTGCTTGGTATAGATGTCAAGCAGACAATGCTGCATTCTAATCCTCATCCTTTTAAACATGAGGATGGCATTGGCTCTCCTCCAGGCTTCTGGGGCCTCTAAGAGTCCTTGGGATCAGAGAGAGTGGCTATACAACCATCTCTGCTACTTTCTTCAGTATTCTGGAATGTAATGCATCAGTCCCCGGGAAGATACTGGAAAAGATCATCGGAAAACAATCTGTGAACATCTGGAAGCAAGTAAAGTTATAACTAATCGCCAGCACCAGTTGTTAAAAACAGATCATGACAAACTGATCTTATTTCATTCTTTGACAAAGTGACTAAATTAGTAGATCAGTGAAATGCTCTGGACGTAGTATAGTTTGACTTCAGCCAGGCATTCGGCAACCTACTTCTTGGTATGCTTCTCTATCTATGTGGGATAGAGAGTATCGCCACCAGATGGATTTGTAACTGGCTGACAAGCCGTACTCAATGAGTAGTCCTTAATAGAGGGGATTACTCAATGAGTAATCCACATGGAGGGAAGTAAGCCGTGGAACAAGGTTCCATCTTAGGCCCCGTACTCAATATCTTCATAAATAGAAGGCCCTGGGTCCTTTTGGAGAAGGGCGGGATACAAATTGAATAAAATCTAAATCTAAATAAATTGCTTAGATGAGGGAACAGAAGGGGAACTGCAAATATGATCCGGCAACCAAAAAAGCGAATACAATCTGAGGCACAGAATCAACCTCACGTGAAGTATTAGTACCACTTCAGAAATCCTTACTAAGGCGACACCTGGAATCCTGCATCCAGTTTTGGTCGCCACATTACAAAAAAAATATTGAGATTTTGGAAAAAGTGCAGAGAAGAGCAATTAAGATGATTAAAGGCCTGCAGGATTTGGGTTTGGCTAGTCTAGAGAAAAGAAGGACTAGGGGTGACATGATAGCAGCCTTCCAGTATTTGAGAGGTTGCCACAAAGAGGAGAGGGCCAACTTATTTGTAGGCAGAACAAGAAACAAATGGATGGAAACTCATCAAGGAGAGAAGCAACTTGAAACTACAGTAAGGAGAACAATTAGGTGTCCAGTGAGGACAATTAACCAGTGGAACAGTTGGCCATCAGAAGTTGTAGGTGCTTCATCATTGGAGATTTTTAAGAGACTTGTCTGAAATGGTATAGAGTCTCCTTCTTGAGCAGGGGGTGGAATGGAAGACCTCCAAGATCCCTTCCACCTCTATTCTGATTGATTGATTGGATTGGATTTGGTTTAAGTAGCCCCTTTCCTTCTCTATCCTAATCTGGGCTCCCTTGCTCCTGCTCCCCTGCTGCTTGCCCTCCCCACCTCTGTGCTGCCCTGCCCACCCCTCTCTCCTCAAGCAGGAAACACTCTGCCATCCCAGACAATTTGGCTGTCCGGTCTCTCCTTGAAAACCTCCAGCGATGAAGCACCCACAGCCTCTGGAAGCAATCTGTCCCACTGGTTAATTGTTCTCACTGCCAGGAAAGCTCTCGTTTCTAGGTTGGATCCATTGCTCCTTGTCCTGCCTTTAGGTGCTTTGGAGAATAATATACCAGATAATACATAAATACATTACATTGTATATTATATTATTTATTTCCTCTATACTCAACCACAGTACTAGAACAAACACAGTCCCAGCATTTGAGATGTATTTTGGGTGTATATCTAAGAGCATCTCTGCAGGAGTTAAGAGCTGAATTGGGAATTCATACAATTCATGCACTATCCAAAATTAGAGCGTATAGCTACCAGCACAAAGTCAATGAAATGGAGACTGATAGATTCCCCAAGTTATGTCTACTAGAGCAGAATCACAAATCTCCTGGATCAACAAACTAACAAATTTTGTGAGAATGATTTTTTTTTAAAAAAGAGCTGCCCCAAGAATTATGGATATAGAAATACAAAATAATAATAATAATAATAATAATAAATTAGAATTTATTAACCGCACCCTCTCCCCACAGGGACCCGGGGCGGTGCACAGGCATAATTAAAACAATATACAATAATACAAACATTACTAAAATAGAATTAAATAAATTACCCGTGCTAAAAATACAATTAAAAAACCATTAAACTTTATCGTTAAAAGACAGAGAGAACTATTCAAGGCCGGCCAGTCGAAAGAGATGGGTCTTCAGTTTTACACGGAAGGAGCGGAGGTCGGTGGTCGTTCTAATATCAGGGGGAAGGTCGTTCCAGAGGGCCGGGCCCGCCACAGAGAGCGCCCTTCCCCTGGGCGTCGCCCGCTGACAAAGTCTAGTGGACGGCACCCGGAGAAGCCCCTCTCTGTGGGAGCGAATCGGTCGTGAGGATGTGTGGGGCAGGATCCGATCTCGCAGATAGCTAGGTCCCGAGCCATGGAGCGCTTTGAAGATGATGACTAACACCTTGAAGCGCACCCGGAAGACGACAGGTAGCCAGTGCAGCTCGCGCAAGAGCGGTGTTACATGGGCAAATCTAGAGGTGCCCATAATTGCTCGCGCGGCTGCATTCTGAACTAACTGAAGCCTCCGGGTGCACCTCAAGGGGAGCCCCATGTAGAGAGAGTTACAATAGTCCAGTCGGGATGTCACGAGGGCATGAGTGACTGTGCGAAGGGCGTCCCGATCCAATAGGGGGCGCAATTGGCGAACCAGGCAAACCTGGTAAAACGCCCTCCTGGCCACGGCTGTCACTTGCTCTTCCATAGACAGCCGGGTATCCAGGAGGACACCCAAATTGCGCGCCCCATCCACAGGGGCAAGATGTTCGCCCCCTATGGCCAGCGTTGGAGAAAGCTGGTTGAATCGGGCAGCCGGAAACCACAGCCACTCGGTCTTGGTCGGGTTGAGCCTAAGTCCGTTACTTCCCATCCAGATCCGCACGGCTTCCAGGCACTGGCACATCACCGCTACGGCATCGTTGGGGTGGTTTGGGGTAGATATGTACAGCTGGGTGTCGTCAGCGTACAGGTGGTACTCTACCCCAAAACCACGGATGATCTCACCCAGCGGCTTCATATATGCGTTAAACAGGAGAGGCGAGAGGACCGACCCCTGAGGCACTCCACATGTGAGTGGTCTCGGGGTCGACCTCTGCTCTCCTGCACGCACAAATTGCGATCGGCCAGAGAGGTAGGAGGAGAACCACCGCAACACGGTGCCTCCCACCCCCAACCCCCCCAGCCGATGCAATAAGATACCATGGTCGATGGTATCGAAAGCCGCTGAGAGGTCTAATAGGACCAGGATGGAAGAACATCCCCCATCTCTGGCCCTCCAGAGATCATCTACCAACGCGACCAATGCCGTCTCGGTGCTATGCCCGGGCCGAAAGCCGGACTGGCGCGGATCTAGATAGTCAACTTCCTCCAGGTGACGGGGAAACTGTTGTGCCACCACACTCTCAACAACCTTCGCCAAGAAGGGAAGGTTGGAGACTGGACGGTAGTTGTTCAAAAGAGCTGGGTCCAAAGAGGGCTTCTTGAGGAGGGGCCTCACCATAGCCTCTTTTAGGGAGGCAGGCAAGGAACCCTCACTCAAGGATGCGTTGATAACCTCTTGGAGCCAGCCTCGTGTCACCTCCCAGGATGCCAGTACAAGCCAGGAGGGGCACGGGTCCAATGAACATGTGGTGGCTCGCAGTCGCCCACGTAACCTGTCCATATCCTCGGAAGTAACGGGGTCAAACTCCTCCCAAACAAGATCTCCCTCGTGGCATCCCACTGGGCCATGAATGGTGGCTAGCTCACTCTGTATCTGGGCGGTTTTCTCCTGCAGAAAAATCACAAATTCCTCTGCCCTACCCTGTAACGGGGCTTCCCGCTCCCTCTGTTGAAGGAGGGAACGGGTCACCCTAAACAGGGCGGCAGGGCGGTTTTCTGCGGATGCTATGAGGGTGGCGCAATGATGACGTTTGGCCACCCTCAGCGCCACAATGTAAGTCCGTAAATGGGCTCTCACCTGTGTCCGGTCAGATTCAGAGCGGCTAGCCCTCCATCTTCTCTCTAGGCATCTCTTGCGGCGTTTCATCACCCGCAGCCCCTCAGTAAACCAAGGAGCCAGGGTGGTTCGCCGCCGCGAGAGAGGCCGCAAGGGCGCGACCCGATCCAAGGCTCCCACGGCCGCACTATTCCATGCGGCCGTGAGGTCCTCCATCGGGGCGCGGGTCAGGGATACAGGAAATGGCCCAAGCGCTGTCTGGAACCCATCCGGGTCCATCAAGCGCCTGGGGCGGTACCAGATTGGTAACTCTGGTTCCGCCTCCCCGCGGAGGGGAGCAGCGGTCGGAAAGTCGAGTCGGAGAAGTGAGTGGTCTGACCATGACAAGGGTATGATGTCTATGTCCCCTGTACCCAGATCACTCTTCCATTGGCCCGAGACGAAGATGAGGTCCGGCGTATGTCCACCCTCATGAGTGGGGCCTTGGATATAGTTATCCTTAGTAAGGTGGGTAACTTGAAATGGCTGAGCAAATACAAACATACTTTTCAAATAGCTATTTGAAGTTATACCTGACAAAACATCTCAGGGAAATACTTAGGTAAGCGAGATTCGAACAGCCCGACACAATGGTCAGAGATGGGAGGTTCCATTCTATGCCCTGCAATGGACGTCTCTGCATTGGTGGAGCGGCAGAGGTAGAAGACCTGGCTCGTTGCTTGTATAAGGGGGCGAGAGACAAGGACCTCCGTCCATAGACCAAGCGAAGGACCCATTGGGATCCCCATATCAAAACACTTTATGTGCGGCCAGAACCTGGAAACAGCGTGGAACACAGCACAGTCCTTAAGCAAAATGGTTCAGTTGAGATTAGGGTAGATCCCAGGGGTGATATTTTATTTATATCTCAAATTACTGTAATTTATTCCAATTTCATTTTAAATTGTATTTTATCCAATTTCATTTTAAATTGCATTTATCAAATTTTAGTAATAATTTGTTTCTGGAACTCTGCACTTTGATATGGCCCAAGGGCTAATCAATCAATCAAGATCTTAAATATCTTATATATATATATATATATATTTCCTATTCCTCAATTGCCCATGTCCCTCACTTATATATATTATGTTCCATTATAGCAAATGCAAGAAACAAACCACAGAACGAGAGAAAACACAAATAATTTTAGGTGAGATAAAAATGAAAGAAAAATTAAAGATAATTGTTTCACAACAGATTATTTCGCTCCAGTAGCAATTGTCCAAGTTAACTTGAAAGGAAATGTGAGGTGTAAATATGAACTATGGAAAATAAAATAATTTTGGATTTGCAAACAAGCCAGGGAAATGGTAGCATATACACTGAAGAAAGAAAACAAAAAATATTGTTACAATTACAAGATGAAAATATAATAAGATCATTTATGTTGCAGATAGTATTTTATCAATATTACTGTAAATGACACAAAAGAGAAGTTTCTCTGGCAAAGGTTGAATAGTTAAAAGAAACAAAATTTATCATACAGTTGCCTTACATAGGCAGCATAAAAACCCAAACAACTAAAAAATAGAATCGGTTAATGAACTTTACCTAATTGAGATAAGTTTGTGAAGCTGTAAAAAAGATCAAAAGAAAGGAAGAGCCTGGAGCTTATTATAAATGACATTTTTCTACTGCGGAATCCAAAGGCAGCAGCCGAGGCTCCCTGCGGTGTTGGCTGAAGGCCTTCCCTACTGGAAAGGGGTCTCCTCTCCTTTCCCTGCCCTCCCCCCCCCCTCTCTCTGCAGGGAGGGAGCCTCCGCCATTTGCTTCTGGCCAGAGGCCTCGGCTCGCTCCCTGCCCTCCTCTTATCTACCCAGAACAATCCTTTGAGCCAGGAGAGATATTTGCACCTGGAGTTTCAGGGCCTGCAAAGGGAAGGGCCTGATGAAAAACACACAATGGGTTGCACGGCCGCATTCCTTCCCTCCCCATTGGTCTGAAAGGGCCCCATTCCCTCCAGAGGTGTCCTTCCTCCCCTTTGGACAACTCCTGGGAAGGCAAAGGAGGAGGAGGAGGGGGGGGGGGCTTAGCCTTTCCCTCCTCTAGAAGCCATTGGCCAAAGTCCCAGGAGGAGGCCGGCCAGAAGAGCCAGGCCTCCATAGGCTTCATCAGCAAGAGGCCAGGCAAGGCGGCAGGCCCTGGGGCTTCTTCCCTAGGGGCTGCTGGAGGCCTTGCCTGGTAAGGGAAGGTTCGGAAACCAGCCCCTCCCCTCCCCTCCCCTCCTCCCTCACTTTGCCAGGCCCCTTAACCCTCCCTCTACCCCCCTGGGGGAGGGGGCGCTTTTCCTTGCAAGGGGCTGTCTGGGAAGGACTGTGGGGGGGGGGGGGGTTAGGTTTAGGTCCTGAGCACCAGAGAAGAATCCCCGAGGGAGGGAGGGAACCAGGGCTGACCAGAGGGGTTGCTGAGAAGAAGGCGGGGGGGGGGGTGTCCTGTGCAGCCCTCCCCTCCGCCAGAAGCCCTGCAGAGGGATGGAGGTCGGGGAGGGGGGCTGTTGAGGGGGGGGGGTGCGCTCAGGCGCAGAAGCCCCGGATGCAGTGGGAGATTGGGACCCTTTTCTGTCAGGGTTGTGGAGGAAGACTTGGTGGGCCTCGTGGATGACCTCTGGAGGGCCCATGACCATCCTGGCTCTCTTGCATGGCTCAGGGGCCTTCCCTCGTAAAGAGTGACTCTCCTCCTCCTCCTCCTCCTCCGGCGCATGGGGGGAGCCTCTTTCCCAGATGTTTCCCTTCCTGGCTGTTTGGGCTCCCCTCCCTCCCTCCAGGCCTTCTTGTCCTGCCCTCCCTACAGCCCCACTCTGGACCGGCTGCACCCCCCTCCCCCTCCTTTCCTCCTCTGCCCAACCCCACCAAGCCCAGCCTCCCATCAGCCCCTGCAGGGGGAAGCAGAAGAGCGGATGTGGGCCCCGCTTCCTTGCTCCAAGCTGGGGGAGAAGAGAAGGAGCACCTTGACCAGGAAGGTGGAGCTGCTGCCTCGCTCGTGTCCCTGGGGGGTTCCTGGACTCCCTCCCTCCCTGGCTCTCCTTCCCTCTCCTGGGGAGGCTGAGAGATGGATGGGAGGGAGGGAGGGGGGCAGCCATGGAGCCTCTGGCAAGGAGGGCGTCTCCTCCCTCCGTCCTGCCCCCAAAGCAAGTGGAGAAGTCAGCCTCTGTGGGCATCTGAGGACATGTCATCCCCACCATTCCCCAAACAGGCACTGGCCACCCTCGGCCTCCACGGAGCCAGCCAGACGCCACTCCAGGGTCCCTTCCGTTTATTGATCCTTCAATTAAATACACAGGGAAACGATTTCCACAAGGGAAGGAAGGGAGGCTTCCACCTGTGTTGTTTGCAGCTGCATCAGTGCTGCCTCTTTCCTCACCCATGTATGTATGCATATAGAGAGGGGGGGGGGAGGGAGAATGGGCCCCTTCCATCCCATCTCCTGCACCTCTAGCCCACAGCTCCCCTTCCGCCACGACTGGACGTCATGGGGGTCACCCTCCGGCACTTCTCCTCAGTCCCCAGGTGGGGGACAGGAGAGGGTGGCGGCCAGGGGCTGTCCAGGGCTCCTGCTCCGGGAGGGGGGGCTTCCGGGTGGAAGGGCAGGGCCTCCTCCTGATCCCCCGCATCCTGGGGCATCGCCATGGGCACCCGGAGGGGCCAGGAGTGGGTGGCAGACACAAGAGAGACCTCTGGTGGGGGGCCCTCCCCTCTCAGCCTTGGCGCTGTTTCCTGAGGCACGGAGGGAGGGAGGGAGGGAGGGAGGGGCCTCCATGGGGAGGGGAAACGCCTTGCCATCCATGGCCTGCCCACAGCCTGGCCCTCCGGAGGGCGTCTCCCAGGGCCCCCAGCCCCTCCTGCTCAGATGGAGAGAGCGCTGCAGCTGGGCAGCTGGGAGAGGGAGGTGGCCAGCAGGGGGCTGGTGGGCAGCACCTTGATGGGCAAGTCCCAGCTGAAAGTGTCCACATCCATCTGCTCCACTCCTGTCCAGCTGGCAGCTTCCGGCGGGTCCTTGGGAGCCACGGGCGCCTCGGCCACGTCCCGCAGAGTGACAAACTCAAAGTGGAGCCTCCACTGCAGGGACACTGTGGGAGGGAGGGAGGGAGGGAGGCACTTAGGGCAAGGGGAGCCAGGCAGCTCTGCTCACAGGGAGGCCCCTGGGAGGGCTCCCACAGAAGACCAGGGCTGCTTGGGGAGCTCCCGCCCCGCAGGCTCACCAACGTTGGAGCTGAATCCTGGGGCCGAGCTGAGCGGGATGGGCAGGCTGAAGCTGGTGCGGGCCGTGTGCAGGCAGGACTCCTGGTGCCGGGCGTGGGTGCTGTAGGAGGCAGCCTGGCCCCTGTGGCGCTGGAAGGCCTCCTGGACCCGCTCCTCCGTCTGCAAGCTCACCAGGTACTGGCGGGCAGAGCGGCCTGTCAGCAACGGTGGCCCCTCCCACCCCCCACCTAGGCAGCCCCCCCCCCCGAGGCCCCTGCCCCCCCCCTCACCTGTAGGCAGGGCGTGTCTCCCTCGGAGAAGCTGAAGGTGCCCACCACGTCCTCCCCGATCTTGTAGACGGTCTTGAAGATGCAGAAGGTGGCCACGCGGCCCTGGGCACTGCTGATGTTGAACAAATCTGAGGACGGACGGAGGGAGCTGCCCTGAGACTGCGGCCCCCCAAGTGACCCGGCTGAGGGAGGCCCCCAGGATGGACGGTCGGAGGAGGGCACGATGGGAGGGGGCCCAGGTGGAGGGGCTCACGACTGCCCGAGGCCACGGTGGGTTGTGGGGGGGGGGGGGCGCAAGGGACTGTCCGGAGGGAGGGGGGACTCACGCAAACTCCGCCGCGATGTCGCGACCGTCAGGAGCTCGGTGGCCAGGTCCGCCAGGCGGGAGGACTTCTTCAGGCCGCCCTCTTCCTCCTCCAGGAAGGGGTTGGAGGGGGCCACGGTCTCGTCCTGGGGGAAGGGGTAGTCCCTCAGCCCTGGGGAGAGGAGGGAGCCAAGTCAGGGCCCGGGAGGCTGGGGTCCCTGGCGGGGGGGGAGCAGGGGGGGCTTACCCTGCAGCACCATCACTCGGAAGGGCACCCGGAGCAGCTTGATGGCCGAGTTCACCCGCTGGCAGCCGATGGTCAGCTTGTAGACGTACTTGACCATCTGGCCACGGAAGGAAGGCGGCCCGTCCACCGGCAGCGTCTGGCAGTAGGCGTCTGGGGGCAGAGGACGGGGGCCGCTGACAAGGGCCAGCCGAGAGGGGGGCAGGCAGGGGCTCTGGGGTTCTGCCCTCAGCCCCTCCTGCAGCCCCCCCTCCTCCCTCTGACCCACCCCCGGGGGAAGGGAAGGGAAGGGCTCACAGGTCTTGGACTCCCCGGGATCCAGCCTCAGGTCACAGAAGAGGATCTTCGGGGGTGTCGACAGGATGCACTGACCACGCTCTCCTGCAAGGCAACACGTGTCACTAGCCCTCAGCGAGGCCTTCCCCTTCCTTTCTTTAAAAAATGGAACTCTTATTAAGAAATTTCATTATGATAGTGAAATCTAATACAAACTGGACTTAAAGGAGAAAAAATACAAGGGAAAAAAATAAGAATAAAGAGAAAAAAAATAATGAAACGGCTTCCAAACTTCGTCACAAGCAGAAACCAATTTAGCCACCCCTCCCTCCCCCTGAAAGCCACAACATCGACCTCTGGCACCACCAGCACCCCGACCCTCCCCTCGCAAACGACACAGGCTGCGCACGCAACCCTAGGGTGGGGGTGGGGGGCCTGCAATGCAAAGCCGTAGCTGCCCCTGGAAGACTCAGCCTAGCAACGCATACAACCTGCCGTTGCCCCCTCCTTCCCCTTCCTCTGCCCTTTGGGCTGCCCTGAGGATGGGCACTCGGTGGCAACATTGTGTGGGGTGGGGTGTCAAAGTAGAGGCCCTCTGCCTTCAGCCCCACAGCCATGCCCCCCGAGAAATGCCCCCTGAAGACCCAGTAACCCTGCCTCCCCTGGCCTGCGTGGCAAAGCCCCTTGATCTAATTATATTTCTATTTCTCCCTTTTAATTTTAACCGTTTTAATCTTTCGTTCATTCAAGTTCTGTCACAACATCACCCTTCTCTTCCTTTGAAATAATAGAATTATTTTGTTTTGTCTTGTAAAAACCAAGACAAAATCCATTTTCCATGAGTAAAAACTGTTCTTTTGAATTATTTGAAAATTTTAACTGTAGACGTTTCACTGTTTCAAGTTTTTCTGGATCCTTAGTCCGTGAATAATCTTCTATGATCAAAACCTTTATTTTGCTCTTTATTTCACATTCTTTACATTCTTAACTTTAGGATTACTATTTTTCTACTGATTGAAGGAAAACTGAAGGTCCAAAAGACTTTGATGGCTTATCAGGAGTTAATGAGCCATTTCCAAAAGTAATTAGCAAGTGAAGTTGGCAAAGCCTCCCGGGCGGCTGTGAGCAAGAGGGCTGCCCCCTTTGTCTCCCGGCACTCAAAGCCCCAGAGTGTCGCCCCTCCTGCAGCCTCCTGGTGAGGAACAATCACCGAATGCACAGCCAGTGATCTCCGTGCCCTCCTTCGCCAGGGAGGCTCCAAGGAGACCCTGGTCCCCTCACTGCTTCGAGGGCTCATGTTCCAAGCTTGTGGGCTGCGCTGTCAGGGAGGTCCTCTTTGCTTGGAAGTCCGGCGAGGGCCTCCCTCCCTCCCTCCCTCTCCCAGCCCAGGGGTCCCCCTTCCACCCTCTGAGGTCAGGCAAAGGGCTCCAGCCCCGGCAGAGCCCCCCCCCCCCCCCCAAGAGGCAACTCACCTCTGTTGGGCACAAAGACAGTCTCGTTTTCTGCCTGGGCATCATAGCTGGTATCTTGTGAAGGTGGCAGAGCAACCCGGCTCTCACTGGTGTGCAACTGGCAGTGGATCTGAGCACTGGCCCAGGCCAGAATCTCACTGGAAGAGAGGAAGAGGAGAGGAATGCAAGGGAAGGCCAGGGCCAGGCCACTGGCGTGCAGTGAAAAGAAAACCGCCAGAGGGCAAGGAGCCCTTTCTGAAAGGAAATGCCGTTTTCTACATCCTCCTCCTCCTCTCCTTTGGGACTACAGTGCCCATACTCTGCTCTACCCTTGCAGCAATCCCCCTTTGGAGTTTCTGAGGCAGCCTTGGAGGCTCCCAGGGTGCCAGGAGAGAAGTGGGCATTGGGAGGGCCCTGGGCCATTCAATTCACAAAGCCCTCTAATCAGCAGGTAGCTTTTGTGCTGACGATACCCCCAAACCCTCGTTTCTTGTGGAAGTATTCTCTGCTACAACCCTGGTGCTGCAGTGGCAGGCCTCTTCTTGGCCCCATCTACCGGGGAGGGTCTGGGGGCTGTGGCTCCGCTGGTGAGCTCCTCCCAGGCCTTTGGGAGCCTGCCTTCCCTGCTGCTTGAACCCTGGGTCAGTCACGACCCTCGAAGACGCCCCAGTTGCCAGCCAAACGGCTCAGGAAAGCAGAGGAAGCCCCCGCAAGGGGTGGGGGCGGCTTTTAGCCCGCCTTCCGCTCACTTCATCGGCAGGCAACACGTTTTTTCAAAGGTTTTGCTTCCTGAAAAGCCTTTGGGGATTACGGCAGACCCTTCAAACTGAATGCAAAGGTAGTTTCCGTATCTCGAGAAGCGTGAAGTCAGCTTTTAAGGGCTACGTGTGTAACTGCATAATGTCTCTGACGCTCTGAAGGGGCTCAACAGGGCCAAAAGGGTTTTGCGGCCGATTGCCGTCCCTATTCCTTGTCCGATCGTCCGAGGACAAGGCACTGAGAGAGTAGCGGGCAGGCCATGGAGGCAGCACCAGCAAATGTACCGTGTCGAAGGCGGAAGGCTGTTTCGCGCAAAGGCAAGTGCAGGGGCGCTTCACTCCCACACCAAGGCTCTGGCCATCACCACCCCCGTGACAGGACGACAGCTCTCTCATCCCTCCGCCATAACAGAGCGACAGAGAGCCGCAGTAGAGAGACGAAAGAGCCGCATGCAGTTCCAGAGCCACAGGTTGCCGATACCTGTTCCAGTTTAACCCCCTGCCTGAGGCAGGCAGAAGGTCCTTATATCATCCAGGAAAAATGATTGTCCAATCTTTTCTTTAAAAAACTCCACTACTCATAATTCCAGGAGGCAAGCTATTCCACTGATTAATTGTTCCCACAGAAATTCCTCCGGCTTTCCAGGTTAAATTTCCCTCTGAGGAGCTTCCATCCATGGGCTTCTTCCCTCTGGCAGCTCTTCGTGTATTGGGAGGCAGCTATCAGGTCTCCCCTAAGCCTTCCCTTCATTAAGCTAAACTTGCCTACCTGAAGTTCCTTTACCTGCTTATAAATTATGGAAACAAGTGAAAAATAATTGAAAGATTAAAGCAAACTGACCATTAAAAGATGATTAAAAGCTGTGCTAAAACCATGCCTACCAGAGCCAAGATTACCGTTGTTGCTTTTCTCTGCACTGTTTCCAGGATCTCACCATCATTTCTGTATTATTACCGTGAGCAGAACTGAATGCGGTATTCCCAGTGTGGCCTCACTAGCACAGTATAAAGAGCTGTCATCCGTTCCCGTGATTCTGGGGCCGCCCTTCTGTTGATGCCGCCTAGAACTGCATCGGTGTGTTTGGCAGCTGCAGGAAGCGGTTGCCCACTAGACCCCTCTCACCACGGCTCAGCCAGGCACAGCCTACCTTGCACCTGTCCATCTGGTTTTTCCGGCCTAACTGCTGGACCTTCCTTTTCTCACCACTGAACTGCATCTGGTTGGATAGGGCCCTCTGCCCAGGATCCTCCTGAAGCCTCTTGAGCCTGTCTGCTCAAGTGTTAGCAATCCCCCCCCCCCCGGTTTGTTGTATCAGGTCTGATCCTGCCTTTTTAGTTATCAACAATGCGCCCCCCCCCCCGCCCAATGCCTAGCCTTATCTGCAAACTTTAAGAGCCTCCCTCCTGTTCTCTCCTCTGGGCCATTCGTTTATTTTAAGCTATCACATTTATATGGCTCCCCATTTCATACGAGCGATCTTCGGACAGCGTGCAATAGCGCCAGCCAATATAAAGTCCAGTCAAAGCGCTCATCCTAAGGAAACATGGATCCCGAGAGGGTCAGCGCAGATGGGCTCCGCTGGCAAGGGGAGGCCCCGGAGTCGCACCCGGAGGCAAACCGGCCAGCAAGGAAGCTCACCGCACAGAGGCACGGGAGCCTGCCCGCCCAGGAATAATAATAAAATAATAATAAATTTTATTTGTTACCCGCGCTCTCTCCCCAGGGGACTCGAGGCGGGGCACAGGAAAATTAAAAAACAGTAAACACAACAGAATACATAATTTAAAATCACAATTAAACAACAAATCCTGCGCTAAAAACATCTATAAAAAACTAAAAAACTGTCCCTAAAACCCCTAAGCACTAAAACCTAAAAACCCCAGGAGCATCCCTGAGCGCCCCCCAGGCCAGCGCAAGGCCGCTTTGGAAGGCCCCTCCAGGGCAGCCCCGAGCGCAGTGCTGCCTGACCCTTCAGCGGGGGTCCTGGGCCCAGAAGGGCCTGTCTGGGATTAGCCTGAGCCCACCCGGCGCTTCGCCATTTATTTGAACGAGTCCGGCCTCTCCCCCAAAGGGCCGGGGGGGGGGCGAGGGGGGAGGGGGCGAGGGGGGGGTCCTGGCACTCGGGACAAACGGCCAAAGGGCGAAGGGAGGCGGGGGGGAGGCGGCGGCTCCATCGCGGGAGGGTTTCCGGAAGAGGCCGGAAGGGCGGGGGCGGGGCTCCTGCCGGGAGGGGACGGGGGTAGGGCTAGAGGACCTCCGGGGTCCCCCATTGGCCTAGGGGGGCGGAGTTGAGGGAGGGGCGCGGAAAGGGCCGAGCCAGGAGTGGCCGGAGAGAGGGAGGGAGGGGAGGGAGGAACGCCCCCCATCCACCCACCCACCCACCCCGGGGCCTACCTGGAGGCGGAGGTGGCGTCGGGGGGCAGCGGGTTGCGCAGCGTCACCAGGCACTCCAGCGCCTCTCCGGCCAGGAAAGCGGCGCCCCGCAGCAGCGACGCCGAGACCTCGATCATGGCCGCGGAGGGCGGGGCCGGCCACGTGGACACGCGCACGCGCACTCCCTCTCTCTCGCTCGGCGGGGGAGGGACGGGGAGTGGGCGGGTCTACCGAGCCGGCCACGCCCCCTCAGCTTTCCGCCTTGGCGCCGCCAGAGGGTCCGCTGCGCTGCGCCGCGCCGGCTGATCCGGCCATGGCTGCCTCCGGGGGCTGCGCGGGCTGCGGGCGGGGCGCGCGCGGGGACGGGGCGGCGGCGGCGGCGGCGGCGGCGGAGCTGATGAGCCGCTACGAGGGCCGGGCGGCGGGGCGCGGGGTGCCGCGGTTCGGGTGGCGGCTGTGCCTGGCCCACCGCTTCGCCGAGCGCAGGAAGCCCCTGCAGGCCGGCGACGTCTCCCCCGCCCACGCCCTGCGGCACCTGGGGCTGGCCTTCAGGTGGGGGCGCCCCTTCCACGGCCGAGGTGGGGGGGGGGGTGACGGACCCCCCTCCCCTCCCCCCGCCTGACCCTCCCCTCCCCCCGCAGGTACCTGGGCTGGTGGTACCGGAAGACGCGCGTGGAGAAGCGGCTGCCCTTCATCGACCTGCTGCACCCGCAGCCGCTGCGCCCCATCTACGGTAGGGGCCGCCCGTGGGGCCGGGGCCGCCGCAAGCCCGTGGGGGGGGGGGGCGCCGTCCAACCGTCCGTCCCTCCCTTCTCCGCAGGCTGCCCGCTGGGGGGCCTGGGCGGCGGCACCGTCACGCGCGGCTGGCGCGGGGACTTCTGCAGGTGGCAGCTCTCGCCGGGCTTGTACCAGCACCGGGCCGTGGCGGCGGACCAGGTGGGTCGGGCGGGGAGGGGAGGGGCGACTGGGGCTCCCCCGGGCGGCCTCCGCTGCGGCGCCCTGACCGGCGGCCTCTCCTTCCTTCCTTCCCTCCCTCCCTCCCCGCCCAGTTCACGGTCTGCCTGCGGCGGAAAGGCCGGACGGTGTACCAGCAGGTGCTCTCCCCCGAGCGGCCCAGCCGGCTGCAGGGCTGGAACTGGGGCTTCTGCGGGCACTACGCCTTCTACCACGCGCTGTACCCGCGCGCCTGGACCGTCTACCAGCTGCCCGGGCAGGAGGTGGTGCTGACCTGCCGGCAGATCTCGCCCGTCATCCCCCACGACTATCAGGTGAGCCTCCCGCCGGCGGCCCCTGGCGAGCAAAGGGGGCGGGGAAGCCCGTGGCGGCGGTGGCTGGAGCCTTGGGGCTTGTGGTGTGCGGGGACAGGGCTCCCTTCCCTGGGCTGTGGCACCGCTGCCTCCTGCCCCTCCCGGCCTGGCTTCCCAACCACACACCTGCTGCAATTAATTGCTCTGGCAGGTTGCCTCATGCGCTGCTGCCGCTGTTCAGGGAGAACTTCCCACCCGGGGCTGTGCAATTCATAATCTGCCTGGCAGATCTGCCCAATCCGTCTGAGGGCTGAGTGATGGGTGGAGCGTCACTTCAGGCGTGAGGCGGCAATTGCAAAGGGAACTGATGGATGGGCTCTCCGGGGCCCTTTCCCAGTCCATGGGAAGCCACGGGGAGGGGAGGGCTCAGCCAGAAAGAGCGGCGTTGCCTGGGCGGGAGGGAGGACGGCCCTGCTTCCTTGTCCACGTGCCCTCCAGGAGAGGCGGTCCGTTGGATAACTGGCGGCTGTGCCCCTTGGGCCTTTGAAGCTGATCATTAGCGCTTCCGGTTGCCCTAGGAAAGCACAGCAGCCATGTTGCATGGGAAAACCCAAATTACACGCCCTCTCGTCTTCCGGGCTGGTTGAAATGGGAGGGGGGGGAGGGCGTCTTTGAGGGTCGTCTCACATGCGGAGTATTGCGGGGATCCAAAGGGAAGCAAATGGGGCATGGAAAAGGCCGAGCGGGGCCTCCCGGTGCAGCAATGGGTGCAGGCAGAGTGGAAGAGAGTCCGGGACAAGGGTCCTGCTTGCCACGCCTGCCACGCCTTCTGCCAGCAGGAGCCGGAACGCCGGTGCTTTCCCACCAAGAGTTCAGGGTAACAACTCTTTAGATTCTGGGGAGGCCCAGAGCCCCTCCGCCTTGCTAGGGTTGGATCCCTGCCCCGTCCCAGCCTCTGTGCGCTGGAGATGCCCCCGAAGATGCCCAGAGCAGAGGTGCAGAATCGAGGGTGTGAAAAGAGCTGAGACCCCAAATACACAAAACCACACCCACAAACGGGCCTCGGCTTTTCCACGCACCCCCACTCGCCCCCCCCAATCCAAGTGACTCCAGGCAAGGAGAAGGTCTCAACAAGGAACACCCCCACTCCCTCCCCCCCCCCCCCTGCAGTCAACCCAACAGGACACCATGGCTGATGGCACCGAAAGCCTCGGGGGGTGGGGGGTGGGGAGGACAAAGGCAGCATCCTCATTGGCTGCTCCCCAGAGGTCACCCACAAGCACGACTGGGGCCCATCCATGGGGGGCCTCTGTCCCTGGGAAGCCAGCCCTCCCTTTGGCAAAAGCTGCCATAGGTCGAGGTCTCTGGGGCGGGGCCCTCATCCGGGGGCAGCGGGGGGGGGAGGCTCGATGGGATGGAAGGAAGGGGGGGTCACCCAGAATCCGGGGTTGGGGGAGGCCATCCGGCAGGGAGGAGATGAAAAGCTGCCTCAATTTATGGCCACAGCCGAGAGCACAATTTCCACTGCTGAGCTGGGTGGCAGTGAAGTGAGTTTCATCTGACTTTACGATCTCTCTGTCATCGTGGTTAAGTGAATCACGGCAGTTGTTAAGCGAATCATAATGATACTGAGTGAACCCGGCCTCCCCCGTGTTGGGAGCTGGCTGGCAAAGTCGCAGAAGGGCCCCACGTGGCCCCAGGAGGCTGCTGCCGCCGTAAAGACGTGCCGGGTGCCGGAATCCGGATGACCTGGCCGTGGGAGTGCGGTGACGGTTGTTTCTTTCAACGGCATTGTAACTTCGGCCACTGGACTTGTGGTTGTAGCTTGAGGACCTGCTCTCCATGGGACGGTCAAGGCCCTCTAGCCAAAACTAGGTTTTTCTTCAGGATTCTGTGCCTGTGTGTGTGTGTGGGGAGGGGGGGTTGCTTCTTAACCTGGTGGCACTCGGGCCCCTGCAGGGAAGGTGGGGGGGGGGCAGGGGAGGGGTTGGATGAGCCACCCGTCTTGTGTCCGTAGGACTCCAGCCTCCCCGTGGGCGCTTTCATCTGGGAGGTGGAGAACGAGGGGGCGGAGGAGGTGGAGGTCTCCATCATGTTCACCTTCCAAAACGGCACGGAGACCAAGGACGACCGCCGGGGCGGCCACTGGAACGAGCCCTTCAGCGTGGAGAAGGCGGGCAGCTGCGTCCGTGGGGTGATGCTGCACCACGTGACCCCTGCAAACCCCTACACCCTGGCCATCTCTGCCCGGGAGAAGGTAGCCACCCCACCCCACCCA
Source organism: Rhabdophis nuchalis (assembly GCA_039707465.1). Lineage (NCBI taxonomy): Eukaryota > Metazoa > Chordata > Lepidosauria > Squamata > Natricidae > Rhabdophis > Rhabdophis nuchalis. The sequence continues at coordinate 249,724,202 of CM077644.1, forward strand.
CCCCCGAGGCCCCGCCAGGCTTAGGGACGTGGGGCAGGAGTCCCGCGTGCCCTTTGGGGCTGCCTCTTGAAGGCTGGCAGAGAGGCTGCTTGGAGGGCCAGCAAAGCCCCACGGTGGCCACGGCCTCTACTTACAAGGCCCCGAGGGGTGGCGGGTGCTTTCCCCACCTCTGGCTCCCCTTGTTAGGACCCCTCCCCTCCCCCCACAGCCTGTTTTGGGGCTGCCCTGCTGTCTTGCTCCTCCCCTGTCTGGCTGTTCATTCCTTCCCTTCTTTCCCTCCTCCCTCCCACACCCCAGGCAGGTGTTGCTGTGACCCACCTCACGGCCTTCAACCCTGCTGGCACCGGCCAGGAGGTCTGGCAGGATCTCTTGGCGGATGGCCGGCTGGCATCTCCTCAGGGTGAGTCCGGGGCTTCGTGGTGGGCAGAGGCAGGCGGGAGGCCGGGCCCCTGACGCTCAGGGCTCTCTTGCAGGTCAGAGCCCCCCCACGGAGAAGGGGGAGGTCTGCGCAGCAGCCGTGTGTGCCACGCGCGTGGTGCCCGGCCACGGCCACGGGGTGCTGGAGCTGGGCCTGGCCTGGGACATGCCTCGCATTCGCTTTGGATCGGCGGAGAAGGAGCATCGCCGGTGGGTGCTTCCTGGGGAGGGCCGGCTCCCAGGGGCGTCTCTCTGGTTTGGTGGGGGGAGCCGCCTTGGAGGACCCAGGTGCCCAGGGCTGTGCCAGCATGCAGCACACCCACCGAGCTCACCCTCTCCTGATCCAGAAAATGGGGCTGCTTGGCACGGACCTGGGGTCTCTCCGGCCGTTTGGCTGTCCCTGTCCGGCCTGTGGAGCCGGGGCAAAAGCTGTGGGCAGCAGCCCCACAACAGTCCCAGCTTCCCAGGCTTTTTCCTTTGGGAGAATCCCCCCCCCCTCCGCCCCCAGATCTGTGTGTGGCAGAGGCAGCGTCTCTGGGCCGGCTTTGCTTCCCCACTGAGGCTCCGTCTTCCTCTCTGCCCGCAGGTGGTACACCCGCTTCTTTGGCAGCGACGGGAACGCCTGCCCAGCACTCTCCCACCATCTGCTGAGCCGCTACGAGGCCTGGGAGGAGAGGATTGAGGCCTGGCAGGGGCCCATTTTGGCAAACAGGTAGCGCCCTGTGGGTGGAGGGGTCTTCTGAGAGGCAGGAAGGGGCCCCGGCTCTCTCCCCCCCCCCTTCGCCCGCCACTGTCCAGACTCAGCATAGCGGGGGCTGCCTCCCCTCCCCCCCCCTCCCCCCTGCCTTCTTTCTGCTGAAGGCGTGGCTGTGTCTCTGCCCTTCCTGGGTCAAGCAGGCCAGGTGGGCAGGCCTGCTGGGGGTCTCTGGGCAGACTGAGCCCACCCCTCAGAGGAGGACCCAGTGAAGGGCCTCTGTGTGCTTCTCGCAGCGACCTGCCCCCCTGGTACAAGTCGGCCCTCTTCAATGAGCTGTACTTCCTGGCCGACGGAGGCACCCTCTGGCTGGAGCTGCGGCCTGAGGACAGGGAGGCCCTACGGGGTGTCCAGGGCCTCTGCCAGCTGCTCCCGGTCTTGCAAGAGTACGGCAGGTTTGCCTACCTGGAAGGTGAGCCCCGGGGGGAGGGGGAGTCTGGGGGTGGGGGGGGGGAAGCCAGTGTGATGTGCAGCCACTACCACTTCCTCCTTCCAGGCCAGGAGTACCGGATGTACAACACCTACGACGTCCACTTCTACGCCTCCTTTGCGCTTGCCATGCTGTGGCCCAAGCTGGAGCTCAGCCTGCAGTACGACATGGGTGGGTGCCCTCCCCCTGGGGCTCCGAGTGTCGGGAGCCCATCCTCGGCTGGCACTGCAGGCGGTCTGGGCGGAGGGGGGGGGCCTTGCATGGGCGGGGAGATGCGCCCCCTTGAGCCGTGTCAAAGGCCTCCGAGGGCCTGGCCTGCGCTTGGCTGGCGCCAGAGGCAGCGGGCTGGGAGTTGGGACGGCTGCTGATGGCGCTTCCCTGCCCTGCCCCAGCTGCTGCGGTGCTGAATGAGGATGCCCGCCCTCGGCAGTATCTCATGAGCGGACAGACAGCCCCGGTGAAGCTGCGCAATGTAGTTCCACACGACATCGGAGACCCAGGTAAAGGCCCTCGGCTCTGGACGCAGCTCAGGCCTCGCTCTGCGGCCGGCAGGTCTGAGGGGCTCCCCACAGCCGCCCTCCCTCGGCCTGGGGCCTGGCTGTGTGTGGGGGAGGGTGTGGGATGTCACCCGTTGGCCTGAATGCACCCCCAGGGCAGCTTCCTCTGGGACCGCTCTTGGGGGGAGCGGGGCTGCTGGGGGAGGAGGCTGTGCGGCCCCCACTTTCTGTGCCTGGGTGGGCGGGAGGCAGCAGAAGCCCCCGAGAGGCTGTGAGCAGCTGAGAGCTCGGGGGGGGGAGGGAAGGGGGCTCCTGCATGCTGGGGTGGGGGGCGAGGGGGCTTTCCGGGAAGCCACACCACCTCCCGCTCTCTTGGGCAGACGACGAGCCCTGGCAGCGGGTCAACGCCTACCTGATCCACGACACGGCCACCTGGAAGGACCTCAACCTGAAGTTCGTGCTGCAGGTGTACCGGGACCACTTCCTCATGCAGGACGGGGCCTTCCTGCGGGACATGTGGCCCGTCTGCCAGGTGCAGTGCAGGGGAGGGCAGGGGCTGCCGGGCCCCCGGGGGCCCCCGCGGACCCCTCCTCAGACCCCTTTGCCCCCCTCAGGCAGTGGTGGACTCGGAACTGCGCTTCGACACCGACGGAGACGGCCTCATTGAGAACTCGGGCTTTGCCGACCAGACCTATGACGCCTGGGTGGCCACTGGAGCCAGGTGGGCGATGGGCCCGGAGCCCTGCCCCCCCCCTCCTAGGACCCCGCCCAGAAAAGCCTCTTGCTGTGGGGTGTTGCCCCCCCCCTCCAGCCTCCCCCCCCTCCGGCTGTTGTGGGGCCTGGGGTGGTCGTCCCTCGAGGGCTGTGAAACAGGATGCCGGGACCCCCGCAGTCCCCGGCTGGTGCTGGTCAGTCCTGGTTCTCTGGCAGCTGTCCAGTCATTCAAGGCCAATTCCTGCTTGAGTGCCCCCCCCCCCAAGGAAGTGGTCTCTTGGCAGCTGAGCCCCTCAAGCCCCCCGCCTGCCTCCCCCCCCTGCACGGGGCTCCTGGACTCTGCTGGCCGGGGGCCCCGAGATCACACTCCCATGGGGCGGGGGGGGGGGCTCCCCCACTGAGGGTGCTGGGCATTCTGGTGCCCTGTCTGGAGGAGGAGGAGGAGGAGGACGAAGGCGGCTGCCCTGCTCTGCAGAGCTGGCAGAATGAAAGGGGGGGGGCACCACAGCGACAAACCCCGTGGCCTTGATCCCCGGCCTCTTCCGTGGCCTCGGCCCCTGGCGCCTGGGGGAGGGAGGGGAAGGCCTGGTGGGAAGTAGCGGGAGGCGTCAGAAGGCCTGGGGGCCCCTGGAGGAGCTACCGCCAGGCCCAGGGTCCTTGGAGCGGAGGGCGCCATGTGGGATTCTGCTGCCAGCCGATGCCAGCCCTGCGAGGCGGAGGAGGTCAGAAGAGGGTGGAGCCCTCCTTTCAAGGAGAAGGGCTCTTGGGATCGGCAACAGGCTTCTCCTTGCCCCTCCACGCTCTTTTCCCCCGTGCTGCCCTGCCCAGCCCTCCTCACCAGCCCAGGGAGCGCTGCAGATTCCTGGGCCAAGCTGCCTGCCCTCCTGATGCCAGGGAAGAGGGCAGCTCCATCTGCCCAGCCTCCTCTCTGACCAAGGCAGGAGGGGGGCTCCTCCCTGACTCCCCCCCCCCCCTCAGTTGGGAGAGGCCATGGGCAGGCGCCTCTCGCCCCTCCCTTTGGGAAACCCCCTCCTCCTCCTCCTCTCCTTTGCTTGGCCAGTGCCTACTGTGGCGGCCTCTGGCTGGCGTCCGTTTGCGTGATGTGCAGAATGGCGGAGGCCTTGGCAGACGGGGCGGCCCTGGAGAGGTACTCGGGTATCCTGGCTAAGGGCACGGCAGCGTTTGAGCGGCTGCTCTGGAACGGTAGGTCCGGGCCGAGCCGGGCGGGTCAGCCGGGCCGGAAAGAGCCCCCAGCCACCCACTTTCTCCCTCGCAGGGAAGTACTACAACTACGACAGCGGCCGCAGCCCCTCTTCGGACAGCGTCATGGCGGACCAGCTGGCCGGGCAGTGGTTCCTGCGGGCGTGTGGGCTGGGCGAGGGGCAGTCCGAGGTGAGGAGGGGGGCCGGGAGCCCTGGGGGGGGAGGGCTGTGAGGGGGGGGGAGCCTCCGCGAGCCCCCTCTGGTCCACAGGTTTTCCCTCGCAGCCACGTGCTCAGTGCCTTGAAGACCATCTTTGAGCTGAACGTGATGGGCTTTTCGGGAGGGGCCATGGGGGCCGTGAACGGCATGCGCCCCTCGGGGTCGCCGGACACCTCCAGCCTGCAGTCGGACGAGGTGTGGGTCGGTGTGGTCTACGCTCTGGCCGCCACCATGATCCAGGAGGTGGGTGACGGGGGAAGGGGAGGGGGGGAGAAGGCTGGGGGGGGGGGTGGCAGCCTGGCTGACGGGGCTCCCTCTCGCCTGGCACAGGGCCTGGTGCAGGAGGGCTTCTGCACCGCCGAGGGCTGCTACCGGACAGTCTGGGAGCGGCTGGGCATGGCGTTCCAGACCCCCGAGGCCTACTGTGAGAGGAGGGTCTTCCGCTCGCTGGCCTACATGCGCCCCCTGAGCATCTGGAGCATGCAGCTGGCCTTGGAGCGGCGGACGGCACAAGGGCTGCCCTTCCCAGCCCCACCTGCGGCCAAATCCGAGGGCCTGTGAGGCAGGGGAGGCAGGCAGGCTGTCGCTTCCGCTTGGCCCTCCTGAGCCAAAGCAGGCCCACGGGTGGCCCCAGCCGACATGAAGGAAGCCCCTCCCCCCGGACAGAGGGCGGGGCAGAGCGGTTGGGCAGCTTAGAGGTCTCTGCATTCTTCAATCTTCATCACCCCCCCAACACACACACACACCCTTTTGATTTGCACACAATCACGTTCTGTATAATCAAGTTATTTTTAGAGGCTGAATAATTTTAATTTAAAATAAATTAACTTGGAAAGAAGCCTTTGCGGAACTCTTGCTGATGGCCGTGGCATGCAGAGGCCGGAGGGGGCCGTTGCCTGGGTGCCCCCGGTCCGGCAGAGGTGGCTCTTCTTCCTGCAGACCAGGCTGTTCCCGGGTGTGGGTGCGCTTCTCTGCATCTTCCAGGGCAGGGGCTTTGCTGCAGCCGCGCTGCCAGTCTCTCTGCCAGCCTGTCCAAACTCTCCCAGGACCTCTGGAGACTGGGGCACGGGCATTCGTCCTCTGGGAGGGGGCAGCGTCTAGCTGAGCAGCTGGGCTTGGGCAAGGGGGGAGTGGCCTGCAAAGGCCTGGCATTGCCACCTTCTGAAAACTTTTGAAGTGCGAAGGGTGTGCTTCAGTGGCCCCGTGGACTTCCTCTTTCCCCTGTCTTCATTCACACAAGCGCAGAAGGTGGGACTCCATCTCAGTCTTGCCCTGGGAAATGGGCACGTCTGCCCTGCCTTGCCCTGGCCATCATCGTTCAGACGGGGCTGAGACGGGGCAGCTGGGGCCAGTTCTACGTGGGAGGGGAGGGTCTCTGACTGATCCCCCCGGAGGAGGAGCTGCCCGGAGCCTCCTGAAAAGCTTGGCAGCAGACTGGGCCCTGGGCACCAGCTTCCTGGCAACCGCTCGGCCTCAGCCGCCTTCAGCCCTGCCCTCCTGGACGGTCAGAGAAAGCCCCTGCTTCCCCGTGGAGGCGGGAGGGGAGGGGAGGTCACCTCTGGCGGGTGTCCATGGGTGGCTCTCGGACACAACATCCCATTCATTCAGAGGAAAAAAGCCCAGTGAGCAGCGCCCTCTGGAGGCTGAACTGAGGCCTCACACAGCCAATCTCCACGCTGCCACATGTGGTGTTGAAAGCCTTCGTGGGGCCTGGAGCAGCCTCTTCTGGCAACAGCGTGAACCAAGGGGAGCGGCCGAGTGGGACACACACACAAACACACACACACTCACAGCTTGCCTTTGCCCAAAGGCCCCCTCTGATGCAAGACCTCACCTGCACCCAGCCAGGAATCCTGGCGCTGGGCAGGAAGACTGCTGGGGCAGCACCCATTTCTACAGTGCCAATGGAAAGGGCCTTGCCAGGACCCCCGGCGGTGGCTGCTGCTGAAGAGCCCTGGGAGGGTGGGGGGAGCCTGGGTGCTCTTCCTGCTTTCCAGGCTGAAGGAGGAAAAGCTCGCAGGGCTGATAAGTCCCCCACCCCAGGAGGTGTAAGTGAAGCGGGGTTCTTGCTGGTGGTCCCTGTGGCTCCCTGGTCAACTGGAGGGATTGCCTGGGCGTGGGGGGTCTTGGGCGGAGCCAGTGTTGCTTTCCCAGCACTTCAAAGGCGCCTCTTCAATGAGGCTGTGCAGGAGTTCCCCAAAAGGGTCCCAGGCCGGTCCTGCAGCCGACTGGCCAGCTCTTGGTAGGCCCGAGGGGGAGGGGGAGGCATTGGCTCTCCCTTTCTGAAAATGAAGCCAATGCTTGGAAGAGGAAAATGGGGGCTGCAGAAGGGCCACGAGCGGCAGCCAAGATGCTTCTCCCCCTCCCCACACACAGGGCTTCGGAGGGCGGCTTGGAGCGAAGGGAGGAGGATTGGGGGCCATGCCATCCAGGTGCTTTAGAGGAAGGAAGGAAGGGAAGGGGAAGGCCACCAGCTGGGGACTCTGGGGGGGGGGGGAGGAAGTGCGGGGAATGCATTGTTGCTTGTTTGCATGCAAAGAAACTTCTGTTGCATCCCCAACATAATTCAGCCATGTCAGTTGATTTGGTGTCAAACCCGTGGCCCGAATCAATAATCAATAATTTCAATCAATAATTTAATTTGTTGACCGCTCCCTCTCCCCAAAGGGACTCGGAGCGGTGCACAGGGCAAATAAAACAATAAATACACATACACATAATAAAAACAAATTAAATATATCCCTGCGCTAAAAATTACCAATTAAAATACTAAAATCCCTATCTAAAATTATTAACAATCCCATAGACGAGAGACTACCCTAGGCCGGCCAAGCAGAACAAATATGTTTTTAATTTTAGACGGAAGGAGCGGAGGTCCGTAGTTGTTCTAATGTCGGGGGGAAGGTCGTTCCAGAGGGCTGGGCCCACCACAGAGAGAGCCCTTCCCCTGGGCGTCGCCCGCTGACAAAGTCTAGTGGACGGCACCCGGAGAAGTCCCTCTCTGTGGGAGCGAATTGGCCGTGTGGATGTATGAGGCAGGATCCGATCCTGCAAATAGGTAGGTCCCGAGCCATGGAGCGCTTTGAAGATGATAACTAAAACCTTGAAGCGCACCCGGAAGACGACAGGCAGCCAGTGCAGCTCGCGCAAGAGCGGTGTTACATGGGTAAACCTTAAGGTTCCCATAATTGCTCGCGCGGCTGCATTCTGGACTAGCTGAAGTCTCCGAGTGCACCTCAAGGGGAGCCCCATGTAGAGAGAGTTACAATAGTCCAGTCGGGATGTCACGAGAGCATGAGTGACTGTGCGAAGGGCGTCCCGATCCAATAGGGGGCGCAACTGGCGAACCAGGCGAACCTGGTAGAACGCCCTCCTGGCCACGGCTGTCACTTGATCTTCCATGGACAGCCGGGCATCCAGGAGGACACCCAAGTTGCGCGCCCCATCCACTGGGGCAAGATGTTCGCCCCCAATGGCCAGCGATGGAATCAGCTGGTTGAATCGGGCAGCCGGAAACCACAGCCACTCGGTCTTGGTCGGGTTGAGCTTGAGTCCGTTTCTTCCCATCCAGACCCGTACGGCTTCCAGGCACTGGCACATCACCGCTACGGCATCGTTGGGGTGGTTTGGGGGTAGATATATACAGCTGAGTGTCATCAGCGTAGAGATGGTACTCTACCCCAAAACCACGGATGATCTCACCCAGCGGCTTCATATATGTGTTAAACAGGAGAGGCGAGAGGACCGACCCCTGAGGCACCCCACATGTGAGGGGTCTCGAGGTCGACCTCTGCTCTCCTGTCAACACAAATTGCGATCGGCCAGAGAGGTAGGAGGAGAACCACCGTAAAACGGTGCCTCCCACCCCCAACCCCCCCAGCCGATGCAATAGGATACCATGGTCGATGGTATCGAAAGCCGCCGAGAGGTCTAATAGGACCAGGATGGAGGAACAACCCCCATCTCTGGCCCTCCAGAGATCATCAACCAACGCGACCAATGCCGTCTCGGTGCTATGCCCGGGCCGAAAGCCGGACTGGCGCGGGTCTAGATAATCAACTTCCTCCAGGTGACGGGGAAACTGTTGTGCCACCACACTCTCAACAACCTTCGCCAAGAAGGGAAGGTTGGAGACTGGACGATAGTTGGTTAATAAAGCTGGATCCAAAGAGGGCTTCTTAAGGAGGGGCCTCACCATAGCTTCTTTTAGGGAAGCAGGCAAGGAACCCTCACTTAAGGAAGCGTTGACAACCTCTTGGAGCCAGCCTCGTGTCACCTCCCAGGATGCCAGTACAAGCCAGGAGGGACACGGGTCCAATAAACATGTGGTGGCTCGCAGTCGCCCACGTAACCTGTCCATATCCTCGGAGGTAACGGAGTCAAACTCCTCCCAAACAAGATCTGTCTCGTGGCATCCCACTGGGCCATCAATGGGGGCTAGCTCGTTCTGTATCTGAGCGATTTTCTCCTGCAGAAAAATCACAAATTCCTCTGCTCTACCCTGTAGCGGGGCTTCCCGCACCCTCTGTTGAAGGAGGGAGCGGGTCACCCTAAACAGGGCGGCAGGGCGGTTTTCTGCGGATGCTATGAGGGTGGCACAATGATGACGTTTGGCCACTCTCAGCGCCACAATGTAAGTCCGTAAATGGGCTCTTACCTGTGTCCGGTCAGATTCAAATCGAGTAGACCTCCATCTTCTCTCTAGGCATCTCTTGTGGCGTTTCATCACCCTTAGCTCCTCGGTAAACCAAGGAGCCAGGGTAGCTCGCCGCCGCAAGAGAGGCCGCAAGGGCGCGACCCGATCCAAGGCTCCCGTGGTCGCAGTATTCCATGCGGCCACGAGGTCCTCCATCGGGGCGCGGGTCAGGGGTACAGGAAGTGGCCCAAGCGCCGCCTGGAACCCATCAGAGTCCATCAGGCGCCTGGGGCGGAACCAGATAGATGACTCAGGTTCCGCCTCCCCGCGGTGGGGGGTGGCGGTTGGAAAGTCGAGCCGGAGAAGTGAGTGGTCTGACCATGACAAGGGTGTGATGACTATATCCCCTGTACCCAGATCACTCTTCCATTGGCCAGAGACAAAGATGAGATCCGGTGTATGTCCACCCTCGTGGGTGGGGCCTTGAATTAATTGGGTCAGGTCCATGGCCATCATGGAAGCCATGAACTCCCGAGCTACCTCGGATGATTCGCCCACCGATGGCAGGTTAAAGTCCCCCATGACTAAAAGTCTGGGGGTCTCAACTGCCATCGTAGCGATCACCTCGAGGAGCTCGGGCAGGGCTGCTGCTACATAGCGGGGAGCCAGGTATACAACCAGCAAGCCCAGCTGCCTCCCTAGGCCCCACTTCACGCAGAGGGACTCACAACCGGTGGTCTGTGGCACAATGGTCTCTCTCGGCTCAAGACCTTCCCTAATGACAACCGCTACCCCACCACCCCTACCTAGGGCCCGGGGCTGATGAAAAGCGCGGTAACCTGGTGGGCACATTTCAACGAGGGGGAGTCCTCCCTCGTGGCCCAACCAGGTCTCCGCAATTCCTACGAGGTCCGGCTCCCCCTCTGACACAAGGTCATGGATGAGGGGGGCTTTGTTGACCACGGACCTGGCATTGCAAAACATCAGCCGCAGGCCCTGGCTCTGTACTCCCTGACCACCTAGCCTGCAGGGGTTGTGGCACCTGACCGTTTGCAACCAACGGCCACGTGCCCCCAACCGGGAGGATGGAACTTGTCTCCCCTCAGACCTGCCTCTCCCCACGACCCTATTGATAGGTATGCCCTCCACCGGGACGACTCTTAATTCCCCCCTACTAACGGCACCGTCCGCCTCCCTCAGTCGCCTGCTGGCCTGGCCCTCTCTTTCTCCCTCTGTCTCTACCTGTCTATAATACCCACCCCCCTCCCTGGTACCCCCTAAAATAGACAACAACCTACGACTTAAAAAACCCCTAAGACCACGTTTCTTCCACCTCTCCGGATCAATGAGTCCCTCATCAAGGCTGGCCCTCGTTAGAATGGAGGGCCAAACCCGCGAGAGCGGGGCCTCTCGCAGTCGTAGCAAGTCTAGCTTCGAGTACATGGTATTAATAAATAATTAAATATATATAGATAATTATTTATAAATATACAATCAATGATGTAAATACATAAATAAAAGTATGGGTCCTAAGATTTTAAAAGGCATCGTTTGGCCGCAATGTGCTAAGCCCTGCCCACGGCCACTCGTTTTAGTGAAGGGGGGAAGTTGCGATAGGTCACGGGACAATGGGTCTGTGGTCCGTCCCGTCCCGTCCCCCCGTTCCGTCCCCCGCTTTAGGTGAAGCCGAGTTGGGCCATCACGTGCTGTGTGGCAATTTCCCCCAGGGTCCCTGGACTCTTTGATGTCGGGCCTTGCTTGAAAGACAGCCATGTCTCCAGAGTCCACGGAGAGCCTGCAGAAAGGCCCCCCAGGTGCCCCATGAATGACGCTCCTGCTTCCCTGGCACTGAAAGTAAAGAATCATGAAAGTGAATAAGGGGTTGCCCCTCCCCCCTCCCCCCTGAATGCTTTGCAGCTGATGTGGCTGCTGCTGTCTGGCAACAAACCGGGACTTTGCTCCACACAATTCTCCCGGCTGCCCCTTTCGGTTGCTTGGGGGTCTCTGGGCTTGGTGAGTTCCTTGCAGGTGTTTCCAAAGAGACCCCGAGACCATCCCCAACCAACCTAGACTGACAGTGCGAGACTACCTACAATGTAAAGGGAGAGAAACCCCACTCCTTCCTAGCCCTGATGAAATTACCTAGTTGGGTCATGAAACGTCTGCAAGAAAACCACCAAGGCTGCAAAGCCTCTCCTGCAGTGGAGCCTTTGGGGTTGCTTCTCTCTCTGGAAACCTTTGCCGTGTTATGCACCTGAAGGGAGGAGGGGGAGAAATGGGGAAGGTGGGGGTACGTTTTCTTCTCCCCCCCTCCCCCCCCCTCATGCTAACTGCATTCAAGAGAAGCCTCTCGGAGGCCCCGCCCACCACGCCGTAGGAGCTGCTGAAAGTGCCCTTGTGAGGAGCGGCCTTCAGAGCAAGCCCAAGCCCCCCCACCCCCACCCCCCTCCGGTGGCGACAGGGAGGCGCCTCAGCCGGGAGCCTCTGGCCCAGAAAGCCCAAACGATGCTGTTCGCCCCTCCTCAGATCTCAAGGATGGTTGCTCTGCAGGCTGACCTAGTGGGAAGAGATGAGCGATAATGATGAGGTCACCCAGATAGGCTTCTTCCCAACCTTGCAATCTGCCCTTGGCTCCCCCTTTCTGGAAATGGAAGCAAAGCCTGGGGGGGCAAAGATTCCGCTTTTGCCAATGGCCGCCCAGCAAAGCATCCAAGGCCCCCTGGGGCTGCCCTATATCCTCCTTTGTTGCTAGTCTGCCTGTAAGGACACTTCTGCTGCAAACGAGTGGTTTGGCGGCCTTAGGGGAGCCAGGGTTGAGGCCCCACGGGCACCGCAGGGTCCGCTTCCCCCGGAGATCAATCGCTGGGCTAAGCAGCCCGACCCTTCGCCCCGCAGAGAGGCGGTTTTCGTCAGAAACTGAGACACATTTTCTGGGCAGCAGAGCAGACCAAGAAAAACCGAGGGAGCCCCGCGATGGCCTTCGCCGTCTGCCCCCGCCCGCCCTCCCACCCTCACGTGCCAAAGTCACGGCCAGCACTCGCCACCCATTTCCCAGAAGCGCCCGTCCCCTGGGGGGGGGGATCCTGCCCCTCCTTGCCGCCAGGGGTGTGGGGAGGCGGCAGCTCCATGGGGGGTGTAGCCAGCGCGAGCCCAAGCGGGGCTTTATAAGGGGCCGTCCCGCCCGAGGCTGGCAAATCTCGATTCCTGGAGGGCACCATGGCGATGGGCACAGCAACTCTGGGGCTCCTCGCTCTCCTGCTCGGCTGCTCCGGCACCTCTGCCGAAGCCCAAAACTCGGGCCGCTTCGCCATGCGGAAGGTGAGATGCGGGGTGGCGGGCAGAGGGTCCCGGCCTTTCCCCCTCGTGGAAAGCCCCCGCTCCCAGGCTCTGGCAGAGGGGGCCGCTTTCTCGGGGTTGGCCTCACCCAGTCCCGTCGCGCTGAGCGCCAGAGGCTCCAAGTCCCCGACGGACGATCGGCCGAGCGCTCGCTCCTCTGCCGCCACTTCGGTGGTGCTCTCGCTCGCTGGGCAAAGGGCAGAGCGACCCGGGCGCGCTCTGACAGGCGCCTCGGCCGACGGGGCTTTGGGATGGGCCGCCTCTGCCTCCCGGCGTGGGGCAGCCCGCGGGATCGGGCCGGTGGAGGCTCCCCGAAGAAGAAGGAGTCCGCCTTCCAGCCTCTCTACCTGTTGGACAGCGAGGCTCGGCCAGCCCCGTGACCTGCTTTTCTGCCCCCCCCCCCTCTTTAGTGCGCCCTGACTGGCAATTGGGTGAGTGACCAGGGCTCTAGGATGGCCGTTTCCGACAGCAGCAATTCCGGGGTGTTCAGCGGCTCCTACCTGACGGCCATGGCTGCCACCGACACCACCATCCGGGCTTCCCCTCTGCACGGCGTCCAGCACCAGGCGGACCAGCGGGCCCAGCCCACCTTCGGCTTCACCGTCAACTGGAACTTTTCTGGTAGAGCCGGTCACTATTTGGGGTGGACGCCAATAGAATGGGAGGAGGGAATCTAGTGGATCTCCCCTTCCTTAGATCTGCCTCTTCCAGATTTCTTTTGACTGAATGCCCTCCCCCCAACCCCCATTAGCTGGAGCTGCCCAAAGACTCCTCCAGGTGCCTCTGGCAAGGAGTAAATCCTTTGGGTGGAACATACGTCCCCCACCCCCAATCCCCAGGGCTATATAACCCGGTGAGCTGCCAATGAGTCTCTGGCCGATTCCTCCCTCAGAGTCCACCACCGTCTTTGTGGGCCAGTGTTTCCTGGATGAGGACGGAGAGGAGCGGCTGAAGACCGCCTGGCTGCTGCGTGTGGAGGTGGGGTCTGTGGCAGAGGACTGGGGGGCAACCCGGTAAGGAAAAGCAGGGGCTGAACTGCTTTGCCCCCTAACTGGAAGGGCCCCCCTTCTTTCTCTCTCTTTCCTTCCCCCTCCCCAAGTGGCTCTTCAAAGGGGGCACCAATGGTCTGTGTCTCTCGGGGTGCTTTCGGCTCACCGAGCAGCTCCACCGGGAGAGGCTGGCATCAGCACACCCCGTCTCTGAGAATTCCCCCCACAAAGAAGCCCATCAGAGCTTTTGAGGAGGTTCAGGGACAAGCTGTTGAAGTGTGGTGTGGGTGGCATCGCAGTTGGGTGGGCACACAGCTGGAGAGTTGGCATCAATTGCTCCACTCAAATTGGAGAGAAGGAACCAGCACAGCCCCTTTTTTTGTATGGGGAAAAGAGGCAACCAGGGGGTGGGTGGGGTGCTCAGCCTGGGGGGGGGACAGTAATCATGCCACCATGAATTTTGACATTGTCCTCCCTCCTGCTTCCTTCCTTGTAGGGTTGGCACGGACACTTTCTACCGGACCAAGTGAGCGGGTGAAGAGAGCCAGGCTCCCGTGGTTTCTGCTTGGGGGGTGGGGGGGTGGGGAGCCTTCCTACCTCACCCATCAGCCACTCTTCTCCAATAAAATGTTTTCCTGAGCAGCATCCGCCTCCCTGGTCTTTCAGAAGCTCCCTGGTTGCCAGTCTGCCGGCTCCCTGGCAGATCCTGGTGGGACCCCCATCTGGAGGGCGGGCTCAAAGCCAACTCTGGGGTTCCAGGGCCCTTTTCTGGTACTTCCCCCGCTTATTTTGCCTGGGCTTGGTCCTGGGGGGGTTCTTGTGGTCACTCCTGGTTTGGCCCTCTCTTGTCTCTACGACCACACAGCTGTCGCCCTGGAAGACTGTTGGGAACCTGCAGCTGAGCCACAGGGCAGCATTGGGAAGCACCCTCGCTCTCGCCAGGAGCTATAGACGTGTCCTGGTGGGGCCGGGGCACCTGGCTACTTTGTGAGCTGAACTGGTTCTCAGTGGGTCTCTGTACAGGACAAGCTGCTGTGGGGGGAGTGTCACCCATTAAGCCCTTTGCCCCCAGCCATCTCTGCCATTGGACAAGCTCCGACAGAGCTGGGTGGAGGACGAAAGGGCCCTGCGTGCGGTTGGGAGTGTGGAGCTGAGGCTGAGCAGGTTGGTCTTCAACACCCGCAGAAGTGAACCGGTGGGTTATGGATATTCACCAGCATCTCCCTTCACCACAATCCCAGAACGGTCAGCCAAAAGCAGACCAATGCTAGCCCACAAGCGATGGCCAAGGAGTCCACAAGGCACTTCAAAGTTTCCCAAACTTAGGAACGTATAAAAATCTTTTTAAATAACAAATGGTTATGTTAGCAGTGTCAAAAAGGATCGTAACTTATACGAAATTATTTTTAAAGGTATTTGTATTTTAATGTTTTAAATTTCTAATAAAGGGAAAAAAGTTTCCCAAACGAGATAAACCCACCTGAGTCCTCAGGGCTGCCCTTCAGCCGAATCCCTCCCTGGGCCAACTCCCCTCCAGCCCTGCCTGGGACCCGTTCATCCTCCTCCAAGCTGACATCCGGAGGGGCGTCAGGGGAAGTTGGGGGTGGGGGAGTGGTTGTCCAACCTTGTCTTGAAATCCTCCTGCAATGGAGCATCCTCCACAGCTCCGGGAGGCAAGCAGTTCCACTGGCGGATCCTTGGGCCAGGAAATCCCTCCCCCTTTCCAGGCTGACTCTCCTCCTGAAGGGCGTCGGCACACAGGACGGGACAGAGGGGGCCTCGGTCATTCTTTGTCCGTGACCTGTGCTGAGTGCACTGTTTAAATCTCAAACTCTCCCACGCACTCAGAGTGACTACGAGATAATATTGAACAAAATATTTAATAAAAGAAAGTTTAATTTATGGGTTTTTTTAATTTTTTAAATTTATTTTAAGCAGGGTATTGATTTAATTTAGTTATTATTTAGTAATATTTTGTATTTATGTATATTTATTTTAAATCTCTGTTCGCCGCCCCGAGTCCCTTTGTGGTGAGATGGGTGCGGATTACAAATGTGAATAACAACAACAACAACAACAACAACAACAACAGTTAAATAACAGATGAGGAAAGGAACATAAGACCAAACTGTCTTGGAAGGAAAGATGCCTCTTGAGGTTTGCTTCCAAAAGGAACACAAGTTAAAGCCTAGTCTGAAGTTTGGAGAGCCAAGCCAGTTTCATCTGCCTGACCCAAGGCCAGAATTCCAGGTGTCTTACATGACCAGACAACACAGGGACAAGAAGCAGGAGCCGGTGGTTATGGGTCAGGACTGCTGGCTCAAACAGGCTGCAGCTAGTTGGCTTTAATTAAGGGAGCTCCTTCCTTCCTTCCTTCCTTCCTTCCTTCCTTCCTTCCTTCCTTCCTTCCTTCCTTCCTTCCTTCCTTCCTTCCTTCCTTCCTTGCTGGGCCAGGAGCCTCACGGAGCCTCTAGGGCCTATCTTCTCTACACACCCATCCTGCTTGGGGGCTCTGTCTCATGGTCTGATTGCTCCAGCTTTTCTGAGGATGTCCAATTTGAACAGTGACTCCCTGCGTGGCATTTGGCTTTCCTAAAGACCAAGCAAAGCACCCAGAGATCTCTGAAGAGCTCAAATCAAGGGGGCTGCATCCTTCCAGCCCCCTCCCCCATCTTCCCGAGGTTTTTCATACCATCAGCCACGCTGTCCTACTGGACTGACCCAGGAGGGTGGGAGAGGGGGGTACCTCATCCAGCCCTACGCTCCTTTTATGTGGGGCCTGCCTGGGCCTCTCGCCTCTGCTGTTCCACACCCACAGTTAAGTGACTGGACAGCATGGGGCTCTTGGCTGCTTTTGGTTGGCCATCTCTGCCCTAGGATACCACAGGTGGTGTTGCTCAGGTGCTTCTCCAGTGTCCAGAGGATGGGGGCGGGTGGGGAGGTGGGCAGGGACTCAACCCTAGCAAGACAGAGGGGCTCTGGGCATTTGGGTCTCCTCTAGATCTGGAGAATCTTTTTTTAATTTTTCAACATAAAAAACAAATAAAACATTCAATCATTTTCAACTTTGTATAACATGTTGTTCGGTCATAAGTTTTTGTGCATCAATCTTTACAATTGCAAATGTAATTATTGATTATCCAACCAATGTAGCCAAATATAGCACCATTATTAAGCTTAGATATGTATGTATGTATGTATGTATGTATGTATGTATGTATGTATGTATGTATGTATGTATGTATGTATGTAATTAAGACTATTTTTTCTTCGTTTCATACCACCTTATTCTCTTAAATAGTTAATTATCTGTATGGTAACAAGTAGTATTTATCAAAAACTAATCTTTTTCTATAGTTTTTCAACAAATAAGGAAGAAAAGTTCTCAGTAAATTCCTGTTGTATAACATTGTTCTCAATTATCATTAACAAATATAGTACTAATATATCACTTAATCAAACACCCCTTCTTGGGATTTGTTTTAAAACCAAAATTTCCTTTCCTCTATATTCAAGTTTTCTGTCTCTTATTTTCTGCAATATTTGAAATCTCAGTACTTTTTTAGTAAATCTTACATGTACTTCTCTTGGGAGGGCGTTTCCAGTGGCATATCTTGTATTCACTTGAAAAGCATCGTCTATACCATCCCTCACCTGCTCTTGGAGCATCTCCAAAGCCTCAGCCAAGATTTCAGGTATTATTAGTAACGTATTCTCTCCTTTTTCTTCTACTATGTTTTGAAATCTTGGGAAATTTTCAGATCGATCCATCTCCAGTCCTATTGTTCCACTGCTTTCTTTCTCCATCTCACTCAACCTAGTATCGAAGTCTTCAGTTTTCTTTTCTCTTTCTTCAAGTCTTTCCTCCATTTTTCACATGGCTTCTTCCTGCGCCATCATCCACTGCGGCATCAGTTCCATTTTCCCTTCTGTCAGGGCTGGGTTTTTTTCTATCTTCTCTATTTTTTTGTTCCACCGTCTTCATCTTTTTTTACATGTCTTCAGACCTCCTTACTAGTGTATCTAATTTTTCATCTGTGCTGTTCCCCCCCCCCGTCCCCCCCCTCCGCTTCTGTACTGCTTGCAAAATTGTCTCGAGCGTTATGATGCCTTTCTCCTTTTCTTGTTTTTCTTGTTGAAGTGCTGGCTGTATTGTCCTTTGCCCTCCTACCGGTGAGGGCATGGGGGTTGTTGTCTTCCTACTCATGTTCCAGGTTTTATTCTTTCTCTTTCCAGCCGTGATTTAATCTTGCACAAAATAAATATATAGAAAAGGGTAGGGGGAGTAGGTATAGGAAAGCAAGAGCAACAAGAAAAAGAAGGGAAAAAGAAAAAGAAAGAGAAAAAAACACGGAATATCCACAGGATAGCACAAAAACCTAATTCAAAAAGTAAGTAAAAAATGAAAAGTAAAAATTTAAAGAGTTATTTAATAATAAAATAATAAGGGGGGGGGGGGAGAAAAAAGGAAAGAAGAAAAAAAAGGACAGATGCACCAAAAATTTAATTCTATAATCTGGTCAAAAAAAATGAAAAAGAAAATGGGAAAAAAAGAAAGAAAATGTTTAGAATTTTTTTTTTAATCCAAGTAATTCCGCAATATAAAATCAAGAGAAGAAAAAAGGGGGGAAAAGACTTTATTTATAGTTCAAAGGTTGCAATCTTTGACCAGGAAGGTAAAAAGCAGGCAGAAAAGAGGGGGATAAAAGTTGTCTCCTCTTAAACAAAATAATCCAAACACCATTGCCAAGTCGAGTAGTCCAAAAAGTCCAAGCAAATTTCAAATAGAAAGCTTTTCTTTTCACCTTTGACGTAAAAACCTCTTCAAGGTCACTCCAATTCCCATTGGACAGTTCCATTCATTCGCCCTCCTTGCTAAGTTGCCAAAGCCTCATGTTTCCACAAGGAGAATTTAAATAGACAGCTGTATTTTGATAATAACCCAATCTTGTGGCCTTGAGTAGAAAGATTTTCTCTAAACAGACCCCGTCATAAAGATTTAGCAATTTTATCTCTGCCACTGAGTGGCGGTACTAAAATGTAACCAATCAGCAACTTCTATCAACTCAGCCTTTCTTCTTTCTCTTAAAAAAAGAATAAAAATTAAAAATTAAGAAAAGAATATAAGCGCAAGAAAAAGTCTAAGGATTAAAAAAGATTATAAAGAGAAAAATAACTTTGAAAATAGTCTCTAGTAGTTGAAGAAATAAATCCATTCCATTCCTTCTATTCAAAACGGAAGAGACTCCAAGCCGGCAATCCACATTCACTTTCAGTGAAAGTCCAGACTGGCTTCCGATTACAAAAGGAAGCGCAAAAGGCCAGGACACTTACAATGAACAATTCCGCCACTTAACTTCAGATTATTTTCTATTTTGCCTTAGGTTTCCATCACAGGGTGGTTCTCTGACAAAGTAATAATAAAATTTAAAAAAAAGGTTCTTTCACCGAACGCTTTCTCTCCTGCTTCGTCTTATGGGGCTGTCAGCTGCTTCGTCCACCCAAGGGGGATAGGCACTTAAACGCCGGGACACAGGGGCTTCTCCCTGACCTCCAGAGACTTTGCGAGCGTCTCTGGGGTCTCCGGGAATTCCCCTTCCGGCTTGGGTCTATTTTTAGACCGTCCCAGCGTTAAAGGGTCAGCGGCTTTACCGGAGCTTCGGGAAAGCCGCTGTGCTGCGGCGACGCCACGCCCACCCGAACGTCTGGATCTGGAGAATCTTGTCCTCCTTCAAAGCACTCCTCCTCCACAGGGCTGGAGTTCAATGGGGAGGGGGCTCCTGCCGGGGGAAGGAGGACCGTCGCCCAGATTAACCTTCTGTTCTGTTCTGTTCGGACTCTGCACAGATTGGCCCCCGAGAGCCACTGCAGAGCGCCCGAGGGCAGCTCGTGGGGGGGGGGGGTCGACTGCTCGTGGCTGCTTCCCGTGGGGTTTCTTTCGCTCCCAGTGGTGCAATTAATCAGCCACAGCATTCAGCTGCTCCGGTGAGAAGCCGAAGGATCTTTCTGCCGCTTGACTTAAGGAAGGAGGAGGAGGAGGAAGGTTGATGAACGGCAGCGCGGTGAATGCAGAAGTAGGAGAAGAGGAGCTGCATTTTTGTTGGCTGTAAATCTTTCCTGTGAGTTGAATGATATCCTTCTTTGTGACACCCCCCCCCCTTTTAATGGTTTTTTTTTGTTTATTTCTATCTTATAAACTTTTAGAAAGTTTTAGACAAAGGCGTGATACCATTGGTTGAAACGATCACATGATTTGCCTTGTTTCGTTATTCCTGGGGGTTATTTCAACACTAACCACAAGAGGGAGCAAAATACTTGAATCCGGAGACTACGGGAGTTCAGCTTTACTTTTTTTTTGGAAAGGTTTTTTTTATTATTTTTATACAGAAACAAACAAAACAAAACATATAGATTTATAACATCCTCATCAGTTACGTCTAGCATGTCGTTTGGTTGCAAAATTTTTGTGTTTCAATATTTCAATTACATATGCAGTCACTAAATATCGTCCCAATATAAATAAATACATCACTATCCTTATGCATCATATATTCAGTTACAGTTAATATTCCTTCATTTTAAAAAGGAGTTATTCCATTACATCCTTAATTGTCCATTTAATAAAAATATAACTTTACCTAATCCCCTATCTCATTCTATGAATTTTACAATACAAATACACAGGAGGTTTCCATCAGTTTATAATTATACATCACTACTTTCTATTATACATACTATCACAAATCATCAGATACGCATGTTTTCATTATTATATATTCAGCCACCAACATCAATCCTTCATTTTTGAGCAAAGTATTCAAAATATTCAATACGTGTATATACCAATCTTTCCTCACATCATTATTAATCTATTTAACATCAAAACGTCTTTATGAGACTTCCGGGTTGAGCTGCGGCTGTCGCAGACAGGCTTTTACGAGCTTGTCAATCCAGCGGCCTGTTAGAGGCGTTTTTATAAGATCGTAAATGTCTCGGATACTCATAAATCCTTAGGAATTTATGGGTGAACTCACGCTGTCGGGTTGAGCCTCTTGTGTAACTCTCCAGAAGGTATTACAGCCTCTGGGGAGCTGGCAAGAAGAGGCCCCCCTTTTCAGCGCTTTAGTTCCAGGCTGCTGTATTCCTTCGCTAAGAAATTAGTGAAGCTAGACGACCGTAATCAACTCTTTAAAATATGTTCCAGGCAATCCATCAAGAAAGAAAGACTATATTTCAAGCCTTCGTACTTCAAAGGAAACTAAAACGCAAGTAATTAAAGTTTGTGGTATATCTCTTAGAACAAAGGATTCAAGATGGCGTTAACTACCAGATGAATGAAACGAAACTTAGTTGCCTTGTCTAATTGATTTGTGGATTTTGGTCTCTGCTTAACCCCTGGCTGATAGCGGACAGCTGTAGGCGGAAAGGGGGAGCAAGCTATAAAGCCAAATGCACTATTTGATTTATTGAGCGTTAAGCTAAACGTATTACTTATTACTGACTTATTTTGATATTTTGAAGAGGTTTTTTTTTTTCTCTTCCTGAAAACTTGGAAAGCTTAAAAGCAAGGCAATGGAACAAACTCGTGTAGTAACTCCCCAGGACTTTAAAGATTTGATGAACTTTATAGTTAATGAAAGCAGAGACCTCAAAAGACTGATCCAGGAGAAATATGAACAATTGGAAAAAAAAATGCTTGCAATGGCCAGGAGTCTGTCTGAAGTTATCATTAAAATTGATGGGAAAATCGAACAGCTGACTTCAGAGGTGGAACTTAAAGCAAAGGAAACGGATTTGAAATTGGTGGAAATGGAGGGGAATATGCACAAATTGGACAAATAGGTTATTATGTTACAATTTTTGTTAATGGAAAACGCCATTAGACTGAGGGGATTATCAGAAAATCCTAGAGAAGACTTAAGAAAAGTTTCTGCCGATGCTTTGGCTATATTAGTAAAAATGGATCCTGGTGAAATTTATGCTAAGATTGATAAAATTTACAGAGCAAACTCACGTATAGCATTACAAAGGCAACTACCGAGAGATGTTGTGATATATTTTACTGAGAGAAACCTCAGAAATGATATTCTGCAGAAGTCTTTTCACTCCTCTCTCCACATAGCTGGAAAACGGATTGGTGTCTTTAAGGAACTTCCATCAACTATCCTGAAGCTCAGAAGGGATTTTGGTTTTTTGGTGGAGGAGCTGAAGAAAAGAGGGATACAGTACAGGTGGGATGCTCCAATGGGTGTTATATTCAGATATGAAGGGGCGCGGTATTGTTTGAATACTATAGACAAGGCAAGAGATTTTTATTATGAAATACTGAAGAAAAGTGCAACGCCCCCACGTATATCTATACCAACACTAGTAGATCTGGATGGTTCAGAGCAAGATATTGAGATGGAGCAGAAACAATTTGGAAAAGAGATGGAAGAACATACTCAGTTGGATTCCCCTGGGCTTTTTTTAAGCCCTACTCTGGAGGAAATGTCGAAGACTGCTATAGGGGGATCTGTTGGAATGCCAATACGTAAATCAGATGAGCAATGTGAAGCCAGGTCTAGCACCAGACAAATTCAGAAACTGCAGAAGCATAGGAGGTCTCAATCTCGGCGAGTTAAGAAAGACAAAAGGGTTAAAGGACGAAGCAATTAATCAATCTAGATAAAAATATACAGATCTCTGCAATGCTGGTTCTCTTGGATGTGGAAACTTTTTCAGGGTTGAAAACTGGAACCGGAGCATTTGCAGTGGATCTGGTTGTTACCCTATCACGATCTTGGAACTTTATAATCCTGATGAAAAGTCACTCGGGGGTTACCTATGTAAAGGGTTTTTTTTTTTGTTATTTATGGGGGCAGCTGCTTAAACTGGTATTACAAACAGCTATGGATGGAATGGAAGGAGACCTGAAGAGTTGGACTTATGAACATTGACGCGGAAAGGACTAATATTATGTTAGTGTTCTGGGGAAAAACTTGGGTCGAACTTTGAAATTTTCTTGCAATTTACTGTATCCTTCATGTGATAGGATCTGAAATTTTCCTATACTATTTCTGTTTCCTTTGTGAAGAGAGAAGTAACTTTGCTTTTTTCAAATATTAGAGTAATCTTTACATTTTTTTGTGTTGTTAAGTGGGCAATTAAGCAAATGGAGAGGGGAAAAATAGTAAACCTTTTGAATCAGGAAGGATGTAAACTTAAGCTAGGATATATGATTTAAGTTTTATAAGTGTTAGGTTATATGACATGGTATTTAGATTTTAAGAATTATTTTCTATGTATTTTAATGTTCAACTAAAAGGGGGTGTTTATGTTGAGTTTGTTATAAGGTTTCTAATGGATTGATTATATACAGAATAAATATCAGATTAGGAAGTATTATGTAGCTTTTAGGTAAGAATGCTTTGATTGATAGGTGAATAGAGTAAATAATATTTGGGATGCTTGGAATTATTAGAGTGGTGTATAGCGGAAGTCAGGGGGGTGGGTTTGAATGGGAGGTGGGGGAGGGTTAGGGTGGAGGGCGGGGTAATATATATGTATGATTAATCTAGAGAGGGGAATAATGGGATATGCTTTTTTTTTTTTAAAGAGAAATTTATATTATGTTTTTTATATCTTTAATTAATTTAGAAGATGGTGTTAATGGGATATTAATATACTAAGAGAAACTTATATTGTGTCTGCTGGGAGGCGAGGGGGTATAATATCTGAATGAGAAACTTATTTTAAGACGGGGTGAGGGGGGGTATAGTATTTGTATGTGATTTATATTACATGTCGGGGGGGGGGTAAAAAGGGGGAAAATCTGTGTGAATAAAACTTTTTCAATTAAAAAAAAAAAACGTCTTTATAACATCACTTTTCTCCTACAATTGCTATTACTTTTAACCCTGCTGACCAATTGCTCACAAAGCTTCAAGGTCCTAACGACCATCTTCAAAACGCTCCATGGCTCGGGACCTAGCTATCTGCAAGACCGCCTCCTGCCCCATACATCCCTGGGACCGACACGCTCCCACAGAGAGGGCCTCCTCAGGGTGCCGTCGGTCGGGCAATGTCGACTGGCGGCGCCCAGGGGGAGGGCCTTCTCTGTGGCAGGGCCGGCCCTTTGGAACGACCTGCCCCCTGAAATCCGCACCATTCCTGACCTCCACCTCTTCCGCAAATGTCTTAAGACTCACTTCTTTCAACTAGCCGGCCTTGCGTAACCCCAGCACCGCCAATTATAAACGAGGGTTTTAAAAACGGTTACAACACAGGCATCTAATATCTATGTATTTGTATTTTGTATTTATTGATTTAATTCTATGTTCGCCGCCCCGAGTCCCTTGTTGTGAGATGGGAGCGGGTTATAAATATGAAAAATAAATAAATAAATAAAGCATCCTATTTACAGGAATCTTATTTACAGGACTTCAGATTTACCTTTATTTAACGTTTTGTGAGCGAAATACTATTTTTCAACAGAAGACCTCTTTTATCACTTTTACTGTTAAAACAGTCATCAATTTCTAGACCAGGCCATTTTCCCAGGGTGCTATGTTGACTCCCATGTTTAAAGATTTAAGATGGGACAGAGAGGCTTACTAAAATGATCAAGCTGGCTGATTATTTTCCATATTCGGATTACCTAACCAACTGAATAACAAAGTTGGAAGGGATCTTGGAGGTCTTCTAGTCCAACCACTTGCTCAAACGGGAAACTGTTTGATCTGGGATGGCAAACCTATGGCACAGGTGCTACAGGTGGCACACAGAGCCTTTTTCTGAAGGCACAACAACTGCCGTGCGTGCCTCCTGCCAGCCAGCTCGTCTTCAGGTCTTGGGGCAGGGCGCATGCCTGGGTGAGCGCACGTATGTGCAGGGGGCGGCAGGATGCATGCACAGGGGCACTCGCTTTGTATTTTATTTTATTTTAATCACATTTATATCCCGCCCTTCTCCACAAAGGACCCAGGGCAGCGCACAGAAATTTAAAAACATACAAAACAATAAATACAAAATTTAAAAACATATTAAATTATAATCCTATGCTAAAATCCAATTTTAAAATCCCCAATTTAAAACTATCTAAAAATAGTCCCCATGGGAGGTTAGGCTAGGTCGGCTTGCTGAAAAAGATGTGTCTTTAGACCCTGGCGGAAGAGGCGGAAGTCAGTGATGGTACGCAATTCAGGGGGTAGGTCGTTCCAAAGGGCAGGACCTGCCACAGAGAAGGCTCTTCCCCTGGGTGTCGCCAGACGGCATTGCCCGGCCGACGGCACCCTGAGAAGGCCCTCTCTGTGGGAGCGGATCGGCCGAAGGGATGTATGGGGCAGGAGGCGGTCTCGCATATCACTAGGCCCCGAGCCATGGAGCGCTTTAAAGATGGTCGTCAGAACCTTGAAGCGCACCCGAAAGACCACAGGAAGCCAGTGCAGCTCGCGCAGGATCGGTGTTATGTGGGAGCATCTAGTGGCTCCCGTAATCACCCGCGCGGCTGCATTCTGCACTAACTGTAGCTTTCGAGTGCACCTCAAGGGAAGCCCCATGTAGAGAGCATTACAGTAGTCGAGTCGGGATGTCACGAGAGCTTGAGTGACTGTGCGAAGGGCAGCCCGGTCCAGTAAGGGGCGCAATTGGCGCATCAGGCGTACCTGGTGAAACGCCCCCCTGGCCACGGCCGCCACATGGTCCTCCATGGACAACCGGGAATCCAGGAGGACACCCAAATTGCGCGCCCTCTCCACAGGGGCCAGTGTTTCGCCCCCAATGGCCAGAGTTGGAGTAATCTGGCTGAACCGGGGTGCCGGAAGCCACAGCCACTCAGTCTTGGACGGGTTGAGCTTGAGTTTGTTACTACCCATCCAGATCCGTACGGCCTCCAAACACCGGGACAGCACCTCGGCGGCATCGTTGGGGTGGTCTGCGGTGGATAGGTACAACTGGGTGTCATCAGCGTACAGATGATATTCCACCCCAAAACCACGGATGATCTCGCCCAGCGGCTTCATATATGTGTTAAACAGGAGGGGCGAGAGGACCGACCCCTGAGGAACCCCGCATAAGAGGGGTCTCGAGGTCGACCTCTGCCCTCCTGTCAACACATATTGCGACCGACCAGAGAGGTAGGACGAGAACCACCGCAAAACGGTGCCTCCCAGCACCAACCCCCCCCAGTTGGTGCAGTAGGATACCATGGTCGATGGTATCAAAAGCCGCTGAGAGGTCTAACAGGACTAGGATAGAGGAACAGCCTCTATCCCGCGCCCTCCAGAGATCAACAACCAACGCGACCAATGCCGTCTCGGTGCTGTGACCGGATCGGAAGCCGGACTGGCGCGGGTCTAGATAATCAACTTCCTCCAGGTGTCGCGGAAACTGTTGGGCCACCACACTCTCAACAACCTTCACTAAAAAGTGAAGGTTGGAGACCGGACGATAGTTCTCCAATAATGCTGGGTCCAGGGAAGGCTTCTTGAGGAGGGGCCTTACTACCAGGAGGGCGTTTTACCAGGAGGGCGTTTTACCAGGTTCGCCTGGTTCGCCAATTGCGCCCCCTATTGGATCGGGACGCCCTTTGCACAGTCACTCATGCTCTCGTGACATCCCGACTGGACTATTGTAACTCTCTCTACATGGGGCTGCCCTTGAGGTGCACCCGGAGGCTTCAGCTAGTCCAGAATGCAGCTGCGCGAGCAATTATGGGGACCGCTAGGTCTACCCATGTAACACCGCTCTTGCGCGAGCTGCACTGGCTACCTGTCGTCTTCCGGGTGCGCTTCAAGGTGTTAATTATCATCTTTAAAGCGCTCCATGGCTCGGGACCTAGCTATCTGCAGGATCGGATCCTGCCCCATACATCCTCACGGCCGATTCGCTCCCACAGAGCGGGGCTTCTCCGGGTGCCGTCCACTAGACTATGTCAGCGGGCGACACCCAGGGGAAGGGCTCTCTCTGTGGCGGGCCCGGCCCTCTGGAACGACCTTCCCCCCGATATTAGGACGACCACGGACCTCCGCTCCTTCCGTCTTAAATTGAAAACCTACTTTTTCCGTCTGGCCGGCTTGGGATAGCCTCCTTGTCCTGGGGTTTTTAGGTTTTAGTGCTTAGGGGTTTTAGGGACAGTTTTTTAGTTTTTTATAGATGTTTTTAGCGCAGGATTTGTTGTTTAATTGTGATTTTAAATTATGTATTCTGTTGTGTTTACTGTTTTTTAATTTTCCTGTGCCCCGCCTCGAGTCCCCTGGGGAGAGAGAGCGGGTAACAAATAAAATTTATTATTATTTATTATTATTATTACCGCCTCTTTCAAGATGGCAGGCAAGGACCCCTCACTCAAAGATGCGTTGACAATGCCCTCGTGTCGTCTCCCAGGATGCCAGTACAAGCCAGGAGGGACACGGGTCCAATAAACATGTGGTCGCCTTAAGTCTCCTTGACAACCTGTCCATATCCTCGATGGTAACAAAGTCAAACTCCTCCCAGAATGGTACCTCAAGACCATTCCCCTGTGAACGGGACTGCCTCTCCTTTCTTTTACTCTGATTGTTTTTAATTGATTAATTGATCCTTTCCCTGAAGTGCCTTCTTTTTTTTTACATGATTGTTACAATTTGGACTCTCTCGGGACTTTGATTCGGTAACAACAACACCTTTGTTTATTGGACCTTGCTCTTTCCTGCTCCGCTAACACCTCTCCAGCAGGTGCCATCTTACTGACACAGACATAAACTTTTCACCATGGCTTCGAAAAAGCAAACCCACCAGCCTAAAATTACTTCGATGTTATCTGAAAAACCTGATACAGATGCTAGACTAACAGCTGTCGAAGAAACTCTTGCAACCTTGGTGAGAGAAATTAAAGAAATGAGGAAGGATCAAGTCAGTTCTAAATTAGAACTTTTGGAGGTACAGAAGAAATTAATGGAAAATTCACAAAAGACTGATGTGCTGGAGGTGGGGTTGGATGGGGCAAAGGGGGAGCTTAAAAGTATTAATAATGAAATTGGTGATTTGACTGGTCATATGTCTAGAATGGATTTTGAAAGAATGTCATATTTTTTAAGATTTCAGAACATTCCTGAGGAGAGTGGGGAAGATTTACCTGATTTAATGAGCACAATTTTAGCAGACTACCTACACAAACCTAAGGAGGAATTAAGAGGTGACATTGATCTGATATATAGAATAAATTCAGCATATGCCAGGATAAATGAAGTACCTAGAGAGATACATATTAAATTTGTTAGAAGGTCGACAAGGGAAAGGATATTGAGGGCACAGAGAGACAGTCCCCTGGTTTATCAACAGACAGAGATCGCTATCTTGAAACAGGTCCCGAAGAAGATTAGAGAGATAAGGAAGTATTCCTTCTTGTCCAAAAGATTATTTAAAAAGGGGGTCTGGTTCAAGTGGGTGATGCCGGAGGGAATGTTGGTGTTTTGGGAGGGGGGAAGAGTAAGAATTAAAACAATTGCAGAGGCGCAAGCCTTTCTTGAAAAACATTCCTCAATCCTTGAGGATGAACCTGGGGGAGCAGAGGCAGCCGCGGTTCCGCCCACTGGGGGCCAGGGAAAAGAAGATACAATTGCCAAAAGACTTAGATCTCAAAAGTGACTTTGTTTTATTACATTATAATTTTGTTTGGATGTTTAAACATGTTTGCTAGCATAGGTTTTTTTTTCTATTACATTGATATATTTTCATTTCTTTCCACTTTGTAGTACAAATGTATGTTAAATGAAATATCTATTTTATGTATAAAGACTCGGAGGGAGTCAACGACCTCGACGAAAAAGTTCTCAAAATGTCTTTTCACAACTTACCCTTAAGTTGTAAAAAATTTATAAAACCCAATAAAACTTTTTTCATAAAAAAAAGAAAAAAAAGAAAAAAGACCAGCCTCGGACAATCCCACTGGACCACTGTCGATGGAGGGCAGCTCATTCCGAATCCGAGTGATTTTATCCTGCAGATAAATCCCAAATTCCTCTGCTCGTCCTTGCAGAGGGGCTTCCCGCGGCCTCTGATGAAGGAGGGAGCGGGTCACCCCAAACAGGGAGGCAGGGCGGTTATCTGCGGATGCAATAAGGGTGGCACAATACTCACGTTTGGCCACCCTTATCGCCACTAAGTAAGCCCTAATATGGGTTCTCACTAGTGTTCGGTCGGCTTCGGAGCGAGAGGATCTCCATCTGCTCTCTAGGCGTCTCTTGTGGCGCTTCATCTCCCGCAGCTCCTCAGTAAACCAAGGAGCCTCGGTGATTCGTCGCCGCAAGAGAGGCCGCAAGGGCGTGACTCGGTCCAAGTCCCCTGCGGCCGCATTTATTTATTTATTTTTTTAATTTTATTTACATTTATATCCCGCCCTTCTCCGCAGAGGACCCAGGGCGGCGCACAGGAAATTTAAAAAACATACAGAATACAAAATAAATACACAATTTAAAATATAAATTAAACCATCTTATCCTATGCTAAAAACCCAATTTTAAAATACCCGATTTAAAACTATCTAAAAGTCCCCATGGGAGGTTAGGCTAGGCCGGCTTGTTGGAATAGGTATGTCTTTAGACATTGGCGGAAGAGGCGGAGGTCGGTGATGGTGCGTAATTCGGGGGGGTAGGTCATTCCAAAGGGCTGGGCCCGCCACAGAGAAGGCTCTTCCCCTGGGTGTCGCCAGTCGGCATTGTCCGGCCGACGGCACCCTGAGAAGGCCCTCTCTGTGGGAACGTATCGGTCTAAGGGATGTATGAGGCAAGAGGCGGTCTCGCAAATAACTAGGCCCCGAGCCATGGAGCGCTTTAAAGATGGCCGTCAAAACCTTGAAGCGCACCCGAAAGACCACAGGAAGCCAATGCAGCTCGCGCAGGATCTGTGTTATGTGGGAGCATCTAGTGGCTCCCATAATCACCCGCGCGGCTGCGTTTTGGACTAACTGTAGCTTTCGGGTGCACCTCATGCGGCCACTAGGTCCTCAGTCAAGTCGCGGGGCAGGGTCACAGGAATTGGCCCAAGCTCCCTCTGGAACCTTTCCGGGTCCATTAGGAGCCTGGGGCGGAAACATCTAGGAATATCCGGTTCCGCCTCCCCGCGGTGAGGTGAGGCGATTGGAAAGTCCAGCCGGAGGAGAGCGTGATCTGTCCATGACAAGGGAGTGATGACTAAATCCCCTATTCCCAGATCACTACTCCACCGTCCCGAGACGAAGATTAGATCCAGGGTGTGTCCTCTCTCATGAGTAGGATCTAAAACTACCTGGGTCAGGTCCATGGCCGTCATGGAGGCCATGAACTCCCGAGCTGCTCCAGAGGCTTCGCCTACTGACGGCAAGTTAAAGTCCCCCATGACTACTAGTCTGGGGGTCTCAACTGCCGCCTCGGCTATCACCTCTAGGAGCTCAGGCAGGGCTGTTGTTGCATAGCGAGGAGCCAGGTACACAACTAACACGCCCAACTGCCTCCCTAGGCCCCATCTCACGCAGAGAGACTCACACCCGGTAGTCTGAGGGATCGTGGTCTCCTTCGGCTCAAGACCTTCCTTAACCATAATCGCCACCCCCCACCCCTCCCTAGGGCCCTAGGCTGATGAAAGGCCCGGTAACCTGGTGGGCACATTTCCACGAGGGGTAAACCCCCCTCGTGGCCCAACCAGGTTTCTGTTATACCCACCAGGTCCGGGTCCCCCTCTGACACAAGGTCATGGGTGAGGGGGGCTTTTTGTACCACGGACCTGGCGTTGCATGACATCGGCCTAGGGCCCCGGGTCTGTGATTCCTGCCCTCCTAGTCTGCGATGGGAGCGCGGGGAGTTTTAGGGCCTCATATACCCCCTGCACCCCGTTTTGGGCAAGGAAAGCCTCCTGCACCAACCTGGAAACCAAAGATGGGTGGGGTGTGTGCGAGCGTGGGTTGTCATGCAAGCATTGCATTATTAATTCCCATTTTAGGGGCTTCCAGGGTGGTGGGCGGGTGTACTCAGTCTGATTCATTCGGGAATGTTGCCAGGCCGGCCGGCGGAGGCAATAGAAAGGCGAGTAGGTCCGATAAGGGGGGGGGATAGGGGCCGTTCCTACAGAGGGCCTTTCCATCAGAACGGCTCTGGGGAGGGGGAGGTATGGCGGGAGCCAGGCATTATACCATCCATTGCGGGAATGTGGCCGCTGGCTACAAGCGTTCACACGTCCCAACTTCCTGAGCTCCTCCCGCAATCTAGGAAGTCAAGGATTACAGAGCCGGGGCCCCAGGCTGATGTTATGCAACGCCAGGTCCGTGGTCAACAAGGGGTGGGGGGGTGGCGGTTATCATTAGGGAAGGTCTCAAGCCGAGGGAGATCACTGTGCCACAGACTACCGGTTGTGAGTCCCTCTACGTGAAGTGGGGCCTAGGGAGGCAGTTGGGCTTGCTGATTGTGTACCTGGCTCCCCGCTACGTATCAGCAGCCCTGCCCAAGCTCCTTGAGGTGATCGCCGAGGTGGCGGTTGATACCCCCAGACCGTTAGTCATGGGGGATTTCAACCTGCCATCGGTAGGCGAGGCATCCGAGGCAGCCTGGGAGTTCATGGCCTCCATGACGGCCATGGATTTGACCCAGGTAATTCAGGGCCCCACTCACACCGGGGACACACGCTGGATCTTATTTTCGTCTCTGGCGAGTGGCGGACTGATCTAGGAGTAGGGGATTTAGCCATCATACCCCTGTCATGGTCTAATCACTCTCTACTCCAGCTGGACTTCCCAACTGCTACACCCCACTGTGGGGAGGCGGAGCCAGAGATACCAAGATGGTTCCGCCCCAGGCGCCTGATGGACCCAGAGAGGTTCCAGATGGAGCTTGGGCCACTACCTGCGACCTTGACCCGTGACTTGACTGAGGACCTAGTGGCTTCATGGAATAGTGCGGCCATGGGGGCCTTGGACTGAGTCGCGCCCTTGCGGCCTCTCACACGGCGCCAATCCACCCTAGCCCCTTGGTTCACCAAGGAGTTGAGGGTGATGAAAAGCCGCAAGACGCCTAGAGAACATTTGGAGATCCACACAGTCCGAATCTGACCGAATACTAGTAAGATCCCATTTGAGGACTTACTTAGTGGCGATAAAAGTGGCGAAACGTAGTTACTGCGCCGCTCTTATCGCATCTGCAGATAACCGCCCTGCCGCCCTGTTCAGGGTGACCTGCTCCCTCCTCCAACAGGGGCCGCGGGAAGCTCCTTTGCAGGGCAGGGCAGAGGAATTTGGAGAGTATCTGCAGGATAAAATCGTTCAGATCCAGAATGAGTTGACCTCCAATGAAATTAATCTGGGCGGACTGTCCGAGGCAGGTCTTGAGACCGCATTATGGGAAGCATTTGACTTTGTTACTTCTGATGATATGGACAGGTTGCCGAGATGACTGAATGCCACCACATGTTTATTGGACCCATGTCCCTCCTGGCTGGTACTGGCATCCTGGGAGGTCACACGAGGCTGGCTCCAGGAAATAGTGA
Source organism: Rhabdophis nuchalis (assembly GCA_039707465.1). NCBI lineage: Eukaryota > Metazoa > Chordata > Lepidosauria > Squamata > Natricidae > Rhabdophis > Rhabdophis nuchalis. The sequence goes on from CM077644.1 coordinate 249,755,867, forward strand.
ATGCTTCTTTGAGTGAGGGGTTCTTGCCGGCCGCCTTGAAAGAGGCGGTGGTGAGGCCCCTCCTTAAGAAGCCTTCCCTGGACCCAGCGTTGTTAGTAAATTATTGTCCGGTCTCCAACCTTCACTTTTTGGCGATGTTTGTAGAGAGTGTGGTGGCACAGCAGTTCTCCTGGCACCTGGAGGAAATTGACTATCTGGACCCACGCCAGTCCAGCTTCAGATCTGGGCACAGCACTGAGACGGCATTGGTCGCGTTGGTTGATGATCTCTGGAGGGCCCGGGATAGGGGTTATTCCTCTATCCTGGTCCTATTAGACCTCTCAGCGGCTTTTGATACCATCGACTATGGTATCCTATTGCACCGACTGGAGGGGCTTTATTTATTTATTTATATTCGATTTATATACCGCTCCTTCTCCATTAAGATGGACTCAGGGCTGGGGGTGAAAGGCACCTACCTCTCCGGTTAGTTGCAATTCGTGTTGGCAGGAGGACAGAGGTCGACCTCGAGGCCCCTCATGTGTGGGGTACCTCAGGGGTCAGTCCTCTCGCCACTCCTGTTTAACAGCTATATGAAGCCGCTGGGTGAGATCATCCGTGGTTTTGGGGTAGAGTACCATCAGTACGCTGATTACACGCAGCTGTACATATCTACCCCAAACCACCCCAATGATGCCGTTGAAGTGATGTCCCGGTGCCTGGAGGCCGTACGGGTCTGGATGTAGAGTAACAAACTTCGACTCAACCCGTCCAAGATCGAGTGGCTGTGGTTTCCGACGTCCCGGTACAGCCAGTTGACTCCATCACTGGCCATCGGGGGCGAGTTATTAGCCCCCGTGGAAAGGGCCCGCAACCTAGGCGTCCTCCTGGACTCCCGGCTGTCCATGGAGAACATGTGACGGCTGTGGCCAGGGGGGCTTTTTACCAGGTTCGCCTGGTACGCCAGTTGCACCCCTTTCTTTACCGGGACGCCCTCCGCACAGTTACTCAAGCACTCGTTACGTCCTGCCTAGACTACTGTAATGCTCTCTACATGGGGCTTCCCTTGAGGTGCACCCGGAGACTGCAGCTGGTGCAGAGTGCGGCCGCACGGGGATCTTGGAAGCCTCACGGCATTCCCATGTAACACCGCTCCTGCGCGAGTTGCACTGGCTACCTGTAGCTTTCCAGGTGCGCTTCAAGGTGCTGATAACCATCTTTAAAACGCTCCATGGCACGGGGCCTAGTTATTTATTTATTTATTTATTTCGATTTATAGAACCGCTCCTTCTCCATCGAAATGGACCCAAGGCGGTGCACAGGGAGTTAAAATCAATAAATAACAATAAATACAGTAATAATATCTAAAATGAATTAAACTAAGGACCTGTGCTAAAACATTCCCATTAAAATTCTAAAATACATTTACTCGTTGGATAAGATTGATTGCGGGACCGCCTCCTACCACATACAGCTGATTCGCTCCCACAGAGAGGGCCTTCTCCGGGTGCCGTCTGCCGGGCAGTGCCGGTTGGCAACCCCCAGGGGAAGGGCCTTCTCTGTGGCGGGTCCAGCCCTCTGGAACGACCTACCCCCTGAACTCCGGACCACCACGGATCTCTGCCTCTTCCACCAATGTCTTAAGACTCATTTCTTTCACCTAGCTGGCCTAGCTTAGACCCCGAGACCATTCTCATAGACTGAGTTTTAATTGATTTTAATTTTTGGGAATTTTTAGTTGTATTTTTAGCACAGGGTATCTCAAATTTAATCAGATTTTAATATTTGTAATTGCACTTATCTATATGTTTGTATGTCTATATTTTTAACTTCCTGTGCACCGCCCTGAGTCCCTTGGGGGAGATAGGTGCGGTATAAAAATCAAATCAAATCAAAATCAAATCAAATCAATTATGGGTGCAGGTACGCGTGCTTTCGTGCAACAAAAAGGCTAGCCAGCACTGCCCTGTATCATTTCAGACAAATGGCTGCCCAATCTCTTTTAAAAAACTTCCAGTCTTGGAGCATTCACAATTTCCAGAGACAAGCCGTTCCACTAGCTAATTGTCCTCATTTTCAGGAGGTTTTTCCTTAATTCCTTAATTCTCGGCTGGCTTTCTCTGTTGCTTTTTGCCCTGCCTCCAGGTGCTTTGGAGAATAACTTGACCTACCTCCTTCTTTGTGGCAGCCCCTCCAATATTGGTAGACTGCTCTCATGGCCCCCTATTTCTGCTCTTCACTAGTCTAGAGAAACCCCCTTTCCCCCCTTTCTCCTCTGTCAGGTCGGGATGAACGATAGAAGGAAGAATGTAAATGACTACCTTCCCACAGAGGGACGAAGGCCTTCTTGAGCGTGTCTGGATCTCAGAGGAAAAGAAAAAAGGAACGGCATTGCCATTGGAACTCAGCCAAGAAGGAGGAACAGACGGACTCTGCCAGTCAGTCAGCCGAGGTGTGCAGGAAACTTTTTTTTTTTTAAAGTTTTTATTTTTAGACAAACATAAACAGACAAAACCAAAAACATAAAACCATCTTCCATTGCTAACAGCATGTCGATTGGCTACAAGGTTTCTGGGCATCCTTTCCATAGTCATCATGTACAATTCATATAAGATCACATATTATCAAATCAAATATCTTTATATACATTATTATTATTGTACCTCATTTATTTGACTATCACCATTATTTCATTTTCAATGAGATATACTAAATATTGTGATCATTTACAGCATAGCAATTCATTACATCATCTCAAATATCACCAATAATAAAATATTTTATGTTATATTCTGTATCATTCAATTATTCTTGTATTTACAACATTCTCTGATAACTTTCATTTCCATGTTTTTTTATCTAGCCACTGATAAAAAAAAATCCTTAATCCTATAAAATTGTTTATCTTCTTGTTCTCTAATTTCAAATGTCAGTTTACTCATTTCAGCACATTCCATTATTTTATGTATAACTTACTCTTGCATCGGTATTTTCTCATTTCTCCAATTTTTACCAAATACAGTTCTAGCTGCTGTGAGCACATTTACAATCAGATATTTCAATTCTCTATATTGTATGTTTCCGGTATAATTCCAATGGGGGATTTTAACTACCCTGAAGTCAATTGGGAAACCAACTCAGCAGGCAGAGGGGACATCGAACAGGCTCCTGACTTGACCGGCTGTCAACTTTGTCCAGGGCTCTGCAAAGTTGGCTCTTTTCAGACTGGTGGACTTCAACTCCCAGAATTCCCCAGCCAGCATAGCTCTGGGAGTTGAAGTCCACCAGTCTGAAAAGAGCCGACTTTGCAGAGCCGACTTAGACCTTAGGCTGAAATAACTGCACAGGGAGAGAAATGGCCTGTAGTAAGGAAATGGCCTGCAAAAAGATGAGGCTGCAACCCCTGCCAGCGCTGGAGAGAGTCAGAAGTCCAGGCTGCTTGGATTGGCTGCTGCTTTTATCCTGCACCCCCCCCCTTCCCCTCTTTTATGCTACAAGAAACTTCCAATGAGAGAATGATAATAGAAGGACACGCGTGATCATCACCTCCAAGGTCATGGGACACCCCCCCCCTCCTCAAGCAGACCAATGGCCCAACCACAGGTCGCCTGCCAAGTGGCCTTCAGAAGCCAGGAGGGAGGGGGCGTGGGGCTGCATAGGGGGGAGCAGAACAGAGAAGGGAGGGGTCCTGTTTGTTCCATGGTTGGGGGCAATTTTTATTCATTTACCCAATTTGTTTGCCACCCATCCCATGGATTCAGGCTATTCTGGGGGAGGGGCGGAGCAAAGGGCCTTTGGCTTGCCAGAGTAGCCCTTCCCCCTCCTCCTGAAGTCTCACCAAACACAACACACCTGAACTCAGAGGAAAACACAGCTGCCCTTCTGGGAGGGGAACAGGAGAGGTTGGGGGATGCATCAGGAGTCCTTGGCCTCCCCCCGCCCCATAGCTGTCCAGTTCCCACCAGGCAGAGCTGCTCCGCCTGCCCCCTTTGTTTTATTTTATTTTATTTATATACCGCAACCTATCTCCCCGAGGGGACTCAGGGCGGTGCACAGGAAATTAAAAACTGAAATACAAACCTATTAATAAAACAAGCGTATAATAAATATTACAGAATAAAATCTAATTAAATTTAGAGTGCCCTGTGCTAAAAATTCCCTAAAACCTTATCAACTCATTAAAATCCAATTTAAACAATTTAAAACTCAGTGTACGAAAATGGTCTCGGGGCCTAGGCCAGGCTGGCTAGATGGAAAAGATGAGTCTTCAGACGTTGGCGGAAGAGGCGGAGGTCCGTGGTGGTCCTGAGTTCGGGGGGTAGGTCGTTCCTTCCCCTGGGGGTCGCCAACCGGCATTGCCCGGCGGACAGCACCCAGAGAAGTCCCTCTCTATGGGAGCGAATTGGCCGAAGAGATGTATGAGGCAGGATACGGTCCCTCAAATAACTAGGCCCCGTGCCATGGAGCGTTTTAAAGATGGTTATCAACACCTTGAAGCGCACCCGAAAGGCCACAGGCAGCCAGTGCAGCTCGCGCAGGAGGTGTCACATGGAAATGCCTTGAGGCTCCCAAAATCCCCCGCGCGGCCGCATTCTGTACTAACTGTAGCCTTCGGGTGCACCTCAGGGGGAGCCCCATGTAGAAAGCATTGCAGTAGTCTAGACAGGATGTCACGAGCGCTTGAGTGACTGTGCGAAGGGCGTCCTGGTCAAGAAAGGGGCGCAACTGGCGTACCAGGCGAACCTGGTAAAAACCCCCCCTGGCCACGGCCGTCACATGGTCCTCCATGGACAGCCGGGAGTCCAGGAGGACTAAGTTGCGAGCCCTTTCCACGTTTGCCCCCGATGGCCAGTGATGGCATCAACTGGCTGTACCAGGACATCGGAAACCACAGCCACTCGGTCTTGGACGGATTTGTTTGTTACTCCCCATCCAGGCCAGTACGGCCTCCAGACACCGGGACATCACTTCAACGGCATCGTTGGGGTGGTTCTCACCCCACGTTTTGGCCAGCTTTCAACAAGGTAGCCGAGCCGACCTCTCATTGTGAGAGGGCCAGGCAGG